>CM054123.1:44724452-45977309 GCA_028751855.1 Ambrosia trifida
GTCACCGATAATGGTATTACCATGGAAGTAGTGTGGTACCTGTAAGCAAATCGGGTGACACCTCCCCGTCTCCTCCTATAGTTTTACTTTAGTTTTAATGTAAAACGGGTAAAACACACTTTAGGCATGAATACTCAATAAAAAAAGAGTTATATTCCTTGGGCCATACTTTTTGCCAACTCTAGTAATGACTTTACTGATATTTATTTTTCTTTTATGACTATTATATAATGTTTTAAATAAAGGAATAATGAAAATAAATAATCCTAACTATTGAGTATTGGCCAATAACAGTCTTGACTAGGAAAATTATCAATAGTAGTCCCAACTTTCAACATATTGGATTATAATGGACCCAAACTAACAGAGGTCTAACTCCGTTAATGTGATGCTGATGTGGCATCCTAGGTGGCAAAATGATCATACGTGGCATCCTAGGTGGCAAAATTGATCCTACGTGACATCCTACGTAGCATGCCACGTCAGCACCACACTAACGGAGTTAGACCTCCGTTAGTTTGGGTCCATTATGTTCCAATATGTCGAAAGTTTGGACCACCATTGGTAATTTTCGTAGTTGGGACTATTATTGGCCAATAGTCAATAGTTGGGATTATTTATTTCCATTATTCCTTAAATAAAATAAAAACTAATATATCGTTAATTCATTACAAACTTATACTATGTTTATTTTTATATATACATTTTAATATAAATTTTATAAAAATAAAGGCACATCCAACAAATTGTTCGGAAGATTTTATATTTATATAATTCATTCCAGGATAAAGAAAATTACATTAAGATAGCGGGCAGGCGGGCAACAAGCTGCGCCGCCACCCCTTTCTGAATAGCAAATCCTAATCTACTAAAAACATAACCATGTCCACCCGGAGCCGAGACACTACTGTGAATAACCCGCTGGACCCTGGTCAGGAAACGGGTAGCCTCCGGTGCCAATGAGCCAAAGGTATTAAAAGCCAAAGGTACAAAAACGTGTTGGTTCTCCTCGCAGGCTTTAGCATGTTTTTCTACCTTCTTTGCCTCTGCTTTCCGGACCGCTTGCCCTGCTACAAAGCCACTATCCCTCCACCCAACTAGGGGAGATACACCCGTTAGGTCAACACAAGCATGCTTCCCCCCGGCCCACTCAAAGACAAGGAGATCTGCTGGTCGTAGGGTGGATCTCCCTTCTGCTGGATCCGAGAGGAAGTTTACAGGGGCCTCCTTCTTGGCTGAGATCCGAGCTCGTCTTAAAATGTCCCACAGAATGTCTCGAACCCAATCATGCCGATATTTGAAACTGGGCAACTCCTTACAATGAACCGCATGTTCCCCGTATTCATCCAGGCAGGCCTTACGGCAAATCGGATAGATTTCATCCTCCTGGTACATTGGGATCATCAGACGATATTTAAGAATGGCCCTGTATTCAATAGCGGACATGCTTTGGCCTAAACCTTCGATCGGGATAACAGTTAGGAAATCTTTGGCGTGTGGGATTTGCAGGCATTCAATAACTGCCCTCTGACGGGGGGACAGACCAAAAACTTCACCCAGGTTCTGAGCGATTTTGCCATAAAGGGCATTCGCCAAAGTTTTCCGAGGCTTTGGGGGGGGGGGGGCAGTGTCCTTGTTAGAAAAACTGCCAATATCAAAACCTGGGAGATAGTCATTTAGCTTTTCGAGGGCCTGCACGTAGTCCAAGTCTGCGCCGAAAACCCCGCTATTTCGTAGGATGTGGTCTTGAAGGTTCCAGGACTGAGCTCGTGACGCCACAAACGCATACATGCCGACATCCTTCGCAGGGAGGAGCCCTAATCCTCCCACACGCATCGGCAAAACGCCATCCGCCATTGTAGGTCACCAAAGAAAGGCCCCCCCACATACCACTATGTCTTTAATGGTTTCCCTTAAACCCTTGTCAAAACATGATACTGCTTCATCATCATGGAGGGTTGGTAGGTCAGTAACCCAAAAAGCAACTTAGCAACCCCCATACATGACCTGAGCAGGAGGAGTTCACTCTGGGGATCCCTAAGGCAGGGCAAGAGTTGCATGAGTTCAACAGCGCGCGATGCCCTCCGCCTTGCCAATTCGCGGATAAAATAAGGGTCACGGCTAACAGCCCCTCCGAGGAGCTTGACCCCTTTTTCTGGCCTACCAATCCCGCTGGGAAAAAGCCCATCCTGAAGTTTCATCCCATTACAAGACGACCAAAAAAACCTCTGTTTTCTTAATATTAAGTTGAAGCCCCAAGGATGGCCCCTCTAGCCAGATAATGTCTAAGGCTTTAGCAACTTCGGTGGCCTCACCAATAATCGTCCCATCGTCCAGGTACCACGCATGAAATGGGTGTTTACAAATTTCTTGTACCCGGAGAACCATAGGGTGTAAAGCAAGGGCGAAAAGGAGGGGACCTAAAGGATCCCCTGCTGAACCCCCGTGGTAGCCCCTATACAGTCATTGCCAACATACAACCTAGCTGGCTGGGCATATAGGAACTGGACCCATGAATAGGTAGACGGGCAACGTTGATGGACCTCTCGAAGAAGGGCAGTGCGGTCGATCATATTAAACGCGTTCGAAAAATCCACCGTGAGCATAGCCAAGGACCCATCCGCATGGAAGGAGCTTAAGAACCTGTTCGCGCTGCGAAGCACCGCCTCCGCCCCATTGGGTGTTCCCACCCCAAATTGAAAGTCCCCAAGGTACTTAGCCATTTCCTTCCCAACCTTCCTCATAGCCACTTTAGAAACTAATCTGCGCCAAATGGCCCCTACGGCAATGGGCCGAATCCCGTTATCAGGTTTCAATAAAGGGGTAAGGGGGCTGAAGAAATAAATTCAGCTAGAACCCTTGGGCACAAACCCCCTAGCCAAAGGTTGACGACTTCAGTAATAGCTGAGAGCAACCCCGTGGAAGTCACTGACCCTTCTCCAGTAAGAGCGTCTAGCAAATGTTGGGCCCTCAGACCGTCCTCCCACAAGAAGTCCCTTTAGGGAAAGACCGGAGACATCCAAGCACACAATCCATATCCACAATAAGGGCGGGCATGACGTCAGAGTTGGCGGGCAAGGACGGAGGAGGCATCACCGGATGTTTGTCAATAAGGGCTTTCATGGTAGATTCCCCAAAAGGAGCAACCCCACTGGAACACAACACTTTGACAGCAGCTGTGAAGTGACCGTCCCTAACTTTTCTTAGGCATTGTTTGACATTGGGGCTCTCTTCAGAAGACTTAATCCCCCTTACACCATGGGTAAAGAAAACACCCTCCCCCGCACTATCAAAAAGGGAAGAAACCAAATCTGAAAACCCAGAACCGTCTTTCCACAAGGAAAGCGTTTGCAGGATGCTACTACACTGCAAGGATTTCCTATTCCCAGACCTCCGCTCCTGCCTAGTGGACGGTTTGACCACCCGCAGAGTACACCTCGGCAATAAAAGCAATTTGACCCAACTTTCTACAGACCCTGGAGAGTCCACCACCTTTCGTAAGGCACCTGTCAAAACTTGGGCGAACGCCAATCGACAGCTTGGCGGAATGCTTTTGACAGTTTGAATGGGCAGAGAGAAAACCTTTTCAAGGAGGGATAAGTCCCCGACAACCCCTCCTGAAGGACCTGGTTCCATATCAGTAGCCGCACGCCGAGGTTTCTGAATCCCCACAATGAAATCTTTCACATCCCCTGTAACAATTTTAAATTGATATTGAAATAATATATATAGAACACTATAGATATTTTTATTAAACATTATATATTAAAACTTACACACATATGTACATATATAATTAATGTTATAGTATGAAAAAGAAGAATATCATTTCATTGGTTTATTAGAAACAGAGCCATTGCGACGTGCTTATATTTACATGAAGATGTATTTTTTTTGAATAGAGTTGTGAGCAGTACTAAAAGACAAACATACATGCTATTAAAGTTGCATTGCATTTGTGTATTTTATACATTGATATCGTTTACCTTTTTCTTTATTCAAATTTTGTATATATTGTTTCAAAGTGTTTTATTATTTATAAAATTTCGACAAGCCGTTGAGACATGACTACTTATATACTTTTTTTTTTTTTTCCGAAATTGAGTCGTGAGCATGAATGTTAAAGTAATTGATACACACACGTACATTTTATTAACGCTATATCACATTTTTGTTTTCTTTTTCTATGTCGTTTACTCTTTTTGTTATTTTAATTACAAATATACTGTTGAATATCGGGCTATCCTTAAGTATAGACTCATGATTCCCATGTTCCCAGTGGATGAGCCGTGTCCAGTTTGCAAAAAGGCATGTTTAGACAAATTTGGGGAGCATGCCCTTCACTGTAAGGAGCTGCCAGGATTTAAATACAGGCATGACCTGGTCAGGGATGTCTTATGGGACGTCTTACGAAGAGCAGGGATTTCAGCCAGGAAAGAAGCCCCGGTTAATTTTTTGACGGATCCACTTGAGGGGCGGTCCATCCTAAGACCAGCGAATGTCCTTGTGTTCGGGTGGGCGCAGGGAAAACACGCGTGCGTTGATCTCACAGGGGTGTCTCCTTTGGTGGGACTTCGGGATTCGGGGTTTGTGGCAGGGCAAGCAGTCTTAAAAGCTGAATCCAAGAAAGTTGACAAACATGAAGCTGCTTGTCTTGAAAACCAACACGTCTTTGTGCCCTTTGCTTTTGACACATTTGAGGGCCTTGCTCCCGATGCAATCCGGTTTTTAGATCGAGTGCAGAAGGTGGTGCAGAGTAACTCTCCTGCAGCCAAGGACACAAGCTTTATATTTAATAGAGTAGGCTTTGCTATTCAAAAAGGGATTGCGGCGCAGCTTGTTGCCCGTCTACCCGCGCCTCACTTGTAATTCTTGTTGCTTTTCTAATAAAATATATATATATATATATATATATATATATATATATATATATATATATATATATATATATATAGGGTAGGGTTCAATTGAGAACCAACCCTTAGTTAGGAACTTTAGGAACCAATCTCATCCATCCATCTTCAATGGCATGATGGTAAATATGTTAAACATTAATTAACTTTTTAATTAAAGCAAGGGGTAATATTGTCTTTTGGTATTTGATTATTAATAGGTTATTTATTATACATTATAACTGACAAACACCACAATAATATCCATAATTGTTTCTATAGATCAGTGTTTAGTATCGTTATACTAAAAACAATTATACATCCGTGTATAATCCAATTATTGCTACAAAAACATTGTACAGTACCATAAAATTTCAACAACTATACGTCAGTGTATAGTTATATTTCAACAATTATACATCAGTGTATAGTCAAATTATTGCTACAAAACCATTGTACAGTACCATAATATTCAATAGCTATAAGTCAGTGTATAGTCATATTTCAAAACAATTATACATCGGTGTATAATCCAATTATTGCTACAAAAAACATTGTACAGTACCATAATATTCAACAACTATACGTCAGTGTATAGTCATATTTCAACAATTATACATCAGTGTATAGTCCAATTAATGATACAAAAAACATTGTACTGTACCATAATATTCAACAAACTATACGTCAGTGTATATTATGTCTGGTACAACAGGCGTCCAATATCTCGTCCCACCAGGAGACTCATATACTTTGCTGGACGAGGAACCTACAATAAAAAATGTACATTAGAACTTAATTAACCAATATTTTATAACTAATATACACCTGTGTATAGTTAATGTTATTGTATCTGTACGCTTCAAAAAAAATTATTGTATCTGTAAGTTTCAGCAAATATACACTAGTGTATAACAACCTAATAAACTAAGACGAAATCTAATTGTATCTGTGTGCTTCAACGAATAACACTAAGTAATACACCAGTGTATAATTACAATTTTGTACGTGAAAAAAGATGAACTGTATAATCCAAGACAAGTATTTCGCAAAATATACACTAGTGTATAATTCGAAGTGTACTTCGAAAACTGAATCTGGGCAATTCAAAAACTGCTATTTCGCAAAAAATACACTAGTGTATAATTCTATGGAACTTCGAAAACTGAATCTGGGCAACCCACAACATCTTAATCGCAAAATCAAAACTGAAAATCCATAATAATACAAATCACAAAAACTTGAATTTCGATCAAAAACCAATTAAAAAAACTTAAAAAAAAAATACATACATACCTTGATTCTCAACACTATTTAGCAAAAAAGGTTGTGATTGTGTTTCATGATCTTCAATATCGTGAGAAACTGATTGAATGTTTTCATGTATATGATTATTATCCATCACTTGAATATCTTGATAAGATGGAAGCCGATAATTTTTCTATTATTTCTCTTTCAAATCGAACGTGATTTATTGAAGCATACAATAGATAATATAATATTCGATTTTGAGATTAAGATGTTGAAAGATTGGAGGAAGGCAATTGAATGATATTAGGAGGAAGTTAGGAATTCGTGGATAGAAGATGAAGGCAATCACAAGTGATTTTATTAACTTCCATTTTTAAAACTTTTTTTTTTAAATTAAAATATAAAACATAATTGTTTAATTACCTAACTATCCCTAGATCAAGATTAAAAGATGAATGGCTCAGATTGGTTCCTAAGTTCCTAACTAGTACCTTGGTTCCTAAATGATCTTTTTCCTATATATATATATATATATATATATATATATATATATATATATATATATATATATATATATATATATATATATACTGTTTGAAGTTTCTATTATTATCTATAAAACTTTAACAAGTCGTTAGGACATACCTACTTTTTCTACAAAATTCCAATTTATGAATGGTGATGTCATCTATCAAAACACAAACATATATGTTATTAAAGTTGCCTTGCATTTAAGTTTTTTGTTTATATAGTCTGTCACATCACCATGGACACTTGACATGTGAAAATGGTGTAGTGAATTTATCCCATTTGGCATGGCGATTATATGCGTGCGCGCGCACACACATATATTTGTGTGTGGGTAAATAATGCTTCCTCAAAATTTCCTCGCCTGATACATATCACTTGGAACCAATTAACGCAACCTTTCACGCATCGACTCAGGATTAAGTTCTATTTTGAAAACAACGTCGTATTCATAATAAACTAGTTTTTTTGGTACCACAAGCTATAATTACTGCCGGCACGCTAACAATGTTATCCCTTACTGAGTTCTTTTTATGATTTTTTGTTGATATCCTTTTGTCCATATCTCTTTTGGTTGTTATACTAAGTGCTGGTATGTATCGTGCCGGTAATGTAACTAACTAAACCAAAAGTGCAAGGAATCCGGCTTGTTAGCTAGTTACATAGATGAACATTTTTATAGGTTAAATCACGGGCCGAATGTATCATTTTAATAGATGCATACAATGGTACTTTAATATATTCAAAAAGTTTGTTGGCACTTCAAGTTAAGTGATTATTGAAAAACAAAAATCAACACGGTAAATAAGGTAGATGCTATGAATCGAAACATCCTTTTATGCGTCAAAAAACAATATCATTTGCTTTGAATATTTTATGAAAACTTTACAGCTAATAATATAGTACCAACTACAAAACTACTTGGGGAAATTTAAAAACCACAGTAAATATGTTGCCATTTTTTGGAATGGGTTTTAGAAAGATAAGTTGGATTTGTATGTAAAAAAGTTGAAAGTAATAAATATATAGATTGCACGCCAGCCACGCGGAGAAAGCAAGCTTTGATGTGTTTGGGGAAATCAATGAAGATTTTGCTTCTCTTTCTCTCCATCAAGTTTTAGTATCATCACTACCACCATCAGTCCATCACTATCTTTTCCTACTCTTTACTTGGTTATAAAACCATTCAAAACCCTCATACCAAACACACCACTCATTCCTCTATACCTTCTTACTCATATACTAAAAAATGGGTGAAATTTCTTGTGCTAATGGTAATGGGATTGGAAATGGGAATGGGAATGGGAATGGGAATGGGAATGGAAATGGAAATGGGAATGCATATACTCAGAGGAAAAGTTGTTGGTATGAGGAAGAGATTGAAGAGAACTTAAGATGGTGTTTTGCTCTTAATAGGTTTGTTTTACATAAATATTTTTTTTTATTTTTTTTTTTTTGAACGGCAAATTTCTTCTCCTTGTGGGATTTGAACCCATGACCTCCCCTTTAGGTGTTCTTAGAAGTTTTGCTTCTACCATTGGGCCACCAACCCCAATGGCCTAGTTCAACAAAAAGAAAATGCATCATTACTGCCTTAATTATTTGGATTAAGCAAATCAATGCAAATTTACGAGCCAGTTCAACAATATGTAGTCAGTAAAGGTTCTACGTATCAGACGGGAATTCTCGTAGTACAGTTTGTTCTTGTTTTTTAAAAATTTAATTGTGTCTTATAATATTATATGCTACGTAAACTATGTGAAAATGTCTTATGTCTCAATACTGCCTTTTGGCTAAAAGTTTTTGTATTGGAAAAGTTGAGATACTTTTGCATGTCCAATAATATATTTTTAAATTTGTATGCAGTATACTTCACACAGGAGCCACTCAGTTCCAAGACATTCAACTTTTGGACACCAAACCCTTTGGGAAGGTACTTAAATTTTACTTTTTTTATTTTGCTTGTATATATATATATATATATATATATATATATATATATATATTTGTCCATTTAGTCCATGCAAATTGGACAAACAACTTGCTTAATATATAACTAGTGATTTATATCACAGGCTCTAGTGATAGATGGAAAGTTGCAGAGTGCAGAGATAGATGAATTCATCTACCACGAATCTCTTGTTCATCCACCACTTCTACATCATCCAAAGTATAACTCCCATTCTTTACATGCTATCCATCTTCTTTTTCGATACAAATCGCACTGTTTAACATTGGAATTTATATAGTTATAACACAAGTTATTTAATTTATGATAATTAAATTCAAATGAATATTTTGTTCAGTCCCAAGACAGTATTTATTATGGGGGGAGGTGAGGGTTCTACTGCAAGAGAACTACTTAGGCACAAAACTGTGGAAAAAGTTGTCATGTGTGACATTGATGAGGTGACATTCTTCATTACTTGATCACAATATATTATGTTCCTATAAAGAGTATGCATAAGTCGTATAATCATGTTCTACTACAATTATTCGTATTTTATAAACAGGAAGTGGTTGAATTTTGCAAGTCTTATTTGGCGGTTAACAGTGAAGCTTTCGGCGATCCAAGACTTGAGGTCATAATCAATGATGCAAGGTTAGAAATATTTATTTAACGTATTTTATACGGTTCGTGAGTGAAAATATTAGTAAATTGATGTATAACTATATGTTTGCAGCGCGGAACTAGTGAAGAGAGAAGATAAATATGATGTGATTGTAGGGGACTTGGCAGATCCCATTGAAGGAGGCCCATGTTACCAGCTCTACACCAAGAACTTCTATGAGCAAACCGTTAAACCAAAACTCACGCATGATGGAATTTTTGTTACACAGGTAAAATTACAAAAGACAACATTATAGGAACCAAATATATGGTCAATGTCACTCAGAAAAATATATTAATAATGCCTATATAGACAATATTTTCTACAAAATTAGGGGAGCATATGAGGGTAACAATAATTGATTTTGCGCAGGCTGGACCAGCTGGTGTCATTAGCCACACAGAAGTATTTTCTTGTATTTTCAATACTCTCAAGCAGGTTTTCAAATGTGTGTTTCGTATTTTAGTTTGCGTTAATTTGACAAACAGCCATGCTTCAATGTAAGTTTCTAATGTTGCCCAAATGGTAAACAGATGTCGTGCCATACTCTGCTCACATTCCATCCTATGCTGACATGTGGGGATGGGTCATGGTAATCTTACTATATGCCTTTAACTTTCACAAAAGGGCGGATCAGTCGATCCTTTTATATTAAAATCCCCATTGAAGTCAATCACATATGCATGTAACTTGACAACAGGCATCAGATTACCCAATCACACTTAGCCCAGATGAACTGGATTTGAGAATGAAACAAAGGATGAAAGGAGAGAATAGATACCTTGATGGCAAAACATTTGTTGCAGCCTCTACTTTGAGCAAAGCAGTTAGAAAATCGTAAGAGCTTGAGTGTTTTTTTTTTGGTTAACTTTGTGATATGATCCATTCCATCTTTTATAAATATGAACATGGTTCAATTCATATGTTTGCAGATTGGATGATGAAACACATGTGTACACTGAGGGTTCAGCAAGGTTCATCTATGGGCATGGAAATGGTTCAGCTAAGAAGCTTAACCATAATTGACATGGCACCGTTATGATTATACACCCAAGCTCAAGAAAATTCCCTTTTTGATATTTGCGTTGTTATTTTCTTCCTTTGTGTCTTTGTACTTTGTTTTGTTAATTTGCTTATTATATTTTATATATTATATAAGTACTCGATCACTAAAAGGTAACCCCTAGTTGTTATTCAATATATGCGGTAACAAAATCAAAACCCAATGTTTTTAAATTCACAATGTGGATGTACAACTTTTCAGGTATAATATCAATACATTTAATATGTGTCCCATTTTTTTTTGAAAAGTATCTATCTATATATATATTGCAAAGGGATTAATCCTACATGTCATACACTTATGCAATCTCTTCTTTGAGATATGCCACATAGGATGTGATGTGGCAACTCTAAACCAATTAAAAAAAAGAAATAAATATGATTTAACATAATCTTTTATAATTTTTAACCTAATCTATTAAATATCTAATCTACTAAATCTAAATATTAAACCTTTATTATTTTATCTCTCGTGTTTCCTCCCATAACTTTTAAACGTTAATATCTTTTATATGCGAGATTTTTTTAAAGAAAAAAATTACACCAAATTAACGAGCGTTTTATTATCTTTTCAACGAGTACCATAGTGCTATATAAAAAATCGGAGAAAAAAATGACTATTTTTTGTAACCCGACAGGTATTGTGTCGGGTTTGGGATTAGTTTAAAAAAATTGTGGGTTTGGGTCGGGTCTGGGATTAGGTGATACCCGACCCGATTACCCGAAACAACATACCCAAATACCCGAACTACATACCCGATCATATACCCATGAATTTTTTAACGCATCACATAATCCTTAGACTAATGCGTTCGATATTTTAATAATTACTTTTTTTTTTCTTATTTCATGTTAATTCTTTTTATAATGATCGATTACAAACTTCTGAATTCATTTGTAATGACACTAGATTTATACCCCGGCACATAGATTCGTTTTTTTTATATTTGAATATGATAACTTATGGCAGAGGATTGTTTAAAATAATAATAATAATAATAATAATAATAATAATAATAATATATTTTATTATGTTTTATTATATATTTTAACCCGGGACGCTCCCGGGATAAAAACTAGTTAAACAATATACATGAGTATCAATAATTATTATTGTTATCCCTCACAAGGCGGATGTGCAACTTTTTAGGTACACTATCAATCAATTTAACCATATATCCATTGTAATGAGAGGTAAACTTTAGAGTGGGTCAATCTCCAAAGCAATTAGAAGAAGAAAATAACACAACTTGAAATAGTTTTCTCTGTTTTTTTTAATAAATATAAATATAATTACAATGCTTAATAAGAAAAAAAAAAAAAGAAACTATATGTGCACTTTATTAGGAGATACTGGGAGTAAACATGGTGATCATGCAAGATGGGAGAAGTTATTCTTCCCCATTATTCCTACTTTTACTCCACTAAAACATTCATGGTTGCAACATGGGTCTTTAACAAAGTCAGAGGTTTTCTGCATTGGACTCGAGTTGGATGTGTTGGACATCAAGAACAAGAATCAAGAATCTAGCTAAAGCAACATATATATGAACATGTGCACGGAAATAAAAGACTTTTATTGATCGGATATATTGTACAACCAAAAGTGATTACAAATGTACAAGCGTGTCTAATATATACTAAATGAAATGGTACAACATAAGGTAGTTATGTTCGAATGGTTGTGTCAGTTTGTAACTGCCAATTCACATCCTTTCATAATGTTCCCGCCAATATTAACTGCCAAGGGCAGAATTGTCTTTTTGCTTCTGATATCCTGTGAGGCGCGCCTTTTGTTGATGAGTCATGTTGTTTCGTTTCCTGATCAGTTCTTGCAGCACCCTTGTTCGAATCTTTACGTAATAATATTACTAACATTGAATCCTAATATGTATACTAAGTATTACATTTACTAGATATAAGTACATATAATCATATATTTACAAACAATAACATAAGTTTAGTTTATAAATTAACACCCTCCCTTAAACTAAACTTTTCTGTAACAAGTTTAGGATAGGATTTAAGCCTCCATTAATTTTTCTTTCCTTTCCATGTAGGCTGAGTTGAATTTGATTCCTGCATTCTCAATGATGTATTTACATTCTTATTTGCCAAAGATTGTTTGCTTGTTATATCTTTCTATTCAAATTGCCTCATGAATGTTGAAAACATGACCATGTGACCTTCTGATATTTTTTCTTCGTCTTCAAACAGCAAACATTAGAAGTTTTCACTCCTCTTCTTTTGTGCAGTAAATCAAATTGATGTGACTTTTGGTTGTTTCGTTCTTCGTTCCGTTTGAAATCCGATCCTTCTTATATTATATATATAATATATATCTTCTTCTTCATAGTAGGATTCCATGTAAATTAAGTCCTACATATATTATTTCCCGATCCTTATCTTTCAACAGAAACAGCGTATATTCTTTTCTTTCAATATTTTGTGCAATGTTCTGCTTTCCCTTTTCTTTGATCATGACCCGTTTCGTTCGTATTATCTCAGTTCATATATGAGAGTGTATGAACTCGGTGTCATATATAAATCCAATTAATTGCTTTTTCCATATATGAGAGTGTGAACTTGGTTTAATATATGAATCAAATTAATCCATGTTCTTCATCTCTGTTTATTTCACACGATTCTTATGTTTCTATGATGATTTTGACGTTGAAACTTGGGATCTCGACGTGATATTCATCGGTCCAATCAATATTCACAAATCAAGACCTTTGATGTCATATTCTTGTATAAATGAATCATACCATATGTTGATATGATTTGATCTGTGAGTCTTTCAAAAACAGAGTATGTGTTCGGTTTTGTTAATTGACTGAACACGATTGAAATCGATTATCTTTGGATTCAATTCTAAGTGAATTGAATGATTTAAATCAATCTCAAATAGATTTCTTAAAAAAAAAAAATAAACAACACAAAGAGAATAATACTCTGTTTTGATTGGTTGTTCATCTTTCTTGCTCCATGCTCTATTTTTCGTTCTTTTCAAATTTGGACTGTAACTTCGATCATCATAACCAATGGTTCCTCTGTTTCAGATGAATCTTCTTGTCACACCCTCAAATTTCACTTGTGGGGTTTTACTGCGAGGCGCGTGACATACCAGGATCCAAGTCAACGGTAACAATAAACGACAACTATATGTTAAAATTAATAAATAAACACGTTTAACATATGTATGTGTGGCTAAAGTAATCAATAATTATTTCTCACTTCCCTACCAAATTTAATTGGGAGTTGAAAAGTATGACCAAATATGACCAACGGTCATGATATTTGTTGATGGTATGGCTAAAAGCTAATACGTATGAGCACATATTTTTTTTTGTGTGGCCACATTATTATTATGACTTCATTGTGTTCCCAATTTAGTTTAAATATGATGTTGATAAGCAGTTCAAGATATATAGATTTTATTGTTCCAAAGTTGTATGCAGATTTGTAGGCCGTGACGATGCAAAAAATGTTATGTTTGTTTTCTAGGTGTTGAAAATGCTCTCTTTTTAAACCAAAGTGAAATAGCATCAGTAAGCCTTCCTAGACTTGCATTTATTTCCTCTGTTGGCCTGCGTCAGGTGGTCTCAAAATCAGTTTAGTTGCTAGCCATCTGATGACCTGTCGTTAGGGTCATGCAAAACCTAATTAACCTATGTAGTTAGGGTAAATAGGGTATCGAATCCAAGGAGCGTGTGGTTAGTGAATGTTGTTTAGTTGATTGGAAAATATTGCTTATGAAGATGCTATATGACTTATGAAGATTGCACTTTGTTCATTTAAGAGTTTTGATTTTAAAGTTGTTGTTTATTATACTAAGAATTGAATTGAAATTATAAATAAAAATGATATTTGTAAACAATCGGATTAAAAAGATTACACTAAGGATTCAGCAATTGAATACTAGGGTTTCAACAATTGGGTAAATAATAATAATGTAATTGGCGCTAACGGAGTGATTGTTTAATAGGCTTAGGTATCAAGTTTTATCAATATCAAGATAGATTAAACTATACTTCATTACCTAGAACATACAATCCTATGTTTGTGTTAACGTAAGGAATCATGCTTATCTCACTAGAAATTGGCACAAGATCCATTAACTAAAATGAGTTTAGCATCAGATTAATCACCATTCAACACATTTAATTCAAGCACACAAAAACATAATCAAAAGTGTAAGAACAATACCCAATGTGTTTTAACCCTAGATATCAAAGGCCTACATCCCCAGTGTAATACAAAGGGATTAGCCCCTCATGGCCATAGAGCTTGATTTCTTTTTTTTATTTCTTGTACGATCTCCTCGTCGTTCCCCTGTGTGCGTCCCTTTTCTTTTTCTTTGATAAAAATATGCGATTCCCAATCCAAAGAATATAAAGTCCTCCCAAAAAATCCTTCTGTGCGCTGTCCTAATAATCTCTTCAAAAAAAAAAAAAAAAAAAAAAAAAAAAAACAAAACCCTCAAGTTGATTTTTTTTTTGCTTGGGCCCTTGGGCTCGTGATCTTGTGTCACACCTTTTCTATTCTTTTATTTTTAATTATTATTATTATTATTATTATTATTATTATTATAAATGGTATTATGACCCCGTGTTCTTGACTCGGGTGTTTGGGTCTCGAATATAATTTGTACTGTTTTAGCCCTACTCCATGCGATCACCTACCGAAATTATAAAATAAATAAATTAATAGTAAAAACAACCACAAAGTAATAAAATATATACAATACTAAAATAATAGAGTACAGACCTAAAACTAATAAAAATACTATCTAAACGACTCAAAAATATACAAAAACTGGCAAATAAACATGATGCGTGCAACCGTGCATCACCATCCTAAACTTACATTTATTTCGTATGCTGACCTGCTTCATGACCACCTGTGCTCTGCCTCTTTAAAGCCCCTTGGTTATTGGATCGACTTTGTTTCGCGTACCTATTGGTCTCAAAATCACCAAGGCTTCCCTTTCTGGTTGCGTGTTGCTATGGAGGGTTTGATGATGCCAAATATTATTGGACATTTGTTGTTTGGCGACAGCCACGATATCAATTTGTATTCGGTTCCTGTTTACACATGATATCTTCGGTATGCAGCTACATCAAGTTTCATGTTCTAAGCCTAAAGTGTCCATGTTTTGTGTCGGTTTATCTTATTGTTGCAGCCATGAGCCATGAGCCATGTGCATATTTTATATTGGTGAATCCCTGGTGATATCCTTAATGAGGACATCATCAGTTGTATCATGAGCTGGGCCCAACCCAGATGTCTCATGAACCTCTCTGTCTTGGTACTGAGGATTTCCTACCTCAGGCATAAAACCTTCATTAGTAGTTGCCACAAATGAGGTCTAAGTAATGTTACTTCTGTCCTCATATCCACCAATGGATGGTAAATGAGTAGTAGCAGCCTCAAATGCACCTAAAGTCTCTAAGTTTGGGCTTAGAAACCTTGGTTCATCCTCATCTCTTGGGATAGGGCTAATAACATCCACATCGATGTCAACTTCTGAAGGTATTTCCCCTGTTTGATGTGGTTGTTGGGGAATGACATGTTCAGATGGGATTGTTTCTTTTAGCCCAGTGAGAAGTTTGGCAATTTCTATTGTTGTGTGAGATGGTTCTGGTTTAGTAGTTTGTGGTAAAGGGTCAGTAGTTTCAAAGGATGGATCAGTAGTTATGGTCTTTTTAAATTTCTTCCTTTGAAAAATAATGGTAATGGGTGCTCTTTTTGGGGTTTAAGATGGATGAGACTAAGAGGATGTTTCAGTCACATCTTTGACAAGTGCAGATTGCACATCAGCAGTTTCAGGCATCTCAATATCCTGAACTGCCTTTCTTTTAGGGTTGGTGGGTTTGGATTTTTGTTGTTTGGTTTTCTTGGCCTTTATAGGTGAGGGCTTAGAAGATGGTTCCATGGGGACTGTTTGTTGTTCCCCTTGGTCATCTTCTGGCAAAGCTGTCGGTTTGTTATGCCTTGAGTATGCTTGTGAGGTTAATGGTTTTAAAACAGTTGTTTTTCCCACAAGCACCTCATCTCCAAGTTCTTTAATTATGCATTGCATTATGAACCTTGGATACAACAAAAATTTCTTCTTAGAATTTTGGTGATGCAACACCAACTCATTAAAGAAAAGTGCTGATGCCGTGAATTTTGTCTCATTCACAATGGAATGAAAAATAGGTTGAAAAGTGGAGGGCATCTGATCATAAGATCCATTTTTTGGACTCAAGCACATGATTATGTAGTGAAACAAAAGTTTATATTTTGGTTCAAAGAATTTCTTAAAAACTGTTGCATGTGAGAGAGTACCTTGGTAACCACACTCTGTCATGGTTAAATGGATTGCATAGTTGGGAAAATGATCTGGTTCTTTATCATCATCCAGACCCAGTCTTATCCCCAAAGTAGCCGGTGTGATTGCCATTACTTTCCATTGGATAGTTGATTTTAGGGAAATAATCTGGTTATTCACTGTCACCGTCTCGGCGTTTGCCTAGAACTCATTAAGAGTTTCAGTATGAATTGGAGGATCAATGGTGAAAGAGTGAAGTATTGAGATTGGATGACTAAATAAATGATTTCGTCGTATTGGGACCAGGCTTCATCTTTCTCAAAATAGCCTCTTTGATTGTGTCCCTGTTTCAGTATGAGAGCCATGTGGTTTGTGTGTGTATGGATCGAACAGTGTTTTTGATGAGATCCCAGCAGTTATGTCAATGTGGTCAAAAGATCCAAAATTATTTGAACAAGAAGGTGAGTCTTGTCCTAAAAGTGTTGTACTACCTGGTACATAGTCATCAGCTGTTTTGCCAGAATTTTGCAACTTTTTCTTTTGATCTATTTCTCTTACAAAAGTTAGCAATCTCCCATGTAATTCTGTAAGAGTGGGGGAATTAAAGTCTGGTGTAGATCCGAGGACTATAGAGTAAGTTTCCCATTTTTCTGGTGATGACCTTAAAAATATATGAAGCATAGATACATTTGTGTAGGTCTGACCATTTAATTTCAACTCAGATATTAATGAGGAGAATCTTTCAAACTGTTGTGTCAAAGTTTCCCCATTAATATGAGTAAATGTTTCATATTGCTGAGCAACGATTTCTCTGGTGTTAGCAATCACCTCTTCAGTTCCTCCAAACTGCTCTTTTAGGCAGTCCCAAAGCTCTTTGGCACTTTCACAATGTAAAAGTCCAGAGTAGATTTCATTTGGGAGAGCCATTGCCAACATAGAGAAAGCCTTGGCATCAAGCTCAAGTTTAAGGAAATCTTCATCTGTGTAGTCTTTTGATTCTTTTGGTATTTCAACTTTAGTTTCAAGATTTATATTTACTGGTTTGAGGGGCCCATACATTACAAATCTCCAACAACCAGTGTTTGTTTGAGACAGAGTATGTGCCATCCTCTTTTGCCATATGTTATATTCTGAACGAACAAGCATAGGAGACTTATTGGCAGATCCAGTATTATGAGGATATCCATTTTTGAGAGTATTGATTTGTCAAGTTTCTCTCAAAGTGATGGATGTTTGAAAAAGTGAACTTTTATCCTTTATTGAATATCAATAAGAACCTGTGTCTGATTCTCAATTTGTTAGATTGATATTTGATCAGATAAACCAGGGCTCTGATACCAATTGTTGGATCAGTTAGCTCTTTAACAGTTGTTTGCTTATGAACACTTATGTGTTTGTAAGTTTATCAAAGCAGTTTGCACAGCGGAATATATGAAGTGTTTAGTTATAAAGTTTCACTTTCAACATGAGTTATTACTCCCCCTGGATGTAATGAACTAAAGACATTTAATGAGAATCTAAGCAATTGAATGTATAAGATAATAAATATGCAAAGAGATTCTCAGATTATGAAATGGTATTTCAAGTAGAGCCTTTGAAGGATTTTCAGTTTAATAAAATCGATCTCTAAAATAGTGGGATTAACCCATCTATTTATAGAGGAACAGATACATGAACCTTGTTACAAAAGCAATCCTACAACAGGCTATAGTCTTGGAACTTGTACAAAAAGATAAAGTAATGTAATAATACTAAACTACTGAAACATAAGGGCGGTGGAAAGATTCTGTTACAACTGCTGATGAGTGACAAACTACTGATGAGTAGTTTATCTTCAGTAGTTGTAACAGAATCTTTACTCTTCAATACTTGTTGTTACCTTCCTCAGCAGTTTCTTCTTCTTTTGTCAGTAGTTTCATACTTAGCATATTTTGGCAGAAATAGGAATTAGACTAAGGTTAGCAAAAGAGGTTTCTTCAATCCTTTTTGTCCTTACACCTAATGCATCACATTTATATATTAGTTTTGTATAGTTTTTAATCGTTTATCGTTCGTTTATAGTGAGTCTTAGATATGTATTTATGTCTTGGTGTTAAACAGGTGTTCGGGGGCTAAAATGAGTCAAAAGGAGCTTATACTACGCCAAAATAGGTCATTTTCTTGGTAAAAACCTAATCAGTCGTTTTGAAGAAAGGGGGATCGATTTCCAGAGCAAAAGAGAGATGATTTGGAGCACTTTTGAGAGATCCTTTCATTCTGGTTGATCCTAGGGCGATCTAGAACAATTTTTGAAGCTGAAATCATGAATATGCGTGGCTAATTCTTTCGCGATTCTCTCCGGATGAACGATTTGGGTATTTTATTATTTGTTTTCTATTTGATACTCATTATTTGGATCAGATTTTGTGAACACCTTAAAGTTCTTTGCGTCTAATTGTATGTTTGACTGATCTAGACAATTTGGTTAATTAGTATTATTGCATTATGTTATCGTATCTTGGTTTTCTTGCATTAGGATTAATTTAACTTTGCAATTAATGTTATAATGGCTGAATTGGGTCGAACAACTTAAACAAAGTCATGTCTATGTGATTTCCTAGATGGGGTAATAAGAGAATTCGTTTGATAATTACCGAATCAGAAACCCGGAGTGACTGTTTTCTTTATATTATTGTTTTTAATCAAACTTTAATCAATCTCTTCTTGCAAGCAAAGCAGCACTTTAGTTTAATCTTCATAATTTTATTAGTTTTTCTATTAATATAATAAATATTGCTATCAACACTAACCACATACTCATCGTGTTTCGACAATCTTACTCCCTATACTGCAGTCATTGTAGCTAAGGAGTTGTTTTTAATTTAGTTTTTTATTAGCACTTCAACACGCGATCACTATCCTTGTAATTGCTATGGTGGTTCATCCAAGTGTTGTGTACATGAGGACGCCAGGAGCCTAGAACTTCCCCACTGATTCATGGCGGAACGCAGATGCTGGAAGACGAATTTGGCCCAAAGACCACCAATACCAACATTGGCAACCTTATCGTTAAAAACATCGGATGGGTACGTTCATGGTAGCAAAACCAACTGCTGGAAAATAAGAATGAATGTCGGATGGAAACAATCGCAGCCAGCGCAGAATAAGAACGATCGCCACACAGAGGAACACCTGTAAACCACAACAAACAAAGCTGAAACAAAAGAAAAGCGGCAAACATGAGTTGTTAAAGGTTAATGATACGTGTCAAGAAAGAAACGAGCGGTGCACATATACATGTACCATCTGCTTAGATGATTGTACCTTTTCAGCAACTGAATACAAGAATGTGATATTACGCTACTTATTGTTGTTCATGTAAATCCAATAAACGAAATCAGGTTGTATCGCAGGAAACGTGGTTCACCGTTTTTACCCTTTCGGCCTCCTAGACGCCCCCGTTCTATGCTAGTTGATGAACCTAGTAAAACGAAAATTGTTTATCTAGACATTCAAAATAAGCAACTAAAATCTTTAAGAACCTGAAGACAATATACATGTGATGACGTAATCAGTATGAAAAATAGACAAACCTTGCAAGTGACATCTATCATTTTCTTTTATTGAAAGCCATTTATAGAAGCAAAAAAAGTGTTCCGCCAAGCGAGAATCCGTTTAAGACGTATGTTACCTGAGACCACAAAAAAAAAATTACATAAGCAATTTGTCTTGCATGTTCTTAAAGTCAAAATCATATGCAACGATCAACTCGAGTAAACATCGGATTAATGTCGGTTTTTGTGTACTTATCCCGGATATCAACCGGATTCGGTTCAAAAGACATGCATTGCATTTCAAATTAATCTAAACATAAATACTACACATTCCGACCATATTCAAAGACAAAACAAACCTAGGAAAAAAGCTTTCCTAAAACCAGCCAAACCAGCGGAAAAACCGCTTGGTCTAGACTAAAGCAGGGCTACACTATTTTAAACTAATGTGCGCCTTGCTTGTCTTAGGTGTGCATCACTTTTGCACCTAGGCGATAGACGCACCCTTTTCATCTTGAGCCATTAACTACTCAGATCTAGTGTGTAATATTTGTTACAACTTATAACATCTATGACTGGTATACATGATGATATTACCTTGCACCATAAAGTCACTTCTTGTTTTGAATCAGTCTAATCACTCAAAGCTTATACATTTTTTATATCATATATATAGGAAAACAAAAATTTGCTTAAGCAATTTGTATGCAAACAAAAATGAGCACGTTTGAGATCAGTCAACAAAACAAACAATATAAAGTGTATACTTTTGTCGCTACAGCTACCGGTCGCCTTAGTCGCCGCGAAAGACTAGCATGGCAGCATAGCATCCATAATGATCGATATCACCTCTATAGTCGTCTACCTAACCCAAGCCACCTGAAAAACACATGAGAAACTGATGAAAGTCGACTCCACTGCCATTAACGCAAAAGAATCTACCACACAACAAAACAAATAATAATGAATATGTCAATGAATTTGTTTTCCAGTTTTGTATCATTTTTACGAAACCTAAATCCATAATACAGTATCACCGTCAAGACGCCTCAAATTCTTATCTATCTGTGACCCCTGCATCCTAAAAAAACCACAAACTGAATTGATGAATATACCTTTTCCTATACAAATATACCTGATTTTACAATGGTTTGAAACTTAAAATTGCAATAAATTGTATAGAGCTTGTTCCAAGAACGTCCAACGAAATTGTAACGCCCCAAAATCATCCATTTCGCCTAATTACGCCATTAGGCACGATTAGCAAAATAATAAAATGAGACTTAGACAATAAGAATGTGGGTTATGTTCTAATATGGAAATGACCTACTTAATATTATTAATTATAAAAGTGAGCAAACGATATAAGAAAACTAACTTGACTAGTTAGTTTTATAAGTAAATGACATTTAGGGGTTAGTAGAGGGACCATAGCTGCCAATATGTAAAACTTGAGTTTTATTTAGTAAATTAAAAGAGGAAAACACACACTTAGTATGTGTGTATGTCGAATTCATCAGGAGATTCAATCTCCTTTTACCTACAAACCCTAAACACCAAATTCATGTCCAAATCATGAAGTTCTTGAAGTGCATGAGTCTTCTAGTGATCATCTAAGGTCCAATGCATCCTAAGGTACCCTTTATTTCATCTAATTCAATCTAATTCTCTTGATTTAGGAAGATGAGATTTTGGGGTGCTTTATGAAAACATGAATTAATGATGGCTATGGGTTTCTTTATGTTTGTAGACATCAAAGGAACGATATTATGTGATAAAAAAGTTGTGTGTTGATAGATTCATGTGAAATAGAAGGATTCATGTATGTATAAGAAATGGGTTTTTGCCCTAGGTATGAACTACACTTAAGTGTAGTGAAATCTTGCATTGCTATATGATTGGTATCATGTATATGTGATAAATGAGGTAATTGAACCTTTGTTGTTAAACAGTTAATCATATGGACACGTTCCATGTAACCTATGAAGCTTAGAATTCACATGCAAAAATGGTGCATATAAGGTGTTTGATAAAATGACTACATGAAACTTGAATTAGGTCAAATAATTCAAAATTGTTTGAAATTCGTTACTCTTGACAGCCCTAGGTGACCATCTTGTAAAGGTTGTATCCCATTCGTTATTAGGAGTTAGAAGACGAGCCTTATATCGTTGAAAAGCTTGTTGCACATATTACATTTCATATTTAGTCATAAGGAGCTGATTCTGAGTTGTAGTGGGTCAAAACAGCATCTAAAGTTAACATTTCAGTTTTGACAACAAAGGTGTTTGGTCAAAAATATGTTTCTGACCTGATCTTTAAATATTCATATAAAATCATAGAAAAATCGTTAGGAGGTGTTCTTTATACGCCAAGAAAGGTCTTTCAACGAAGAACAATCCATCTTTGAACATGTTCAACTAATTCGGAATTTAAATGGGTTAAAATGGGCAATTACAGCAGCTGAAAAGGAAATCGCTGCACATAATATGTTTCTGACCTGATCTTTAAATATTCATATAAAATCATAGAAAAATCGTTAGGAGGTGTTCTTTATATGCCTAGAAAAGTCTTTCAACGAAGAACAATCCATCTTTGAACATGTTCAACTAATTCGGACTTTAAATGGGTTAAAATGGGCAATTACAGCAGCTGAAAAGGAAATCGCTGCACATAATATGTTTCTGACCTGATCTTTAAATATTCATATAAAATCATAGAAAAATCGTTAGGAGGTGTTGTTTATACGCCTAGAAGGGTCTTTCAACGAAGAACAATCCATCTTTGAACATGTTCAGCTAATTCGGACTTTAAATGGGTCAAAATGGGCAATTACAGCAGCTGAAAGGAAATCGTTGCACATAATATGTTTCTGACCTGATCTTCAAATATTCATATAAAATCATAGAAAAATAGTTAGTAGGCGTTCTTTATATGCCTGGAAAGCTCTTTGAACGTAGAACATTTTGTATTTGAAAGTCAAAATCAGATTATGGGGTTTAGAATGGGTAAAAGCAACCCGAACAGCTGCTGCGCAAAAAGTGCAGCAGTGAAAATAAGGTGTTTTATAAACTTAACACATGTGATTGTCTAGATACCCAATTCCTTAACACTAAATGTTGTTTAGGATGAGATGGGTATATGGAATGAAAGCTTAGTACTTGTGTGCATCATTGACTAAGCTAGTTTACATGAATATGTTTATGGACAGTTTGACTTTTAGGAGTCAAACTGACCCAAACTCAAACCTAGATGAAATGGTGTGAATAAACTCATGAAATGTGTTAGTTATTGGAAATAATGACTAACTTGATCAATCTTATGAGTATAGTGAAGGTTGATCTTGTCAAGCTAGGTGCAAGCTTGGAAAGGATGGATCAACAAGCAAACGGGTCAAGCGAATACAAGCGTTAAGTGCAAGGAAATGGGGTGAATACAAGGTAAGTTTTACTTACATTATTAGATTATAAATATGGCTTAGGTGTTGTATACATTGGTTTTAATCTTATATGGGTAATAAAGGTAAGCCCCAAAGAGGTGAAATCCCTTAATTGGGTCGATTTATGTGAACTCGTATCAAAATAAGATTTATGGTATTAAATCAAACAATAAGATGTGACCGAATGGTGAAATCCATCAAACAGGTCAATTAGTGAGGATATGTGGAAAATGCTGTCTTAATTACAATGAATAAATGAAATCAATGGAATGAAGTTGTTAGACATTTTGGTAAACGTGTCAAGTGTTGTTGTCACTTGAATCATAGATAAAAACTTGGATAGCATAGTGTTAGCCTTAATGGGTCAAATGGTGATTTTCTCATCATTCGAACCCGACATTCAAAGCCTGTATTTTAAGCTTTAGGAATCTCATGGTTAACGGGTCCAATGGTTAATGTATCACCATTTAGTCTCAAGAGACTAATGTGTTCAATCTAGAATGTATGCAGGTGAACACTCGGAAATTGGGCACTCGATGCCTAAGTAATCACAATGGATGCAAGGTATGGGTCAACACCACCTGGTAAGTCCGTAGTTAGATAAAAGCCTTTGGGCAAAGTGAATTCAATTTGAAAACAACCCCTTAAGAGGTGTGAAGGCCAATTCGGTAAGTATTATTCTAACTAAGCTTAATGTGCACCTTGGCGCCAAGTATGTCTAAAACCATAGTTAAATCATGGGATTGTAATCAAACTAAGTCCGAGAGGGCTTAGAAGCTTTCAAATAACTCACTAAGTCTTATTAAACAAGTCCCCAAATGCCTTTAAGAAGAGGCTTGAACATGATTTAAAAACATCCAAAGATCGGGGGAAAATAAGCAAGGAAATGAAGGCTAAAGCTAAAAACAAGCTTCGGAGCCGTAGCTTACGGCGCGTGTAAACTCCTAAATTTTCATTTTGTCATTCAAAATTGATCATTTCGTTTTGAGGTGTTTCGACACTTCCACCAATCTAAATAAATTATTATCAATCCCACTTACCATTCTTGTGAAATGGTGCTAGGTATATATTCGTTGGATGTTCTGGAGTGAGGATCAAGTCACGAGGAGAACCGAGCACACCCGAACACTTAAAAGGCTTCCGCAATAGACCGTCCCATTTAAAACGCAAAATGTAATAAAAGTTTTTAGTAGATAAAATGTAAAACAAAAATTGGTGAGATTCAATGAGTTATGTTTTTGTAGTTACCAAAGTTTTAATCGGGAGTGATTTTAGTTAAGGCCTAAACTCGGAAATTTAAATGACAAATCTCATGTTTACGGGTTAGGGTCTTACAAGTGGCATGGTATATATTCGTTGGATGTTCTGGAGTGAGGATCAAGTCACGAGGAGAACCGAGCACACCCGAACACTTAAAAGGCTTCCGCAATAGACCGTCCCGTTTAAAACGCAAACTGTAATACAAGTTTTTAGTAGATAAAATGTAAAACAAAAATTGGTGAGATTCAATGAGTTATGTTTTTGTAGTTACCAAAGTTTTAATCGGGAGTGATTTTAGTTAAGGCCTAAACTCGGAAATTTAAATGACAAATCTCATGTTTACGGGTTAGGGTCTTACAGAAATACTTACTAAGATTGTACCTTCAATAGGGAATTTGGAGCATCTAGCTCATCCCGATTTCTGTTTAACTGACTCGACTAACTCAATTGCCACCTGGTGCGTCTGATGGCCGTTGTCACTGACGACTCACCTTGCTGAAGCAACCCTATAACAATAATTAACCATATCATACAAATGTGAAATTTAAGTAAAACATTACGGGAAAACCAACAACATACCCTTGGTTTGATGGTAAATACCATGTGTCGGTTCTGATATCTTGTAGTGAAAGGCTAGAATCATCATCAACAATTTGGGGCAAAATTTCTTAGTCACAAATTCATATATTATCTTCATCATCACGTGCTAGTCGAAGGCGGGTGACGACGATTAGGTGGCTGAGGGTGTATGGGTGACCGTAAAGAGAAAAGGAGTATAGAGAGATTGCACACACACACACACACACACACACACACACACACATATATATATATATATATATATATATATAGAGAGAGAGAGAGAGAGAGATTAGAGAGAGAGAGAGTGGGGTGGTGGTCTGAAGATAGGGTTTTCTTTGTGGATGTGTGTCGACCAAAGAGAGATGGATACAAGTGTTGGTGATCAGATACACGTGTAAAAGGATGGCCTTTGTAAAGAGTGGTCCAATTACATAAAGACACCAACCGAGAGTAGAACCATTTATGCCAAAGGTACAACCATCTAATACACATAACACCCTTGACGCACATGGTACAACACCTTATTGCATGAATGGTTTGGTAATTAAAAGTATTTAAATTAAATTAAGTTGGTTTGGGCCATCGATGTAATGCTGAAAAATGGGCTGAATTTTTATAGAATTAATTATAATGGATAAATGAATTGGGCTTGTGCTCACAACAAAGTAAAAGAAACGAGAGCAAAAAACAGAAGGGTGCGACAAAAATAGAAGGCAGCAGCTCTTAGCAGCTGTGTGATCCTAGCTTGTGTTATTAAATGGTTGCCAAACCATTAGGTGAGAGCTGGATTTCGTGTATGTCTTTCTCCTTCAAAAATCTAAAATGAATGTATATGTCTATCTAACCTTTCAACTCGGTAAATCAATAAAGCTAATATAGCTAAATTCCTATTTGCCAATGATGTTGTAGCCTAGTGGTTGCAATGGAGGTGGGAAGGTTTACCCACTTTGTGGGGTTCCTGCCCTGGGAGGTCACAGGTTCAAATCCCACTCAGAGTAGGGTTATTCTGAAATGAGGGGCTGGACCATAGGGGGGCCCAGGGACCGGACCTGAGGGTGCGGGGCTTCGTTATGGGTGGTACCATTGGCCGTTCAAAAAAAAAAAAAAAAAAAAAAAGCTAAATTCCTATTTTCTAAACCTTATTCTTAGGGGTGATCTCATTGTGTTCAAAACAAATCAATTAATTTCAGTTTTAATTAATTAAGCAAATCAAATTCAGTTATTAACTAAGTTTTGGAATAAATAAATCAAATGAAACGTGTAGTATACTATCACATGCTACTCAAGAATAATCCAACTTACCTCAGTTACCTAAGTTATAAGGTTTTTAAAAGAAATAAACAATCCAACTTAATTACCATAGTTACCTAAGTTATAAGGTTTTTAAAAGAAATAAACGACGGTCACCGGTGAGTTGCGTAAGAATTTAGGTCATTTTTTTTAATAAAGTCAATCAATTTTTAACAATTTTAAACTATGAATACGGTGGAGTTTTTTTGTTTTTTTTTTTGTTTTTTTTTTTGTTTTTTTTTTTGTTTTTTTTTTTGTTTTTTGTTTTTTGTTTTTTTACAACGGCCAACACGGTTAATTATATATTACTGTGTTATCCTGTTTTGTTTCATGCACACAAACTGAGCACTATTTAAAGTATGTTTAATAAATTTTTTTAACGGTGTAACAAAATTTTATTCCACCAACGCTAGCGGGGTACTAGCAAATACACCATACAATCACCAAGTTACAAAAAACATTACATAGACTACCACCCTACACATGACAAAGAAAAGGGGCACCAAGAATTCCAATCAAGCGACTAACGTCTCGCCCTACTCTTGACCCAAAGATAGCTATGAGCCTTTATATCACCAAACACCATATGTAATGAGCATTGTTTCTGACTGAAGATAGCTTCGTTCCGCGTCTTCCATAGGCACCAAACTGTTGTATGGCTCACCGCGTAAAATGCCTTCTTCCTCTTCGTCGACCCGTCGATACTAGAGTGAATCTGAAGTAGATTGCTGAAATGGAAAGCCTAGACATAATTAACTTTACCCATTGAGAGACAAGAGCCCACACCACCTGCGCAAAACCGCATGCTGTGAATATATGTTCCACCGATTCGGGATAATCGCCACACATCGGACAAGTGCCCGATCCCACATTTATATTCCTGCTGAGCAACAAGTCTTTTGTGGGCAACCCATTCAAACCGTCTCTCTAGCTAACGATTTCCACTTTCAAAGGCACCCACGAATTTCTCTTAAAAACGAAAGTAGCAGGCTGTACAGAAAGATCGTGCAGTCTTCCCTTCAGTTCACGGACAGAAAAAGAACTAGCAACATTCGCATCCAAAGTCTAGTCCCAACTATCGGTTACATTAGTCAAAACAAGAACAACAATATGTAGCAGCAGATCTCGAAATTCAGCACGTTCCAGGCTCAAAACAGGAGGTCTTTTACACGCTTAAGCCGAACCCGAACCCAAGATGTTAACCCGGTCCCTGATGAGAGCGAACTTGTTTGACTCCAAAGCGAATAAAGCAGGAAAGACAGCGGCCAAAGGGGCATCCCCCGACCAACATTCCAACCAAAAATAAATTCCCAACTCATTTCCCACCTTCCCTTTGATGACCCTGCCCAAACCCACCCCAACCCGTTTGACAGCATCCGCCGAACTCCCAACTTGTTTCCACGGACCTGCAATGAGCTTCACAGGAATAGGATTCCAACTTCTGGAGGAATGGTGTATCGCCCAAATGGCCCGCCTCCAAAGCGCGTTGGGATCAACCTTGAATCGCCACCACCATTTCGCCAACATCGATAAATTTGCATCCCTCAATGACCCGAACCCAAGACCACCAAATTCTATTCGTGCGGTAACATTTTGCCACACCACCCAATTCATGTTCGCCTTCTCTTCCGACCCTCCACAAAAAACACTCGCCTCAACTTGTCGAGTTCTTCAAGTACTTTAATCGGTGCCTTATATAGGGAGAAGTAATACGTAGGGAGAGCGGTAAGCACCTATTTAATTAAAGTAACCCGGCCACCGAATGATAAAGACTTCGCCTTCCAAATGGACAATTTATGCCTAAACGCCTCCAACACCGGTTTCCAATTTTTATAAAAATTCCTGTTTATGCCCACTTGAAGACCCAAATATTTGAAAGGAAGTGATCCGAGGCTGCAATTCAGAACAATGGCCATAGACTGCACCTCATGATCCTCCATCCCCAAACCATAGACACTACTTTTCCTTAAATTCACTTTGAGATCCGAGACTAAATAATAGCACCTCATAATACATTGAAGATTCAACACGTTATCCTCAGACCATTCCCCTAAGAAGACCACATCATCCGCGTATATTAGATGAGACAACATCAATCCACCCGACCCGCAATGTAAACCACGAAATAAACCAAGCTCGCACACGTGTTTCATAATTCCCGTAAGTGCCTCCATTGCAATCACAAAAAGGAAGGGAGAGATGGGATCACCCTGCCTAAAACCACGGCTGCATGTAAATTCGTTTGTTGGCGAGCCGTTAATTAAAACCGACGCACGCCCTGACATAACAATAGCCATAACCCACTTACACCAACGTACTGGGAAGTTCATTTGAACCAAGATTGACTCCAAAAGTATGTTTAATAATGATAATTTGATACATAAATGATAAAGTTAAATAGAAAACATAAAGAGAAAAAATTGTTGATTATATTAATTAGAACATGAGGAATAAACATAAGAATTAATCATGTGTACCTGATATGATTAACCGTTCAGGAACCTCAGTAATGGAAGACACCATCATCTTGATTGGGTTCCCTTTAGGGTATGCAGTTCTGATGGTTTATGTGTTCTTGAGTTATGAACACATTGAGAGAGAGAGAGAGAGAGAGAGAGAGAGAGAGAGAGAGAGAGAGAGAGAGATAGGGGATGGCTAATGGTGTTATGAATGTGTCAACCCTAATCTCATAATATCTCTCCCTATTTATACATACCCAGGGGACACCCTAATAAGGCCCATTTAATGATAGTCCGCCCATCAAGGACATATCTGTTATTGGGCTTAGGATAATATTAATAATTGATCATCATTATATAAATGATTATAACGGCTATCGATAAATATACAAACGTTACGTATATATATTTATTCCAACATTCTCCCACTTAGCCGAGTAATCATTTATTATGAGTATTAAGTAAGTCTGCAGAGATTAATACTCATTTTAGTTCTAAACCCAAAATGTAGCAGAGAAATACAGCCGTTAAGTCTTTATTCAACTTAGGACCCCCATTAATCATACTACACCCAAATTTAAAACTTAACATTAGGATAACGTTATGCCCTTAGTTAATTTGTTATATTATTGTCTTTATGCCATTATGCTAGCTTAGCATACTAATAGACAAACAAATCATAATGAGGAAAACTAATCATTAATCATTAGTCATAAGTCATTCATAGTACGATATGCAGTTGTACATGGTCATTAGTAATACCCTTTTCTCTTAGTTGGCCCGTTAGTGAGACTTATGGGTGATAGACCTTTAGTTATTGGATCCATAAGCATATCATGAATGCATCCGATACAAAATTCCGATTTCCTCTATTTGTTCTTAATCGTAAGCGAACAATAATTTCGTATCGAACTCTAATGCAGCTCCTCTCAAACTATTACTGTTCGAGAAATTAAGGCAGCTGACTTTATCACAGTAAGTCTTCAACTTAGTATTTATATGGAGTTAATAAGTAATGAGTCAACTGATAAATTTACCAACAACATTTAATGACCATTATGTTGTGATCAGCAACACATTATGTCTTGATAACTTAGGTTGTTTTAATTAGTTCCTTATGACTCCTCCATGAGATAGTTATGTCTGCTGACGTTATGATATACCCTGGAATTGACACTTGGTTTCCTTTGAATATAACAAAGCTAGAATAAGAGTATTCAATCACTTTAGGTTCTCACTTCTTCTTTAGATTATAGTCTCTTGTTTCTTAAAGATATTGTAATGTTCCATTAGATGCTTTTCAATAATCTAGACAAGTCTAGTGTTAAGCAATATGAACGATATCATAAACAATCATAGACTTAAATTTACATAAGTCTTCTAATTAACGAAGCATAAGGTAATAATCTTATCCCATTATCCTAAAAAAAAAAAGAGCAATGTTGTATGTTACATACTTAAGGACCCGCTTAGAGTAAAACTTATGGGATGAAACTAATATCCCGTTGGGTCTATCTCGGTATATTTTGATTCTTATCACGTAAGAAGAATCCTCGATGTTCATCATGTCAAAATTATGCATGAACAATGCTTTGACTTAGGTAACATATACTTGTCAAGAGAAACGTAATCTATGTAAGGACAAGTTTTCATTAGTTGCTCCCACTCATCTTGAGGTAGGTTCTTTAATCCACTTAGTTCTTGATGAAGAGAATTTCATAATGATTCCAACACATTTTATGCTTGCATCAACCCATACATGGATCTTATTGACTTACAGACTAAGTGTTCTTACCTTCAGTTTAGAACTTTCAGGTTGCTTAATGAACATGTAGGTCATTGTTATGGAAAGTTGTCTTAATGTCCATCTAATGTGGCTCTTAGTTATTATGAGCTACTAAGACAGTAATGATCCTCAAAGAAATCTATTGTAATACAGATAAGAAGATTCTTTGATAATCTAATCCCTCTTGAGTATAATCTTTTACAATCAATCTTATCTTACAATGTTCCCATTCGGATCTGGTTCAATTATGAATACCTTTAGGTTATTCAACCAAATCCCAAACGTTATTCTAAATTATGGAATGAGTTATGCTAATAATAGCTTTATTCCATTTAGAAGATTGATTGATACTAATGATTTAATTAGAAGAGGTAGGATCAGTAAACTTTCCAAACATCCATTTTTTTGTGTTAGTCAGGAAGGTTACATAATCATCAAATTTAATGGACTTTTAGACCAAGATGACCTCCTGAGTTGAACATTGGGTTTATTATGATACAAACTTAACTTTAGTTAGGTGTTTTTATTTTCATGTATATAAGGAGCAATATTAGTTTCTAAGTGTGTAAGAGTTGGTGCAGTAAGGTGTACAAGAGGAATAATCGAAGTTAAATTCGGAGTTAAACTTAATGAGTCTCGAATTTTAATGAGTCTCTCCCCCGCATCTTGTACTTCCAAAAAAGTCATAATAAGGACTTTTGCTGCTCCCACTTACCTTAGAGATCTTAATGAATTCAGCATGCTTAAGATCTAACATTTGGAAGATCCATAGATTTTAATAGAGAAAACAACCTAATGATGTTTATTGTCGTTTCTCTTGATTAGGATTACTTTAGTAAGAAATCTAAGTTCGCCCATATTTAGGCATCCACAAAACTTTGTTAGGAGTATGTTAAAAGCTAAGAAGACAAGTTGTGATAGAGCGTTGTCCAGTGCAAGAGGTGTAATTTGAGGATGGATCAAATTTCCGTTCCCCCCACCTCTGTAACTTTTGCAAGTCATAAGTAGGACATCTAATGCTCCCACTAATCTTTTAGGTCTCTTAGTATCTCCACATAATAAGTTTTAACGATGCGTGTGAACGAGAATATTTCATATATTTTATACTTTATTTCCCTTATTTGTCCAGATTTCATAAGGTATTTTAAGGACATACTTAGAGGGAATCTCATTAAGTATATATGAATTGATTTCTTTAATACTTTGGTCGGTAGGAAACAGGTTAGATACAATCAGATATTTATCTAAGCTCCACTAATGTCAATTAATTATGACTTGTGATGGAAACCCATTTATTCCTTTCGCCATTGAATGTTTAGGGCGTTTAACACATGCTTTAAAGTCACTGAGAATGAGAATTGATAGCCAAGCATCCTTAATGACCCGGTCATGATTTCTTATGAAATTTTGGTCTTAGTGGATGAATTGCATGGGTCTCATTTTCCTTTATTAAATACTCATTTTCATGATAACAAAGTTGTGAAAACGTTATTGGATCATCTAGTTTTATTTCATAAGGTTTCTATTGAGATAATGACAACAAACAATATGAGAGTTTAACTTAATAGTGGCTTTGGGTTGGTCATTAAAACCTTGTAACTGTCAAAATTGTAGCTTTTAGTATTGATACTAAATTCTGAGTAATCTCAAGAATATCGTAAGGTATCATAAAGCTTCAACACTAAGATCAGTTATTAATGGTTAATAGACCCTTAATTTTGCCACCAACTCTCATCTTAAGTATTTGTTGAATTCTGGTAAGGAAACATATAAAACTAGACTCAACCATCATGTGTTAATTGGAATTCATTAGCATTTGTGGAGTTAAATATCCTTGATTAGGCACTACATATCTTAACCAGCTGTTCTCTCTACTTATGGGTAATCTCATTGCTTATGCCTATTCTTAATGGCACAGTTTTGATTAGTAAGACGTTCCCTTTAGAGAAACTTATAGCTGAAAGTAGTACTTGTATTTTGTTTCCAGACCTTATAATTATCCTCTCTATGGTAATTATTCTTCCTCTTTTAGGTTTAATGGTAGTAAGGTGAATAACATCAACTTTTCTAGTTTAATGCGTTCCTTTTCCTGTACGTAATTTGCTATCAACACACTCATTTTACTTTGATATTTCTGAGTGTTATAGTTGATTCATGATGCATCTAATCGTACTTATGGAAAAGTTATTATGCACTAGAAATTTATTGATTTTCATGTGTAACCCCTTAGCTTTATGGGTCATGTCATTCAATATTGAGATGTATGCCAATTAACCATAAAGTTAGATTTATTTATTTCATGCTTCTTAGGAATTCATTATATTCTTTCATTTCCATAGATAATACATTAGTCTTAGGAATTTCAGAATCTTTAATAGCTCACCTGATAGGAATCAGTAAAAGCGTTCTTAATTTCCATAAGAGACATTATATTCCACTTCTTATGCCCATATGTTATTCTGTAATACATTTTCAGATAGAGCGTAGGAATGTCATGTCTTAAGGAATAACTTGATAAGAACAAAATTTAAGCAAACTCTTCTTAGTTTTGATAATTAGAGTGGATTACTTAGTTGAGATAGTAATTTACAGAAGAATGAGAGATTAGTTTCGAGTTACGGGTATTGATGTAAGGCAAACTTAGATTATGATCATTATATTAACGAAGGATCGTTAATTGTGAGGATCAATTTTGATATGAAGATGTGATAATATCATAACACCAACATAAGCTACTTAAATAACATGCTCTAGCTTTGGCTATACGCTATTTATTTAAGTATTAAGTTGCTAACAGTGAATGTAACACATCACCTTTGGGCAGAAGTGAGACACTCAAAGTTCTAATGCAATACACTCAGTTCACCAACACAATCTGTTACACATCACCTTTGGGCAGAAGTGAAACCTTATGGCACTTATGCGAACGAGCTACAATGCTTAACGAGATCTTTATAACGAACTAATGTGACACATCACCTTTGGGCAGAAGTGACACCTCAAAATGTTATTGCAAGTTAAGCAAGGTTTTATAATGTTTTGAATAAACTTGATACATTAGGTTTTATCAAAACTGTAATTTTCTTAGAGATCCCAAAAATAAAGAGTTCTCGAATTAGCTTATGAGTTCTTGAAATAATGGGTTCTCAAAGAATTGAGTTCTCAAAAAAATTATATGAGTTCTTGAATAGCATAAGGGGTTCTCGGAAAAATAATGAGTTCCCAAAAAACCTATGAGATCTCGAATAACATAAGGGGTTCTCGAAATTATGAGTTCTCGAAGACTTAATGAGTTCTCGAAAATGATGAGTTCCCGGAAGACTTATGAGATCTCGAATAAATCATGAGTACTCGAAGACTTAATGAGTTCTCAGATATCATAATGAGTTCTCGAATGTCATGATGAGTTCTCGAATATCAGAATTAGTTCTCGATGTACTGATGAGTTCTCGAATATATTATGAGTACTCGAATAACTTATGTTTTCGGTTAACTTTAACAGTTCTCGGATTCTTTAATAGTTCTCGAAAAATAATGGTTCTCGAATACATGATAGTTCTCGATAAATAAGATGGGTTCTTGGAAACATTATGGGTTCTCGAAAATGAAGACCTTGATCGAGAACTCCTGTCCGTGAACCTGATCGAAAGCTTTAAAACTGAGAACTTATATACCGAGGACCATTATCCGAAACTTAACTAGTAATCCGAGAACTAAATTCGTTAACCTTAAAAAAACCGAAAACTTATTATTAATATCGAAAACAGATAATTATAATAATAAATTGGTTCGAAATTTTAGGGATTTACATAATATCTATTTCCAATTTTAAATAATGACTATCTCCAAAGATATCATAAGATTTTAAAATCTTTGACTTAATCATAACTGATTTCGAAAATTCGTTGGAGATAAAGTTATGTCCTAAATTATCGGAAACAGAATTTCAATCCAATTTTGAACCAAAACATAATAATTTTCGGTTTTCTTATGATGTTCTTGAAGAACGTCAACCGAAAAACATAAACAATATAATTTTTTATCTAATGAATCTTATACTTAAACGATAAGGCAAATATTCAAAAGCATATTAGTTGTAAAACATTAGGCAATTAAAATATTTGACTAAAGTTAAATCACCCACCAAATTAATTCCCCATAAATAATAATATGAGGATCTAACGTAAAAAAAAATAAGTCTATTTTAATGACTGCCAATTCACAAATCGAATTTAATATATCTTCATGATATGTGAATGTAAGTCACTTTCTGAATAATTCGATTTGCAAAAAAAAAAAAAAAAAAAAAAAAAAAAAAAAAAAAAGAGGAACAACCAAACACATATTTTGTTTTTGAAACAATCCGAAACATTTATAGTTTTCTTGTTTCGATTTTATTTAATTTAATTTTGCAAATCGAATTCCATGATTGAATTAATACAATCAACACAGCTCTAATACCACATGTTGATTATATTAATTAGAACATGAGGAATAAACATAAGAATTAATCATGTGTACCTGATATGATTAACCGTTCAGGAACCTCAGTAATGGAAGACACCATCATCTTGATTGGGTTCCCTTTAGGGTATGCAGTTCTGATGGTTTATGTGTTCTTGAGTTATGAACACATTGAGAGAGAGAGAGAGAGAGAGAGAGAGAGAGAGAGAGAGAGAGAGAGAGAGAGAGAGAGAGAGAGAGAGAGAGAGAGAGAGAGAGATAGGGGATGGCTAATGGTGTTATGAATGTGTCAACCCTAATCTCATAATATCTCTCCCTATTTATACATACCCAGGGGGCACCCTAATAAGGTCCATTTAATGATAGTCCGCCCATCAAGGACATATCTGTTATTGGGCTTAGGATAATATTAATAATTGATCATCATTATATAAATGATTATAACGGCTATCGATAAATATACAAAGGTTACGTATATATATTTATTCCAACAAAAATATGTATAACAACATATTAATGAACTAACGTAAATTAAACATATTTATTATTAGTATTATATATGTATGTATAAATGCACCTTAAATTTTGCGCACTTTGTTTAAAACTTTGAAACTTACATCAACTAGGAAGTAAAAAAAAAAAAAGAACATATAGTAAGTAACTAAGGCCCATGTTTTGAGACTACACGTAGCATTAAATTAATAAAACAGTGTGGAGTTTGACTTTGAGTTCTTGAAGTTGACAGTCGGTGGAAGATGTGTTTGTTTGATTCCACTTGGAGTTGAGAATATATTAGAAGTATTGTTTAACACCTCAAGAATGTTTTGCAAGTGTAGAGGAAGCTAAGCATCCGCCGTAGACATCACGGATCATAGGGATTTCTTGATCTTATTATTTTGGATTAAAGCTTTGACTTATGGATTTTGACTGTGTATGTACATACATGTGTTTAGTGGTTTTAAAGGAAATCATTATACTATTCCGCTAGAGATATTACTATTTGAACGTGAATAGATTCTTCATTGAATCAATGTATTTGTTACTTAATACATATACTTTAATACTTATACATAAAAATAATATTTGTATAACTATTAAAAGTTATAGTCTATTTACTAATGATACATGACTGACCAGTGAAAGTGTGTTTCTTAATAACTCATAGCTAGATATTTATTAGTTTTCGTTTTAACGCACCACATGTATATATGTTTTAAAGGAAAGAAACAAGGGCCACTCATTGTTGTCGTCATATAGGGAATGCTAATGTGTTAAAATATTTAGTGAACATATATATTAAAGTTGTGACAATGATAGTAATGACTAGACACTATGTTGCTTACTTGGCAGCGATCCTAGTTTGCTTACTTGAAAATCTATTTGATTACCGCTAAGTGTTTATTATTTTATGGCAACTTAAGCTTAATATAGATTCACATATAACTCGTAGCCTTTAATGTCTGAAGAAGTTTTTCCACATGTGATACGTAAAACTGTAAAAGTGTTTATTCAATCTAAATACATAGGTGTCATGTTGGATATTATAGAAGTGAATGTGAGTTGGTTGTGTCTCACATTGGTGGGAAGATGGAAATTGGAAGACTTTATAAGGTTAAGTTTGAATGGAAGAATTAAATTGTTAAAGTTACATTATCCTCTGGCTCCTACCTGCGCGCAGGGGGGGTGCAAAAATGGGTTCTGGCTCGGAAAAATCCTTGAACCAACGCGACACCCGCACGACCTGCGGGCAAAAATGGGTTCTGGCTCGGAAAAATCCTTGAACCAACGCGACGCCCGCACGACCTGCGGACACGAATGCAACTCAAAAAACCCAGGTCCGTGCGAATAATGTAGAGCGTGACTAATTCGAGTCTGAACAGCTGTTCAAGTATATTAGACAGACCTATGTGCAGAACATAAGACAAGTCAGTTCCGGTTTCTTTTCAGGCAAGTGGGATAGTCCGCAGTGCACCATCACTATTGAACCGGTGTACCCTGGGAACAGACGAATCTGATTAAGGGAATTGTGTCAAACACAAGCCCGGTTCTATTAAGACTTCTAACAAACTTAAACAGATTCTATTGTTCTAACAGTCTTTGTTCAGTAATGGAGAATACGTCACAACCCTTGGTTTCTTTTGCAGTTGCTGTTACCCCTGGCTTAGTGGCGCCTTTGCCTGCTGCTGTGGCAAGCCACGCAGAAAAACCCGAGAAGTTTGCTGGTGTAAACTTCAAACGCTGGCAGGAAAAGATGTTGTTTTATTTTGAACCTTGCGAGGTTCTTGACTGAAACCGCTCCTCGTGTTGCTGAGGACGATATGAATGCTCAAACTGTGAGCACGGTTCAGGCTTGGAATCATTCCGAGTTTTTGTGCAGAAACTATATCCTGAATGGAATGGTTGATTCGCTCTATAATGTGTATTGCAAAGCTGTTACTGCCAAAGAATTATGGGAATCTTTGGAACGCAAATACAAAACTGAAGATGCGGGCACTAAGAAATTTGTGGTGGCAAAATTCTTGGATTTTGCTATGATTGACTCAAAAACTGTTATGAGTCAAGTTCAAGAATTGCAGGTGATTCTTCATGATATTCATTCCGAAGGAATGATGCTTAGCGAGACATTCCAAGTGGCGGCTATTATTGAAAAATTGCCACCAAGTTGGATTGATTTCAAAAATTATTTGAAGCATAAGCGAAAGGAAATGACAATTGAAGACTTGGTTGTGCGTCTTCGTATTGAAGAAGACAACAAAGTCGCTCAAAAGAAAACTGCCGGTCATGAAGTTGCTAAAGCCAATGTTGTTGAACATGGTCAATCATCAAAGGGTAACAAAAGCAACAAAGGCAACAAACGGGGCGGGTTTAAGAAAACCAACGGGAAGAACTCCCACCTTGGACCTAAAGGTGGGATTGGGAAGAAAAAGTTCAATGGAATGTGCTATAACTGTGACAAACCGGGGCATAAAGCAAGTGAATGCAAGCTTCCCAAGAAGGAAAATGGCAAACAAGCTAACATGATTGATAATCTTGTTGCTATGATGTCTGATTTGTCAATGGTGGTCACTGAAGCAAACTTGGTTGGAACGGATACCAAGGATTGGTGGGTTGATACCGGGGCAACTCGGCATGTGTGTTTTGACAAGAGTTTTTTCAACACTTTCAAGGAAGTTGCTGGTGAAAAGCTCTTCATTGGGAATTCTGCTACTGCAGATTTCAAAGGCGAAGGAAATGTGCTTTTGAAGATGACGTCGGGAAAGGAACTTACTCTGTCTAATGTGTTGTATGTTCCTGAGATTCGTAAGAATCTTGTGTCGGGTTGGCAGTTGAACAAGTTTGGGTTCAAAATGGTGTTTGAGTCTGATAAGGTCGTGTTGACCAAAGGTGGTATGTATGTTGGTAAGGGCTATGCCCTTAATGGTATGTTTAAGTTAAATGTAACTGTGATGAATGGAATGAATAACGATAATTCTGCTTACTTGATTGAGTCTTCTAATGTTTGGCATGGAAGACTAGGTCATGTGAATTTTAATTCCATTCGACATTTAATTAAATTGAATAGCATACCAAAAATTGATATGGACTCAAATCATAAATGTGAAACTTGTGTCGAGGCAAAACAAACACGAACTTCATTCAAAAAGGTTGAACGAACCACCAGTCCTCTTGATTTGATCCACACAGATTTGTGTGATTTGAAAGCTATTCCTACTAGATGTGGGAACAAGTATTTCATAACATTTATTGATGATAACACACGATTTTGCTATGTCATGTACTTACTTAAGAGTAAGGACGAGGCTATTGACAAATTTGGTGTGTTCAAGGCCGAAGTTGAAAATCAACTTAACCGAAAAATAAAAAAAGGTGAGGAGTGATAGAGGAGGTGAATATGTTTCACCTTTTGCTGATCTTTGTGCAAAAAGTGGAATCATACATGAACTCACACCTCCTTACTCACCACAATCAAATGGCATAGCAGAACGTAAAAATAGAACGTTGAAAGAAATGATGAATGCCATGTTGATAAGCTTAGGGGTGAGCGAGGACATGTAGGGGGAAGCGCTGTTATCAGCAAATTTCATTCTAAATTTAATTCTCCGTAAAAAGAAGGATTTAACACCATATGAATTATTGACAGGAGTCAAACCATCATATAATCACTTGCGAGTGTGGGGGTGCCTAGCTAAGGTGGTAGTGACACCACCAAAGTGTCTTGTGATAGGACCCAAAACTATAGATTGTGTACTCATTGGATACACTCGTTTGGGTGGTCCACTTCGTTTTCTTGTACATGACTCGAAGAATCCTGGAGTGTCTAACGACACTATATTGGAATCTAAGGATGCTTCTTGGTTCGAGCACATATTCCCATGCTTGGATAGGCCTAAATTGGGTTCACAAAGCCCAATTAATGATAGTGTTCTAGAGGATGAACCGGGCCTATCAAATTCGACTAGGGAAGGTGTTTCAAGAGAAGAGGTTGCAAATGATGAACCTCAAATAGATGAAAGTGAAATCCGAAGGAGTAAAAGACAAAGGACTAAAAAATCCTTTGGTCCAGATTTCCTCACCTATGTGGTCGAGGAGGAACCGCAAACTTACCAAGAAGCGGTAAATTCCTCGGATGGACCTCAGTGGAAGGAGGCCATAAAATGTAAAATAGATTCTATTTTACAAAATCACACCTGGAGTTAGTGGATCTTCCTACGGGATGTAAACCACTAGGATATCGATGGATCTTCAAGAAAAAGATGAAACTAGATGGCACCATTGATAAGTATAAGGCAAGGTTGGTGATCAAAGGATATAAACAACGAGAAGGCTTGGATTATTTTGACACATATTCGCCTGTCACGCGAATAAAATCCATCATGATGGTACTTGCCATTGCAGCCATCAGAAATTTGGAAATTCACCAAATGGATGTGAAAACGGCTTTCTTGAATGGAAATCTAGAGGAGGAGATTTACATGGAACAGCCCGAGGGCTTCATAGCCAAGGGACAAGAAAAGAAAGTATGCAAGCTTGTAAAATCTTTATATGGTTTGAAGCAAGCTCCAAAACAATGGCATCAAAAGTTTGATCATGTCATGCTTGATTCTGGGTTCAAAATCAACGAATGTGACAAATGTGTGGATGTGAAAGACACACCAGATGGATATGTCATCCTGTGTTTGTATGTGGATGACATGCTCATTGCTGGTAGTAATGAGAAAATGATAAAATCTACAAAGGACGTCCTCACAGCAAGGTTTGACATGAAAGATATGGGATTAGCGGATGTGATTTTGGGAGTACAAATCACACGAACCCAGAATGGACTTGTGATAAGTCAGTCTCACTATGTGGACAAAATTCTTGAGAAGTTCAATGCAAATGACTCTAATGTGGCTAGAACTCCCATTGACACTAGTCAACATCTAGCTAAAAATCGAGGTGAGCCTGTTAACCAATTAGAGTACTCAAGAATTATTGGCAGCTTGATGTATCTGATGAGTTGTACCAGACCAGACTTAGCATATGCTGTAAGCAAGCTAAGTAGATACACGAGCAACCCAAGTTTAACTCATTGGGGTTGCATGACACGGGTGCTTCAGTACTTGAGATACACACGAGAGTACGGGCTGCATTATAGTAGATATCCAGCAGTTATTGAAGGTTACTGCGATGCAAATTGGATATCTGACACGAATGATTCCAGAGCAACAAGTGGATATGTATTCACACTTGGAGGTGTAGTGATATCGTGGAAATCATCTAAGCAAACTGTTATTGCTAGATCCACGATGGAATCAGAATTCATCACTTTAGATAAAGCAGGTGAAGAAGCAGAATGGCTACGTCAATTTGTTGAGGATATACCAAGATGGCCGAAGCCGGCATCGGCCATTTGTATACATTGTGATAGCCAATCGGCAATTGGCAGAGCTCGTAGCACAATGTATAACGGTAAGAACAGGCATATAAGACGTAGACATAAGACGGTACGCCAACTAATCTCTACAGGAGTTATCACTGTTGACTATGTGAAGTCAAAGGATAACATCGCGGATCCGCTAACAAAAGGCTTAAGCAGAGAGTTAGTTCAGAAGTCGTCAATGGGAATGGGACTAAAGCCCATGAAAGGCTAGGTTTATGCGAAGGAAACCTAACTCAGCTGACTGGAGATCCCAAGATCTGAGTTCAATAGGACAACCTAATTGTATGAACTGGCGAAGGTCACTGTGGGGGGAGAGTTGTTGGAAACCCACGTTTTGAAAAAGGGAGCCTACTATAAATTTGATAAGCTTCCTAGTCCATTCCTAAAAGTGACAAGGTTGAGGTTAAGCTTATGGCTTTTAATGATTTGACTGAGGTAACCAGTCCCAGTAGATCACCTATGTGAGAGAGAAGTGGGGTCGCTTCGAAGGGTATTGTTGGGGCACAATACTTAATAGCTATCGCAGAACCAGGCACGTGTCCATGACCATAACGGACACAACTATGAGGACTTGACGTTGTCAGGGAGAGTTTTGTGTGAAGCGTATTGTCGTCTACACAAACGGCAGACGAGTTCAAAGACATCGCGTTCTACTCAGAGCCAGTAGGCTAAGTGCGTTTCATAAGCGAAGGTTCAAAGGGTCACACCTACCTATCGTATGCAAAACTCAACTGTTGAAATTTAATCGGAACGAGATTATTTCTGAGAATAACTCCCATTCATGTGGGGGATTGTTGGATATTATAGAAGTGAATGTGAGTTGGTTGTGTCCCACATTGGTGGGATGATGGAAATTGGAAGACTTTATAAGGTAAAGTTTGAATGGAAGAATTAAATTGTTAAAGTTACATTATCCTCTGGCTCCTACCCGCGCGCAGGGGGGGGGTTGCAAAAATGGGTTCTGGCTCGGAAAAATCCTTAAACCAACGCGACGCCCGCACGACCTGCGGACACGAATGTAGCTCGAAAAACCCGGGTCCGTGCGAGACTGGTTTTTTGATATCTGTTTTAATTTTTGCATAATGTAGAGCGTGATTAATTCGAGTCTGAACAGCTTCCAACAGTTTTGGTTGTTCAAGTATATTAGACAGACCTATGTGCAGAACATAAGACACAACCGAAAACATACACTTTCACATTTGTTTGCTGCAGCAACATTTTTCAGAGGCAGTCAGTTTCGGTTTCTTTTCAGGCAAGTGGGATAGTCCGCAGTGCACCATCACTGTTGAACCGGTGTACCCTGGGAACAGACGACAAATCTGTTTAAGGGAATTGTGTCAAACACAAGCCCGGTTCTATTAACTATTTCGTTTTGTTTCTATTTCTTTGTTTGCAGAATCGTCATACGCTCCGGTTTACTGTAAGATTTCTAACATGTCATATGAAAATAAGTATATATATAGTGTCTCGACTTCGTAAATTTACGCATATGAAATATAATTTTGTCACATAAGAAGGGTGTCTTATATTAATATAGGTTTATTTGTGAATCATTATTATTGTGTAAGGGTATTCAGAATTCAATTCGAATTCGAAAAATTCAAAATTCGACTTAATTCGATTCGATTATCAAGAATTCAATTCGATAATCAAGAATTCGAATTCGAATTCGATTCAATTCATTTTAAGTAAATTGAATACGAATTTATGATTTTAAATTCGAATACGAATTTATGTATTATTTTAATTTGAAATTCAAATAAAAATAATACATACACACATCTATAACTTTAGAACATGATCAAATCTATGAATTTGATTTAAGTCATAAATTAGCCAATTACCAAGCCTAAGCCATAACTAAAGCCCATAACATAAGTCTTAACCTTAAATGAATTTATTCGAATTCGAACTTCTTATACGAATTCGAATCGAATTCGAATTGAGTTTTTTTATTTAAATCGAATTGGTCAGCCTTTAATCAAATTCGAATCGAATACGAATTTAGTAAAAAAAATAAATTATTCAAAAATTTTAATTCGAATAATTCAAAAATTCGTTATACGATTCGATGAACAACTTGTGTCTCGATTTGTTTAAGCATATGGAAGTACGGTTGTAAACGAGCCAAACGAACACAAACAAGGTCTTGTTCGTGTTCGTTTGTTAAGGAATTAACGTGTTCGCGAACTGTTCACGAACACTTACCGAACAAGATTTTTTGTTCGTGTTCGTTTGTTAAGAAAATAACGTGTTCACAAACTGTTCATGAATACTTAGTAAACGAGATTTTTGTTCGTGTTCGCTTGTATTTATTTGCTAAATTTAGGTGTCAGAAAAAAACGAACATAACCAAACAAAAATGAATGTAAACGAACACAAATAGGCAGTCCTGAACAAAATCGAGCACAAACTAACACATTAAATTATGAAAATTCGCATTTTTCATCGCTAACATTGTCCGCCTAAAATATACTAATCCATTTACTCAAATATACGTGACATAATCTTGATCGCATAATGTCTTATAAAAACACCGAGGTATCATATTAAACTTGAAATCCTCGTTTAATCCACCAAAAATACTCCCTCCGTCTTTATTTAAATGTCCATCTTTCCATTTTTTGTTGTCTCAAATTAATTATACATTTCCAAAAATAGAAATACAATTTTTAGCTTTGCCTATAAAAGAAAAAACACAATCACCACTTTTGAGGATATCATTGTCATTTTACCACATACAAACAAAAGATTTCTTAAAATGTGTGTTTTTGGACCCACGACATTTAAATAGGGACTGAGGTAGTAACAGTTAATCAAAATAGTTAAAGTAATATTAACATGTGATACACTAATATATGTTAAATAATCTACCACTGAGAAATTTGAAATACTTAAATTAAATATAAAAAATTAAAAACCCTAATGAACTATCGAACAAAAACAAACATACACGAACACGTTACCGGACGTTCACGAATATAAACGAACGAACGCGACCTCTGTTCATGTTCGTTTGTTTAGCTAAACGAACGAAATTTTTTGTTTGTATTCGTTCATTTATTAAACAAACGAACTTCCCGTCGAATAGTTCACAAACTGTTCGCCAAACGTTTGGTTTTATTTACAGCCCTATATGAAAGGTTATTTTCAACTAAAACCACCCTGACTTTACAATTACTAAATGATATGTTCTGATATCGAAACAAACGAAAGAGAAATATAATATTAAAGTTTTGCCAATTCCCTTCGAATGCAGGGAGTGGGAAAAAGTTCGAGTCCTACCGTCACCAAAATATCGCTGGTTGTCCAGATTTTACCGCAGTGAGCCTACTGGCAACGGGTTTTCCCTGGAAACTAGTGTGAAATTACTGATGAACCCGGGTTACTCTCGAAGTACTTCTTTGTCCGGTGGATATTTCAAAAGTGTTCGGGATTGATTTCTCAACTGATAAAAAAAATATTAAAGATTATATAAATCAATGTTTCTTTTATTTTGTCATAAATCTTTGTTCTATTCTCTCACAAATACATTAGCTTAAACTTGATTTTCTATTCCCTTTCTCTTACACACACACACACACACACACACATATATATATATATATATATATATATATATATATATATATATATATATATATATATATATATAGGGGGAGGATTAAATAAAAACCCACCTAAATTGAAGAAACCCATTAAACTCTCTCTCAACCATTGATCAAACTAGATCAATGGTGTAGATCAAATGTGTAATATTTTAATAGATTTATTAAGGTAGATGACAAAAAAAGGGCACAATGGTCAAATGCCATTTTTCTGAAAAGTAGATATGACAAGTGGACCCCACACATGTCACATCATCTCTCTCATACTTTTGTGACCATGGTCCTAAATATGTCAGCACGCCATGTTACATATGTAACATATGCAGTGTTGCGTATGTTAAAATTGCACAGATTGTATATAATCAATTAAAAACTTTATAGATCAAAAAACATTCAAATGTACACAAGAATTGTTTCTTACAAAGTGCTAAAAACAAACAAAACGGTCATTACAAATCAACAAATGCTAAAAAAACTATCATAAATAAAAAATTTTTGTCTATACTTCATCCTTGATAATCATCTTCATCTTTAATGTAAAAAATATGTTCACCTGCAAAATTAAAACAAAAATCATCAATTTACATGTAACCCCCCTGTCTTAACGTATGTTAAACATCTGGATTACAAAAAACATACGAAACTGATACAAACAAACATTGTTTTATCCATTTAGTTATCAAGATTATCAAACATAACTTAGAAGGAATGTTATATAACTGCACAGATGTGTAACATACACAACTTAGTTCTGCTGTTACATACGAAACAGACGCAAACATATATTTGATCCCATGATTAGTGACTTTTATTTTAATTAATATATGGTAAAAAAATCTGTGACACCCGGCATGTTCGGCTTAAACATAATAGTAACATCTAAGTCTACCTTAGCGAGAAACGTTTATAAACAAACTTAACTGGGTTAGTTGAGTCGGGTCAGATTAGGATTGTCCAGGGTTCAATGATCTGGAGGATCATTGGGAGTCATTTTGGGGAATACACTAGTACCGGGTTCCGTTGTTGGTGACATTACATGAACTAATTAAGTATATGTGTAGATTATGGGTCGTGTGGTGGATTGTATACTTATACTTGCTTAAACAATGTACAAATGATTATACGTGCCTAAATATGCTAAGTATAGACTATTGGATGCATGCTTATGTGTTAAGATGTGTTAGAATGCGTTAAACACGACAAACTGGAAATCTGGAAAAAGTTAACATGTGTTAAAAAGTGCTGTTAACATGTGTTAAAAAGTGCTGATGGCCTGAAAGTGGAAAGTGGGCGAATGTGGAAATGGAACTTGAGAAAGTGGGCGAATGTAGAAACAAAGTGGGCGAATGTGGAAAGATTCCACATTCGACCATTACAAAGGGGCGAATGTGGAAAAGTTCCACATTCGACCATATAAAAGGGGCGAACCTGGACCTGGTATAAATACCATACTTAGTCATTTTTCATCATTTCACAAACCCTAAACGCCTCTAAACACTCTCTATCAACTATTATCATTGGGGAAGGAGTTTTTGAGCTTGTTTTTCATAACCTAACTCTCTAAATCATTACAAGTGAAGACCTAAGGTGTGTTCTTCATTCTAAATCCTTTTTAAACAATTTTGACTTGTTTTCATTGAAACCCCAAGGGTCCAGATCTGATATCAACATGTTTTATGGGTAAAAACCTTCCTAATATCTTTCTAAATAAAACCTATTCATAAACAATGAGTTTTCATACAATTTAACATGTGTTAATGTGGTATTAAGCATTGTTTGATGATTACTTGCTATGTAGATGACATGACAACAACCTAGGGCTGTTATTAATGGAGAGTTATGATTGAAACATGTTACAATTGATTGTTGAAGGTGTTTTGTCGATTAAAGGAATTTTTAGTTAGATTTAGGGCTTGTTTTTGGATGGTAATGATAGAGTTATGATAGGGGTTTCTTGTTCATGATGATTTAAGTATGATGAGCTGATGATTGATTAAATTCAGAAAGTTTCCTAATTGGGTAATAATTTCATGCATGATGATGTGACATCTCCATAATTTACTATTTTAGGAAACTTGTAAAAACGGATAGATTTTGGGGTAAAATCGGTAGGGTTTCGTAGGAATATGTTAATGATGCTTGACTGCTGTAACTCATGATGTTTCGTGATGTTTTCGGATGTTTTCAACGCGTTTTGGGGCTTAATGTTAGTGGATGAGAGGAGAACTCCACAGTTAAGCGTGCTCAGGTGGGAGAAATTCCAGGATGGGTGACCTCCTGGGAAGTCTCCACTTGGGCAACCAAAAACAAATCCGTGAGCTCTGGATGGGCAAAGCAGACAATATTGGTGATGAGAGGGGCGGGGTGTTACAGATGGTATCAGAGCCAATGGTTATAGTGAACTAGGACTGCATTTAGAGTCTAGTCTATAGCCGAGTCGCACACACTAGACGGTCACATACTTGAGTCGGTTTGAAACATGTACTAACTTTGTCGGGGTGTCCTTACATCATCATCGCACTTCTCTGTTACATCATCCGATCTTACTCTTGGCTTTATACACTCTTATGTTCTTCTTCGGGGTTTGAAGGAGAAGGAGTTGACTCGTTGGTTATTGCACGGCAGTGTCGTACGTTGGGGTAGTCTTACGTACTCTCGGGGTCTGTCCAGGATTCGGACATCTCCCTTTCATACCCCAATAAACGCACTTGCTTACACATTATCTTGTGCACTTATGCTTGTGATAGCATGATGCTAGATGCCGATATTCAGCGACTTGAGTTCAAGCGGCGGGAAAGCCTGGAGGACCATGTAGAGCAGTTTATCATTTCGGGTGCACACGAAATCATAAACTGAAATGCATGAGAATCCAAGTGGACTCTGAACTTGGATGCATAGTCCTGGATTGGGTCTAGACATGACTTTTCTAGCTACTAGTGGTTGACACTAGCAGTGAATCTAAATCTCTCGATTTCTGATTTGTCAGATCATGTCGGGCGCACGTGGTGGTGGACGTCGTGGTGGTGGCCGTGGCGGCGGTGGCCGCGGTGGCGGTCGTGGTAACATCAACATGACCCAGGCAGAGCTGAACAACTTGCTTCAACAGCAAGTGAACATAGCCTTGGCTGCTTTCCAGGCTGGGCACAATGCTCTGGGTGGTAAGTTGGTTCTTACCTGCCTTGTTTCATTCTTGGGTGTCATGTTTCCTTTGTGGTTTACCTTTGTGTCGTGTTTCAGGTGCTGCTGTCAACCCACCTCCATCCCAGAGTTCCTACAAGAAGTTTAGGGACTGCCAGCCCCATAACTTCGCAGGGACTGAAGGGGCAGTGGGACTGCTCCGATGGTTGGAGAAGGTTGAATCTGTTTTCTTGATGTGTAACTGTCCTGTTGAGGACCGGGTCAAGTATGCCACTGCGACATTTGAGGGTCCTGCTTTGTCATGGTGGAATGCTACTACGCAGAACATGGGCTTGGGGGAAGCTCATGCTATGCTTTGGGCGGATTTTGTTCGGCTACTGAAGAGCGAGTACTGTCCCAGGGAGGAAGTGCAGAAGTTGGAGCATGAAGTCTGGAACTACAAGATGGTGGGGTCCGAGATTGAGGAGTATACCGTGCGACGCAATGAGTTGGCGGTGTTGTGTCCTGACATGCACACACCTGAGTACCGTAGGATTGAGCATTACATCTCTGGGTTGGTGCCGGAGATTGCTGGGTTAGTAGCTGCTGGGAACCTACCCACACTGGCTGAGGTCGTCCGTTCTGCACACAAGATGACCAACATGAAGATTTTGGAGGGTGTTTTACCTCCCAAGGGTTCGACTGTGAAGGGTTCTGAAGGCAACAAGAGGAAATGGGAGAACGTGGGTAAGAGTGCAGTGCCGGCGCCGTCTCAACCGGCCAAGAAGTTTGATGGATCTGGGTCGTCTTCAACGCAGAAGACAGGTGGATACGTTGGGAAGCATCCCAAGTGTAACAAGTGTGGCTTTCACCATTCTGGGAATTGTGATCGGGCTCGTTGTCATCGGTGCCATCAGTTGGGGCACCATGCTAAGGATTGCAAGGTGGCGCTCACCCCAACTCAGACTCCTGCGGCTACTCCTGCTCCTGCTGCTCAGGGGACTCAGGGGAGACAGGGGTGTTACAACTGTGGTGACACGGGACATTTCAAGCGTGATTGTCCCAAACTGAAGCAGGGCGATAACGGGAGGGGCGGGAACGGTAACGGGAATGGCGGCGGAGGCAGGACTGTGCGTGCTTTCGTCATTGGGTCTGCGGAGGCTAGGCAGGATCCAGACACAGTTACCGGTACGTTCCTTCTCAACAATCGCTATGTTTCTGTTTTATTTGATTCTGGTGCCGATAAGAGCTTCGTATCTGTGTATGTTAGTCAGTTGCTAGATGTAGTACCCACACCTTTAGAGGCTAAGTACTTGATAGAATTGGCTAACGGTAAGAACATCGAGGCGACTCATATCCTTAGGGAGTGTCACTTGGAACTGTCGGGTCTGTCATTCCCCATTGACCTTATGCCTGTACCTCTGGGTAGTTTCGATGTCGTTGTGGGCATGGATTGGTTATCGTTGTATCGTGCAGAGATTGTTTGCTTTGACAAGGTTATTCGGATCCCTCTCCCCGATGGAGAGATTCTTTCGGTCCACGGCGAGAAAAGCGGTGCTCCGCTGAGTATCATTTCCAGCATGAAAGCCCGTAAGTATCTTCGAAAGGGCTGTTCGGCCATTCTGGCACTTGTTAACGTTTCTACTGACGATGAGAAGAAGATCGAGGATATTCCGGTGGTTCGTGACTTTTCTGATGTGTTTCCTGATGATTTGCCTGGTCTTCCTCCCCATCGTCAGGTTGAGTTTGGTATTGATCTTGCTCCGGGCGCAGCTCCTATTGCCCGAGCTCCGTATCGTCTTGCACCTCCTGAGATGCAAGAGTTATCCAGCCAGTTACAGGAACTCTTGGAAAAGGGTTTCATTCGACCGAGCTCGTCCCCGTGGGGAGCTCCTATTTTGTTTGTGAAGAAGAAGGATGGGAGCCTTCGTATGTGTATTGATTACCGTGAGCTGAACAAAGTGACCATCAAGAATCGTTATCCTCTTCCTCGCATTGATGATCTCTTTGACCAGCTTCAGGGCTCCAGCTACTACTCGAAGATTGACTTGCGATCCGGTTACCACCAGTTGCGCGTCAGGGAAGCTGACATCCAGAAGACTGCTTTTCGCACTCGTTATGGCCATTTTGAGTTCTTGGTCATGCCTTTCGGTCTCACTAATGCACCGGCGGTGTTCATGGATTTGATGAACCGCGTTTGTAAACCGTACCTCGATAAGTTCGTCATCGTGTTCATTGATGACATTCTGATTTATTCCAAGAACAAGGCAGATCATGAGGAACATCTGCGGTTGGTCTTGGAACTTTTGAGACGAGAGCAGTTGTATGCTAAGTTCTCAAAGTGTGATTTTTGGTTGCGGGAAGTTCAATTCCTAGGGCATGTGGTGAATGAACTGGGAATTCATGTCGATCCGGCTAAGATCGAAGCTATTAAAGACTGGGAAGCACCAAAGACGCCATCTGAGGTGCGGCAATTCCTAGGTCTTGCAGGTTACTACCGGCGTTTTATCGAGGGATTTTCGAAGATCGCTCAACCCCTCACCGCTCTCACCCAGAAGGATCGAAAGTTCGACTGGGACGAACCACAGGAATCAGCATTTCAGATGCTGAAGCTTAAACTATGTTCTGCTCCTATCTTAGCCTTACCCGAAGGAACGGATGATTTCGTTGTGTACTGTGATGCTTCGATTCGGGGTCTCGGTTGCGTGTTAATGCAACGTGGGAAGGTTATCGCTTATGCTTCTTGTCAACTCAAGGTTCACGAGAAGAACTATACTACTCACGACTTGGAGCTGGGTGCAGTAGTATTTGCGTTGAAAATCTGGAGGCATTACTTGTACGGTACCAAGTGTGAAGTATACACCGATCACAAGAGTCTCCAGCATATTTTCGACCAGAAGGTGTTAAACATGCAGCAGCGTCGTTGGGTTGAACTCTTGAACGATTACGACTGTGCGATCAAATACCATCCTGGCAAGGCAAACATTGTGGCGGATGCCTTGAGCAGGAAGGAGTCGGCAAAGCCTCGGCGTGTCCGAGCCTTGCAGCTTACCATTCATTCCTCCTTGCCTGACCGGATCCGTTCGGCTCAGGTGGATGCCTTAAAGGAGGAAAACCTTAAGGCCGAAACGATGCATAGTGCGGACAAACACCTTGAACTTAGGTCTGATGGCCTACACTACTTCGCTGGGCGTGTTTGGGTTCCTTTACTCGGGGGATTACGGGAGCTTGTCTTGGACGAGGCTCACAAATCCCGGTATTCTATTCACCCAGGCTCCGATAAGATGTATCAGGATCTGAAGATACTTTATTGGTGGCCGAACATGAAGGCCGATATAGCCTCCTATGTGAGCAAATGCTTGACTTGTGCTAAAGTCAAGGTGGAGTATCAGAAGCCGTCTGGTCTCCTACAGCAACCTGAGATTCCAGAATGGAAGTGGGAGCGAATCACGATGGATTTCGTCACCAAACTACCGAGATCACCAAGTGGTTGTGACATGATTTGGGTGATCGTCGACCGGTTGACGAAATCGGCACACTTCATACCTATTAAGGAAACGGATGGACTCGAGCGATTGGCTCGACTCTACCTTAAGGAGGTGGTCTCTCGGCACGGGGTGCCTGTTTCTATCATTTCTGATCGTGACTCCCGCTTTGCTTCACGTTTCTGGAAGGCTCTTCATAAGGCCTTGGGTACTCAGCTGGATATGAGTACGGCTTATCATCCGCAAACTGACGGTCAGAGTGAGCGGACGATACAAACACTGGAGGACATGCTGCGGGCATGTGTCATCGATTTTGGCAAGGGTTGGGAGACTCACCTGCCGTTGGTGGAGTTCTCCTACAACAACAGTTACCACTCCAGTATCGGGGCAGCTCCGTTCGAAGCTCTGTATGGACGGAAATGCCGATCTCCCTTGTGTTGGGCCGAGGTGGGCGAGAGCCAGCTCACTGGCCCGGAACTGGTGTACGAAACTTCGGAGAAAATCGTACAGATCCGTAACCGTTTGGCAGCTGCACGGGATCGTCAGAAGAGCTATGCCGATCGCCGTCGCAAACCACTAGAGTTCCAGGTTGGGGACAAGGTGCTTCTGAAAGTTTCACCATGGAAGGGCGTCATACGCTTTGGAAAGCGTGGCAAGCTTAACCCTCGTTACGTCGGACCGTTCGCAATCCTGGAACGGATTGGTCCGGTGGCGTACAGACTTGATTTACCGACGAAGCTCGGTAATGTTCATAACGTCTTCCATGTGTCTAACTTAAGGAAGTGTTTGGCTGACGAATCTCTTGTTGTACCACTGGAAGAGATCAAGGTTGATGATCGTCTTCGCATTGTGGAGGAACCCGTGGAGATTCTGGATTACAAGATTCGTAGCCTTCGGCGGAGTAAAATCCGCATCGTTAAAGTTCGTTGGAACTCGGATCGTGGACCGGAGTTCACGTGGGAACGAGAAGACCAGATGAAGGCTAAGTACCCTCATCTCTTTCCGAAGCGCGCGTTCGAGTCCAGGCATGTTACTACTGAAGCAGAGTGAATCTCGGGGCGAGATTCCCTTTCAACGTGGGGATGATGTGACAACCGGTAACTTTTCTTTTCGTTTTCTTCCTTTTCGTCTGTTTCATTTTTGGGCTTCGTGCAATTTTCGGGACGAAAATTCTTTCAACGTGGGGATGATGTGACACCCGGCATGTTCGGCTTAAACATAATAGTAACATCTAAGTCTACCTTAGCGAGAAACGTTTATAAACAAACTTAACTGGGTTAGTTGAGTCGGGTCAGATTAGGATTGTCCAGGGTTCAATGATCTGGAGGATCATTGGGAGTCATTTTGGGGAATACACTAGTACCGGGTTCCGTTGTTGGTGACATTACATGAACTAATTAAGTATATGTGTAGATTATGGGTCGTGTGGTGGATTGTATACTTATACTTGCTTAAACAATGTACAAATGATTATACGTGCCTAAATATGCTAAGTATAGACTATTGGATGCATGCTTATGTGTTAAGATGTGTTAGAATGCGTTAAACACGACAAACTGGAAATCTGGAAAAAGTTAACATGTGTTAAAAAGTGCTGTTAACATGTGTTAAAAAGTGCTGATGACCTGAAAGTGGAAAGTGGGCGAATGTGGAAATGGAACTTGAGAAAGTGGGCGAATGTAGAAACAAAGTGGGCGAATGTGGAAAGATTCCACATTCGACCATTACAAAGGGGCGAATGTGGAAAAGTTCCACATTCGACCATATAAAAGGGGCGAACCTGGACCTGGTATAAATACCATACTTAGTCATTTTTCATCATTTCACAAACCCTAAACGCCTCTAAACACTCTCTATCAACTATTATCATTGGGGAAGGAGTTTTTGAGCTTGTTTTTCATAACCTAACTCTCTAAATCATTACAAGTGAAGACCTAAGGTGTGTTCTTCATTCTAAATCCTTTTTAAACAATTTTGACTTGTTTTCATTGAAACCCCAAGGGTCCAGATCTGATATCAACATGTTTTATGGGTAAAAACCTTCCTAATATCTTTCTAAATAAAACCTATTCATAAACAATGAGTTTTCATACAATTTAACATGTGTTAATGTGGTATTAAGCATTGTTTGATGATTACTTGCTATGTAGATGACATGACAACAACCTAGGGCTGTTATTAATGGAGAGTTATGATTGAAACATGTTACAATTGATTGTTGATGGTGTTTTGTCGATTAAAGGAATTTTTAGTTAGATTTAGGGCTTGTTTTTGGATGGTAATGATAGAGTTATGATAGGGGTTTCTTGTTCATGATGATTTAAGTATGATGAGCTGATGATTGATTAAATTCAGAAAGTTTCCTAATTGGGTAATAATTTCATGCATGATGATGTGACATCTCCATAATTTACTATTTTAGGAAACTTGTAAAAACGGATAGATTTTGGGGTAAAATCGGTAGGGTTTCGTAGGAATATGTTAATGATGCTTGACTGCTGTAACTCATGATGTTTCGTGATGTTTTCGGATGTTTTCAACGCGTTTTGGGGCTTAATGTTAGTGGATGAGAGGAGAACTCCACATTTAAGCGTGCTCAGGTGGGAGAAATTCCAGGATGGGTGACCTCCTGGGAAGTCTCCACTTGGGCAACCAAAAACAAATCCGTGAGCTCTGGATGGGCAAAGCGGACAATATTGGTGATGAGAGGGGCGGGGTGTTACAGAAAATCAGAAAGCTAATTTATACCAACTTAGTTCTGCTGTTACATACGAAACAGACGCAACATAGATTTTATCCCATGTGTAACTGATGAAAGTCAAAAAATCAAACCTTTGTATCTGGTAAAAAAAATCAGAAACTAATTTATACCAACTTAGTTCTGCTGTTACATACGAAACAGAAGCATCATAGATTCCATCCCATGGTTAGTGACTTTGGTTTAATTAATATATAAAAAAAGGTTAATTAATATGTAAACCTACGTGTTAACGTATGCTACCTACGTGTAAACCAACACCAATAATTCACTACTTTTTTATTCAAGAAAAACTCATAATGATAGTGATATTCGCATATCTTTCAAAAACAATAATTCACTACTTTTTTATTGAAAAGAAAAAAAACTCATAATAATAATAATAGTAGTATTCCACAAATCTTTCAAAACCCAATTAAAAGTAAATAAACAACTACACCTCCTGCTAACTAATTATATACAATAAAAAACAACTATTCCAAAAAAAAAAAAAGGATAACATAAAAAACAAAATTGTTGTAAAAGCAATTACCTTTTTCAACAGCATCAAATCTTTTCTGGTGAGGAAACTAAACATAGCTTTGCTACCAATCATTAAACTACTTCACACTCTTATTATTATTATTATTATTATTATTATTATAATAATAATATTAATAATCATTCATACCCATTTACACTAATTTTGAATTCTTGTAGCCCACGTTAAAGAAAGCAACAGAGTTGTGGAGTAGTTTCTTTTTTTTTTAAAAAGAAATAGAGTATGAAGGCGGAGAAACAAAGTCGTGCACCGTCGAACCCTTCATCCTCTTATTCCACTCCATATACTCATCCATCAGTTAACAAATATTCACCTAGATCCGTGCACCTCACTACTATACTATAGCTGTCTGATTTCTTCTTTTTGTTCTGATACACGTCGTGCACCTCCCATCTCCGGCGGTGGTGTCGCGGTGGTGGCTGGTGGATTCCACAAGTTGAAACCAAGAATAATTATTTGCTCTGTTATTCTCCAGTTTCTTGGATCCAACAACACTGCTTGGTATCGCGGTGGTGGCGGGTGGTCGGTGGTGGTGATTGATGTTTATGGTGGAATAGAGGTGGTGGTGGCTGATGATTATGGTGGAAGAGAGGTGGTGGTGGCTGATGATTATGGTGGAAGAGAGAGAGTGTATGTGTCTTTATATAGGAGGGAGAGTAAAAAGATTCAAAATATTAAATGGGGGGAAAAGGAAAATGACTAATATACCCCTCAAGACATAAAATAATATTTCTACTAATGGGTGATGTGGAGCAATGTCAGCCACTAGATAGGTTTGCAGGAGTTTCTTCAAAATTTTCGGTTTTTTGTAGATACTTAGCACACACACACACACACACATATATATATATATATATATATATATATATATATATATATATAGACACACGCATCAGATTGGCATATAAAACCCATACGATATAATTTTTAAAATATATTATTGAGTTTTAAACTAGTTAATTTTTATTTGTAAATATATGTAATTATCAATTACTAATTCTATATATATATATATATATGTGTGTGTATGTATGATACTTATTTTTCAATTTTAAACACATATTATGCATATTTATTTAGATTGAAAAAAAACATGATGAGAACCATATTGTTCCTTTATATATATAGGGGAAAGTTAATTTGAAAACACCTATATTTCGTGCGAACCGTGAGAACGACATCTAAAACCATTCAAATTCAAAATTTCTTTTTACATTTGTCTTTATTACTAAAATACAATATCAAAAACACAATTTACGCGTAAAAATTCAAACGTATACGGAAATGATTTGTTTTTACACATGTGTAAATTTGCTATTTATATATGTGTAAACTGTTTCATTTACAAATGTGTAAAAAGTTAATTTTAAAGTGTTTTTGCAAGAAAAGATGAATTATTTGAATAGAAAATTCATTTATTAATGTTGTATTTTGATTATAATGGGGTTTGTATTAAAAAAAAATTGATTTTGATTGATTTTTTTACTTGTTCTCATGGTTCTCACAATATTTATCGTTCTCAAGATAACCCTCCCCTATATATATATATATATATATATATATATATATATAATCATTCTTTACACTTTTATACTTATAGTATATATATATATATATATATATATATTACCAAACATGTGTATAATTTAAAAAAAAAAAGAAAATGGGGATTAGAAAACATGAATGGTTCCACATTAATTCTCATGATTCTCAATTACCTAATTGTTTTTCATACGATCCTAGTCTATATATATAAACTAGTTTTTATCCTGGGAGCGTCCCGGTTTGAAATATCTAATATAACATAATAAAATATATTATTATTATTATTATTATTATTATTATTTTAAACAAATCTCTGCCATAAGTTATCATTTTTAAATTAAAAAAAAAACGAATCTCTGCGCCGGGGTATAAATCTAGTGCCATTATAAATGAATTCGGAAGTTTGTAATCGATCATTCTAAAAAGAACTAACATGAAATAAGAAAAAAAAGTTAATTATTGAAATATCGAACGCATTAGTCTAAGGGTTATGTGATGCGTTAAAAAATTCATGGGTATATGATCGGGTATGTAGTTCGGGTATTTGGGTAGGTTGTTTCGGGTAATCGGGTCGGGTATCACCTAATCCTAGACCCGACCCAAACCCACAATTTTTTTAAACTAATCCCAAACCCGACACAATGCCTGCCGGGTTACAAAAATTAGTCATTTTTTTTCTCCGATTTTTATATAGCACCATGGTACTCGTTGGAAAGATAATAAAACGCTCGTTAATTTGGTGTAATTTTTTTCTTTAAAAAATCTCGTATATAAAAGATATTAACGTTTAAAAGTTATGGGAGGAAACCCGAGAGATAAAATAATAAAGGTTTAATATTTAAATTTAGTTGATTAGGTATTTAATAGATTAGGTTAAAGATTATAATAGATTAGGTTAAATCGATTGGACTAAATTTCAACATTGTATATAAGAACCTGGTTTAAAAGAAAAAAACATGATTAATGAATAACCTGAACACTTTGTGTTTTTTTTTTCCTGTATGAACGAAACCCCATAAAAAAATAGTCGTTTTTTTCTCCGTTTTTTATATAGCACTATGGTACTCGTTGGAAAAATAATAAAACGCTCGTTAATTTGGTGTAATTTTTTTCTTTAAAAAATCTTGTGACATCGCCCATTAGAGGGAGAAGTATGGGACTTCGAACTCAGGATGGTATTAACGAATCACTTTGAGAGACATCACTAGTGCAAACTTTTGAAACTTTGTTATTCTGTAAGTGTTTTGCATAATATCGCCTATTATACTCTATTCTATTTTCAGCTGACGTAGATGCAACCGATGTGGATGCATCGTTACGATCTTTTGATTGGCCAGTAGTCATTGTAAATTGATTAATACCTTGTAAATTGAATAATAACGTTCACAATATTATTAGGCAGTTAAGTATGACTAATATTGTAAAGTAACATATTAAGTGAGTGAAATGATTTTTCAAATAATGAAAAAAAAATACATAAGCAAGTAAAATTAAAACGTTTATGAAAAAATCATATCTTAACAATGTTTAAAGTTTCCTGCTTTTTTTTTTCTTATATGTTGGTAGGTATTCACGGTTCTCCTTATAAACTTTATAAGGAGAATCGTGGATGCGGGATGGACCTAAACTATGTCGGAGGATTGATTATGTGCATACTATACTATGTGTTTTTGTTTTCACATGTAGACTTAGATTAACATTTGACACGTGAATTGTACTACATTGCTTTAGACTACTTTTGATGCAAACAAAACCTATGTATTCTCACCAACTTTTGTTGACCCAAAATATTTTCAAACTTAACATGTTTCACGTTATAGCTTTGCTTGAAGATTATATTTAGTGTTTCTCATTTGATGTACAAATCGTTTTAGAACAATTGTATGTAATTTATTTAATCGATTATTAAAATTTATTATTTAAAAAATCGTTTTTTATAAAGCATTGTGGTACTCGTTGGGAAGATAATAAAACGCTCATTAATTTGGTATAATTTTTTTCTTTAAAAAATCTCGTATATAAAAAATATTAACGTTTAAAAATTATGGGAGGAAACATTAGAAAAAAAAATTTTAAATTTGTTTTTAAATTCTTAAAGAGATTAGGGTTAGATAAGTATAGGAGAATGGATGAAAACAAAATAAAAAAATAAATTAAAAACTCCCACCTCAACGTGCCACGTGGCACATTCACAGAAGGGTTGAGGTCTCCATTTAATGTCACCTCATTAATATTCAATTCTTTTATTATAAGTTATAGATTATAGATATAGATAGATATAGATATCGATTGTTTAAAGTAAGTTAGGCCAAGTGATAATATATAGTTTGTGTGTGGGGCAGTGGGAGGGATCAGGGATGTTTGAAACACATATAATTTGAATTTACCATGGATGGTATCTGAATGCGATTCATAATTACCTTTAAGGAGTTTCAGTTGTGTTGACCTCCTTCACTGGTCAAGAAAAGCTATCATCATTACCTAGCTAGCATGATCTGGATTAACACTCTCATGCTCATCTTTACTTACAGCTCAAATTCCACAAGACATTTACCCTCTTTTCCCACATACTTATTGCCTTTGTGTATGATTTTGTTTTACTTTACATGATTTTATATGATCATTTGTGCTCCCAGATTTGTAAACCTATTTCAAAACAAGTAATCTTCATAATGTATGGGTGAATCTTATTATGAAAAGAAAAATAAAACAAAACAGAGAGTCACATAAAGCGTTGGAAGACAAAGGGCGCAACAAATGTAATTGTGGCTAGTTGAGAGGTAATTGCGTATGTCAAAGTACGCAACTTTGTAAGGCCGTGTGTTGTCGATTAACGGAGGTGACACCCGTTAATGACACAACACATTGCCCTGCGTCGTTAATGGCCAGTGTTATTGTCACACCCTCAAATTTCACGTGCGGGGTTTTACCGCGAGGCGCGTGACACACCAGGATCCAAGTCAACGGTCACAATAAACGACATCAAAATGTAACATACGTAAACCAAACCAATGAGTTTTTCATAACATAAAACCAGTAGCGAAAGCTTAAGCGTGTTTACAACCCAAAATATGGCAAACGTAGTCTGAAATAGTTATTTGAAAACATAAAACTAGAAGACCCTAGACGCCATGTAAGACCCGTGCGCCTAGTCCATGTGCTGCTACCTTAGCGATCTGAGAAAACATGCCGAAAAGACGTCAACATATAATGCTGGTGAGTTCACATGTTTTTATAAAATGTTTCCAAAAGTTTACAAAGTTCTATTCCGTCAATACTACGTCGTGTGCACACTAGCTAAGCGTATGTTCTGTTACTACGATTGGAAAACCATTACTGAACATGCATACAAGAATAGAATACAAGAATACGCATTCCCGAATACTGAATACATAAGTAAGAACAATATGCACCCGCCCGGCTCCCAGCTGTCGGGTGGGCCCGGTTAAGCCCAAATAGATTTATCCATATTTCCCCCGTTGTGCTAACCCGCACATTCATGGTTTCCCCCAGGACTTTAACAGATCGTATAGTAACCAAGATGACCATAGTATAACATAAGTTTTAAGAATACGAATACGCAGCATGCTTCTCCCCCGAAAGTAAAACCAGTAAAAGTGGGGCTGTGAAACTCACCTTAGATTGTGTTCTTAACAAACAACCGACAATGCAATGACAGTCCCTAGTATTGGCGATCTATCATTAAATGCATATGAGTACCCGGACTATTAACTGGCAGGCCAACTAGTCCCTAAGTGTCTAGACCATAACCGTGTACATTTGAAACCATGTTTGAACATTAATCTGACCACACAAGACAAGGCCCGACATCCCATTAGTGACCCAACATCCCCCCGTGTTAGTCAAATACAAGTAACCAAGCAATCACACATAAACATGCACTTAATACGCACAAACAGTTCACCAAGGCTATCACACAGTCCACATACTGCATATACAAGTCCAAACACGCGTTATCAAGTTTCTAGACATGTTACGGGGTTCCCAATATGTTCCTAGGTGTCAAACCATGTTTTGGGGTCTTAAAATACACTTACAGCAGCAAAACACACGATTAGGCAGCAAAACACGTGATTAGAAAATCAACAGGCAATTAAGATTGGTACTCGCCCTTGTTACAGACGAGTAGCTCCATACTCGCCCCTAATAACAGACGAGTAGCTTCCTACTCGTCCCTATAACACACGAGAAGCTTCCTACTCGCCCCAGCAGACCAGGAGTTACTTTTCGCGCGTTTGACCTTTTAAATCAGATCCGAAACATGTAAAAACACTCAACATCAATCCAAAATCATCAAACAACATATTCTAAATGAAAACCTCCTATTTATCATCAGTCTATCACCCTAATTGCAAGCATTTCCCAAAATGGAATAATATTATGAAAACATCACACATCAAGCATGCATAACTTACCCTAAATGGCAAATATCTGAATTTCATCACATAGCAACGTTGTAATCCATCATCCTACTATTACTACATAATTTTAGCATAAACCCTATAATCAAGCAATCATCACATCAACCCATAACATCCTAAATCCTCCTAAATCACTTAAACGGGTCAAAGCGCATATTATCATCAAAACACATCAAACAACCTTCAAACTCCTAGATAATTATCCTAACAACTTATCCATATCAGTAAAACATCAAACACATAAGAATCCCCATGTTTTAATCATAAAAATTCGTTCTTTGCATGAATACATCATATAGAACAAATATGAAGGATTAGACTTGTTTTAAAAACTGATTTCAAAGGTTTTCAAAGACACAAACTTCACAAAACTAAGTCTGGACCTTTAGGGATCAAAATAACAACATGATAAAGGCTTAGGATGGATAACACCCCTTAGGTTTTGCTAAAGAGGATGTGTAAGCTTGGAAATGATAGGTTTTAGAGCAAAGACGAGTTCCAGAGGTTGATTATGGTGTGAGAGAGGTTTGGGACGAGTTAGGGTTTCACAAATGATGTTTTACAAGTCAATGGTGGTATTTATAGGCGTTCCTAATCGTCCCTGCTGTTACAGGCGAGTAGCAGCTACAACAGACGAGTAGAATGCTACTCGCCCCTAATAACAGACGAGTAGCTTGCTACTCGCCCCTACAGGCCTGTGTGGGTTTTTGGCGCGTTAAACACTACTGTAACACATATATGCACATACCGACAAGTTATATAATGATTGTAAACACATAATGCATGATAACTAAAACGTTCGCATTCGTTCACCGATTCCCGGGACTCGAGACATGCGTGTGTGCATTAAATCCGACGATTCTACAGATCACCAATCCTTGTATACATGGTTATGGACCAACCCCTGATCATCCCTTGGACCATCGTAACTACTCCCGATGATTCCCAGAACCCTCGAAACGACTCAACTGACCCATTAAGTATAACGTACGCAAGACTCGCTAAGGTAGACTTACTAGTTTAGCAAAAGTTACTAACCTGAGTTTTCCAGGTCACATCATCGCCCCGTTGAAAGAAATTTTGTCCCGAAAATTGCTCAAAGCCAAAAAGGAAAACACGAAAGGAAGAAAAAATTTTCTGGTTGCTACAGTTATTGGGTCAACCTTGATTCAAATGGCGATCGTTATCCCTTCTTTATAGCTGTTGGGCGAAGACTTTAAAGGTCAAATGTGGCTGTTGGGGATGGGCGGAGTTGGGTATTTAAATTAACAAAATTAATTATTTTAACTTATATACCACAAACCATTTCTAATTTCATCCAATTTTCACACAAACTTTCATCCACAATTTATTCTCAATCCTATTCTCATCTTGGATTTCCAACCCGACTCTCCGCGTAATTGAAATACGGAATAAGATTAGTTATTGTTGTGGTTCGAGTGTGTGTCGCTTTTAATTGATGCTCCATTGAAAAGCGATCATGAAGCCTCTCATAACCGACTTGTAAACGATTAGTCTTGTGAGAAATCACTATATGATGAGAAAACTTTCCGGCGTCGTTTTCATATGTGTCGGCACTTATTCTTATGAATTGTAGGTGATTTAGAACACACTGGTACTTATTTCCAACAAAAGGAAGACGCATGGTGTGAACAAGGTTTTCTCCAATACAGAAGTGCACGGAAGCGATTCGTCAAATGGCGTATGGCAGTGCAAATGATTCCTGGGATGAGTATTTGAAAATGTCGGAGAAAGTGTATCGTGATAGTATTCAATTTTTTTTTGTGAATGTATATTTATATGTTGCATACATAATTGTTTAAATATTATTTCTATCTACTTACTTACTTATTGAAGTATATAAATGTTTTGTTAGTTAATGTTTATTTAGCTTTTACTATTTCACTTATTATAACTGTAGGTGTTATAGTGCTATATGCCAAGCGCTATTTGAGACGACCTACCTTTTGTGATATCCATGAAGAAGTACATGGTTTTCCCAAGAAGCTTGGTAGCATTGATTAAATTGGGGTGGGGTGACATGTCCAACCGGTTTGTGAGGATCACTCCATCGTGGTGATCATGATGCCCAACTTTGATACTAGAAGCGGTGACATCATATGATCTCTGGATTTGGCATTCATATTTTGGTATGGTCGGGGCACACAGTGATATCAATGTTATTGAATAGTCACCTTTATTTGATGACCTTATAAATGACGTTGCACCTGAGACTTTAGTTTATACTAGTGGTGTGGAGTATAAGTATGTTTATTATCTTATTGGTGGTATTTAACCGGAGTGGTCATTATTTGCGAAACGATACTTAAGTCAACTTGATGAGAAAAGATTATATCTCTCGAAAAAAACAAGAATCTGGAAATAAAGATATTGAACGTACGTTCGGGTTTTGAAGAAAAGATGGGGTATAATTGCGCAATCTTCTAGATTTTGGAATAAAGAAACATAACGTTATGTACGCTTGCATTATTTTACATAACATGATTTTAGAGGAATCGGGTATGGCAATTTGCCATGATTATGATCCAAACAACTTGGAACTATCATCTTCAACATTAAACACGCAAGAAAGACTAGTTATCCTTATGAAATTACGTCATTGCAATACACATAATGCTCTACGTGCCGATTTGAAAAACCATTTATTGGTTAATCGCTCAGATGACGATGGTGACGGATATGATGTGGAAGATGATTAATTTGATTGGTTCGTAATATTGTAGTTTTTATGTTTTGTAACATATATTTTATTATTAAATATTATAATAAAAATAAATAATTAAATAATGATTGTTAAATGATTTAGTCTTTTATTAAATATGTTAATAAAAGTAAATAATTAAATAAGAATTAAATGTCAATTTCGTCCATGGGGTTTGGTCCAGTTTGCTGCTTCAATCCAAAAACATTTTTTTTAAATGGAACCCCTGACGTTTGGATTTTCTTACTATTTTCGTCCATTTCACTAACTTAGTTAAAAACTAACGTTAAGTCAGGGGCAGTTTTGTCCTTTTACTTGTAATTTAACATTTTAATAAAAAATATTTTTATTTTCCTAAAAAAAACAAGCATCCATCATCCTCTTCATCTGATCATGATCAAAACCATAAATCTCAAACACAATCCACCACCAATAATAACAACCCTGACAAACCCTCACCTTCTAACTCACCACTATACCTCAACCCTCCACCACCACGGCCTCCCACATTTCAACCGTCTCTCCCTGAAACCCCTCCACCTATAATTATTGATAAAAAAAAAGCTTTGTGTTAACCAGGAATTCGAATAGGGAAGACGGGAACAAGGTGGATGATCTCTCTGCAATACTTACAAAGCACGTAGCCATAATGGAGGTCTAATGCATTATTGATTAAAAAAAAAGAAGCTTTGTGTTAACACCTACGTCCACCTATAATTGCATACTCCGCTTGTACCCCTCCCTAAAACCCTCACCACCACTGCCTCCCCCTCTGTGTGTGTGTGTGTGTGTTCAGCAGCACATCTCTCTCTGTTACACTGATGCCAACAAGAAAAAGAAAAAGAAAGATTTGGTCATCTTTAAGTTCAAGAAACAGTGCTCCAGAATGTTCAGATCGAGAACATAGTCCCCAAACTAAGGTTCTTGAAAAATAATAAGAATAATAATAATGATCTTTCTTTTAGAAACTTAAGTACAGTTTTTTGTTTGTTATTAGGCTTTTGCTATATTTTTTTTATATAATAAAATTAAAACTCAAGTTTTCTTGAATATGATCTTTCTTTTTAGAACTTACTGTAGATTCCTGTATATAGGTTTTTCTACAAATTTTTTTTTTGTTGTTACTTTTTTTGTTTTAATTTTTTCTTTTATAAAATAATGATGGGTTTTTTAATGCAAAGATTGAAGAAAATGGAAGATATGGTTATCGAGATACAACAAAGGTGTCGGGATCTTAGAGGTGAATCTGAAGTACAGGAGAATGAAAATGTTGGAGATGAGAGAGGGGTGGAGAGATGAGTGGGTTTAATAATTAGGGTTTCATTTAAAAAGGGAGGGGGGATAATCATAATAGATGAAATGTTCAAATTGCCCCTCATTTAACTAGGTAAAATGACAAGCCTACCCCTAACTTAACGTCAGTTTTTAACTAAGTTAGTGAAATGGACGAAAATAGCAAGAAAATCCAAACCGCAGGGGTTCCATTGCAAAAAAAAATAATAATAAAAATAATAAAAGTTTTTTGGACTGAAGCAGTAAACTGGACCAAACTTCAGGGACGAAATTGGCATTTAACTCATTAAATAATGATTGTATACAGTTATTCCACAACGCCTAGTTATTTGAGAGTTTATTTATTCACATACTGCCTACATGGTGCTGAGGTGACAACACATTTTGCAGGAATTATCCAACCAGCTACATGAGTTATTAGAGAAAGGTTTCATTTGGCCTAGTTCATCTCCGTGGGGAGCCCCTATCCTGTTTGTCAAGAAGAAAGATGGAAGCCTCCATATGTGCATTGACTATCGTGAACTGAACAAGGTGACGATCAAGAATCGCTATCCTCTTCCCGTATTGATGACCTATTCGACCAGCTTTTGGGTTCCAGTTATTATTCAAAGATTGATCTGAGATTCGGATACCATCAATTGAGAGTGCATGAAGCCGATATTCCGAAGACTGCTTTTCAAACTCATTATGGCCACATTGAATTTTTGGTCATGCCTTTTAGTCTCACCAATGCGCCAGCATTGTTCATGGATTTGATGAACCGTCTATGCAAGCCTTATCTTGGTAAGTTCGTCATTGTCTTTATAGATGACATCCTGGTCTATTCCAAGAGCAGGGTGGACCATGAGGAACACCTGCGACTTGTCTTGGAACTCTTGCGGAAAGAACGACTCTATGCTAAGTTCTCAAATGTGACTTCTAGTTGCTCGAAGTCCAATTCCTTGGTCATGTGGTTAATGAGCGAGGAATTCATGTCAATTCAGCTAAGATAGAAGCCATCAAAGGCTTGGAAGCACTGAAGACGCAATCTGAGGTGCGGCAATTCCTAGGTCTCGCGGGTGACTATCGTCGCTTTATTAAGGGATTTTTGACGATTGCTCAACCCCTCACATCTCTTACCCGGAAGGACCGAAATTTCAACTGGGGTGATTCTCAGGAGTCGGCATTTCAGACGCTGAAGCTTAAACTCTGTTCCGTGCCTATCTTGTCCTTGCCTGAGGGTACAGACAATTTTTTTGTTTATCGTGATGCTTCCATCCGAGGTCTCGGTTGTGTTTTGATGGAATGTGAGAAGGTTATTGCTTATGCTTCTTGTCAGCTTAAAGTGCATAAGAAGAACTACACCACCCATGATTTGGAATTGGGTGTAGTTGGATTTGCTCTGAAGATCTAGAGACACTACTTATACGGTACCAAGTGCACCATTTACACCGATCACAAGAGTCTTCAGCATATTTTTTATCATAAGGATTTGAACATGCGACAACGTCGATGGGTCAAACTTCTGAACGATTATTATTACAATATTAAGTACCATCCTGGTAAGACAAATGTTGTGGCAGACGCCTTAAGTAGGAAGGAATCTGTTAAGCCTCGTCATGTTCGAGCTTTGTCACTCACCATAGATTCTGGTTTGCCTTGCAGAATCCGTTCTGCACAACAAGAAGCTTTGAATGAGGAAAACGCTAAAGCTGAAACCATGCATGGTGTCGAAAGGCACCGGGAGCTCAGGTTTGATGGCCTACGCTACTTTGCAGAGCGTGTTTGGGTACCTTTTTTCGGTAATTTACTAGAGCTTCTCTTGGACGAAGATTACAAATCCCAGTATTCCATTCACCCCGGCTCCTATAAGATGTATCAGGATCTGAAGATACTTTATTGGTGGCCAAACATGAAGGCTGATATAGCTTCGTTTGAGAGCAAGGGTTTGACTTATGCTAAAGTCAAGGTTGAGTATCAGAAGCCACCTGGTCTTCTTCAGCAACCTGACATTCCTGAATGGAGGTGGGAACAAATCACAATAGATTTCGTAACCAAGCTTCCGAGATCACCAAGTGGTTGTGATACTTAGGGATGAGCATACAAGGCCGAATACCGATCCCGTCCCATCCCGATCTTGATACCGTACCGAACCGATACCGAACCGAGGGGTTTCGGGATCGGTATCGGTACCCATATTTATGGATTTTCGGTTTCGGTATTATCGGTATCGGTACGGGATCAGTATGGTATCGGTATTTTAAGGAAAAATACCGATACCATACCGGTACCGTACCGTATGTATTTGGTATCGGTATCGGTATTGGTTTTTTGGACTTTTCGGTATCAGTATTGTCGGGATCGGTATCGGTTAGGTACCGATACCGTCCCGAGCTCATCCCTAGTGATACTATTTGGGTGATTGTCGATCGGTTGACAAAATTTTCAAACTTCCTAGTTATTAAGGAAAGTGACAGTTTAGAGTTGTTAGCTTTCATCTATCTAGAAAGCTTTGCGTTAAGCATTGGGTACTCAGTTGGATATGAGTACGGCTTATCATCAGCAAACAGATGGACAAACTGAGCGGACAATCCAAACACTAGAAGATACGCTCCATGCATGTGTTATCGACTTTGGCAAGAGTTGGGAGAGTCATCTACCATTTGTGGAGTTCTCTTACAACAACAGCTACCATTCTAACATCAAGGAAGCTCCGTTTGAGGCTCTTTACGGGTCGAAATGTCGATCTCCACTTTGTAGGGCTGAGGTGGGTGAGGGCCAATTCACTGGCCCGGAACTCATGTACTAAATTTCTGAGAAGATTGTATAGATTCGTAATCGTATGGCAACAACTTGGGATCGTAAAAACTGCTATACCGATTGTCGTCGCAAACCGTTGGAATTGCAAGTTGGCGACATGGTACTTTTGAAAGTCTCTCCATGGAAGGGCATTATACATTTTGGGAAGCGTGGCAGACTGAATCCTCGTTATGTCGGACCGTTTGCAATTCTGGAACGGATTGGACCGGTAGCATACAAACTTGACTTTCCAGTTGAGCTAATTAACGTGCATAATGCCATCCATGTCTCGAATCTTAAGAAGTGTCGGACGGACGGAGCACTCATTGTTCCTCTCGAAGGGATCAAGGTTGATGATCGTCTGCGTATCGTGGAGGAACCGGTCGAGATCTTGGATTTTAAGCTTCGAAGCCTTCGTCGGAGTAAAATCTGCATCGTTAAAGTTTGTTGGCACTCCAACCGTGGACCGGAGTTCACATTGGAACAGGAGGATCAGATGAAGCTTAAGTATCCTCATTTGTTCCCAAAGCTAGCACCAAAACCAGCACCTGTTACTATTGAAGCTGAGTGAATTTCGGGGCGAAATTCCTTTCAACATGGGGATGATGTAGCAACGAGAAAATTTTCTTTCTTTTCGTTGTTTCCTTACGGCCTCGAGCAATTTTTGGGATGAAAATTCTTTCAACAAAGGGATGATGTGACCCTCGGCAAACTCAGGTTAATACTGTTCGCAAACATATAAGTCTACCTTAGCAAAAAAATTTATTTAAAGTACTTAACTGGGTTAGTTGATCGGTTTGATGATTCAGGGAATCATCGGGAGTTGATTTGCACTCACGTAATGTCCATGGTTTAATGACTCGTGAAGTCAATGGGGGAAACACATACATACACGCGAGTCTTGAGTCCCGTTATTGGCGAAATTTTACATGGTTAGGATAACTTATCAAGTATTATATGTTCTATGAGTTATTGACAACTTGTGAATGCATGTTAATGAGATTAGGTGTGATATCATATGTTAAAATGACAATTTTGGGGTTATAGGTTCAAATTAGAGAAACTGGATTCCCGTTCGTGCCATCGAAGGCACGAATGAAAAATCAGAATCCTCATTCGTACCATGGAAGGTACGAATGAGAGAAATAAATTCCCATTCGTCCCCAAGAAGGTACGAATGAGAACAGAGTATAAATATGTCACTTTGCCTCATTTTCATCATTTCACAACCCTAACTCAACCCCAAGTGCTCTCTCTCAAACCCAAACCTATAGAAACGGGGTTTTGCCATTATTTCTTAGATTCTAAAGCCAAAACAAGTTTTATATCAATATCAAGTAAAGATTCAAGGTGTGTTAATCATCTAAATCCTTTTCAATACATTTTCATACATTTTTGATAAACCCTAAGTGTCCATATCTGGTTATAAAGAGTTTCCTTAAATAAAAACCTTTTTAACATCTTTTAAAATATATCTAGACCTAAATAATGAATTTTCTTACAAAACCCCAAGTGTAAACGATGTTGGTGACTACCTTATGTGTTTTGAATGGATGAGATGATGTGTAGATGTTGTATGAATGATTTACGACTGATTTGGAACATGATTTACGAGTGTGTTATTGATTATTTGATATTTGGTGGATTTTTACCCATTTTGGGGTTTTTTATGTTAGATCTAGGGTTTGCTCATGAACATGATGATGATAATATGTTTAGGGAGTTGTTTGTATATGTGAATTTGTGTCTATTGATCTGAATATGATGTTATTTCAATAGATTCTACTTTAGGTAAAGTTCTCATGCAAATGATGTGACATCTCCATAATTTGCTATTTTGGGTAAAGTTGTGATTTAGTACGTGAAATGGATAGATTGATGTGTGGAACATGTTTAGTAACATGCGGATAGGACAGATAAGGTTGAATGCTGTGATTGATAGCATTTCGTTAAGTTTTCAATTAGGTTTGATGCATTAGCTCGAGCATGGGTGGTTGTTTCGGAGAATAGAAAGACCAGTGCAAAAATTTTAATACTTTATAAATAATATTTAGTCTTTTTTTATTTTAACACTAATATATTATTTTTATCGTGTTAGTGAAGAGTAGACAAAACAAAAATTGCGTTTTGGGCCAGGATTCGACAAAAGTTTTATACATCTATGGGGGAGAATTTCGTACCATTGACATGATATCAGGTTATTTGGCGTAGATACGTTGAAAGGTTAGACTTTTTGAAAATTTTTACAACAAAAATTGGAGCAACTGGCCAAGGAGTTCAGATGACCTTGGTGTTTACAACTAGTCGAATTTTACTTTTTATACTAAGTATTAATTTTTTAATATTTAATTGCATATTAAATTAATAAACGAATGTAACTAAAAAACAATGATTAATAAAACCCTTTTGAAGCCCCTTCACAACATCTACCAGATGATGTGAAGGGTGAAAAAAAGTGCCTACGACGGCGCACTTTGTCCTTATAAAGTCTTTTTGGAGCACCTATACAACACAATATTATGGATATAACAAAGTCATTAAGACGAATTTCAGGGTTAAGCTCACACAAATGTCTTAGGGTTACATATGATGCACGTAATGGTATGCGTACATTTATACATGGTTGCTAATTTGACTATTTGGCATGTACGAATTTGACTATCTGATAACTTTCTTTTCTGCTTCATACTTTGCAATCACTATTGTTAAAATTTCTATGTACATGTCTATGGTGTCTTATAAAGGCACTACTTCCCGACCTTAATCATAAGACATGTTCGACCATTCAAATAGCTTGTTAGTAGGATAATGAATGTTCCTGATTTAGAAGCTCCTTGACAACACGACAGTAATGTATTGGCCCTGTCCATACATGTTGGCTAAATTTTGCATTTAAGCAATAGGATGTATTAATTGTTTGTTAGGCCTAATTGTGTATCGTAACAATTTGATGATGAAAGTATACATATTGCATTTATACGTAAGATGGACATATTGATTGTTTGTTAATCAGTCTATATACAGCACTTATAGTGAAAAATTTTAGGCTATGGCAAAAAAAACATATTAATGCTACATATGATCCCTTTAAGCATATGGAAATGTATAGGATCCTATTTTTAAGCATATGACCTTATGATCTCACTCTAATATGATCTTAGTTGTGTTGAATTATGTGACACCTGACAAACTTAGGTTAATACTTTTAACAAACACATAAGTCTTTCATAGCAAAACATTCATAAAAAAAAAAAATACTTAACCAGGTTAGTTAAGTTGATCCGATGATTCAGGAAATCATCGGGAGTCGGTTCGATGATCCCGGGGATAATCGGTAGTCGGTTTACACACACTATGGTCATGGTTTCAGTGATTCGGGGAGGCACCGGGTAGCACACACGAGTCTCGTATCCCATACGTTGGTGAAAAAACGAAATAAAGTTAACTAGTTATAAATCGAATGCCTTATGATTATTTATAACTTACAAATACTTACGTGAATTGATATGATAATAGGTGTTTAACATGTTAATACGTGTTATCAGGTTTGTGACTGACACTAGATAAACCGAGATATAGAGTTAAACATATATCTGAAGAATATATGTATAAGTGAACTTAGGTAAGTGAACTTATAAGTGAACTTAATATCAATGAACTTATAAGCGCACTCAGTATTAGCGAACTTATAAATGACTTAGTTAAATGAACTTATTAGTGAACTTAGCCTAAGTTCGCCCAGCAGACTAAGTTCGCTAGTCTGGCAGGTTTTAACTATAAATACCACCCTTAAACTCATTTTTCCACGTTTGAAACCCTAATCCGCCTTCTAATATCCCTATATGAATATTAACATCTGAACACACATTTTATCACCAAAACACTTCATTTTTTAAGATAAGCAACCTCCAAAATCATTACAAGTGAATATCCAAAGGTGTGTAACCTATCTAAAACCTTTTTAATAAATTCTAATGATGTTGTTTATAAAACCCAAATGTCTAGATCTGATTTAAGTGTGTTTTCCTCATTCAAAACCTTTCCTAATCAGATCTAAACATTAAAAGTGAGTTTTCTCAAAGTATTGAACATGGATGATAATGGGATGGTATTTGTGACCTAGAAATTGGGGGTTTTGTGTCATTTGTCGGTTAAATGATAATATAATGTTGTTTGGATGATTTGTAATGAGTTAGAAGCATGTTTAGGTGGTGTTTGGCTTGCATCTGACTTTTGACCCGTTTGGGAGTTTATTGTTAGATATAGGGCTTGATTATGTAAGTTGTTGATAATAATATACTAGCAACATGCTAGGATGATTAACCAACAGATTTGGTGACATAATAAACGTGGAAAAATGCTTAATTGTGAAATTTGTTGTATATGGAAATATTTACATGCATATTGATTTGACATTCTAATAATATGCTATTTAGTGAAAATATGTGTTTTATGTGAAGAATTGAGCAATAAATGGATCAAGTTGTTGTGTTAGGATGTTAGCACGTTAATAATAACGTTCATACTATTAAATCGGATATGTGCTATTCGGAAAGGTGATTTTTAGCCCAATACTCTGCTGTAGGCGAAGATGCCTAGCAGCAGCAAAGTTAGGGCTTGGTGAAGATGCCCCATCTTTGCGTAAGAGCATCTTTGACCAAAACACAAATTCATTAACTAAGTTATGTTCGTTATTATGCATCTTCGTTAAATGACTATTTTCGCTCATAGCATATTCGCCTAGGACGATATCATAGGATTACATGTGTATTGCATGACTGGTTATTTGAAAACATATTCATGATTAATAAACTTACATAATGGGTCACCAACAGGATGTGGGTCTTGTGTGGTCATGTCAAACATCAAACATTCTTTTTTTTTTTCAAACGTACAAACTCATGGTTTGGACATGTGGCAACAGTCAACGATCCAGGTCAACATCCGTACGCATTTTACTTATTATTGTCATTTCATGTGCATAATTAAACATCTTTCACACACAATACCCCCCCCCCAGTCTAGTGAAGCATGAGTTACTCAGAAAACTCAACAAAGATCACCCGTTTATACATATGACACCCAAATAATTACCAAAAAGCATCCAATGAGGTTACCCCCTCCTAACACATGGTAATCCCTCATTAACACATGTATACAAATATGGACACTACCAAATGATAACACATGATCACACAGGCTCACACATAATAAATGCCAATACATGTTGATATCGTCATTGAAACCGTACTACATGTTATCACCCAACAACAAGTTGTCCATAAATGATTAACGAAACTTGAATTCTTGTCAACACATAAGTTGGACTTGCCTACACATATGCATAAGAATATTCCCTATCCATCTAGTAAGCCAAACAAATGTTAACCTATATATATATATGTGTATGTAGATCGACCTCTTACATCCCTATCAATATACACATATGCACGACATATAAGACCACTAAAACTTTGTCATAACTAAGCTAGGTTTCACTAGAACTACTAACTTCCAAACTACCCTACACCATTTAGCCTTGTCCAAATAACATCTATGTTTGCCTAGATCCTCTAGAAACCGATTTATCCCTATAGATATACATATACACACACGGCATTACAATATACAACCATGTGAACACACATTCGACTACCAATATATCTATACACATGACAAGTCTTATCCTACAACCTTTGACACCTTTTTCTTATTCCTCGGCCGAAGCAATAACAACTCAACACAAGGTCTATTTGAAACCTAAGAGTTATACTAAAGTAGTAACCTACTTTGTGATCTTACATATCCCCATGCTTAATCATGACACCCTCTTGGACACCTTAGCCGATTTCCAAGGCAATTACCAGATCTTAACATTCTAATCCTTCCAAACTTACACCTATTTAGTTAAACATTATCTTACTTCAACTACTGAAGCCTTCTACATTTCCTTAACAAGAATGAGACAAGCATTCTCCTATTTCCCAATGTATGTGGCCGAAAAGAAGATTAAACAAGGGACAAGTTTTGAGCATTGTAATGTCACCTATCAATCCTAACTCCTAGGAGAGCCCCATGGCCGATCCAATATAAGCAAGACACTTGACTACAAGGCATGTGATGAAAGCAATCTAGAAGACTTGTGAGATAAACACTTACACACAATTGGCAACAAGACAAAGTTATGACACCTTGCTAACCAAAGTCAACCCACCCCTAATTGGGAGAACCCACATTTCGGCTCATGTTAAGCATGCAAGCCACATCTTTTTGTTTGTTCATGCTTGACACAAGACTTACACAAAACAAGAAACTTTCAGTTATCAATGGAACTAGAAAGCAAGAGGCCATCTTACCATGAATTACACTATAAAAGGGGGCCTTGTGTGAACTTAAATCCTTGCACCAACACCACACAACACTCCTCTCTTCCACACTTCAATCGGACGAAGCCACCCTCCAACACCCAAACCTTTCTTACACCCTAAACCAACCCATTACAAGCTACATTGGAAGGCTCGAGCTCAAAGGAAGGTACACGAGGCTTCTAGGATCGATCCATTGTCGCATTACACTAGGTAAGACCCACCAACACTTGTTTAATTCATTATCACTCGGCTCTAGTCATGCTTCACCCGAACTATCCCATTATGTGGTAACAATCATCATGAATCGACTAACACACCCACATTTAGTATTAAGTTGCACTCACGAGACACACGACATGTCACACGAAGATGATCTAAATCGAGTGAGGCCTTGTAAGACTTGATACATGGCTAACCATCTACTTATGGTATAAATCAAGTTTACAATATGTATTGAAAGATTACTCTAATTGGTTTTAACAAGAATACCCTCAAACCATCCTTAATAACTTCCGGCCATCCTTTATTAAGTGGAAAAAAACTCATTTTGATATACTACATGAGTAAATATCGAGGCCATTGCTATGATTTAGTTTCGGCTATGCCTAGCCGAACACATGTTAGGAAGGCTCTAACATATGTTAAACCTATGTTGAACACTAGGAAGGTTATAACCATATGTTAAAGTACAAAATTTTCAGAAATCAACCACACGTGTTGAATTAGTGTCCACTTGACCATAACAATATGAGGAAACCACCCTGTTTACAAGAAAAGTCCACTTAAAACACCCGGGGTTTCCGGAACCATTACACATAAAACGGTTATAAACCTCACGTGCACCAAACATGGCCCACATACACTAAAACCAAGGTCCATGAATATCGGGTGAACAATATGTATGATAAACGACAAGAATCTGAAATTTACCGTGCTCTAAATAATCATAGGGCAACCATTGTTCAAGCAGTTGCTATTTCACATTGTCGGCTTCACTAGACCACACTATCAGGTGAGTTTTCACGGCCCCATTTTACTATTCTTACATTTTTGGGGAAAACATGTTATAACTAGTTCATTATCATTCGGGTGTATATTCTATTTTGATTACCATGTGGAACATGAGACAATTGGTTCATGAGATCTCAATAGTCCTCGTCTTTACATTACACTGTAACCATTAGCTATCAAAGCCATGGAACACTTTAATAGATCTATTGTGTTGACACCCCCACTCTTGGTTAGTCGCTCTAACCAGTTACATACAAAGAGTGTTAGTATTCTACTATATATACATTGTCTTTAGTGTACAATCCACGAGGCACAACAGTCAAGAGGTTTGGTTACGGGACTCATGGTTTGTATAGTGATCATTCACTTAGCTAGCTTATGATTGGTCATACACGAATTACACAAATGTTTACTTAACATATACAAACCTGTGAACTCACCAACATTATGTTGACAAATCTTTCATGCATGTTTTCAGGTAACTAATGGAAAGTAGCGGGGGTTTGAGAGAGGGGTTCAAGCATGCACTGGGTGGTACCACTATGGATGGGGTTTTGTCAAACCCGTAATGTTGTAATTTCGGGTTCATGAATTTCAGACAATTTACTTGCTTTCAGACAATGTTACTATGTTTTTAATAATTTTATGACAACGACCATCCGTCGATGGTACTTTTTAATAAATTATGTGTATTGCTTGTACCTTGTGCTTGAAAACCTTTCGAGGTCACATCCCCGTATTTCCGCCTTGGAGGGGTGTGACAGGACAATCAAGAGTTAGTGAACAAACGTCCCATCAGTCAAACACTTATAGGCTAATGATGATAGGTTTCCATGTAGGATCGACGAACGTGTCACTCGACAATCACGAGGGTTATATTCAAGGTGCGGAATCCCTTGAATATGTCTTAATAACAGAAAGAATTATGAAACAATGATAAACGAGCAATTACAACACACAAACGGGTCAAAAGATTCACGTTTATATCACTAAAACAGAGCACGAGTGTTACAATGATCAAACCTATAAATCTCAGACCTGGGGAGGGTGTTTGGAGAGTGTGTGTGGCAAGAACTAATGTTTAGGGCAATGATTGGGCCTATTTATACCTCCCGTACTCGTGCAGGTCAGTATACGCGAGTAGGAGCTATAAGACATCAACCTATAGGCGATTAGGGCCATAATCGCCTATAGAAGCTTGTAATCGCCTGATATTGATGTGGTATAGGGCTCTAATCGCCTATACCCATCCCCTACTCGCCAATAGCTTCCAATACACCCAAAAAACGCGTATAAACATCTCCAAACACCCCGAAACACGTCCAACCAACATATATACTAGCCTAGGGACATCATGCACTTACAGACTCCCCCTTGGACCAGGCTAGTATACGTATAGAGACTACAAAAGACATCGTTTATAACAAAACACCAACAAATTTACAGACACAAAAATTGAGAACATACATAACAAACAGAACATAATAAGACACGCAGCATCTTCAGTCTTCATCAAATAGACGTCATCCTGATCCTTGAAAGTCTTGACCAGTCGCATCCAGCATGAACTTTGTTGGCATGACAGAAACGAATCACCCTTTGATACTTCAATGCTTGATCAGCTTCGGCCTTCAAATGTTGTATGGGATATAGGAACAGTTTCTCCACGTCTTTCTCTAAGCAGTTTATCAGCCACATCGGATCCCATATCCTGATTTTCCTGCACGGGTTTGGTGAGTTGCTCAAGACTATCACTGCTTATGTTGTCGCTGCATCATAATGCCAGTAGTAGAACTTAGGAGAGAAGTCTTGTTCAACCGAGACCAGTGGAATCTTCGAGGTGGTTTTAGGTGGCTTGACTTTGTGCTTCCAGATAGGACTCTTTGTGACGGGATGAAGCTTGTTTGTCTTGATGGATCTAGGATACTGTGGTCTGAACTTCTCCCATTCTCCAACACTTTCTCTTCTCAGAATATTGTAGAACCCTCTAAGATCACCGATAGCCTCATGATACAATGGATAATGTAATCTAACTAGATCACGAACATGCCAGAAAGGCAGACTGAGGACCTTCTTGTACGGCTGAAAATAAAGCAGACCGTCCTACCATTTCACTCCCAACATCCTAGCATGCTTGATGTAGGCCTAGCTGATCACATTTCCCGACATCTTCAACAACTGCTTCTTGAAGATAGATGCTTGTACCGGATCTTTCTTCTTCTCAGACTCACCTCCAGATGGAAACCAATTGGGATACTTCTGTCTGATCTTGTCATGTCTTTCTTTTACTTTGTCAGGAACAGGGGTAGGATCAGACTTGAGCTTTTCTTCAGCCTCATTAAGCATCTCCTCGGAAATATTAGGTATCCCTGTGCCAGAATCATCAACTACATACTCGGGAGTAGGCACACTGGTTCCATCTTCCATTTCTACCTCATGGTTGTCTGGATTCAGTACTGGAGGAGTGTGTCTTGAACCGGAAGATTCTCCTCGTGCCAAGTCAAAGATATTTTCTAAATCCTCAGGTGTAACCTCAGGAGGTATTTCACCTTCTTCTAAATCATAATCAGAGGAATCAGGAGGTACGTACAAGTTACCATCATCATCATAAGCAAAATAGCTGTTTAGAGGCTCGACAATCTCTACAACAACCATTGCTTACTTCAGTGAATCTCGGAGTTGCTGAATCTTGCTTTTCATATGATCAGGCTCCCTCTGAGTAGAAGAACCTGCTGCGGGATCCTTGCCTTGTCTGTCATGGATCTTCTTCGTACGCTTTGATCCAGATCCAGCTGATGATCCGCCACCACCTGTGGCTCCAGGATCACCACCATCACCACCCTTACCAGAATCATCATCACCATCATCTGACTCATCATCATCGTCCTCATCATCATCTTCTTCATCATCATTATCTTCATCATCATCATCATCACCAGCACCAGCCTCAGCTTCTGAACTAGTACCACCAGTGAGTCTAGGTTGAGTTCCAGTCAACTCATCTATCCTAGCTCTCAGCTCTGTATTCTCTTTCTCAGTTTTGGTGATCCTTCGTTCATTGTTCACATTTATCAGTCGAAGTTCGCTGTTCGAGGCGTCTACACCTGCAAGTCTCTCCAAAGTGTTTTGGTTCGACTGCATCAGCTGCTGATGAGATTCCATTAGCAGCCTGTTCGATTCTATAACCTGCTAATTAGACAATGTGAGTGCATCAACTATCGATCGCAGCTCTGTGTTCGACTGGATTGTTTCCCCGATCAGCTCAAGCATTGCTGTCTCATTCTCTTCAATGTTAGCATTCTTCGTTCTCAACTCCGCTATCTCACGTGTTTGCGTAGCAACTATAGCAGTTAACTCGCTGATCTTTCGCTAAAGTTGTTCATTTGTAGCAGAAGCTGAAGAAGAGGTCTGATCGGTTGACCTGGAAGCCGTAGGTCGGACTTCTTGTCTCATCTTCCTAATCCTGTCCCCAATAGGATTGGAAACAATCTGTGAACTAGTCGCTGCTTCGGTAACTGAGGCTGGCTCAGTGAAGATTACCAAAGTAGGCATCGACATGGTGACTCTGGCAGGCATAGCTGCACTAACAGAAATAGGGACTAATGATGTTGCTGTTGTTGTTGTTGTTGTTGTTGCTGTTGTTGTTGCTGCTGCTGCTTGAGAGGATTGAGTGTCTTGAGCCCCAAATGCTTCAGGAAGAGTAAACCGTCTTTTCCTTGAAGTCTTCTCCATTTGAGGTTTATGAGACATTGTCTTCTTACCTCGAACACTATCCTTCTTGGCAGTCGTCTTATGTCTCTTTGGAGGAGGTGACGTCTCAAGCTCTGCATCTATGTCTGCAATTAAATCCCCCTCTCCCACAACATAGGTGGGATCTTCATTAAGGGCTCTAAGCGCAGCTGCACTAGCTTTCTCCTCCGCTGCCTTTCTCTTTGCTCTTTGCTGTTTTTCAGCAAAAGTATCGGGGGAATCGCTTTCAGTGTCATCTGAGTCATCATCAGCATCAGTTATGTTAACTGGTGCGTCTTCATCAACAAGTGCCTTTCCTTTGTCAGATTGAGAGGCTTCATGTTCTTGTGCAGTACCAGAAGGTTCTGAGAAGTCTATAACATTCGGATCAAATTCATCCTCATTACCTTCAGCTGTATCAGTGGTCCTGCCAGGAGCGTTCTCTCCTAACTCGTCTGTCTCTCGCCCTATATCATCCCCATCTTTAAACACCAACCTGTGAATACGGAAGTCATCCTCTGAATCGCTATCATCATGTCTCCACCTATTGCCCGGTGGAGACACATAATCTTCTCTGCTCAAATGCCCATATATCCGTCTGCTTGGAGGATACTCAGATTTTGGTCGGTTCTTGTAACTCCTCATCCTGTTCATTTCTTTCTGAGTTATATCTTCAATCACAATAAACTCAGCAGGATGCTTCATCAAGTCAGGTATTTGTTGATCATTGATCATCTGTAGAAACCGAGGATAAACTATGAAAGACTTCTTCGTCGTCTTCTGTAATATGATCTCTTTCAGATGATGCAGTATCATCTTACAAAAGTTGAATGGCTTGTTGAGAGTCAAAGAAACAATCGCAGAGGCCAACGTGTCCCTAATAGCATCAAAAGTACCTCTTCTCAGACCAATGCACTTCAAAACAACATGTGTCAAATACTTGATTTCGGGCGGAAGCAGCCCTTTCATGAGCATCTGTTGTTTGTTGACTTTTCCCAAGTACTTCATACTTAGAAAACCGCCACGAATCAGAATGGCATCAAACACTATGGGATCAGCATCAGTATCGCCAAACTGTAATTCTTCTCGAATGATCTGTTCAGTAATAATGACCTCCTTTCCTTGTATCGAACTGGTGATCACGATCGGAACAACTTTGTAGTCAACTTTGGCGTTTTGGTAGAACTCCAGTAGGATATCCTTGTATGCAGCGTGCTGCTTGGTTATAGCGTAGCGGATTCTTGACCGCTTCAAGAAGTCAATAACGCCCTGAAAAATCTTGCATTTATCCATGGTAACAGGTCCGAGAAAAGCACAACAGTTGTGTCTGGGAGATGTTTTCCAATTCTGCATCCTGAACAACAAAAACACGTTATAAGTATACCACGCGGATCACATATGCATAAAACGGACAAAAACGGACAAAAAGCGGACAAAACATGGTGATCAGCTTGTTACAGGCGATTACAAGTTGTAATCGCCATTTACAAGTGGCGAGTAGACCAAATCCTGATTATTATGCACGAATGGCGTCTAATCGCTATACTCTATACGCGATTAGAAGGCCAAGATGTCCATACTCACCAATTGTTCACGCGAGTAGGATTCTACTCGCATGAACAGTACCTTGGATCACCATCTTTGTCGAATTTTGAAACGTCTTGTTTTTAATCCATATTTTATCACCATGAAGCCTAGAACCCCAAACTACCATAACCCGTATCAAATATCTCACTAACAATACTAAATCAGGGGTTAATTGTAAGATTAGAAAATTAGGGTTTATAGGTTTTAAAATTGGGGCTTTTGAATCTGTGATGTTATGGGTCAAAATTTTTGCACAAACAGACCCTATAGGTGCCGATAATCAAACCCCAACCAAGATATAGCATCAACAAACACACAGTTATGCTACCCGATCAAAAACCATTAACCTAGGATTTCGACACTTAAAACACAGATTTAACCCCTAAAATCGTGATGTTTTGATCTGAAAAACTGAGTATGGGTTACCTTTGTTGTGTAGAACAATAACCACAGATTAATAAAATTCGGGCAAGAGGATTGACGGTAGCCGGGTAGGAGGGAAATGAGAGTAACAGTGGGTATGTTTGAAAATAATGAAAGCAAAATGACTAAGGGTTGGTCTTATACTTCATTCCTAATCGCGTGACCTATATGCGAGTAGGACAACACTCGCTAGATGAAATACACGAATGTTGCCAATCGCGTATGAAAAAGCACGATTGAAAGTTCCTACTCACCTTTTAACTTCAAATGTGTTATAAGTAGACAAGGGTCCTACTCGTATGACCATAATAGCGATTAAGGTGTAATCGCTATAACTTTTACACGAATAAGATATACTCGCCCACATTCACGCGATTAGAACACTAAGGGCCTATAATTTTCACACAAATTACCAATATGCCCCTGCAGCACCATTTCTCACATTTTTGACCCGTTAAGGTTCAAAACATGCGTTTTTCATCCCGTTTTAACACATGACACTGATGACGACTCATGTCTTTGAAAAACTTTCATTTTCAACCCCTGTACTTAAGAGAAAGTACGGTTTTGACCCGGCAAAAACATAATTTTCAATTTGTTGATTTTCGGCGTTTTATTTTTGAAGAAGTAAGATTACAATGGATTAGGATTCCATCATCGGCAATCAAGAATGATTAACTAAGCATAAATAAAACAAAACGGGAGATCAACTAACTGTACACTATCATATTTTTGCGAGTTTCAACGGTTAGGGAATCATATCAATGTACGGACTTTACTAGAACCCTTATATTTTCAGGTTTTTTTTTTATTTTTTTTTACCAATAAGCATCCTACAACAATTGCCGATATTGTTGTCCACCTAAGCTCAAAGTCAAGTTTTATCGCTAGGCACTTTAGATACGTTAAGGTAATATTAAGACTGATGTACAAGGTGTTCCCCGCCACGCGACACATTCCCGTATCAAGTCATGCACAAAGCTTCCTCGTAACCGGTGAGTAAGCTGTTGTCATCCGTATTTTACAAGGAACGGACACAGTGGTGATCAGGTCTGCAGAAACGCTGCAACAGAGAGACCAGTGAGATCCAAACCAGGGTTCAAGTCAGATACCGTATATTTGATTTTTTACGGTACGATGCTTTAGGTATATGATTTGATACCTTAGAGCGAATTCTCTTTGAGAATAGGGTTTTGGCATATATGAATCTTTTTGCTCTTTTAGGATTTCCGGACGTCTCCTGATCAGAATTTATTCTATTTTTTTTGTTTTTTTTTCATGAAACGACATAGAGGCGTCTCAGTTGTAGGCTGCGAACCCAATGTACGACACATGTGCCACTCATATTTATTCTGAGAGACGTCCAGTTCACCCCGGATGTACCAACCTCTTAAAGACCATGAAACCTCGGATTTTGGCATGTTATCAAACGAGATTTCGGTACCTAGACCATATGCCAACGCACGTTGATTCACACATGATTCAGTTGATTTAGGTTTATATCACCGTGCCGAACTTGGAAATGATTTTGAGCCTACCGACACATCATTTTAGAGGCTACCTATCAGTTCCAATATTTTTAAGATGATAAGAGTCCAGACAGTCCGACTAATTGGTTAATATCATCTTCCCATTTTCACCAAAGAAACTCATTTTTGCATTTTTCAAATTTTTTTTGATTTTGGGATTTCCTCATTTTTTTTGAATTTTTTTGCATTTTCTGATGTTTTTGTATTTTTTTGAATTCCCCCCCCCCCCCTAAAAATCTAAAAAATTGCGAAAAGACAATATTTTTGGATTTTTTTGAATTTTGAAGAAAAATATTTACAAAAACGATTACCGATGAGGATCTAATCCTGCTTAACTTTAATGTCGTTTAAGATTAACAGATACTCAAAACGAGGACCGTCAAAAGCTTTGGTGAATAAATCGGCACGTTGGTAATCCGTGTGGATTTTGACCATATCGATAAGCTTTCTTTCATAGCAATCGCGTATGAAATGATACTTAACCAAGATATGTTTCGCCTTGGAATGGTTAACTGAGTCTTTAGCAAGAGCTATAACGGACTCATTGTCACAGTGAATGGGAGTATTAAGAAATTTCAAACCGTAGTCTCTCATTTGTTGCTGTATCCAAAGAACCTGGGAGCAGCAGCTCGATGCTGCTACATATTCCGACTCACAGGTGGATTAGGCTACCGAGGCTTGCTTCTTGCACTGCCACGAGACTAGTCTTGGTCCCAAAAACTGGCATCCAGTCGATGTGGATATTAAGTCTGTCTTGCATCCGCCATAGTCAGCATGACTAAACGCGATGAGGTCAAACTTATCGTCATTAGGGTACCATAGACCTTTGGTCGGACAACCCTTTAGATAACGTAAGATCCTCTTCACAGCAACCAGGTGGGACTGTTTCGGCCTTGACTGGTATCTTGATAGTAGACATGTCGCGAACATTATATCAGGTCTTGATGCAGTGAGGTACATGAGTGAGCCTATCATAGCTCGATAGAGAAAATGATCAACGGTTTGTCCTTTCTCGTCAGGCCCAATCCTGTGATTGGTCTGAATCGATCGGTGTGCCTACTAGAGTAGAGTCTTCCATCTGGAACCGGCTCAAGATGTCAGCAACGTATTTTGTCTGGTGGATGAAGATCCCCGACTCTTGTTTTTCTACTTGTAGACCGAGGAAGAATTGCATCTCCCCCATCGAGCTCATCTCAAATTTATCCTGCATAAGCTTTTCAAATTCCCTGCACATGACCTCATTAGTAGACCCAAATATAATACCATCAACATAAACCTGTACCAGAAGACGGTCACCACCCTTTTCCCTGGTGAATAAGGTGCAATCCACGAGTCCACGTTTGAACCCGTTGGATATCAGATAGTTGCTAAGCATTTCGTACCATTCACGCAGAGCCTGATGGAGTCCGTACAACGCTTTGTTCAATTTGTAAACTTTTTCTTGATGAAGTGGATCCTCAAAACCCGGTGGCTGAGCAACATACACCTCTTCCTTCACGACACCATACAGAAAAGCACTTTTCACATCCATTTGATACACCTTAAACCGTTTGTACGAAGCGTAAGCTAAGAACATCCGGATAGCTTCAAGGCGCGCAACTGAAGCGTATACTTCGTTGTAATCTATTCCTTCGATTTGACGGAAGCCGAGGACAACTAATCGAGCCTTGTTTCTGATAATCACCCCGCGGTCATCCCGTTTACACTTGTAGACCCACTTTGTTCCAATTTTCTTTGAGCCTGGAGGTAAGTCAACTAAGTCCCACACCCCTAGCTTTTGGAACTGCTGAAGCTCGGCTTGAGAAACATATAGAGCGAAGGACCAATCGTTCTGCCGACCTGCTTTCCTGATTTCCGAATAGAGTGCCACGGTACCTGTATTGTCACTTGGACTAGCATTTCTGAGTTGACTGCGCGTCATGACTCTGCTAGTCGGATCACCAATCACATTCTGCATCGAATGAGTGTCGTGAATCCGAGATTCCGGATGTGCCGGCACTGGATCATTCGAATGCAGATTAAGGTTTTCCAAACCCTGAGACAGATTTGTCTCTGCGGCGCTTGAACAGGAGGGAGCAACGGGTTGCATATTAAAACCTGAGAGATCGATCCGAAGACCTATCCCTGGAGCCGCTGAAGAAGAAGGACCAGCTTGATTGTTTCCTGTCAGATTAACTGGAGCTGTAGTGGTAGATTCACCATTTCCAGATTGTTCTTCAGTAAGAGTTTCATGAGACTCTGCAAAATCGTCGTCTGAAGATGAAGATTCGAGAACCTCTGCTGACGCTTCCTGAAAGACTTCCTCAACTTCTGCTGCTGCGGTTTTTCCAGGGGGACCTGTGGATGCAGAGGCATCAGATGGTGCAGGCGCAGGTGCATTCACCACGATCGGACGCATTAGCGGAGAGCTAGCTGTGTTTTCATATTCGTAATACATTTGCGCTACAACATCATTTACCAAATTCTCCACGTTGAACGAATCAAATAGACTCTTATAATCGAACAACCAATCAGGTCCAACACCAGGTGCATTGGCATTATAACGTTGAACATCGACATTAAGCCAATCTTCAACGTTGTTGGTTCTTTTGTTGTACACTCTTTTATTGGGAGTGCTGTAACCAACAAAGAAACCTTCTTCTGCCTTTGCACAAACTTCCCATCGGGATGTATCATGGTGCATGGAGCTCCGAAAGGTTCCAGAAACTCTAAGTTCGGTTTCCTTCGGTTCAGAAGCTCGTAAGAAGTCTTGCCAAGCTTCTTTACCGTTAGAACCCTATTTAGAGTGTAACACGCGCAGTGAACTACCTCGTTCCAGAAGATCACAAGCAAGTTCGAGTCTACGAGCATTGTTTTGGCTGCCTCAATAAGAGTTTGATTCTTTCTTTCTGCAACCCCATTTTGCTGAGGAGTGTACGGTGCTGTGAATTCATGATGAATACCCTTTTCTGCACAAAACGCCTCCATAGCATGATTCTTGAACTCTGTCCCGTTATCGCTTCTGATCCTCCGGATCTTTAGCTGATATAGATTTTCCAGTTTAGTAAACAGATTCTTCAAGTAATCAAAAGTTTTACTCTTGTGCTTCATGCACACGACCCAAGAAAACCTAGAATAGTCATCCATAACCACTAAGCAGTATAAGTCACCGTTCTTGCTCTTCCGATTGACTGGGCCAAACAGGTCCATGTGCAGTCGTTCGAGAGGTAGACTAACTGAGTTTGTCTTCTTAGGCTTGTGAGACTTCCTTTTCTGCTTCCCTTTCTTGCATGAGACACAGACGTCGTTTAGATGAAAATTCTTAATAGAAACACCTTCCACCAGTTGATTCTGAACCAGATGGTTCATTTTTCTCAAGTGGATGTGCCCCATTCGTCTGTGCCACATGATTGATTCCTTTTCTGTCGCCTTAGACAAAAAACAAGTGACTTGACCTTTTGCTGTCATAGCTCGGCTCATATCCAGGACATATAAGTTGTTGACCCTGGGAGCTGAGATCATGACCCACTCTTTCGGTATCTTGAATCCAGGTTTCAGAATGAAACATGCATTATCATCAAAGAACACAGTGAACTTCTTGTCACATATTTGCGAAATGCTCAGCAAGTTGTGGTCTATTTGTTTGACAAAGCTTATCTTTTCAAAGCTTACAATGCCGTTACTCATACTGCCTTCTTTTGTGATATAACCCCCTTTATTATTAGCAAAAGCAACATACCCCCCGTTGATATTCTTTATGTCAAAAAGCAGGGATAAGTCGCCTATCATGTGCCCTGAAGCTCCACTATCAACAATCCATAGGCTGCTGATAAGGCCCTGTGGAACTCCCTGCACAAACATTCAAAGTTCAGTGGTTAAGGGGGACCCAAGCCTTCACGGTCTTGGGTCTACCATCTTCATCTAATGTTGGAAAGTCAACCCATCTTCCATTTGGAGTTGGTGTTGTTTCCGATGGTCCGGCAGTGTTCTCACCTGCAGATGATTATCCACTTTTGGTTGGTGACTTAGGTCTCCAAACCTGTTCAGGTTTCTTTGGCTTGGGCTTCTTCGCCTTGGGGCTAGAAGATCCAGCCTTAGATTGCTTTGGAGGAACAGATTTTAGATCCACTTCAGATTTAACTGTACGTGGAACAGCTTTGGGGTTGCCCTGTGGTTTAGCTGCAGCCTTTGCTGGTGGCTTAGGCACTGCTTCAACCTTTGTGGGAACAGTGCTCCCCCTCAGCTGTGGACCCCTGCCAACAACTGGCTTTTGGTTCATAGCAATCTTGTTGCGGTTATCATAAGCAACCTGCTTTCCCTTTTGTTTCCCAGAGAGTCTAGGGGAAACGGGTTGCTTAGGTTTGCTAGAACTGGGAGGATCATCCACTTTGATCCTTTCTCGTCTCAATTCAGGGTACGCAGCAACTAAATGCCTACGTTCCCCGCATTTGTGACATGATCGGTATTCTTCAAATCTAGGAGATTCGGACTTGTTCTCCTTTTTGTTCCTTTTGCTAGATGAGCTGGCAAATGAGTTTTTGTGCTTTAGATCCTCAAGGAATTCTCTTTGCTGGTCGACTTGAGGATCTTCGTTTCTCTCATTACCGGTAGATCTAACAAACTCAGTAACATGCTTCTTCGGACTTTTTCTCTAAGCATGACTTTGAGGATTAACGGTGTTTTTCTTTTAATTTTTCTTGGTATGTTCGTTTGGCTGATTACCCTGGTCTTTTCTACCCTTACCCTTACCCTTCTTATTATTCAAGATTTCCTTTTCCACGGTAATGACAGATTCCTGCCAAATTTTGGCAATTAGACCAGGGGCGATACATTTGAGAGGGACTTCCTCATCAGCATATACCCTTTCAGATCCTTTTAGTTTATAAAACACCTTAATCCTTCTGCCATCCTTGATTTGCACTTTTGGTACAATTTCACTCAAGGTTTCAGTAGTAATAATATGGTTTTCAAGAGGAACATCTTGAGTTTTGACCGGTGCATACCTAGGAGGCTCATCAAGCTCATCATCCGACGAGTCAGTGTCATACACACTAATATCATCAGCTTTCTCACTAAGATTGACAGCTTTAGAAGGAGTAGTAGCCTTAGTAACATCAGCAGGTTTAGCTGCTTCAGTAACTTTGGCCGCCTCTGCAGCTTTTGTTGCTTCAGCTGCCACGTCCACAAGTTCCTCCTTCGGCAAGACATCAAAATTATGATTTTCGAATCTCACTGGAGGTGGACACTGAGAATATTTGGGACTGGTGGAAAAGCTTTCCTTTTCAGAGTGTTCAACTATGTGATCAAGAACATACTTGCAGTTTAGGTAACTCTCAAGTTTCTTCTTGATCTTTTCATAGTCGAAGTTGACAATGGCCAATTGTTTCTTAGTGTCTTCTACCTCATTGATGTAATTATTGATGGCAATTTGCTTGTTAGCTAAGGTTTTTGACAGTTCAGAAACATCCTTCTTGTAATTTTCAATTGTACTTAGAAAATTTTTCTCTTTTTGTTTTAAGGACTCAATTAACCTTTGCAATGGACCAACATCAGCTTTTAAATTCAGATTCTCTTCAGTTAATTCTTTAATTCTGAATTTTAGCTGATTACACTCTACACACTCTAACTTAGAATTAGAGGAAGAACTTACCTTGTTTGACGATTCAGTAATGGCCATCAATGCATAATGAGCTGTAGTCTTCTGATCTCCAAAGAATTCGCCAAAGTTCTTCTCAGTGCAGTCAGCATCCACAAGAAACGATATTTTACCGATCAGCGCATTTGCTTCAGCTAACAAATCCTCCAAATCTTCTCCCATATCAGAATCGCACTCCGAGTCACAGTCAGACGCTTCGGTTTCAGAAGAAATAATGTCAGACTGACTTGAGGTTTCTTCAACTTCAACTGGTGCTTCAGACGATTGTTGAGCAAAACATGCAGCACCACCCTGAGGAGCTTCTTCTCCAGTGATCAGATGGTTCCAGTTGAAACCTTCATCAGCTTGAATAACCAGGGCTTGTCCATGATTGTTGTTTGCAGGAGGCCTCTGGTTCTGGTTCTGGTTATTTACTGGGACAATAGCACGCTCAGTATTTGGATTAGGTTGTGCCTGAGCTTACTGCCTCTGATTCTGATTTGCTCTGTTGTTGTTGAAGGGATTCTGATGTCCTTGCTGCTTTGGTCGGTCACATTCTCTTGCAAAGTGCCCTTTGGTGCCACAATTGTAGCATGTGACCTTTGTTTTGTCAAACCCAAACTTGGTGCTGTTGTTAATCAGAACATCTCTCCTTCCTATCCGGTCCATATACTCCTTTGCCCTTCTCACCACACTTTCGAAGTGCCACTGAATGTCTATCAGATCCATGTCGTCTTTATCAATCTGCGAGTAATCCTCCTGTGTAAGATGAGGATTCCCGATATGTCCAGCGACCAGTCCACTGTAGGAGTTTACCAAGGTCGACAGTAGTGCCATGTGTTCTTGAGCTAACTCTACCGTCACCTTCTCTAAACCTGCGGTGTTCAGCTGCTCTGGGACTGAGTTGGTCCGATAGCCACCTTGACTAGAAGTCGATGCACCTCAATATCCACCATAACTTGTAGTTGGAGCCCCGCCAAAACCTGAAGGAGAAGGTCCACCAAAGTTTGCAGTTGCCTGCGCTGGTGCTGCAAGATGAGAAAACGGGTTAACACCAAAATGATTAGTATTAAAATTCAAAGGATACTGGTTTGGTCCGACAGGATATGTTGGAGGAGGAACATCAGCTGGGGGACCATAATTGTCAAATGCATAAACTGGGTCCGGGTTAACCACAAAGGCAGTCTGTGGTTTGGTTCCACCCACACTGGTGTCCTGAAGAGGATTCCCATAATAGATACTGGGATTCTATGGAATGAGCGCCATGTTTGCTCTCCTGATCTCCTCTATCTCCTTGTTCTCCGGCTCGGTAATGAACTCGTTGATGGTGAGAATCTGATAAGCATTGCTTGACTTCAGGATGTCCAACCATTGATGCAAATGAGGAGGTAGCGCCTCAGCAAATCTTTCTACAAGGTCTGAAGATGAGTATAAGACCCCGTACTGGTACATTTCAGACATCAAGTGGTAGTATCTTGCAGTCATGTCACTTAGTGATTCGTTCCCGATAGCATTGAAGTTCTCGAACTCCTTCTTGAGTTGATCCATTTTAACCTTTCGAGTCTTCAGATTTCCCTCATTTCGCTCAGCAAGTGCTAACCAAAGCATCTGTGATGTTGTGCACTGAGCGAATTGATGAAGTATAACCTTAGGAAGAGCTTGCTTCAATGCTGCCATCGCCTTCTTTTCATAATTGTACTTCTTCCTCTGATCTTTATTCATATCTTCCAGTGAGATCGGAGTATTCGAATTCTCAACCATCGGCCTACTGTACCCTGTCTCTATAGCTGACCATACGAGACCATCGATGCCCTCAACATACGTCTGAAATCTGCCCTTCCATCCATGGTAGTCGGACATGTATTGCAATTTCGGTGCCCTATTCGAACTACCCGTCTCTAAGTCACTCATGAGAACGGAAGACAGATGATTCGTCTGTGAGTTTGCAGCAGCCGCTAATGCCCAAGGATTTGCATTCATTGCCTGTTGTTGAGCCGCTAGCGTCCACGGATTGATTCCGGCAACATTCGCTTGCATTTGCGCTTGTTGCATCCGTTGCACGTTAAGCTCGGCTGAGAATTGCCAAGGTTTCGTGGGTACGTTTGTTTGATTGTTCATTTATTGATTATATTGTTGCCTTGGTTAGTTCAGATGTCCCCACGGGTTTGCCATATGTTTACATTCGTTAAAAGTCCAATACTTAGTCAAATTTTCAGTTTCAGGTCCTTTCAGGCGATTAGGAACTCTATTATGATGTTTATAGGCGATTAGGGTTTTGTAGGGGCGAGTACAGTTGTAATCACTAGTATTACACGCGATTAGGGTGTAATTGCTAGTGAACAGTTGAGCGATTACAATTTTTAGGCGAATGGGACCTTATAGGCGATTAGGGGTCTATACCATATAAGAAAATGGTGATTAGAGCCCTAATCGCATGAAGAATAGGCGAGTATGCCCTTAATCGTGTATACTTTCTTCTACTCGCCTATATATAGGTGATTGGAAGGGACAAGTCTGTGTAATCGCTAGTTCTGATCTGTAACCTCACTTTTGCTCAAAAACCACCGTTTTTGCCTCAAAATCTTATCCAAAACGATGTGTTTAACCCCCAAATGATTGGAAAAGTTTCCAAAACACTTTTAGAACAAAACCTAATAAAAAACACATGTTTTCATCCATAAACACACACTAAGAATTTGAAAATAAGGGTTTTTATGAAAAACTCAAAGTTTCAAACTTTAAAATAGGTTTTTGCTTTAAAATCACAACTTTCACACAAAAACCTACCTGTTTTCACTCGTTTTTGCTATCAAAACACTCGTGATAAGAGCCTCGGCTCTGATTCCACTTGTAGGATCGACGAACGTGTCACCCGACAATCACGAGGGTTATATTCAAGGTGCGGAATCCCTTGAATATGTCTTAATAACAGAAACAATTATGAAACAATGATAAACGAGCAATTACAACACACAAACGAGTCAAAAGATTCACGTTTATATCATTAAAACAGAGCACGAGTGTTACAATGATCAAACCTAGCAATCTCAGACCTAGGGAGGGTGTTTGGAGAGTGTGTGTGGCAAGAACTAATGATTAGGGCAATGATTGGGCCTATTTATACCTCCCGTACTCGTACAGGTCAGTATACGCGAGTAGGAGCTATAAGACATCAACCTATAGGCGATTAGGGCCATAATCGCCTATAGAAGCTTGTAATCGCCTGATATTGATGTGGTATAGGGCTCTAATCGCCTATACCCATCCCCTACTCGCCAATAGCTTCCAATACACCCAAAAACGCGTATAAACGTCTCCAAACACCCCGAAACACGTCCAACCAACATATATACTAGCCTAGGGACATCATGCACTTACATTCCAGTAGTCGGGACGCTATCTTATCACGCCTGGTATTATCTTTCAAACAAACGCAACATAAGGTGAGTTTCACGGCCCCACTTTTACTGCTTTTAATATCGGGGAGAAACATGCTACAACACTCTACACTTTTGGATTACATAAACACTATCACATCACTTATGCACTGGCAATCCTTACAAGCTTTCAAACTATTAAACAGGTGTGTTAGCGGGGGGATTAGGGAAACTAAGGGCTGTGAATCCGGTTTTTTTTTTCGAAAGTTGTCCAACGTCAAAAGCTGTGAACTCACCAGCATTTTATGTTGACATATTTTAGCATGTTTAATAAGGTCGATAAGGTAGCAGGATCAGATTGTTATTACTGTGTCTGGGTTGTAAAACTTGATTTCGTTTCCGCTAAACTTTGAAACTTGGTTTTGTTTAAATGGTACTTTATACATATAGAGGTTGTTTGTTATGACTATTGCCTTGGGTATTGGTTTATCACACGTCTCACAATAAAACCCACACATGGAATCTGAGAGTGATAAATTAGCCAGGTACAAATCAGTAAATTTAGCCAAGTATGAAATAGTTAGAACTATACGTGTAAAGGCATAAAGCCAATTTTTTTCTCCATGAACTCGTCTGACTTCAAGAATCCCATCACAAAATCTAATTACATAGAGATCATATTACATACTTACAGTCACAATTAAACAAGGACCCTGAATAAACCTGTAATTCACTTGATTTTTTATATGAAATTTAACACATTTGAAATACTATAACATTTGAAATACTATAGCATTTGAGTTGGATATTTCATCAATCCGATACCCTTCTTCTTCTTCATATCAAAACGATTTTAATTAGTATCTTGATTTTGCCAACCTTGTTCAAAAGTATGGACACTTGTTAAGCTATCAACCTTCCTCAACTATTCTTATATTAGATACTTATATTATATTTTTACTATTAACTCTACATAATATAATCAAAATTAAATATTGATAAAGATCAATACGGCATATCATGATCAATCATTAATTTCAAACCAAAAGTGGAATTTTCATGCTCAAGTGGATGGAGTGGGTGGGGATCAAATCCTCATACATCCAAATTCATCTAAATATTTGAAATAATTAGTTCCCGTACGATTATTAGTTTTTATGCACACATATACGTAGAGGGAAATAAATACAAAATGCATTTAGGTTCAAATGTATACATGATTAGCGTGTTGACTTTTAAAAAAAATAATATTTTATGCTCAAATAACTTTTATATATTTCTCTATATTTTATAAAAGCCATATCATATAATTATTTTTCTCTTTAATACGTGTATAATATTAATAATTATTTTTTATAGGAAAATGAGTTTTTTTTAAATGTTTAACACGCAGATATAATTATATGTTTTTAACATTTAGTTATCTAATTTATATTAAATATTCTACTGTTGGTTTTTATTTTACCATGTAATGTTAATCTAATTTTAAAAATGTTTATATTTTTAAAATGCTGTGTTCCAGAGTTAACTTAAAGAGAGAAAAGAAAGGAAAATAATCGAAGGAAATGAAGGGAAAGAAAAATAAAGGATAAATATCATTTCCTTCCCTTTCCTTCCAAATCGGAAGGAAAATTAAACTAAAGAATTTTGCCTACTTTTCCTTCCATTTCCTTTCTTTTCCTTCTTGATAGAATAGAAACCTTGTCTCCTCTCTATTTCATATCAACTATATATAATACAAGATTGTTCCGATAATTATGGAAACGATATATACAATGAATACAATATTAAATGTGTGTTGACTATTTCTATTACACCCCCGCAGTCGAAGCGGGAGGTGACCGGATGCTGAGACTGTCTCTGAAGTCTTCGAACAATACGCGGGGCAGGCCCTTGGTGAAGATATCGACAATCTGGTAACGAGTCGGGACATGAAGCACTCGAATGTGTCCCCGTTTTACCTGTTCACGAACGAAATGAATGTCCAGTTCAATATGTTTAGTGCGCTGATGTTGCACAGGATTGCCGGATAAATAAATGGCACTGACGTTGTCACAGCACACCAACGTGGCATGTGATAATGGATAATTTAATTCGAGCAGCAGATTTCTTAACCAACAAATTTCGGCGACGACGTTGGCAACTCCCCGATATTCAGCTTCTGCACTGGAGCGAGAGACGGTGCTTTGGCGTTTGGACGACCAAGAAATTAGGCTATCGCCGAGATAAATACAATACCCGCTAGTGGAGCGCCTTGTGTCAGGACATCCGGCCCAATCTGCGTCAGTATAAGAGACCAAGGATTGTGAAGCAGATCCATGGAGAGTTAAGCCCAGTGATTGCGTCCCCTTTATATAACGAATGATGCGCTTTAGAGCATTCCAATGATCAAGCCGAGGAGCGTGCATGTGCATACAAACCTGTTAAACTGCATAAGAAATATCGGGGCGGGTAAAAGTAAGATACTGAAGGGCCCTCGCCAGACTACGAAAGAGAGTGGGATCCGTGAATAGGTCGCTCATGGTGGAATTGAGCTTGCCATTAGTGTCGACTTGAGTGGACACGGGATTACACGACTGCATGCAGGCTCGTGTAATAATTTTAGTCGCATAGGACTGCTGAGAGAGAAACATGGTGTCTCGTGAGCGAGTGACAGAGATGCCCAGAAAATAACTAAAGGGACCTAAGTCCTTCATTGCAAATTCGGAAGCAAGCTTAGACATGAGAAAGTGGCGAAGCTTGTCAGAGGAGGTGACAAGTAAAATATCATCAACATAAAGTAGAAGTTATGCTGTATGAGTACCCTGGTGAAAGGTAAAAAAGGAGGCATCGCTCTTGCTGTGAGAGAATCCAATGGAGAGAACGAAATCTGTGAACCGCTGGTACCATGCACGGGGATCCTGTTTAAGCCCATATAGAGACTTCTTAAGGGAGCAGACATAATCTGGAAATTGCTTGTCACGAAACCCCATTGGTTGGTACATATAAACAGTTTCATGGAGATTCCCATGAAGAAAAGCATTGGTGACATCAAGTTGGTGCACTGACCAACGTTTAGAAAGGGCGATAGAGAGCACCGTTCGTATGGTAGTCGGTTTTACGATCGGGCTAAAAGTTTCTCCACAATCAATGCCAACCTGTTGCAAACGCCCATCACAAACCAAACGTGCTTTGTATCGTTCCAACGACCCATATGACCTGTATTTATGTTTAAAAGGCCACATACTTCTAATAACATTCATATCTGCATGCCTAGGTACTAATTCCCATGTCCCATTTCTAAAAATTGCATTAAACTCAGTAGACATGGCGGAATACCATTCCGGGATGGACAAGGCATCGGTTGGGTTTTTAGGGATGGGTACTATGTTGGGTTTAGTTGTGGTGTGTAGGTTAAAAGGTGTTTTGGGTTTGTAGATACCGCTCATTGAGTGGGTGTGAATGGTTCGTTGAGGGAGTGGGTTCGAAGGCGGGTTTGGGTTAACTGGTTCAGCGGGCTGTGATGGTGTGGGCTGGGGAGGTGGATCAGGTTGTGAAGGTGGGTTGTTGGGCTAGGATGATGCGGGCTGGGCAGAGGAGGATCCGTGGGGTGTAATCTGTGAAGGAGTGGGCTGATGGTAAGTTGAAGGAGTGGTGTGAGGCGGATCGGGTATTGGGCCGGCTGGGGGATGGTTATTGGGTGGGCCGCTGGTTGTTTGGATGTAGGGTGCGAGGTGGTGTGGGAAGGTGTCGGATAAAAACTCGTAGGTGGGGGATGGGCCGATTGTTTGTTTAAAGCGAAAGGTTGATTCGTTGAAAGAAACGTGTCGTGAAATTTGAATTTGTTTGGTTTTCAAGTCAAGACAACGGTACCCCCGATGGGTCGGAGGGTAACCAAGAAAGACGTAAGGTTTGGCACGATTTTCAAGTTTGTGAATGGTGGTGGATGGATTAAGTGGGTAACAAAGACAACCAAAAACACGAAGGTGGTCGTATGTGGGAGTTGCTTGATAAAGAAGTTCGGTTGGTGTTTTCTTTTTTGGTGGCCGTGTTAGGAAGGATGTTGAGAAGATAAGTGGCGGTTTCAAGAGCAAAGTGCCAAAGGTGGGTGGGAAGAGATGCATGGGCCATGAGTGTTCGGACGATATTATTGATGGACCGGATTTTTCGTTCGGCTTTGCCGTTTTGGGAAGAGGTGTAGGGACAGGATAGGCGGTAAAGTATGCCATTGGTCGTGAATTTTTTTTGAAAAGAAGTGTTAACGTATTCACGACCATTGTCACACTAGAAGGTTTTGATTGTTGATGTGTGCAAATAGGTATATAAATAAATTGATCAAGTTAAAATCCTAGACTCTTCTAAAACCACACACTATCGGCAAGTGTACCGATCGCAAGTAGCAAGTAGGCAAGACCAGCTATCGAACCTAAGGACTTTATCTAACACTTTTGAAATTACTCCTAATGAATTACCTAATAAAATATTATTTATTATTATTATTGATTGATTGGGGGGTTTAAACTGAAATTAAAATAAATTAATTAAAACTAATTAAAAACTAAATTACTAAATAAACTAAGAAACTGAAAATAAACGAAAGCTGACGAACTGGGTTGGAACTCTAATGAGGAGACAACTGGTAACCTGGGTAGAATCCCTAGACTCTGGTTATAAAAGCTGACCTATGTAATCCGATTGGAGACCCTGTTCTCACCTAATAAACCTCCTGTCAAGGATAGTCGACTAGACTCAAGGCGGGACAAGTATTGAGATGCTAAAATGAAAGTGGATCGCCCCAGCGAAACCAAATCTCACAGTAATCCTTTAATCAACCACTCTTGGATTGAAAACTCCCAAACTGTGAAGCAGACTTAACTAATACGAATGAAATCCTAGGAAAACTCTAAACACGAATAAGTAACCGGTCTCGCCCCAGCGATAACCAAGCTACCAAACAATGCCTAGTTAGTCAACCTAGCAATCCCGAATTATATTCCTAACCTTCGGGAAGGGATTGCACACCTTAGCTAATTGATTTTAAAAACCTGTTAAACTTGCGTTATTCCTAACTGCAAGAACTAGCTCGACAACAAAAGTTAATCAAACTAGAATGATTTCTAGATCTAGGGAATATTCCTATGTGCCTAGAACATCAAAACCAACAAACAAGTAATCAAATCAAAAAGCGCCAGCACACAAATATTCAAAATCAAACATAAAAATTAAATCATGTAACCCAACACATCCAAAACGGAAAACATAAGTCTTTAATTAAAAACCATAATCTAGTTCATCATCCCAAGTTACCAATAAAGGTCTAGCCAATAATATTTAAAAACATCTTCACAAAATAAATAAATATAGCTTTAACCATGTCTATAGAGAAAATAAATAAAAACTAAACCTAACCCAAGGCTCGTTGGCTCTTGATCTTTACCGTGTCGTGGCCTTTTCTCCTTCCGTGCCCTTCCGCTCGTCACCGTAGTTGGCCGGTGCACTTTTCTTCTTGTGCGATTGAATTGTTCTACGGCTGAATTGATATATGAATTGTGGAATGAATTTTTTCTGTTTGCCGTCCAAATCCAACATATATCCATATCGTAATAAGTTGACCGACCTTAGACTTGGGCTTCGGCCCAAGTCAACTACACTTTTTTTTTTTATTATAACATTATTATTATTATAACTCTATGTTCCTGGCTCGGTTGTCTTTGACTTGACCAAAGTTTCTCGTTTACGCTCCGACGTCCATGAACACATGCTCTAAAGTGTTCGTGTCTCGATTAAAATTCTTTCGTTTTGAGCCAATTTCCCACGAACACCTATAAAATAATAAAATAAATAAATACCTAATAAAAATGACACGAAACGAATAAAAACTTGACCAAATAATATACAAAATACATAGGAAAATAGATGTGTTTTACGACACATCAAACATCCCCACACTTGACTCTTTTTCGTCCCTGAAAAAGACTGCAATGGAATCATAATTAGAATTCTTGGTTTCAAAAACTTTTAGGTTTATTAATTATGATCTAATTACGCATCAACCAAAACTGTCGGTATTGTTGTCCACCTAAACCCAACCACTAGCTAATCAGGCCCCAATCATGTATAGCAATTAAGTTCATATTATTACAATCAATCTATGGGTCTCACACTCAAGATATCCAGCTTCACCTAATCCCACCTCAAGCTTTCGAAGCAAAGGTTAAACCATATAGATATACCAACCACTGCAAACTAATCTCCCTAATGTATTAGAAATTAAATTTATGATGGATGATGGATGAAGTTTAGGAGCTAAGACACATTTTTTTTTTCATACCTAACCCAGAGGTTGTCTCAATTAGAGTCACCATCCCCAAAAGTGACAGCATGAGCTTCGGTATTTTTTTTTCAACTTGACCTCGAGGAAGTTTCGATCAGAGGCTTCAGTTTTTTTTTTTTTTTTTTTTTTTTGGTCTAGCTCAATTGATGGACATGTGGATTTTTTTTTTGGGCGCCACTTTTCACCGGATTTATTCTCATAAAAAGGATCAAGTGTGCCATTTAATTAATAATACATATGGGCTTTCAACCTACAGTGGTACCTCTAATTACAATCAGCGGTTTCAGTTCTACCGTTTCTCCTAAGATGAGAACCCACAAGATTTCATGATTTATTAAGGTATATTAAGAACAATCCTAGGACCTTTCAAAGCTAGCTGGGCCTACCGACACATCTTAAGCAAACACGCTTTCAATCTATTTATATTCTCATATATATAATATTTTGAAAACCAAAAATCCCAATTTTACTATCATTTTCCATATAAAATGCACAAAAAATCAGGGACAAATTTTTTTTTTCTTTTTCTTTTTTTTTCTTTTTTTCTTTTTGAAATAAAGACTCAAACTATACTAAAACGCAGTTCCCATCCCCACACTTAAAATTGCACATTGTCCTCAATGTATAGCGACAAGGAACTAAAAAAATAAAGAAGATAAAAATAAATATAACAAGTAAAGTGGAACAGACTCCCCTGGTAATATTGCAGTAACATCCTCGCAAAGCGTGTCCTGAACTGCCCCCATCCAAGTGCAAAGCAACCGTATAGCATTTCATTCGCGGTTGTAAGCAATATATCTTGCAAACAAAAACTCAAAAGACAAAACGTAAAATGAAATAAAAATAGACCGACGACTAGGAATGTCCTTTTACAAATAAAATATTATTGGATTGACCCCGCCTGAATGGAGATTGAGTACAGCCAGGACCCTTCCAAATCTGCAATTAATAATACGGACAATCCACACACTAGACACAAACCAAAACATAAAAGAAAATAAAATAAGCAAGAATCTACAAACTGTACAACTTGGGCGAATCCCAAGTACGCTCTATTCTTTTCAAAATATATCTGGTGGCTCCCGTTTGCAATCCTTGGCAACCTGATAAGCTAAATTCCTAGCAGTGTGATCCATCACCTCTCTTATACTTTGACCGCCGCCCCATCTAGTCCACCAAACAAAAGCCGCCTCCAAACCAACACCATACTGTGGTCGTTTTCGCGATCTCGCACCTCTTTTGTTCTAATTTTGTCTCGTTCATAGTCTAGGTGCACATTAATAGCTTTAACCTCCTCTTTCGGCTCCTCATAAGAATTCTGCCGAACTCCAAACACAATCTCCTCATCACCTACCCGTAGCCTCAGTTTTCCTTCACCCATGTCAACTAGTGCTCTCGATGTGGCCAAGAATGGTCGACCTAAAATGAGCGGCACTGTGTCGTCCTCTTTCATGTCTAGCACCACAAAGTCAACTGGGAACACAAATTTGTCTACTTTCACTAACAAGTTCTCCAATATGCCCCTAGGAATTTTCACAGATTTGTCAGCTAGCTGAATACACATCCTAGTTGGCTTCAACTCCCCAAGATTAAACTTTAAGAATAGAGAGTACGGCATCAGGTTTATGCTAGCACCTAGGTCAGCTAGCGCATTTCTGGGAGTGAGGTGGCCGATCAAACACGGAATGGTGAAACTTCCTGGATCAGTCATTTTCTGAGGAAGTGTATTCTGCACGACAGCAGAGCACTCCTCAGAAAGAGTAACGGTAGAGAGCTCCTCAAGTTTCTTTTTATTAGTCAGGAGATCTTTAAGAAACTTGGCATATTTAGGCATTTTGGAAAGAGCCTCTATGAATGGGAGGTTAACATGGAGTTTCTTCAGCATGTCCACGAACTTAGCATATAGCTCAGAATCATCGACACGCACTAGACGACCAGGGAATGGTGGCTTAGGCTTATAGACACGAACTGGATTCTCTTCTCTCTTTTTCTCACTCGACTCACTAGGTTGTGTTGTACTATCTAAGACTAGCCTAGGTTGCACTTTAGCAGATTGTGGCTCTAACTCAATTTCCTCATCCACCGGTTCTTCATCTTCTCCCGGTGATGGACCAACTACACTCCAACCACTCCTGGTAGTAACTGCCTTAACTTGAGCATGCCTAAATGTAGAAATAGTTGAGTTAGGATTAGGAACAGTGTTACTAGGAAGGGCTCCCTGAGGTCCTTGACTAACCTGATTAGCTAATTCTTCTACTTTGGCCTCTAGGTTCTGGAAAGCAGCTTGCTGACCTTTCCTGAAAGTGTCCTGCTCATCAAGTTTTGACTGAATGTTACTAAGCATCCGGGACTGCATCTGTAGAATGGTAGTAAGGTCAGACTCAGTACGACTAGTGGGGCCCCCAGAGTTAGGAGCTTGGAACAGATTCTGACGAGGTTGGTATCTAGAAGAGTTACCACCTTGCCAGTTGGAGTTTGAATCAGGGCTATAGTTTTGATAGGGTGGTTCAAGCCACCCGGAATTAAGAGAATCTACCTGTTCCCGACTTTGAACTGGACACTCAGATGTGTTATGACCCCCTCTACATATTTCACATCTATCCAACTTCATCTGAAGATCTCTCACTTGCCTAGTTAAATTCTCAATCACCGCAGCCAGACCAGTATCAGGTGCAATCTGATGAACACCTCGGGTAGTAGGAGATGTGTTACTAGTCATGGGAATGGAATTCCCAATAGTATGCCTTGGTGGTCTCTCAGAATGAGCAAAACTCTCAAATAACTCATTAGCTGCATCAATATCCATTTTCTCCATGAAATTACCCTGTGCAGCTGTATTAAAACGAACTCGAGTGTCAAAAGTGAGGCCATTGTAGAATTTCTCCACAAGGGCCCAGTCAGAAAGACCATGATGAGGGCATCGGCTCAGTAGGGTCTGGAAACGCTCCCAAGCCATGTAGTATGGCTCATCGGGATCCATACGGAATGAGTGAATCTGCTCCCTAATGCGGGAATCCTTGGAAGCTGGGTGATATTTTTTTAAGAATTTTCCAAGCATGTCCTCCCAAGTAGCAATGGAACTATTAGGCATAGTGTCATACCAAGTGGCGGCACGACCAGATAAAGTAAATGGGAAAAGACGCAGATAAATGGCTTCCTTAGTGATGTGGGAAAGATTGAAAGTGTCACAGATACGCACAAATCGGGACAGATGTCCATGAGCATCCTCTTCATCAAGACCATGGAATTGAGTGACATTAATGATAGTGGTCAAGACATGGGATGAGATTTGCCAATTGTTGGCATCAGCAATGGTAGGACGAGTGATGGGAGAACGAATCCCAGTATAGCCCTCAGTAGCACGAGAGTGCATAGTACCTCTGATGTTCGCATCAGCCATATCGAAGGTAGGAAGTGGAATGGGGTGAGTGGGTGGTTTAGAATTGGTGAGTTGTGGTGATCCCTGTGAACAAGTATGTGGCATACACTGAAAGTGCAAACCACGCTGGAGTTACTAATGGATAGCAAATAACCTAAGTCTAAAAGCACAAGTAGCACAGATAATCGAAGGTAAATCCAGCAAGCAGTAAACAAGCAAAACAAAGCAAGTAAAATCAAAAAGTGCCAATTAAAAGTCCCCGGCAGCGGCGCCAAAAACTTGATGTGTGCAAATAGATATATAAATAAATTGATCAAGTTAAAATCCTAGACTCTTCTAAAACCACACACTATCGGCAAGTGTACCGATCGCAAGTAGCAAGTAGGCAAGACCAACTATCGAACCTAAGGACTTTATCTAACACTTTTGAAATTACTCCTAATGAATTACCTAATAAAATATTATTTATTATTATTATTGATTGATTGGGGGGTTTAAACTGAAATTAAAATAAATTAATTAAAACTAATTAAAAACTAAATTACTAAATAAACTAAGAAACTGAAAATAAACGAAAGCTGACGAACTGGGTTGGAACTCTAATGAGGAGACAACTGGTAACCTGGGTAGAATCCCTAGACTCTGGTTATAAAAGCTGACCTATGTAATCCGATTGGAGACCCTGTTCTCACCTAATAAACCTCCTGTCAAGGATAGTCGACTAGACTCAAGGCGGGACAAGTATTGAGATGCTAAAATGAAAGTGGATCGCCCCAGCGAAACCAAATCGCACAGTAATCCTTTAATCAACCACTCTTGGATTGAAAACTCCCAAACTGTGAAGCAGACTTAACTAATACGAATGAAATCCTAGGAAAACTCTAAACACGAATAAGTAACCGGTCTCGCCCCAGCGATAACCAAGCTACCAAACAATGCCTAGTTAGTCAACCTAGCAATCCCGAATTATATTCCTAACCTTCGGGAAGGGATTGCACACCTTAGCTAATTGATTTTAAAAACCTGTTAAACTTGCGTTATTCCTAACTGCAAGAACTAGCTCGACAACAAAAGTTAATCAAACTAGAATGATTTCTAGATCTAGGGAATATTCCTATGTGCCTAGAACATCAAAACCAACAAACAAGTAATCAAATCAAAAAGCGCCAGCACACAAATATTCAAAATCAAACATAAAAATTAAATCATGTAACCCAACACATCCAAAACGGAAAACATAAGTCTTTAATTAAAAACCATAATCTAGTTCATCATCCCAAGTTACCAATAAAGGTCTAGCCAATAATATTTAAAAACATCTTCACAAAATAAATAAATATAGCTTTAACCATGTCTATAGAGAAAATAAATAAAAACTAAACCTAACCCAAGGCTCGTTGGCTCTTGATCTTTACCGTGTCGTGGCCTTTTCTCCTTCCGTGCCCTTCCGCTCGTCACCGTAGTTGGCCGGTGCACTTTTCTTCTTGTGCGATTGAATTGTTCTACGGCTGAATTGATATATGAATTGTGGAATGAATTTTTTCTGTTTGCCGTCCAAATCCAACATATATCCATATCGTAATAAGTTGACCGACCTTAGACTTGGGCTTCGGCCCAAGTCAACTACACTTTTTTTTTTATTATAACATTATTATTATTATAACTCTATGTTCCTGGCTCGGTTGTCTTTGACTTGACCAAAGTTTCTCGTTTACGCTCCGACGTCCATGAACACATGCTCTAAAGTGTTCGTGTCTCGATTAAAATTCTTTCGTTTTGAGCCAATTTCCCACGAACACCTATAAAATAATAAAATAAATAAATACCTAATAAAAATGACACGAAACGAATAAAAACTTGACCAAATAATATACAAAATACATAGGAAAATAGATGTGTTTTACGACACATCAATTGTCTTTTCAAATTGTGTTTTGATAGTTGATGCAAATTGGGTAAAGGCTTGAAAGACATTGGATTTGTGGGTGAGTGGGTAGGTCCATAAAAAATTAGAATAATCGTCTAAAAATAATACATAATATTTGTGGCCAGACGAACTAATAACTGGGGAGGTCCATACATCACTATGAATAATATCAAAAGATTGAAACACACAAGAAGTAGAGGCAAAGAAAGGTAGTCTAATACTTTTACCAAAAACACACGAGTCACAAACATGTTTATTAAAATTTTTAAATGAAACAGAAGTAGAAGGTTTTATTGAATTTAAAGCATGACGTCCTGGATGGCCAACATGTTGGTGCCATAGGTCAGCAGTGACGGCAGCAAAGGCAGTGGGTAGTGGGGTGGAGGAGGACCCGAGCACCAGAGGGTAGAGGTCACCGCTGCTGTTGCATCGCAGGAGCGGAATCCGCGTCTTGAGGTCTTTCACAAGAAAACCATACGGATCAAATTCAACAGACACAGAGTTATCCCTAGTAAAACGACGAACTGATATAAGGTTCTTAATTAGTTTTGGGGAGTATAGGACATTTTTTAGTATAAATGGGGGGAAGGGTTTGGGTAAGTATTTGGTGCCTTGTCCTAATATCGGAATAGTATGACCATTGCCTACAATAATATTTTGAGAAATGCAAGAGTTAGAAAAGGAATGAAAATCACCTTTGTCAGGAGTCATTGTTGAAGAAGCACCCGTGTCCATGTATTGTGTCAAATCCGGTTGCTGCAGGGACATCGTGTACATTGCCTGTTCGATGTCGGTGAGGGAATAGGCCGCATAATGGTTTTGGGCTGGTGTTGGGCCTAAGAGGCCTTGCTGGGTATTGTGGGCTGTAGGTTGGGATTGGTTACGGTTAGTGGGATAAGGGCAAGGGGGTAGTGGGTAATTGGGCCAAGGGAAATGTGGAGTGGAGTTTTGTGTTTGCTGGGCCGAGGCCTGTGATTGAGGGGAGTTGTTTGGAAGGTTTGTGTTTGGCCAGTAGGGTGATGGATAATGAGGCGATGGGTACCAATGGTTTTATGGGGATGGCCAGTAGTTTTGGGAAGGTGGTCGGCCGTAGAACCCGCATCCGCGACCACGGGGGCTAGAGCGGCCGCGGCCACGTCTGTAGGAGCGGTCAACGGGGCGGTTAGTGTCATGGGTTTGGTGTCGGGATGTGGTGGCGGATAAGGCGGTAGAGGCAGGTTTTGCGGCATGGGTGGCTCGTTCCGCTTTATCGGTTTCGGTTTGGATTAATTTTGAACGGGCATTATAAAACGAAGGTAATGGATCTTGATTTTTAAGAATTGTAGAGATACCTTCATATTGTTCATTAAGTCCTGCAAGCAACTGTAAGACAAGCGGTCGTTATCCACTGGGGCGTTCACATTGGCGAGTTGATTCGCCAAGACCTTCAAGGCTTGACAATATGCCGTCATGCTTGGAAATCCATCCAAGCGTGTGTTGGAAAACTTTCTCATTAGATGAATCGCGCGAGCACTTTTATTGTCGTGAAACAAGTTTTCAATGGCGACCCAAGCCTCATGGGCGTTAGATATATTATTGATAATAGTGTGCAAGAGGTCGTTGGATATGGTACTATATATTCATTGAAGCACAATGGCATCTAGACGATCCCACTCGTCAAGGGGTTTCTGGGAAGACTCGGCTTGTACAGGATCGGGTGGAGGAGGTCTCAGGTGTAGGTGGTCTTCAACCAAGAAGGCTTTGCAGTGAAGCCGAAAAAGAGTAGCCCATGAGGCATACTGCGAGGATTCGATCTCAAGAACGATAGGGACAAAGTTCTTGATATTGGACACGGTGGTGGCGGGATGAATCTTAGATTCAACCGTAATAGAGGGAACAATGGTGGATGATTGGGCAGGGGAAGTCATGGTGGTTGGAGATAATATGCGACTAGAAGAGAGAGGAGGGTAGTAGGGAATGTTTAGCAGTAAGGAAGAATGATCGTGCAGAAGACTGTTCCAAGAATTGTGGAGCAGCCGCCGCAAAGAAGAAAGGGTGCATGGTTAGGATTGATGAAGGAAGGAGGGAGAGGTAGGGTTTCTAGTCTGTGATACCATGATATAATGGAAACCTTGCCTCCTCTCTATTTCATATCAACTATATATAATACAAGATTGTTCCGATAATTATGGAAACGATATATACAATGAATACAATATTAAATGCGTGTTGACTATCTCTATTACTTCTTTAAATGAAACTCGGAAACACACCTTGTTTTGTTTTCCTTTCTTTTCCTTTCCTTAAATGAAACTCGGGAACACAATCAAATTTTTGTTTCCTTTCATTTCCTTTCGTTAAGTTAACTCGGGTTTTATCCCACTACATAATTATAATGGGGATGGGCTTTATCCCACTACATAAATACTCCATTAGAGGTTTTATCCACACCATACAGCCTTGGTGTATTATTATTTTTTATATTTTTAAACGGCTACTTTTTAATTAAATCCTAGTTTTAATAATTTTTTATACTCAACTAAGTTTTTTATATTTCATTATATTTTCACTCATATAATTTTTTTCTCTTTAATACATGTATTATATTAATATTTATTTTTTATAAGAAAATTAGTCTTTTTTTTAAAATTGTCACACGCGAAGCAAATAATTAATTAAATGTTTAACATTTAGTTATCTAATTTAGTATATAATTTATATTTATATTTTTTTGTTTTAAAAAGTTGTGTTGATATAGATTTAAAAATGTTTATATTTTAAAAATAAATCTAAACAAAATTAAGAAACCATAAATGAATAATGATTAGAAAGGCTGTATCTCATGCATAATAGTTAAAAAGGTGAGAAGCTATAAAATCCCCTAATCTAGGTGATGGAAACGTGACACTAATGTAGCTTGATAAAAACCATATCATCTTATTTATTTTTCTCTTTTAATACGTGCATAATATTAATATTTATTTTTATTAATATTTATTTTTTATAATTTTTTTCAATCAATTAATATTTTCATTTGATAAAAGCCAAAAAGCCTACTTTTTTCCTTAAAGTCGATCTTGAGAAGGCGTTTGATAGTGTGAATTGGAGTTTTATCTTGGAAGTTCTGGCACAAATGGGCTTTCCGGAGAGATGGAGAAAATGGATAAGTGGGATCCTTAAATCGGCAAGGGCATCGGTACTTCTCAATGGTTCACCTTCCTGGGAATTCCAATGCCACTGTGGAGTGCGACAAGGCGATCCGCTTTCGCCCATTCTCTTCATTATTGCGATGGAGGCCCTCTCATGTTTTATGAAAAAAGCCGAAGACATCAATCTCATATGTGGCGTCTCTCTTCTAACATGGGGCCTACCATATTCTACTTAATGTATGTGGATGACGTCATGGTGTTAGGGGAATGGGAGGCGTCCAAAATCTGCAATGTGATTCGGCTTTTTAGGTGTTTCCACCTTCTCTCCGGCTTAAAAATAAATCTCCGCAAATCTAATCTTTCTGGTATTGGGGTTGACGATACCATAGTCGAAGGGGTCGCCCAACGCATTAAGGTGAGCAAAGGTTCGCTTCCTTGCAAGTACCTCGGGGTCCCAAGAGGGGCTAATATGAATCAAGCGAAACATTGGAAGTGCGTAATTGACACTTGTAATACCCGGCTCTCCAAATGGAAGGCCAAATCACTATCTTTTAGTGGGCGAGTAGTATTGTTGAAAGCGGTCCTGGATAGCTTACCAATTTATCATTTCTCCCTATTTCGTGCACCGAAATGCGTCATCGAATACCTAGAAAAACTGAGAAGGCGTTTCTTTTGGGGTGGATCCGAAGATAAAAATAAAACCTCTTGGGTGTCATGGGAAAGGGTAATCAGTCCTAAAAACAAAGGAGGTATTGGGCTCGGATCTCTTCAACAGACGAACTTGAGTCTTCTCCTAAAATGGTGGTGGCGTTTCAAAACGGAAGATTCAAGTCTATGGAAATTCGTGATTAGCTCGATACACCATAATGATCGAGCTTGGACTTTCCTACCAATCAAAGCGACTATACCCGGGGTTTGGAATGCTATATTCAAAGTGGGTAAGGATTTTGAAAGTTTAAACATTCAGGTTGAGAGTTTATTCAAAGGGGTACTCGGAAATGGGTTGCACATACGGTTCTGGCTCGACTGCAGGCTCGGGGAAACTCCACTCAGGTACAAATTCCCAAATTTATTTGTTTTAGAAGCTAGCAAGGGCTGCACTGTTGCAGCCCGTTTAAACATGCAGGGAAACACTCTGGGGGTGGGTTGGGCTTCGAGAAGGCAACCTTTGATGGCACTCGAACTTGAAAAACTAGCGGAATGCACTCAAATGTTACAAAATATCAGCCTTTCTGCTACAAATGATGGCTGGAAATGGCAAGGCGACTCAACTGGGACTTTTTCGGCTGTTTCTTGCCGAACAATGATTAATACTGCAGCTGTCCCCTTCTTCCCTTTCAAATGGTCTAATTGGGTACCGAAAAAGGTTAACATTTTAGCCTGGCGTGCGGAACAAGACAGATTGCCGACTATGGAAGGTTTAATCAAGCGAATGATCGTCAACTCATCACCGCTATGCAGCCTTTGCGGAGACTATTCAGAAAACGCAGCGCATCTCTTCATACATTGCTACGTGGCTGCAAATTTATGGCAAAAGATCGCGGATTGGTGCAACATTCCACCCATATTTGATTTCAATTTTTGGGAACTTCTGGAAGTTGGAAACATCAACGGGCTATGAAGAGAAAAAAGCGATTTACGGCATCATACTCGCGACCTGCTCGAGCATTTGGAATGGAAGAAACAGAAAAAAATTTCAAGGAAAGAGGATAAATTTAGAAGAATTATTCGGAGAGATCAAGGCGCAATTGTACCTATGGATAACAAATCGAGCAAATGGAATTACTAAAGACTGGAATAAGTGGTGTACATTCGATTTAGAAACATAAACTGTAATTGATTTAAAGGAAGTCTGGGATATTGTAACTTGGGTTGGGTGAGACTAGGATAGGAATCTTCAAATAGCTCCTTGCTAATTTGTTGTATCTGTACATTTGGGTGTGGAATAAAGAAGTTTGCCATTAAAAAAAACTATGAAATTACATTAAAATAGCATGCAAGTAAGTAACAAGTTGTACTGTCAATCCTTTCTGAATCGCGTACTCTAATATACTAAATACAAACCCCTGTCCATCTGCAGTCGAAATATTTTTATGGATAACCTGTTGGACCTTGGTCAGAAAACATATAGCTTCCGGTAACAAGAAGCGAAAGGTATCAAAAGCAAAGGGGACAAAAGCATGTTGATTATCTCCGCAAGCTTTAGCATGTTTTCTCACTTTCCTCGATTCCACCCTTATTATTGCTTGTCTAGCCCCAAACCCAGTATCCCTTAAATCCGCTAGAGGGGAGACACCTGTGAGGTAAACACATGTGTATTTTCCCATAGCCCAGCCAAAGACGAGCAAATCTAATGGGTGAAGAGTAGATCTCCCTTCCTTGGGGTCCGTAAGAGAATTCACGAGGGCCTCCTTCTTGGCCGAGAAACCGGCTTGCCTTAAAATGTCCCATAAAGCGTCCTACACCCTGTCATGACGGTATTTGAACCTTGGGAGCTAATTGCAACGGACCACCTGTTCCCCATATTTATCCAGGCACACCTTGCGACAGATCGAACAAGTTTCGTCCTCAGGGAACATGTGAACCATCAAATGGTATTTAAGAATTGCACTGTATTCGACCGCGGACATGCTTTGGCCCAAGCCATCAATCGGGATAACAATCAGGAAATCATGGGCATGAGGACCATTACAAGCATTCAATTACCACCTTCTAGCAGGGGGACAAACCAAAAACTACTCACAAGCTCTGAGCGATTTTTCTAAAAAAGACATTTGCCAAAATTTTCTGTGGCTTAGGGGAGGCGGTGTCCTTGTTAGAGGAACCGCTAATATCGAAGTCCGCGAAAAAGACATTTAAGCTTTCAAGGGTCTACACGTAGTTTGAGTCAAAGCCGACAACCCTAGAATATTGTAAGATGTGGTCTGGTAGCTTCTAAGACTAAGTTCTCGACGCCACAAAAGCGTACACAACAACGTCTAGAGCTAAAAGAAGGCCTAAACCTTCCAAGCGCATCGGCAGGGATGCCAATCGCCAATGAAGGTCACCAAAGAACGGGCCATCACATACAACACTATGTCTTCAATGGTTTCCTGGAGGCCATTATCAAAATGGGATACCACATATTCCATCATGAGGGTTGGCATGACTGTAACAGAAAAAATAACTTAGTGACCACCATACAGAACTTAAGCAGAAGGAGTTTACTTTGGGGATCCCCGAAAGCAAGACAAGAGTTTCATTAGGTCAACCGCACACGAGGCTCTCTGCCCCGCCAACTCATTGATAAAGTAGGCATCCCCACTAACAACACCTCCGAGGAGCTTCACACCTATCTCCGGTTTACCAATCCGCTGGGAAAAGTCCATCCCTATACCCTAACCTTTACACCATTACAAGTCGGCTAAAAAACCTTATTATTTTTAAAAGTAAATGAGTTTTTGAAATGTGCAACACCGGAGACGTATAATTATGTCGCTATACCATTTTACAAGTTGTTATGTGTCCACATCCAGTTACAAATACATGTTTCTATCGTTGTAATAGCATTACCCTGTTTCACGTAATGAAAAAAAAACATTTTTGACCTGAACACATAATATCATGGTGTAAAATGATGTATAAGCAAAAATATTCGTGTAGTATGTTACACTTAAGAATATAACATTACACACATGTTAATGATAAAAAAAATTCTCAATTTAATTGTATAATAGTTTTTTAAAGTGTGAACAATATAAAAGTTACATTAAGCTTAAAAAACTATTTGAAGTCGATGAACATAAATACCCTTGTCTATAGATCTTTCAAACATACACATTTTTGTTTCTCATTGCTTCATACACCTTTTTGGTTAACTCTACTTTGTACAAGAACCAACGTTGCATATGTATATAGACATATATAAGTATGTGTATAGATTGAAGAAAAATATAACATTTCGCTAAATACATCGTTACATGTATACTTATTATATCACCGTTCCTTCAAATTTGGTTCGTTTCGAGCTACATGGCTTAAAGATGGAGTTCGACTCGTGAAAATATTCTCAAACCTAAGATTGACTTGAGCTCATATGTGTATGTGTATGTATATATAAGTAGAGATTCGTTTACAAATGGGTGTTTTGTGAGAATGGTAAGAAATAGTAGGTGATGACATGTGACACTAATTAAATTTAAATTGAAAGAGTATTAAGGTAAATTTATCAGTACACAAAATATGGAATTAATTATGCATTTATTAAAATTGGAGTGTTGTAGAGATTTTGAAACAAACAAATAAAAAATGGTCATATTTGTGACACCCGACAAACTCAGGTTAACTTTCCTAACAACACTTAAGTCTTCCATAGCAAAACATTTGTAAAACGAACTTAACTAGGTTGGTTAAGTGGGTCTACACACACTACGTCATGGTTTTGGTAATTCGGGGAATCATCGGGAAGTACACACGAGTCTCGTAGTCCGTATGTTGGTGAAACAATATAATAAAACTAACATGTATGATTTATGAGCTTTATGATTATTTATTGACTTGAAAATACGTGCTTACGTGAATTGACATGATAATAAGTGATCTGTATAATAAGACGCGTTGCTGGGTTCGTAACCGACACTAGATATATCGGGTTCCAAAGTTAAACATGAAAAACTTGAAAAATCTCTCATTCTTGTGAAAGTTCACAAGAATGATTCACCAAATCTATCATTCTTGTGAAATTAGTTTCTCATTCGCCTGAAATGAGTCTTATTCGCGTGAACGCCTTAGCGAAGGACAACAACGTATAAATACCATCTTTTACTCATTTTCAAAACCCTAACTCGCCCCCAAGTGCTTTAGTTTCTTAAGAACCCCAACCCGTAGAAACTAGGTTTTGCCCCCATTTCCTAGATCCTTGAGCCAAATCACGTTTAGAAACAATATCAAGTGAAGATTTATGGCGTGCAACTTATCTAAACCATTTTTCATTTATTTTTATAATGTTTCATGAACCCAAAGTGTTCAGATCTGATACTATTGTGTTTTCCTAAATAAAAACCATTTTCTAAACATTTCCTAGCTAAATCTAAACACTAAAAGTTAGTTTCACAAAGTATAAACTTACGTGTTGGATTGGTGACCTAGAATTTAGGGCATTTGTTTTATTTGTGTGTTATATGATACTAGGTTACTGATTTCATGTTTGTATGTGTATTTGAACATGTTTAGGTGGTGTTTGATGTGTTATGAATGTTATTAGCTTTGACCCGTTTAGGGGGTTTTCTATAAATCTAGGGTTATTATGATATACAATGAAAATAACATATTAGAAGCATATTGAGATGACTAAAGATGTGTTGAATGATTTGGAAAATGATAATATATGGCTGATTTCAATTTTTTCCATTTAGGGAAAGTTTTTCATGCAAATGGATGTGACATCTTCATAATTTGCCATTTTGAGAAATATGTGATTTTGTGTGCAAAATGGCCCAATTAACGACTCAATCAAATGTGATAATATATTATTAGCATAGGAAATAAGTTACTATATCGTTTGGTTATCATTTGTTAAGTTTTTTTATATGATTTGAAGGTTTATTGTTCGTCAAAATTGTTAAACATCGGTTCAGGGCGAATGAGCCTCATTCGCATGATCGATCATGTGAATGAGAGAAACATGGTTCTCATTTGTCAGAAGTTTATAGCGATTGAGAGGAATTGAACCTCATTTGCCTGAAACAACTAATTTGCTACAAAGTTCCATCATGTTACAGCAAATGATATAATTCTTGACTCATTCTTGCAAACGTTCATATGAATGACTCATTGATAATTCTCATTCGCATAAAATAAACTTGCTATCATATGATTGTGTGCAGTTACATATTTTTACGTGATTGATTTTGTGAAACTTATACATGACTGAATAACTGATATAACGGGTAACCAACGGGATGACGAGTCTCGTGTGATCGTGTCAAAGTCAAACACGTATGCAAACATAAAAAGCCATGGTTTGGACAACCAAGGGTTATTAGACCAACATGTTATCGGTCAAACACTTATAGATATTTTATGATAAGTGTCTGGTAATTGGAACTATCACATATCTATTAAGAAGACGCAACCTAATTAAGGTGAGTTTCATGGCCTCTTTTTATTGTTTTCCTGTTAGGGGAGAAACATGCTACGCAAACAACAAACACTGAACTTCGGGGATTACATAAATACTATTATATCACTTGTGTACTAAGCGACTATTCATCTAAGTCCTCACTTTTCTTGGGCCACGAATATGGGTGTACATAGTGGGGAAATATGGATATATCTTTTGGGCCAGAAAAACTCCACTCGGGTCAACTTGAGGTTGGACGGGTGCATATTGTCCTTAACACAGAAACATCTAACATTTTCACCGTGTGATGAGTGGTGACGGAACCAGGCAAAATATATTGTACACATACTACAGTCAGCAGTGGTTCAAATTGCTTGAGTAACTTGTACGATGTATAGCTAGCATCTAGTATAATGCGTATTGTATGTTAATCTATTTAAAAAAAAGGCTCTTCAAACAATAAAACATGAGAACTCACCAGCATTCATATGTTGACTCGTTTTAGCATGTTTTCTCAGGTCGCTAAGGTATCAGGATTAGATTAGGCGCACAGAGTCGCACGACGTCTCATGCATATCTTTTAAACATTATTGTGAACCGTTTTACATTGTTATCCTTGTACTTTGATTGTAAAACTTTATTTCTCTTCTGCTAAACTTTTGAAACCTGGATTTGTTCAAACGTTATTTTATTCATATAGAGGTTGTTTATTCTGACTGTTGACTTTTATAAGACCCTACCCGATAAACAAGGGATTATATAGTAGTTTATGTGGAATAGACTTGATTTGGAAGGTTTTTAGAACAAAACATTACATGATTAAGAAGTTTGATATTGCTAAGTACACAAGCCTTGTATTTCAAAACATACGCATGGTCTAGGTATCACTAGACATTATAAACGATAACGCGTTCCAAAACCAAGTTTCAAAAGATGATGTTCAAAAGTTGCGGAAGCGGACAAGTCTTGTGTGTTCGGTTCTTGTTTCATGGCATGATTATCATCCACTATCCATGTCTATTGTACCTAGGGTTTAAACAAGGCCAAAGAACCCGTTAATCGATAATAGGATTGATTAGAATTCGAAAATAACTAAAACAAGAAAAACAACAGCCAGCGTCTAGACCAGCATCTGGGACATTGGGCCCAGCGTCTGGGACGCCCAGGGCCGAAGATGAGCAGCGTCTGGGACGCCCAGACCAGCGTCTGGGACGCCAGTATTAGATACGACTCATAAATTTTGCTTTTTGGCCAGTTTTTAACGCATTTCTTAAGGGGTTTTGTGCTCCTTTTGACCCTTGACTTGGGATGAACAACCAAGAATAAAGTTTTGGGGAAGTTCTAAGATTTCAGGAGCTTATCAAGTTGTCTATTTGACCCATTCACTTATAATGTATGCATACTAACATGCTAGGATCAACAAGGAATGAGTTTGATTACCTACAATTGCATATTGGAATACAACCACTTCTCATCCTTGTGAAGATAATCTCTTGTGATTCCCAAGTTTGTGTTTTGTCTTCCATACTCCTAATCAAGCCTTGACTTGACAAGGTGTGTATCCATTCAAGTCACTTCACCGTTGTGGCAATGCCTCGTGTCCATGGCCACTTCTCTCGGTCATACTTGCCCGGTCTGTGTGACTTGTGATAGAAATTCACTTATGAATTATATGCCACTTGGAAATCACAATAGCGTTTCAACTCTTACGACACTCCCATTGATATGGGTTCAAGGTATGCATATACATATATACATAAAGTCATGGTGATGACTTACCTTACTCGTGCCCTTTTTGCTTCAAGTCCTTACCCGAGTGGTTCCCCGAAGACTCAAGCTTTGCACCTAGATTGAGTATTTCACACTTATATTTAGATACTTGCTTATAAGTGAAATTTTACATATTCAAGCAAGTTTCATCAAAATAATATAGACCCAAACGAAATCGGGTTTCATTAAGGCATTTCCTCAAACACTTGGTAGGCGCCTTGTTAACCAAAGTCATTTATATAATCTAAAGACTTCATTCATCCATTTTTATCTCAATTTACACATCCATAGTATACCCATAAACATTCAAGTCAAGGTTTTCAATCTCAAGTATAGCTTAAATGTTCTTTCAAATTCTTAGGGCAATTGCTACCAATTTATCAAGAACTCCATACTTCTAAAATATGGATTCTTATGAATCTTTCATCACACGAGTATTTTGCTAAACACATACAATTTATCATGTATTATGGTCCTCTAACACAAGAGTAACCACTACAAGCTCTTGAATTCACGTGTTTTGAAAAACCCATGATTATCACTCAATCATACATGAACAAAATCAACAATCAAACCAATTAAATGTTACCTAGATGTTAGTTAGACCCAAATGACCCGTTTTAGGGCTAATGTAAGCAAAAACCCCTTCAATTTGGCCTTGAATCAACATGATTCTTGAGTTGTTGTGAAGTGTGTGTTTCTAGTGTGTGGGTGTGTGTCTGGATCGATTTCCAGCTTTGGAGATCATCCCACCATTTTTTTTGCAAAATAATATTCACTTTGGAGACTTGTCAAGTTTAGCCCCTCTAGATTAACAACTATGTCTTTATTATTACATCACTAATCCATATAGTATTATGTGATTATTTAGGACAAGATGGAAATTACTAATATTCCCTCTTCATGCTCGGTTAGTAAATTTCCTATTATTTGCTTAATCAAGATAGATAATAAACAAGAGATTTTGGGGCGTTACAACTTGGATCCAGGGGTGTGTTACGTGCCTCACGGTAAAACCCCGCACGTGTAATTTGAGGGTGTGACACATTGGTATCAAAGCTAATGGTTATAGTGAATTAGGACTGCATTTAGGGTCTAGTCTATAGCTGAGTCTCACATACTAGATAGTCCCACACTTATTAGTCGAAACAAGATGGGAATTAACTAACTAATTACAGGGTTTTAAATATCATCTGCGTACTACATCATTCATTCTATCTAATAGAGACCGGTGGTTCCTACTCTCCTCATCACCTTCTATCTCTCTCATTCGCTACTCTCGGTCGGGGAGTCAGCATGGCAAGCTTTGTAACTTTGGCCAGTGGTGCTAAAGCATTGGAGTGGTACCTCAACACAGGTTGAAAACGGGTTTAGGTCATGAACATCTCACACTTACCATTCCAATGAGCATACACATACACCTACACACTATCTTTACTCACACGCTTGTAAAATCATATTCTTGGTGAACTAACCATCTCATGCCGCCTTTGTTCTTGATTGGGAACAAAGACCCGAAGCTCACTTGGAGGACCATATACGAAAAATTATAATTTCGGAAGCATATGAAATCGTAATTTGGGGTACATGGAAACCCTAGTGGACTTTGTGTTTGAGCTAACAATTTGGGCCGATTGGAGATCCTAAACTTTTGCACAGAAACATCTCACCCCTACCATCGTTTTTTGCCCTAGTTGCACACACTGTCATCACCATCAAGTTTTGTTTGCTTGATTCCTCGTTGAACCCTATCTTCGACATGCATGCTAATTTAACAAAAGAATCCTTCCTAATTTTGGAATCTGAGCCCTCGCCCTCGTTGCAGAGTTTGCTGTCCGATCAAAAATCGCCTTTGCGTGTGATATCTCTTTGATGGGTTCGTCTTTTTTCGAACTCCCTCCATAAACTCAAGTGAGCCGGTTGTGCTCACTCAACAGTCAAAATTTGAATGTTTTGATGTTTCAATTTGAATAATTTGTACGAATTACAGATTGTTCGATCAAAATGTTATTATTCAATTTATGATGTTGAGTTCATGTGATTTAATCTTTGCTCACTTGTATTATTATGATGATTTCACAATCTCATGATTTTATGTTGTGAATGCTAGGATCATGTCTAAACAATACGCGTATGTCAACATATACATGGTAGAACTTCATGCCTTAATCTATGCCAAGGTAGCCGAGGCACTTTCTACTCTTCCAGCTTCTCAAAAATCTGGAGGCATTGTTTCCACTATATCATTGCACAAGCTCACTCCTCAAGAACTTACGCAAGCCATACCGCAAGACTTAGTCACCGACATTTTTGCACCCAGGAGTGTCCACACTCTCTAGTGAGCCTTATTAACTTAGTCAAGTAAAGCTCAATGTAAGCTTATTTATCAAATGAATTCGAATTCAGACTCGAATTCGTTAAGTAAAGCTTACGTGTAGCCTGCTTACACCCTTATGTCGGATGTATCTAAATTAACAAATATTATTGTTGCAATTTGCATGTATACATTAAACAATAAAAAATCAAGTTGTAATCTCATATACACTTTGACATTTGAAGTTTGAAGGTAAAGAAGAAAAAGAGGTAAAAGTGAAAGTAATCAATGGGCCCCATCAGTTTCCGTTAGGAATCGTCTTTCCGGCCGTCATGTTTTTGACTCATCTCACACTGTTGACGTCTTCACAGTTCAAATAACGGATTCCGTTACGCTTATAAATACTTCACCTCACACACACATCCCATTACGTATTCTCTCTCTCTCTCTCACACACACACATACACACTAACAGTCTCTGTAGTTGCAAGTGTATTATTAAGGTGTTTAAAATGAATGCGTGAAAGGGAAGTCACAATACAGAATCTCTGTTGCTCCTTGTTTTCATTCAGAGATTGATTAATTACACTCTTTGATTTCTTCAATACATACCTTAATTCACAATGGGAAACAAAGATAACAGTTCGTCTAGTTCTGCTCAATCTCAATCTCAAATGCAAATCGAAAAGAACAGAGTCGAAGCTGTTCTTCATCTTCTTCGAAAACCGTCTCCTCTCACTCTCAAACAGGTTTTTCATTATCATCATTATTTGCTCTTTGAATCCATCCTTTTCTAAGTATTTTCATTATCATGAACATGGTTCAGCGGTTTGTTAATAAGACCCGTAGCTGTGTCTTTAGTAGGACCGGGTTTGCTATTTAAAACGGGATTACAGGGCAGCTTGTTTCCCGTTTAAATAGCAAACCTGATCCTAATATAGACAAAGCAATGGGTCTTATAGTTCAAATATAACTATATAAGTAATGTGTGTATGTTGATATATGAATTTTTGCATATGTAAATCATTAGCTATGTGTTTTTCATTTACATTAACATCTACATGTGCTTAATTAAGCACACACAAGTACTTTGTTGTGTGTGTTGATTTCTACGTCTATCTGGAGAAATTTTTCGGCTTATTGCCCGTTTGCCTGCCGCCCACTTATAAAACTTGTTGGTTTTTAATATTGATATTAATTTTTTTTAAGTTTTTAATTGAGTGCTTTATATTCATTTGCAGGAGAAATTTTGCAATGAAGCTTGCATAGCGAGATTTCTGAAAGCAAAAGGAGACAATGTGAAGAAAACCGCAAAGCAACTGCGTGCTACCCTCTCATGGAGAGAAAATCTCGGCGTCGGTATGTTTTATTTGTTTTCGTTAATTATGTGACCTGTTGAGCTTATGGTAAATTAAACTAATTAAACGAACCAAAATGAACATAACACACGTGAGTGTATAGTTCGGATACTATTCCAAAAATATAACAACTTGTAAACAAGTAATCAATGATTGCATGTAACTAAATTCAAACTATTTAGAATCTAATATGCAAAAACATTCATCATATCCTTGTGATTATAATATAAATTACACGTGATATGTAATAATATCACTGTAAAAGTAAAATATCACTTTATTTCTTTTAACCGTAGAGTAATGCTTGAATCTCCTCTTTCTATACATGCTTCTATAGAAATCATAATATTTCCTTTATTTGTTACTCGACACACCATGAGAATCTTGCTTTTCGGCTTTGAATTACTTGCGTTATTAAAGTACTCAAAATACTGTCTCATGATTAAAGTAATCTATCCTAAAAGTAAATAATTTCAATCTTTCTTTTACTTTTAATCTTTAATTTTTATTTTTGTCTTGTTTTTTTATCGCAGATCATCTAATCGCCGATGAGTTTTCCGGTGAGATAGCTGATGGTATGGCGTATGTAGCCGGTCATGATGATCGATCTAGACCTGTTGTGGTACGTGAATTGAAAGGTTTAAGTCTTATAGTGGACAATGATGTAGATTTTACAAATAGTATCATATTGTTGTTAAAAAAAAAAAGTTATGTGGATTTAATTATCTCTCCTAATTATTATCTATTATTGTCACAGATATTTCGAATCAAACAAGATTATCTCAAATTTCGGTCACAGAAGCAGTAAGTTGTTAATTACTCATGCATTTTGTTTTTTAAAGTGTTAATTAATTTGAGATTCAGTTAAAAAAAATTTATCTTGTTTTTATCATGATAATATGATTTTATTGTACTTTTTACCCGAATAGTTATAAAGTTTTTTTTTCCTATAGAATAAAACTTCGGTACTAAATTTGTATTCACAGTAAAACAATTTTCAGACTAGAATTCATTTGTATGGTACATTGACAAAAATGAGAGTAAAAACAAACGAACAAGTGAAAGAAAAATTACCCCATTTTACCTAGACAAACACTCGACATTTATACATTATTCTCTGTTCACATTATAGATTACTAAATACCTAAAACAAAAATATTCAAAAATAATTTAGTTTAATGATAATATATTTATCAATAAATAATACAATGTACTTTGTAGGTTATTAGAAAGTATAATGTATTTAATAGTAAAAAACATTGATATTTGAATGATAGTATATGTTTACTTGGAAATACATGGTTTTTATTTGAACTGATTAGTGTGTATGTGTATAATAATGTTATGTATCTATGTATGTATTGTTAATAATATTATTATTTGTTATACTTGTATAGGTTCACCCGTTTGTTGGTTTTCACATTGGAGGTTGCAATTCAAACAATGGCAAAATCTGTGGAGCAGTTGATTGTCTTATTTGATGCAAGTAAGTCCTTAAATTTGAATAAATTTTCTTTACCATTTGACAATTCATACATAATTTTAAAAATAGATTCCGCCAACTTAATATTAAATTAAGGACTTATAAGTCAAACAAATAATATTACAAATTTGAACACAGTAAGCCCTCAGTTATTATTATAGTACTATTATTTATTAAGTAACATTTTTTAAGTAATGAAGTGAGTAGAAAAACCGAGGGGTAATTATGTAAATTGGGGAGAGTATCCCGTAGACATAACATGTAGATGAGCTTTACGTCAGTTGGATGTTGGAAATTAATGTACATTCTTCCAAGGATATCCTTCCCCCCAAACCACCTTTTTTCTCAGTCTGAAAATGCTTACTTTGTCACAGTGTCACGCCCATTCATTCCTTCATTTTTTTATCTCTCTCCTCTTTAATTCAGTCAATCACGCCTAATCACATGATTAATATAATTAATATAGATAAGTATCACTGTTTCTTTCTAAAAATAGAGATGTCAAAAAACTCGAACATCATATTCGGGTACCCAAAACATTACTTGCGTTACACCACTTAAAACGGCGGAAGCCAAATTCAGTACATATAAAATTAAAAACTCTCAGAAGAAAACATATAAATCTAAACTACTGAGCAAAAAAACGGTGAAGCACCCCAGCCTTCAAGAAGCTTCGCCCATGTTATATATTTTTCTGTTTATGCTTCTTATTTCTTTCGTGACTATAAAACTATATGAAAATTCAAAAGGTAAAAGACGTAAATTAATTAGATCACAATAGTTAGTTTTAACAAACTAACTTTTATACTTGCTACGCAATATGGCGATACATATTGCGTAATCGGATACGTGATGGATGTTATATATACTAGGTATTTAACACAATCATAAGTCGGGTTATGTATCTAAGATTACCATTATCAGTCGCAAACTCGTCTAATATGTGTTCCACGTCTTAATCCTTTGAGAAAACTTTTTTTTTTTTTTTCAAGTGGCTATAGTATAATGATATAATATAAGAAGGATAATTATAAAATATTCTAAAAAAGTTGTACAATATCTTCATTTTTCCATTAGGCTGAATGGTGTGCCCTCGGGGAAGGGGGTCGGGGACATGAGGTGGACAACTCCCCGATCGGGAACACCGCCCCCCCCTAAAAAAATCCGGTGCCTTCGGTGAAATTTCCCCCTTCTCCCCTTGTCATGTGATTGGCCCATTTTTTTTCTTTTTTTCTTTTTTTCTTTTTAATCAATCTTTATCCAATAAAAAATGAAGGGGGAGTGGGGGAATTAGGGGAATACCATTTCCAAACTTTGGGGGAGAAAATGGGGGAAATGATGTGGCGCTGATGTGGCACTTGGGGGAGTTGGGGGAAAAGGGAGGCACACCATATAGTCTTAGTGTGCCATTAAATCTAACTTTGATGATGATTTATGTGTCGGAAAGCTGAAAAGATTTATCAGATTTCTTTTTCAAATTGCCGGAATTACCCTTACTATCCAGTGCTCATATGAGTAACCATATTTGTTCCTTTTTAGGGTGTGTGTAGTGGTGGATAGTTATGTTGGGGTTATAGGATTAAAATATTAAAAAGTAATAGAAAAGGGGTTATGTTGGGGTTATGGAAAAAGAGGTGTAGTGGGAAGGAAGGTTATGTTGGGGTTATAAATGATTGGTAATGATTGGTTAATTATTGTTTTTTATTTAAATAAGAATATTTAATACTTAATAATATTTCATTAAAAATAAAAATAATACAAATACTAAAACAAAAAAAAAAATACAAATACTAAAAAAAAAATTACAAACCATAAATAAAAGATAAAAATAGTAAAAAACAACAAATACTTAAATAAAGTTACAAATACTTAAAAAAACTAGTCGTCGTCGTCGTCTCCTTCTTGGTTTTCTCCTTCTTCTTCTTCTCCTTGTTCTTCATAAAATTCATCATCATCATCATCATCTTCTTCTTCTTCTTCCTGGCTCTGATGAATCGGGCGAATCGACCATGCTTCCTCCACCAAATCAGCCTTCAACGCGTTATGTAACTCCTTGGAACGCAACATGGCACTGTTTTGGAATCTCTCCTGCTGTGTCGCTTGCGTCCCTGGAACATCTTCTCCTGCTACATAATTTGGGCATATTGCCTTTCCTTCGTCTTCAAGTATCATATTATGCATTATGATACAAGCATACATCACCATTCTAATCCTTTCTTTTTCCCAAATACGACAAGGATTTCTTACAAAATGCCATCGTGCTTGAAGACAGGCAAAACACCTCTCAACGTCCTTTCTTGCAGACTCATGAACTCTTTTAAAATATTGCCTTTTTTCATCTTGAGTCTGACTAAACGTTTTGACAAGCATTGAATACTCCGGATATATACCATCCGCCAAGTAGTATCCATGCTCGTAGTAATTATTATTTGCATAAAACCCACATTTCGGTATTGTTCCGCCAATGTAAGACTCTAGCAATGGCGAATGCTGGAAAGTATTTATGTCATTCATACACCCGGCTAGACCAAAGAAGGCTGACCAAATCCACATGTCTTGTGAGGCAACTGCTTGTAAAACCAACGTTGGTCCCTTTTGGTCACCGCGTGTATGTTGACCTCGCCATGCGGTTGGACAAGCATACCATCGCCACTGACGACAATCTATACTACCAATCATACCGGGTAATCCATGTTTTTGAACATGCGCTTCATATAGTTGTTGAAGGTCGCTCCATGTCGGGTTTCTCAAGTATCTTTTTCCATATAATCAAATGTATATTTGTAAATACCGTAGCAGAAATACTCCAAAGTATCGCGTGTGGTTTTCTCCGCCATCTTCAAATACTCATCATTGATATCGTACGTGTTCCCGTAGGCAAGCACACGTATTGCGGAAGTCACCTTTTGAATTGCGGTGAATCCTAAACACCCTCTAGCGTCGGGTTTTTGCTTAAAGTAGTCATATTTGTTCTCTAAGTCTCCGGTGATGCGCAAAAATAAGTTTTTACGCATCCGAAATCTTCGTCTAAACAAATCAGGGGGGTAAACCGGATCGGCATTGAAGTAGTCATTCATCAAACGCTCATTGGCGGCTACACGGTCTCGCTCTATATATTGCCTAGACAATATCGGCCGTGGGACGGAAGTACCTATAGCTTCAACCGCGCTACACGCTAGTTGAACCGCACTCGTAACGGCCGCCTCCTCTTCAGCGTCGTCTTCTTTAAAAAACCGATTATATAGATTCATAAACGAGTCATCGGAGTGAGGAGGGGACGACATTTTAATGATTTGTTTGTGTGTCGAATTTGTTTGAGGGTTATAGTTTGTTTGAGGGTTATAGTTTTGTATGTGTGTATTGTATGTGTGTGAATGAGTGTGTAGTATATGAATATTACATATATATATAGTGGATGAGAAATTTTTTTTGGATCAAATATGACCGTTCCCAACGGTCATCTCCATTCCCCATGCATGAAAACGCTCGTTATGAGCAAAACCATTTACACCCAAAACGCCCCCCATAGCGCCTGGGGGGGCGGTGTTCCCGGCGCTATGGGAGGCTAAAACGCCTAGACAACGAGCCACTACACACACTCTTAGGCAAACAAATAAATATAGCATAATATATATGTGACAGAAATAATTGAAAGATTTAAAACATCAACAATAAAATCAATCATTTTAAAGTCATCACTTTTTTGGTGGCCATTAACAACATTGTTGACTATAGCTATCATGGATATTTGGTCCCAGGACAACGATAATAAGGACAACACTAGTGAATAAAAATCCCATCAAACCTATCTTTTTCTTTTTATTTCAAAATTTTTAACCTCTTACAATTCAAAAACTTTACCTACTTTTAGTTTCAAAGTATTCTAACGATAATTATAATAAAGCTAAATATGTTATATAGTACGTTAACATATATTATATAAAGTTATATCTCATTAGATATTGATATATTGATAACCAATATAAGTGGTTCATAAACGTTGAAACGAATCGACATGTTTAAATTAGGAATGAGCATGATACCTGTCTGATACGGAATTGGAAGGTTTAAACTAGCGAGAAACTTTAAACTAAATCACATTAGCAGGTTCAACTTGTCTACTTTTTTATCTCTTAGAAAAAGTAAACTGTAATAGAATTGGAAGTTCAAATAAATGAATAAATTAATAATTTTTTTTTTTTTCTAATATTTTGATAAGACAACAAAATGATGAAGTACTGATGGGGTGAATGATACAGGCTTTTTCAGATCAGCATCAGGGTTCATGAACATATTGGTGGCAGCACTGAAGACCATAGGGGAGCACTATCCTGGTCGGCTACTCAAAGCTTTTGTCATTGACCCTCCTTCTCTATTTCCATATCTTTGGAAGGTAATAACTACAGTCTACAACAACAATATTATATATATCACATGTAGCATTTAAATTTTCATTCTATAAATATTAATGTTTCTTGTTTGTAATATACAAGTTTTTGATTAAATTGTAGGGTGTCAAGGCGTTTATGGAGTTATCATCAATTACTTCGATGGTGTCATCACTTGATTTTGATGATTTTCCCGACTTCAATCACTTTACTCCATACCCACGAGCTGCATCCCTTCGCTTTAATCCTTCCTCCGTGCCATCCAAAGGCGCGAAAGTTGGTTCTTGCTCCTCTTCGCGCTTTTCCTTCACGGTTGCCCATCATTTTGACTCACTCAAACCTTGGTATCTCACTTTGACTGACAAACCATCATTCAAAGTGGGTCCCACATCCACGCCTGTACTAGGACCCGCTCTCATCTCGCCTGTCAATGCCCGATCCTACTCATTTGCATCACCCACCGCAAGGAACATGAACACATTGAGGAAAAACTTCTTCCCATCAACCCCATTACCACAAAAAACCCAAGTGATGGACCACTCGGGTGTCAACCACCCAAGAACCCCTAAACCATCATTCCTACACTCACCGGCCCTATTTTTCAAAAAAGAGTGCCACTTAAGCAAAACTGAAAAGTGTCGGGAATCATTTATTCCGTTTCTGAGATTCTACCGACGTCCATACGATGAAATGATATACCGATCAAAGATGAAGCCTCCACTCGGAGGCCTCATTTCAATTGTTTCTCCACAAATCAGACGTCGCCACATGTCCGTCTCTCAACGGTATTGATAACACCAAAAGAGTGGTACATACAAGATTTCACATTGACATTCACATTGACAATATCATATCAGGTGTAATAATTTATATTATTAATATTTTGAATTCCTATGCGACAAGGCAAATCAATGTTGCTTTTAATATATAAGTGTGTTGTGCATTAATTGATTGTGTTACAAATGTTATGGTACAAGTATAAAAAGAAATAGACGACGTGCAAAGTAGGTTGTGAGTAGGCGTGCAATATATATTATGTGGAATGGCAAAATGCATGGTAGACGGCGTGGTCGAAACGGTGAACACATGCATTGGAAACTGTTTATTGTTTCTAAATAAATAAGTCATTCACCAAGACGAAAGTCAATTTTTCCTTTGTTATTTTCCCTTTGTTTCATATATCGATCTTGGTTTGAGTAAATAATATGTAGTGGGGGGCTTTATTTATAAAGCCCCCTTTCCTGATTGGTCCACGTGGCTGCTGAGTCAGCGTAGAGAGAGAAACTGAAAAAGGGGTGTAGTGGTGGGGCTTTATTTATAAAGCCCCTGATTGTGATTGGTTGATTTTTTTATTTTTTTTTAATCTTTTAATTCAAAATAATTAAAATAAAATGCAAATAAATATAAAAAAATTACAAATAATATTAAAAACACAACTAATATTAAAAAAAAATACAAGTAATATTAAAAAAAAGTTACAACTAATATTAATTTTCATCTTCGAATTCTTCATATTCGTCTTCGTCTTCGTCCTCTTCTTCTTCTTCTTCTTCTTCTTCTTCTTCTTCTTCTTCTTCGTTTCCTCCTGGGTTTGGAATATACCGAACCGACCACGCTTGTTGGACCAAATCCGCAGCTAACGCGTCATGTACTTCATGGTCGCGAAGTTCATGTGCGTTGAGCACTCTTTCTTGCACATTAGCTTGCGGTAGATCCTGGACGGCTTCCGGTACGTAATTTTGGCATATCGCTTTACCTTCATCTTCTAATATCATATTATGCATGATTATACATGCATACATAGCATCTCGCAGCTTGTCTGTGGTCCAAGCACGAGCAGGGTTTCTTATGTAATGCCAACGCTGTTGAAGAACCCCAAAACACCTCTCTATGTCCTTTCGCGCCGCCTCTTGGACCTTTTTAAAGTGTGCCCTTTTTTCGTCGTACGGGTTACTAAACGTCTTAACGATAATGCTATACCTCGGATATATTCCGTCAGCCAAATAGTATCCGTGTGGGTAGTAGTTTCCATTAGCGTAAAAGCACGCCTTCGCTGCCCTGCCAGAAACGAAATCCTCTATAATAGGCGACTGCTCAAAAACGTTTAAGTCGTTGCATGAACCCGCAACACCAAAATAGGCCGACCAAACCCAAAGATCGGCTGAAGCCACCGCTTGAAGAATAATCGATGGTCCTTTTTGGTCACCACGCGTGTGTTGACCTCGCCAAGCGGTTGGGCAATTATACCACCGCCAGTGACGACAATCAAGGCTACCCAGCATTCCTGGTAACCCATGTTCAGCCGTATGCACCTCGTAAATTTTTTGTAAGTCGTACCACGTGGGCCTTCTAAGATAACGGGCTCCGTACAACTTTATTATTCCTAAAACAAATAAATACAAACATATATAAAAAAAAATACAAACATATATAAAAAAAATACAAACATATATAAAAAATAAATACAAACATATATAAAAAATAAATACCTTGGCAAAAATACTCCAAAGAATCGCGTGTTGTTTTCTCGGCCATTTTTAAATACTCGTCGTTGATATCCGTCGTGTTGCCGTATGCGAGTATACGCAGTGCCGAGGTACACTTTTGAATAGACGTGAATCCCATCATCCCCCTAGCATCCGCTTTTTGTTTAAAGTACGGAAACGCGTTTTCAAGATCTTCGGATATACGTAGAAATAAACGTTTGCTCATCCGGAAACGACGCCTAAACATCTTTGGGTCGGGGTAAGTCGGGTTTTCATCAAAGTAATCCTTCATCAAACGAGCATTTGCCGATACACGATCTCGTTCGTAGTACTGCCTAGTTTGTTTTGGAGGTGTAGGCGTACTAGTTTCTTCAAGATACCGCGCCGAAAGCGCTAGCGCACTCGTAATGGCATCTTGCTCCAACTCTTCGTCTGTGGAATAACCCTCGTCGCCTAGAAACTCTCTATAATATTCTCTTGCAATAGATGATGACGCGGGGGAACCCATTTACTTCTAATATTGGTAAGTATGTGTTTGAATATTTTTTTGAAGGTAATTTTGAGTTTGTATTAATATATATATGTGTTGTGTGTGTTGTATTTATAATAACAAAAAAAAAAATAGCCGTTTGAAATTAAAGGAAACGGTCAAATGACCGTTGCAAGCCACGTGTCCAATTTTCATTTGTTGGTTCAATTATCACACAGCGTTATTAATATAACGCCTGCAACGTTTTTGTGAAAATAGCGCCCCCCTGTAGCGGTGTTGGGGGCGCTATTTTTGAAAAAAATTGGTAAATCGCGCCCCACTACGGGTGGTCTAAATAAATAAGTCATTCACCAAGACGAAAGTCAATTTTTCCTTTGTTATTTTCCCTTTGTTTCATATATCGATCTTGGTTTGAGTAAATAATATGTATAAATGATTCACACACACACAACAACATACATATATTATATAATATATTGTAAGGATTTAATGAAAAATCATAAGTTTTACGAGAACCCTATTAACAAGATAAAAAATTAATCAAAATCGTTTTTACACTATCATTGTTATTGAAATACAACATTAGAAAACTAACAAAAAAAATATACAACATTAAGAATACCAGCCTCCTCACTACAAGAAATTAAGCGGGCGACGACTTTAGCGGCGACAAAGAGCAATAGCGACGACCCGCGCCAGAATCGCCGCTATTGCTTCAAGTCACCGCTAATACTGTCGCCGCTAAAGGTCGATCCGCGTGCTTTTGCAAGATTTGCTCCTAACCGTTGATAAAATATTGATCCAATGGTTAATTAGAATCTTCTCCTTCCCAAACAAACACAATCCTCCTCAAACACACACCCATATCCTTCTCAAACACCATCAACCTTCAACACTGCTAGAAAACTAGGCAATTGTCACCAAAAGTTGCTACCTAGAAAAATGGTAGCGAATTTAGCAACCGATTTTACAGCCAAATATATTATATGATGAGGTAACTAATCGGTTGCAAATTTTGACACCGTTTATTTTTTGTCGTAAATTCGTGAGAAAAATAATAAGAAAGAATTAAAAAACTAATGATCTATAAAAAACAACAAACCTATTTAATTGTTAGCGGTAGCAAATTTAGAGACATATTTATTAAAGCGTAATGCATATATATATGGTAGCTAATCAGTAGTAAATTTTTAGACTAAATTGTTACCATATTAGCCATAACTGGGCTAATGTCACGAAAAGTTGCTACCAAGAAAATGGTAGCAAATTTAACAACCCATTTTATACCAAAAATATGTGTTATAAGATAAGGTAACTAATCGGTTGCAATTTTTGGCATAGAAAAATAATAAGAAGAAATTAAAAACTAATAATTTATGAAAAAACAACAAACCTATTGAATTGTGACCACCTTAACGGTAGCAAATTTAGGGACCTATTTCTTAAAGCGTAATGTGTGTGTGTGTGTGTGTGTGTGTATATATATATATATATAGTATAAGGTTATATTGAAAACCCTTGTTATAGTGAAAACCTTGGAAACTCTATCAAACTCTAACCTCCCGATTTTTTTTTCTATGAAAATTTTAGGGTATGTAACATACATGATTTTAAGCATTTTAGGCCAAAAAAATTGAAAAAGCGCCGAGCCGTTTTTTTTAAATAAAAACTGTCTTCGGGTAAAAAATGGGTAACACGTGTTAGTTTGGCTTAACATGTGTTAGTTGAAATTTTATTATTTTTTTTAAAAAAAAGTGCTCGGCGCTTTTTGATTTTTTTTGCCCAAAATGCTTAAAATCATGTATATTACATGCCCTATTTTTTTCAAAAAAAAAAAAAAAAAAAAAAAAGGAAGTTAGAGTTTCTAGAGTTTTCACTATAAGAGTGGGTTTCCACATTATCCTTACCGTATATATATATATATATATATATATATATATATATATATATATATATATATATATATATATATATATATATATGATAGCTAATCGATGGTAAATTTTGTGACTAAATTGCTACCATATTAGCCACGATAATTAAGACTAAGCCAAAATAGGCCTACCACCACACTTTTTCTAAAACTGCCATGCCACACTTTCAACTAAATGTGTGGCTAAAGTCATTAATCACATTTTCTAAACCATCTAGCCTACCTCTATCCACACATTTTATTTATTCATGTGACAATTGTACACGAGTTCAAAACTTTTAGTCACACTTTAAGAAAAACAAAATGTGACATTTTGTAGCCACACTAGAAAAATGTAGCCAAATTTGATCTATGGCCATAATATTTGTTTGATTTTTTTATTCATGTGATAAAAAACACATCTTTTGGAAACCTTTAGCCACACTTATGAAATAAAAGTGTCATTTAGTAGCCACACTTAATGAAAGAAACAAAACTTGTAACTATAAATATTTTATCGTCAATTAGATCCAATGATGGTTAGTTAGGCCCAAAGACGGTCACTTAGATTCAATCATTGTCACTTAGACCCAATGAAGGTCATTTTGACCCAACGATGGTTAGTTAGACCCAATGATGGTCAATTAGAACCAATTATCGTCATTTAGATCCATTGATGGTCAATTAGATCCAATGATGGTTAATTACACCACTGATGGTCAGTTGGATCCAATTATGGTCAGTTAGATCCAATGATGGTAAGTTACACTCAGTGATGACTAATTAGATCAAATGATGGTTGGTTAGGCCCAATGATGGTTAGGTTGATCCAATCATTTTCACTTAGACCCAATGATGGTCATTTATACCCGATGTGGTCAAATTAGACCCGATGATGGTCAATTAGGCTCAATGATGGTCAATTAGAAGCAATGATCGTCAATTAGATCCAATGATGGTTAGTTGGATCCAATGATAGTCAGTTAGGCCTAATGATGGTCAGTTAGATCCAATCATTGTCACTTAGACCCAATGATGGTCATTTAGACCTAATGATCGTGAATTAGACCCGATGGTGGTCAATAGGCACAACGATGGTCAATTAGAACTAATGATAATCCACTAGATCCAATGATAGTCAATTAGATCCAATGATGGTTAATTAAACCAATAATGGCCAGTTAGATCCAATGATGGTCAGTAAGCTCAATGATGGTTAATTACATCCAACGATGGTCAGTTAGGCCCAATGATGGTTAGGTAGACCCAATAATTATCACTTAGACCCAATGATAGTTAATTAGGCCCAATGATGGTCAATTAGTTAGATATTTATAGATACACCCAGTAAAATTTATCCAACTGAACTAACATAAAGTTATTATATGTAAATACGACACGTATTTGCTATTGAAATGATCAAATGTGAAATCGGAGCGAGAAAGGTAAAAAACACAGCATTTTGGACACGCGAAAAGGAACTGATGTCGGAATCAGACGTCGTGACGCGTGCGTTTAACCAAGATCGTACTTTCAGAATAATTATTTATTATAAATAATGTTAATTCTTGAGTTTCGAAAGTTAACGAATTGTCTAAACGGAGGAAAACGTGAGCGAATTAAATCACGCGATTTAAACGCATGTGTCGAACGCACATGTCTGACAACGTAATTAAATTTTGTTTTTGTATTAGATTTATAAAATTAATCATTCATAAAGGTTTTACTGATCATTAAAAGATTGAAAGAAATTCATATTTTGATAAAAACTTTAAGTAAAAGTACTTGAATTGTTTATACTTGATTCTTTGTTACATAAATGTTTGTTTATAAAATTATGAGAATTTGCAGAGTTTTATTAAAATCAAGAACCAGGAGTTGACAAAGAATGACGGATTTCCAGTTGTTGACAAGCATGAAATACCACCACAACAAAATATAGTCGAGTTAGACGAACCTGATGTGATTTTATCCTTTGAGAACATGAAGAAGTACATGTGAACCTGTGTGAAAACGGTTTTGGCGGTTTACAGGATCGATTAACTAGGTTTAAGCTCGATTTTAGACGGATATTGGAGACGAAACAGAGATAGATGAAAAGCCATCATCACAGATTCGTATTAAATCAGAAATTGTTACAGACACTGTCATCAGTAGGCTAAACATCTATCTCGGTGCCAGGGGAGATCGGACATGATCTTCCCTAGAGAAATATCAAAGCATAACTCATAATCTTAATGAATTCTAAACATGATATTGCTATTTATAGATCATGGTAATGAAAACTCATTTGCACACTCAACCGTGCATATTAGTCCATTCTCATGTTTCAACCATGTGATTGAGTCAACATGAAAAGTCATTCTCATGGTCCATAATAATAATTCCACTAGATCCATAAATGCCCTTTATGGATCATCACAATCTCATCTATTACACAATATTCAGCTACGACTCAACTCTAGTCTATTCGACAACGACAACCACACATAAAGTGCATCGATAGTCTCCCCCTTGGACGTTGCTGGCGAATGCTGAATACATCTTGCAAATGTTAGTCAATTATCACAGATCTCGCCCTCAATACAAGCACCTTTTCAATGAGTATTTGTACAGCAACCTCTATTGACTGACCAAGTAATGCACTGCGGACCCTCAGCATCAATACTCAGGAAGTCGGCTAGACCAAGTATATCATTTGTACAGCAACCTCTATATTTCAGTCCGATACACTTGAACTCTTACAAAGAAGTAAATCAGAATAAACTCCTATCCTAGATAAAGTATTACGAGTGATTAAGCTCGAAACCTTATAATGAAGCAATCCCGATCACTCGTATCCCAGAAAAAGAGCCAGAGCAACATCTTCCCGAAATATCACATAATAAATCTAATCCAATGATTAGCAGTTGAACACATGATATTGGATCAGTTTGAATCCGAAGCATTCAGTCATTCATAAAGTCTGGAATTTGGATCATAATCTTCTTGCAACACCATTTCTCTCAACAATATGTATGTTCACCATCAAAATTTCCTTAAAAATCTCCAAGATCGAAAATTTTTATACCTTAAAATTCAAATTCTAGGCTACATTCTGATGGTCGGTTATAAAAATGAGTATCTTAGTCTCCTATTCATCCCATTTTTATGCAAATGAGCCCTAGTAGGTATGAATGAGTCTTTGTTCACTTACAAAGGTGCGAATGAGTTAAAATAGTATTCATTCGTATAGATTTCAACTTCATACGCATGGATTTTAAATTCTTTCACATGGATTTCATCTTCATTCGCATGGAAGCAATTTCCATTCTCATCTGCACACAAAAACGTGTTCTTCATCTTCAAAAACACTGCAGATCGATCCAAAAACAGTCTATATATACTTCGAATTAGATGATGAATCTTGTTTAGAAAGTTGCGAAAATGAAAACCTAACCCTTGCCTAATAAAAAACATGATGAGAATGTATGAAATATGGTTCAATTGCTAGATCTAGGATTTCTAGAGTTTCAACAACATTCCCAATTCAAGTTTTACGTCTAAAAACCATGAAAAATGAGTTGTGAGTCATCCAAACGATTGTTAGATCATTTGAATAGGTACCACGACTCTGATACCATTTGAGAAAACGATTTCGGCCGTTTACAGGTTCGATTAACAATGTTTAAGCTCGGTTTTAGACAGAGATTGGAGACCAAACAAAAATAGATGAAAAGTCGTCATCACATATTCGTATTAAATCAGATATTGTTACAGGCACTGTTATTAGTAGGCTAAACATCTATCTTGGGGCTAGGGGAGATCAGACATGATCTCCCCTAAAGAACTCTCAAAGCATAACTCACAATCTTAATGAATTCTAAACATGAGATTGCTATTTATAGACCATGGTGATGAAAACTCATTTTCACACTCAACCGTGCATCTGAGTCCATTCTCATGTTCCTGAAAACTCATTCTCATGGTCCATAATAATACTTCCATCAGATCCATAAATGCCCTTATAGATCACCACAATCTCATATATTACACAATATTCAACTACGACTCAACCATAGTCTATTCGACAGCGACAACCACACATAAAGTGCATCAACAACCTGCTTGAAAGAAAAAGATTGAGAAATATAATAGCTGCTTAAAATATTCCTTTCACATGTTCTTTTAGCAAGATGATCAAGAAAATGCTAATTATGATCCCAATACGAATCTATCTTCAAGATAAGTAGGAGAGATCCAAGTCAATAACACTTTCATTGACACCGTAGCAACAACCACAAATTTTGATGTAAAAGTTGTGCACTAAAGTGGTGATCATAGTGCTACATTCAGGTTTTGAAGACCACTTGATAGCATCATCCTATGGAGAAAATGTAGGGTATAAATATGAGAGATTGACACATAATAAATGTATTTGTGTAACTCAATAAAAGTTTATTTGGGTTTAAGTGTAAAATTGTGAAGGGGTTCACAGTATTGATTCTTGGGCTAGTCCATGTCTAAGAAAACTAGTAGCTATGGCCTTTATGTATGTATATTATATTAACACATGTTGGCTCACAAACTATGGGTAGACATTGGGATTGACGTTTTAGAGCGAGTTAGATGAAACATAGCGGTTCAATTATATTAACGCTCTTGTATATATCAGATATTTTCAAAGATAAACGTATGCAAGTTTGAAGTAATATTATGTTTCTTAGATTTCGCCTAATCAATGTGTTAGTTTGATATTGAGTTTGTTTGGATCGTTTTGGGACTTCCACTTTCGGTATGTATCTATGATGATTAATTGAATAACACGTTCAGTTGATTACATCTTCATCATCTATATTCTTGTTTGTGTTTTTTATTAATTGATATATCATACACACCGATCTCTATCTTTTATTCATTCAAATTGTAGATCTTGGTGACACGGGGTTTCTACAACCTTCACATGATTGGCTTAGTGTTGAATCTTATACACATGGCCCATGGTCTTGTCCCATGAGGGATTTCACATGTACATAGATTTTATATGTATCATAAATCTACATATTAACTTTATGTTAGTTATCTCGATATTTTTATCCTATAAACTAGTTGCTATGGCCTTTATGTATGTGTATTATATAAAAACATGTTGGCTCACAAACTAGGGGTAGACATTGGGATTGACGTTTTAGAGCGAGTTAGATGAAACATAGCGGTTTAATTATATTAACGCTCTTGTATATATCAGACATTCTCAAAGATAAACGTATGCAAGTTTGAAGTAATATTGTGTTGCTGAAGCATCATGTTGCTTAGATTTCGCCTAATCAATGTGTTAGTTAGATATTGAGTTTGTTTGGATCGTTTTGGGACTTGCACTTTCGGTATGTATCTATGATGATTGATTGAATAACACATTCAGTTGATTACATCTTCATCATCTATATTCTTGTCTGTGTTTTTGATTAATTGATCTATCATACACACCGATCTCTGTAGATCTTGGTGATCCGGGGTTTCTACAACCTTCACATGATTGGCTTAGTGTTGAAGCTTATACACATAGCCCATGGTCTTGTCCCATGAGGGATTTCACATGTACATAGATTTTATATGTATCATAAATCTACATATTAACTTTATGTTAGTTATCTCGATATTTTTATCCTATAAACATATATTATCATAGTCTCCCACATACACTGGAAAGAATGTAGGTTTCATATTTTAATCACCGAACTAGAAGCTCTCTTTTCTTTAGGGGGGGGGCGAATTGATGAAATTTCATCTTAAAAAAGCCTGCTAGGAATAGACACAATGATATATTGCAACTCTCATCATAGAGTATAATTTTTTGGCAGTTGGTATATATATAATTGAGAAGATTTCTAGTAGAAACAATGTCCAATTGTTACATAGTGGCACTAACGATAAGTTTCAACTGGTCTGAGTTACAATTGAGCATAGTTACTAACGATTACATTAAGTTACCTATAAAGGCAATTTTCCATAGCTAGAATCAGTTGCCACTAATCATTAGTTACCATTGATGATTAGTAGCAACGTGTCACCGATTATCCGTAACTTTGGAAGATCATTTTTTAGGCAAAGTTTCACCATCCATGCAGATCAGAATCGTTTTCAAATTTTCAACTACTCTCAGTTACAGTTGATGATACTAAGTGCCACGGATGGTCATTTTCAACCTCTAGACTAGTTGTCACTAGATGTTCAGTTTTCATGTAAACTTTCACCATTTATGTAGATTTGAAGCATTTTCAATGAAGCATCTTTACAGCACAATAAAAAAATCCATATAGGGCCGATCCGCGGACTTCCATGAGGCCAGTGTCCCCCACTAGTGTAGGGGATTCATCCTTTACAACCTTTGAAGTCCCTGAATCCCCGAAGTTAAAAAAAATGTTAAATGGTCATGGCTCACACCTACCTCGTTCCTATGTTAATTATTAGGGCTGCAAATGAATCAAACTTTTGACAAACAGTTCATGAACCATTTGATGGATATTTGTTTGTGTTTGTTCGTTTAATAAGTGAACGTACGCAAACAAGAAATTTCGTTCATTTAGCTAAACAAACAAACACGAACAGAGGTTGCGTTCGGTCCTCTATGTTCGTGAACGTTAGGTAATGTGTTCGTTTATGTTGATTCTTCATTAAGTTCTCTAACTTTTACTTTTAATTTAAGTATTTCAAAAGTCCTAGTAATAGATTATTTAATAAGAATTAGTGTATTATGGATCATTATTACTTCATTTATTTTGATTAATTATTATTTTGGGTGGATTAATTAAAGACTTCAAGGTTTTTTTTTGTTTGTTAAATGAGTACTTTAAGTTTAATACGATAATTTTTTATTATTTTGGGACATTATTTTATGGTAGATAATATTACATTATCAAGATTATGAAATTAGTATATTTTGGGCGGATCAACGTAATGTTTGTGATGAAAGATACTAATTCAGTTCAAAATTAATATATGTTAGTTTGTGTTCATTTATTTTCATGAATGCTTGTTCGTGTTAATGAACGTTTAATGGTGTTTGCTTATGCTTACTTTTATCCGGTACTTAAAATTAACAAACAAACATGAACACATTCATTTCCTTAACAAATGAATGCAAACAGAAAATCTAATTCAGTAAGTGTTAATAACCAATTCGTGAACCCATTATTTTCTTACCAAACAAGATCTTGTTCCTCTTCTTTCGGTTCGTTTGCAGCCCTATTTATTATGATTTTCATTTGATCCTCAGGTAGATCTTGATTACCCATAAAATTATGTTAACTCTAAAATCACCAATAGAGGCTATGATGAAGAAAGGGGTGGATGGCGGAAGGATGGTAGTGCACATGGTAACTGCCTTTTGTAAATGGTAACGGCTCAGGATCAAAATGACTTGCAAACATAAGGTGCAACAGATTTTTGTGTATCTAATGTGTATGTTTGATCCAAGAGATGTGTGTATATATCTATTCAAATAATATCAACATAAGGTGAAACAGATTTTTGTGTATCTAACGAGTGTGTTAATCTGTATGTTTGATCCTAGAGATGTGTGTATATGTATTTAGATAACTAGGCGCTTTGATAGCCACGCGCTGTGCGGGTTGTAACGACCCTTTTTATAAGGTTTGCAATGTATGTATTACATTGTATAATTTCATATCCTAACAGAAGCGTAAATAACTTAAACTAAGTTTTATAACATATAGGAGGCTAACTACATGCATGCATTACATTATATAATCTCATATTCTATAACAAAAGAAACGTAAATAACTTAGACTGAGTTTTATTACATATAGGAGGCGATTTTACACACATAAGAGGCAGTTCTACATTCAAAATTGCCGACAGTATCATCCTTAATAACTAATACCAACTTCCTATCTATAACACATAGGAGGCGGTTCTACATACAAAATTAAACTACATAGGAGGCGGTTTGACCCCAACCTGATCCGAAGATCTTATTAGCGTTTGTTTCAATTTTCTTCCCGCCCCATCCAGGTTCATCTGCAGCGACCACCCCTTTGATCAGCGGACCACTGCATCTCGTTTTCTCCTAAATATGGAAAGTCTTTAAATTTTTTTGCTGGATCCGGTGGGTCATCAGCCTCAGCTTCAACATATCATGACATTCAAAACAATAACTAATCATGCAGATATTCACATATATAACCTTATATGAAGACAAAAGTGGAAATAACAATAAGAAAACAAAGAGTGACAAGACAAAGGAAAAGCAAATAGGTTTAAAGTTGCAGGGAAAATCTCTCATTGAATAGGGTTTTTGTGAGGCTCAGATTCCGCCGGAAAATCCGGCTGCAAGGTGGGTTGCAAGTGCATACCTACCATCCAACACCCATGCAACGCCATCTTCATCCACTTTCCGTATAGGTTCCAGAATCATCACAAGCATCGATTGGCCAGGCAACGAAATCGAGCCACAACAGTAAGAGCCGGATCATACTTACGTTGTAAAAATACGCATTATAGACCAACATATATCATGACATTCAAAATAAAAACTAATCATGTAGATATTCACATACATAACCTTATATGAAGATAAAAGTGCAAATAACAATAACAAAAGAAAGAGTGATAAGACAAAGGCAAAAGCCAATACTTTGTGAGTAGGGCTGTATACGAGCCGAGTCGAGCCGAGCCAGGCTAAGCTCGAGCTCAAGCCCGAACTTAAATGAGCCAGCTCGGCTCGGCTCGTTTTTCTGGTCGAGCTAAAAAACCGAGTTCGAGCCAGCTTGTTATTTTTATATTATTTTTTTACAAAAATTTATAAAATAAAAAACAAAAAAAATTACAAATATACATATATATATTTTTTAGTTTTCTAATATTTAAAAGAATGGAAGGCTTACTAAAAGTATTATATATAATTTGTGTTTTTTTTCTATTAATTTTCATATTTTATTGATTAATTAAACTTAAAATGTTAACACTTTAACCTCCTCTCGTATATATTTTAATTTAAACTTTTAAAAATAAAATTAATACATATAAATAAAATAATTCGAGCCAGCTCACGAGCCGAGACAGGCCTAGCTCGAGCTCGAGCTCATTTACAATCGAGCCGAGCTGGCTCGTTTTTATCGAGCTTTTTTCGATCCGAGCTTCTTTTGAGCAAGTTTCGAGCGAGCCACGAGTTGCAAGCTTTTTGTACACCCCTATTTGTGAGGCTCAGATTCCGTCGGAAAATCTGGCTGCAAGGTGGGTTGCAGGTGCATACCTACCATCCAACACCCATGCCACGCCATCTTCATCCACTTTCCGTATAGTTTCTAGAATCATCACAACCATCGATTGGCCAGGCAACGAAATCGAGCCACAACAGTAAAGGAGCATGCTTACGTTGTAAAAAATGTATTATAGGCCAACATATTTATTTCCCAGGTCAAAAAACCAATCAAACACGCAAAGCAACCACACAAAGCCAAACAACACATAGAAACGATGGCAGGAATCATCAAAATTAACGGAGACAATAATTTCATGGCATATCAATCCAACCCACACATGGGCCAATGCTAGGATTAGCCTAATCAATAGAACCTCAAATAAGCATCATGCACTTTCAAAGTAAACATTGCATCACAGTTTATAGATTATCAAAGTTAACGACTAAAAATTGCACCATCAAAACTCGAAACCAGAAACTTCATGTGAACAAACATCACCATCATAAGATGACCTCCATCCCTTTAATTCCAACGCTAGGATTAACCAAATCAATAGAGCCTCAAATAAGCATCATGCACTTTTAAACTCAACATTGCATCAAAGTTTATAGATTATCAAAGTTAACGACTAAAAATTGCACCATCAAAACTCAAAACTAGAAACTTCAGGTGAACAAACATCACCATCATAGGATGACCTTCATCCCTTCAGTTACAGACCAACCCGCCACCACCATCCAACGGCCCAAAACCAAACGCAAATGGTGGCGGCTAGGGTTTCTTCAGGAAATGGGCCACATCGGTAACAACGCCTCAACCCTCGACTGCCAACCTCACCAACGATCACTATACACAAATACCCCTCATTCCCTTTTGTTTTGTAACACACACATATATAGTTAGAAAATACAGAGTAGAGAAAGAGAGAGTATGAGAGGAGATCGGTACATGCCATTCATTTTCGGCGTGACGTCAGATAACTGTGATAGTGATGATTTCGAAAAGGAAAGCCGGTAGTCATGTCATTGTAACGGACAGAAGTCCGCGGATGAGGAATCAAGCAAAGGTTGTGGTGAAGTTACCAGAGAGAGAGAGAGAGAGAGAGAGAGAGGGTGGGGGAGGGGGGAGATATGGAGACTTTAGGTTATTAAAAAGAATATAAAGAAAGTGAAGAGACATGTGTACAGCAGGAAAACACCAACAAAACACGTAGCCCACTACACAAACCCATCAGACACATGGCCTTTAAACATAAAAAGAAAAAAAAGGGCCAAAAGACTCGAACCTGAGAGAACTAAGCTGACAACATCCAAACAAACCACTAAGCCAACTGACATTATTGAATGAGTAACATAAATAATCATATATAACACATGATGAACTACACCAAATCAAAATCACTATTCAAATACCCCAACTATTAATATATACATATATATATATATATATATATATATATATATATATATATATATATATATATATATATATACTGGTTCCTTGGTTCTCTCCCTAACTAGTGGTTCTCAAATGATGCAAATCTTATATAGGGTAGGAATCATACAAGAACCAACTTTATTGTGAGAACCATGAGAACCAATGTGAACATGAGGCAATTTTGTAAATATCATTAAATTAAAAAAACCCATCATGTCAGGTCATACAAAGGGGCAGATCCTAATTAGATTACAAAACTCAAAACCCTAGTTCATAACACACTGCTACAATCGCCTACTACAACCAACTGACAGTGATCAACTCTGATATATCAATCGAAGAAAGCCAGTAATCGAAGAATCAATCAGATGAATGTACCAATAATAGACGGTAGGTCATAACCGAGCAAAATTAGAGACGGAATATGCGGATTTTGGATCTAATGGAGGCATTACGAACTAGAAAGTTGCAGATATATGTACTCACTACATTCGTTATTAACTACATTCGAAAAATTTACATTAAATAGTTTTGTTTCACCATAATTTTTCCGTATAGATTCATATATGTATCTATAGTTGTATTTGTACAGATTCAGATGTGTATTTAGATGCAGAAATTGTGCATTCAGATATGTATTTATAGTTACATTCTTTTATGTTTTAGTGCTGTGATGATTTTTTTTTTTATGATTTTGTTTTGTTAATCTAAATAGTTGAATTGTTTATTATTGTTAAATTTTAGGATAGATTGATTCATCGGCTAGTTAGTGGTGTTGTTTTTGGATGTAATGATTTTGTGTTTGGTGAATTAGGTTTGAAATGTGTTTGTTGATGTAATGTTTGCATATATTATTTAGGAGGATAATTTGTGTTTTGGACGAGGTACCATTTTTTGGTATGCACATGTGCATTAGGTTATGAATGCACATGTATATTTTCAGATCTGACATACGACGGACAACAATAACCAAATCAGATCTCATAAACCCAACAACAGATTTCATGTACAACCTCTATTCCCATTTGTTTGATTTGCATAAAAGATAACAGTTGTCTAGTTGAGTTTTAAGCGTACAGATGCGTTTGGAGTTGGTCGATTCCGGAAATTGAGGTTTGGCCTGTGCTCGTGGGGTTATATTCGAAGAAGACGAACAGGTTACATGTCTCATTGTCTTGCTTTGAGGTATTTATACACTAGATTACTCAATGGTTCTTTTCGATAACTTGGAGTGTAATTATAGTTTATTATATTGAATTTGAGTAGCAATAATAATAATAATAATAAGTTAAGTGTGTGTCTGTATTTATTTTTGTGGTTGTGGTTGTGTGGAGATACTGTTGTGATGTCGCCTTAAGCAACAGTTATGCAATTTGTTGTAGATACTGTTGATCTGTTAGATTAGGTTTAGAATTTGGAACGTAGGAAGTGGAATGGGACTGATTTGACACTTGAGATGAAGAATGGGTTGGTTAATACTCTGTGGATAATTAGAGTGACTGAATCGGAATTCCGACGGGTCAAATAAACTGTGTCTAGCGAATCGGAATTCCGACTGGTCAAATAACTAGAGCGACTGATGCACATACGCATAATTTATATGGTAATGTTGAAATTAATGTTAATGCACATGTGCATTAAGGTTTAATTCTTGTTATCATTAAGGTCGTGCGTAGTTTATATGGTAATGTTAAAATTAATGTTAATGCACATCTGCATTAACGTTTAATTCTTGTTAATTTGGATCTGTTTTAATTTGTTGCAAGTGTTTTACGACTACAAATGGATAGAAGGCAGTGATCGTTGGGAATGGAGAGGTGATAAAGACGGAATTTATACGGTCCGGAAGGCAAAACAGTTGTTCGTCGATTGCAGCAACAATGTTGTCGGATAGAAGGTTAAGTGGAAAGGCTGGACTCCTCTCAAATGTAAGTTACTGATATGGCGGGTAGTTCGGAATCGCATACCTACAAAACAGAAGCTGCAGAAACGTGGAGTCATATTAGTAGACGATATCTGTCCGTTATGCACTGAAGCTGCTGAAACAGTGACACATTTATTTACAGGTTGTTGGTTCGCACAGGAATAATGGGGCCGGTTGCAGCCGATACTGCTGTTTGATGTTGATGATCTGATGCAGGTAGCTGAAACAACTACGAAGATCGCTGCGTGGCGGACTTTACTCAGGGGTATTGTATACACAACCATATGGTGTCTTTGGAATAAACAGAACGCAAAGGTTTTCTCGGATAAAAGTCGGCGACCAGTTGAAGTAGTTGAATATATTGGTGAAATGCACATGTGCATGCAGTACACGTATCTTATATTATAGTTTTTATAAAGAGTTGTTTTAATTTTATTCATGTTTGTTGTCGTACACATGTTTTATTTTTCGATTTATGTTATAATATGCATGACTAAACATTTGACGAGTTCGAGTGTATTTTATATCTCACTTTGCGTACATATAATGATAGTGGAATAAAATTTTTTACCCCTTATAACGTCCATTTAATAATAATTTAATTATGATAATTGACAATTTATTCAAAATGTGATTTAATAATGAAATGCACATGTGCATCAGGGATAACGTCATATCAGCCATTTTTTTATTTTTTTATTTATTTTTATTTTCTTCGAAATATTAATGCAAAATAATCATTTTGGTATTTTTACTTTTTTTATTTTTTAATTTATTTTGGTTATATAATTTTTTTATTTTTTTTTATTTTTTTTATTTTTTGATGGAGGGGTTTTTGTAGACACCCTTCATATTTACAAAAATGCCACCTGTTCACACTGGTTCCTTGGTTCTCTCCCTAAATGGTGGTTCTCAAATGATCCAAATTCTATATATATATATATATATATATATATATATATATATATATATATATAGAGTTAGGATCATGTGAGAATTGTACCGAGTTGTGAGAACTAGAGAACTCTAGTGGACCATTGATCTTGAAGATCCAATGGTTGAGATTAAAGGATGTGGGTTTTTGTATTTACTTAATTAATAAGTATTTTTAATATATTAAAGTACATTTAGGGGTATTTAGGTAAAAACCCATGGAGAAAGAAAATTAATATTATATCATTCAACATTTTATTCCATTATTAAAATATTCATCTTTTAAAACTTTATTTTATTTTTGTAATTAAATTAGTTTAAAAAAAACAAATTGTACATTCGGTCATATACAAAACTTTTTTAAAATATTATTTTTTTAACTTTATTTCATTTAATTTTTTATTTCATTATTAAAAAAAATTCATTTTTAAACTTTATTTTTATTTTTTTAATTAATTTAGTTTTTCTTAAACTTTCATAATTTTTGTATGATTTTACTGGTGTAATTATTTACACCAGTGTAAAACTAGCATACACAAACTTTTACAAAAATTACGCTGGTGTAAAAACCCAAACAAACATATGATACGGATGATTTACACTGGTGTAATTATTTTACATCAGTGTAAACTGACTGGCATACACAAACTTTTTCAAAAATTATGGTGGTGTAAAAAACCAAACAAACTTATGATGAGGATGATTTACACTGGTGTAATTTTTTACACCAGTGTAAATCTGCCATACGCAAAACTTCCACAAAAATACACTAGTGTAAAAGACCAAACTATAAAGATGATGGTGTGTTTTCTTACATTAAGCATCTATACATTTATAATTACACCGGTGTAAACTAGTGCTTTACACAAGTGTTTTCTTACATCAAAACATCTACACGTTCATATTTTACACTGGTGTTTAACATCATCTTCTTCACAGCATCATCTCCTGTCAAAACCCCGAATTTCAACATAAAAATCCTATTTGTGGAGGATCGTTTTTACAAAAACAAGTTTAGTTGATCATACAAGTCTACTAATCCAGGTGCGGAATCCCTAGATCAGTTACAAAATGATAGTAATCGAATCAAACACGCAAATGCACCTTTTCAATCGACATTTTCATTAATTAACTTGAAATAGATCTTTACAATTCGGTTTACAAGTTAATAAGACAATCACATACGGTTTAGAACCTAGAGAGAATATTCAGGACAAACACAAGACTCAAATGACCAAAAGTTAAAGTTAAAACAAAAATTTCAGTTTATATAGGCTGCACATTCGCCCCCTGTAAGGTTCAAGAGAATAAGTGAATAACTAGAAATAATATATCTGGTCATATAACGATTAGCTAATTAAATGTCCTGACTAGTCTTTTGTAATTCTCTCAATCCTTCATAGGACTTCATCCTCATGAGTTTTCCTATAAACTATAGTAAGCATTAAGTTGGCTACTGGTTTGCACCTTAGTAGACCACACTAAGTAAACATTTGAAAAATATAATTCTACTGAGATCGAAGAATCCCTTGTAGAGACCGCAATACATCTAGTCCAAAATAAGCAACGTAAACGTCATGGATCTGAAACGTAAAACTGACTATAAGAAGTGCTTCAAGTCTAATAACATGTTGATATTATCTCTCATGATTTGATGTTATCCACATAAACTACTAGGATAATAACCGTGATAATAGTAGTTTAAGGCTCAAGGCGCACTCAAGGTGCAAAGGGTGAGCTTGTCACCTAGGTGCAAGTCAAGGCGCTTACAAAAGCGCACTCCAAAGGCAAGGAAGACGCACGTCCAGTCCAGGCCATTTTTAGCTGTTCTAGACTTGTTTTCTGCTGATTGAGACTGATTTTTGGCTGTTTCAGACTGTTCTAAACTATTTTTGGCCAGTTCAGACAGGTTTTTTGCCGTCTTGGTCCAGTTTTTTCCCAGTTCAGTGCGCCTTGCTATACTCAAGACGGTTTTGCTGCGCCTAGCCTCGCCTCATCTGGTTTCCTAGGCACACGCCTTTAACTATATAGTTCCCAAGGGCTGATAGTCACAACAATCTCATCATGAACATCAAAAAACCGACCAAACCATATTCTAAGGACTGCTTGAAAATGCCTTCCAAACAACCAGTATATAAAAAAATAGGCTCTCACTGTAAGAGAAGAACTAAGCTACAAAAACCACCTAAATATGGCTGAGATCAATACTTATCTTAATACAATTGTAGAACACTCCAAATAAATTAGTCTGTCTCCGAATTCTAATTAGGCTAGAACTTTATTACTTTTGTTCTTTCCGTAGGCTGGGAGCGTATTCAGTTATCCTGTTGTTGTGAGTGTACCAAAACTAGCCTCTAGATATGACGATCATACGCGGCCTTTTATGTATCAGCAAGTAAAAAAGAATCTACCTCCCTCGGCTTAGTAGGAGAAGAAGCATACTAATTGTGAAACCAATAGCCATCTAAGAGTTCCAAGTCACTAAAAGAACTACAAGGAAATGACCCAATGGCGAAAACCATTTACACATCTAATCTAAATAAAAAATAAACAATAATAATAATAATAAAGTTTTTTTACTCAAATCTTAGAGGAAATACCTGTAATCTTGTAGAGTATATGAAATTATAATAAGTAACATATATATTATCATCACTATAATAATATTTGAAACATTTAATATGTAAATATATATTATAGTATGAATTTTGAAAACTATTTATATATTTCACAGCATGTAAATATAAATAATAATGTTATTAGAATATATATTTTAGACGAAAATTTATTCTTCAAATAATGAATCTATTAGATTGAAACATTACTAAAAAATAGTTAAGAAAAGATACATATAAAACTTAAAAGTATTCGGGTATATATTTCGGGGAGACGGGTATTGAGTTTCGGGTAATCGGGTCGGGTATCACCTAATACCATACCCGTCCCATACCCACGAAATATTTTTTTTCCAATACCAAATCCATCCCATACCCGTCGGGTATTAGGTATACCCGTTTCAAATACTTCAGGTTTCGGGTATACTCGTCGAGCTCGGGTTTTTTTTGCCATCCCTACTTAGTAGCCACTAAAAAATCCTTACTTTTAAACTTTTCAAAATCTTAAGTTTTCCCCTCCGATTATTTCTATTTCCCTCCCACCCCAATGGCCCAAACAGTGGCGATGGTCGTGTGGGACAAGAACAACTGCACCAGCTGGCGATGGTTGTGATCCAGATGGTTTTTGGCATAATAGATTTGGAGAATTGGTAGGAACTTGATATTGGGTCAAACAAACTATTGAGATTATACTCACAGGTTCAAAGGGGTTCCCAAACCGAACACGTGGGAAGGTATAAACTGTTCACATTGAACTCTTTGAACATGATATTATATTTAGGCCATTAAAAATATATTCGGTTGAGCTCTTATTTTTTATTTTAAAAGAACACAAATTGAGCCGGCTCAAGCTCAATAACCGAAGCTGGGATCGAGCTCGGTTAGGCTCGGCTCATTTGCACCTAGTTTATCGTGGGGTAAGTTCACAAATGGAAGTACATCATACATTGTGGACATGCAAGTTCAATACAAATTTGATTTTTAATAGATTTGGGTATGTGGTTTTATTACTTTAGATCAAGTGGCTACTAAAGCTCTCATGAATCCCAGAAGTAAATGAGGTTCCAAAGTTTAGCAATGATTTTGAAGCAAAAGTGCAAGGTTGGTTGATGGATTTAAGGAAGCTAATGCAATTCAAGTGAAGAATATCGAGAAAATAACTAATCATGATGTGAAAGCAGTGGAGTATTTTCTTAAAACAAAATGCCAAGAAGACCCGGAGATAGCTACGGTATGTGTTATTCATGTTTTGTTTTAGAAGGCGTAGAATTTGATAAAACATTATCTGTGCATGTACACTTTCATGTTGAATGTCTTTATTCTTGAAATAATTGCAAATGCTTGAGTTTTTTTGTTTTTGGTTTTTTTTTTTCATTTTGAATGTACATCAGAAGACATAAATAATCTTACTCACGGACTGATGCTTAAAGCAGTTAATTATGTTACTCTTCCGGTCATGAATGATTTAACTAATGCTATATATTCTATGGCCGAGGCTAATGCTCACATTCCCATGCTCTCTCTGACACATGGACAAGTAAGTCATCTTATTTAAATATTTATTATAACCACAATTTCTTTAAATGTATGCCATTGCTAAGTCCAGGTGTTTGCGTTACAAGCATCTTACAAGCTTCAAGGTGTCATGAAACGAAGCTTGTCTTGAATGCAGCTGGACACTACGACTGCAGGTTGTTGAGCATTTGGAATTGGTGGGTTTGCTGTTGCTGCAAGTGCTGCTAAGAGTAATGAAAGCTCTATTGGGGTTCATGTAGATAACGTTTGATTAGAAGTTCATGTATTCAACATTTAAATCGGAAACTTATGTATTGATTTGGTCTATTGTTGTTAATATCATTTGATTTTTTATGTTTTCTCATGATTTACTATTGTTTTTATTTTGAATAAAAAAATTTAATATTAAATGGTTAATTACATGAAAATAGCCATATAGAACCACAATAAAGATGTGTGGTCGGGCATTAGTTAATGACCACACTCAAAATTAATAAATTTCATGTGGCTTTACATAACCATTAGCCACACCATCTTAATTTTGTTTATTTTTATGTGACAGAATAATAACAATTGACATGGGTAAAATGAAATATGTGTGACCAAATGTTGGACAATAGCCACAGATAAAATTACAATATTTGAAGTGGCTTTATATAATCATTAGTCACACTATCCTCCATTTGTTTTTTTTTTTTGTGTGACGGAATGATACCAAATGTCATAGACAAAACGGATTATGTGTCACCAAAGTTAAGCAATAGCCACACTTTTTTTATGTGACGGAATAATAGCAAATGTTATAGGAAAACAAATATGTGTGACCAAAAGTTAGAATATAGTCACACATATAATTACAAAATTGTTTCGTGTGTCTATAAATAGTTTTTGACCACACTTACATTAAATTCATGTGACTATATAATAGAAACGGCCACACTTATAGTGAATTCATGTTGCCATTCCTACCTTTTAGCTACAGTTAATAAATGGAAAACTTATTAAAACAATCATTTTGTCACATATTTTTTTAATTGATGTGGCTAAAACAAAACTTTTAGTGACTATATAACTAAAATGGCCACACTTAGAGTAATTTCATGTGGCCATTATTATCCTTTAGTCACATTTAATAGACAGAATGCTTGATTTCAAAAAGAAATATTGGTATCCTTTAGCCACACTTTTTAAGTGCTACGGCCACTAAATGTGAATGTGGCCGTATGATACCTACGATGACTCGACCTATGGTCACACTTAAGCTGGAAAAAAAATGTGTAGCGAAAGGCATATGGTCACACTTTTTTTGTGTGGCCTTAGGCATATTTTGGCGTAGTGTAATAATAATAATAATAATAATTAAAAAAAACATACCGTCGTCGTCCCTGTGCAACCACCATCATCAACCACCCTCTACAAAAACCCACCACCACCAACGAGCCCTAACAGATCTGACTTGAACCGAGCCAACCACCACATATCCACCACGACCCCCCCCTGCAAAACCGCCCTCAACCACCACATCGACCACCTCCACCACATCAGAACCGACAACGACCATCTCCCACACTTCGAACCCCCATCACAGCCCATTGAAACCGCTCTTCAAAAAACCCTCTCCCCACTGTCATCTTCATCATCACCACCATCGAACCACCACCCACCTATCATCTTCAAAACCCCTCTACACCATCCGCCCCCTTCGTTCATCATCAAAACCATCACAGATCCACCCCCTTCGTTCATCACCAAACCCACCACAGATCGTTCTTTTTTAGAGAGAGAGAGAGAGTGTTGTATAAAATATAAAAAAACAGAAATATAAAAAAATAGAAATATAGAAACGGATCGCTATAATAATTGTTGTATAAAAAACCAAAGAAGATAAAAAAATTAAATGTATAACAGTAACCTTAGTGGCAGCCCCATAAATTAACCTCCTAAGGTAAAGGTTAAGAATTGAGTCTCACCTAAATAAAAAAATTTTAGGTTGAGCCATGGGTTTTATCATAGTAAGTCATTGGGCGGTGGGTTTTCTCTAAAATGGTGGCGAGCCGGGTCACCAACATCTTTTGCGTTTGCTGGCGTGAGTGAACTTTTGCTATTGAGTAAAACCAAGGTGATCATGGTTTTGTTGGTCGTTAAAAAAGATAAATTAAAGGGATTAAATATATGATCTTTAATTATTAGTGTGCTTACAAAACTATTTATTATTATAAGGCACCATGGGGCACCTTCGGTATTGGGTAGCCGTTTGGCTATACGGTTCCGACCAATGTGGCTTCGAAAATCTGCATCAGATATCGGCTTCTCTTGGCCGATTCGGCAAATCCAACAACAATCTCTTCCACCTCTCTCTCTCTCTCTCTCTCTCTCTCTTCCATTTTTCAAAAATCTTTTTAGGCTAGTTTAGACTAGGCGTTTCCAGTGTTTAAGCTACTTTAGGCTATTTTGAGGTTGAAATAACGTGACGCAATGAGATTGGTACACCTTATGCTACATGAGGCTTGTACCCCTTCAAATAAAAATATCATATAAAACTACATTTATTATTTTTGTTTAAGAAAAATAAGAATTATCATACCAGTACATTATTAAAATTGGTCGAATATTTCAACTTTTGGTTAAAACTTTACAAAAACAAAATTTGGCTTATTCAAGGCAATCTATAAAAAGAGAGATACTGTATTTCTTTTCTAAGGAAAAATACATTTTATACTTTCGAAGACATACAAAACTGATGTGGTTTGACTTTTCTGTTGTAATTTTTCTTTTCAAAAATGGTATAAATTATATTAATTTTGAAAAAAAAAAAATCTTTCTGACCTCAACAGAAAAAAATATTCAAGCGAGTAGGTCATTAGAACTGAAAAATCGGTGGGTATAGTTAAATAATTAGTTGTTTTGTGTAAGATAGTCTTTGTAAGTATATGGTAGATGGCAGAGATGGTAAGTAGGAATATGTGTCGTGTGATGTTTTTCTATTTAAATCACAAAGTCAATATGAAGTTTGTCACACCATTTCTACTTGTCTTTTATACATTGAAATTTGAAACCAATTCCATAACCCCGTAAATAAAAGTATTGTTTATACTTTTTTGATCAGTAGAAAAATATTATCTTATATTTACTTGATCGAATTTACATTTCTTTATTCAGTTTATTATTTAATTTACTCTTTAACTTCTACGAATAACAATTTACATAATACTCCAAAAGTATCATTTGATAAAGAAAGATTTCAGACGATATTAAAATAAGTTAGAGTTGCAGTGGAAGTCGTCACAATAACTCAAACTAGCTGCTAATCTCACATGCTTTAAAAACCCAATATAACAAATTGGTATACTTGATACAAAGTTATAATTTGATGTACTACATAGGATTAAATCTAATGTTATATAATTAATAAAAAGTTATATTAAAAAACATATGTATTTTACGATTTAAAAAAGTCGGTATATTAATAAAATAAAATATAATGTAATTTGTTAACATATACAGTTATCAAGATATGTATTTAAAAAAAATATCATTGACCGAATAGTTATAAATTATGTTAAATAAATATTTAAAACACTTTTTCTCAAATGGGAATTAACTTTGATTTTTAAATACCACCTATTTTTTATTAGGAAAAATTATTGAAATCGTCCTTTATGTTTACATCATTTTTCAGTAGTCGTCATTTAACTTACACATTGATGACATTCATCCTTTATGTTTCAAAACCTTGCATCCTTTGTCCTTTGGCACTAACTTGACTAAAATTTTCAGTTAAATCTGGTCACATAAGAGTAGTTTAGTCACATTATCATCTATTTAAAAATAGTTTATGTGACACCTGGCAAACTCAGGTTAATTACTTTTGCTAAACTAGTAAGTCTACCGTAGTGAGTCATGCATACATTATACTTAACTGGGTCTGTTGAGTCATTAGGATGGTTTGGGGAATCATCGGGAGTCGTTACAATGATCCAAGCGATCATTGGGAGTCGGTCCATTGTACAAGGATTGGTGATTCGTAGAATCGCCAGATTTAATGCACACATGCAAGTCTTAAGTCCCAAGGATTGGTGAACGAATGTGAACGTGTTAGTTGTCATGCATTATGTGTTTGTAATCATTATATAACTTGTCGGTATATGAATATGTGCTTATATGTGTTAAAATAGTGTTGAATGCGCTGAATGTAGGGGGCGAGTAGGGAGCTATTCGCCTGAAACATGGGCAATTAGGATTCCTAATTGCCTGTTGCAGTTCCTACTCGCGTGTAACATCAGAAATGACTAGAAACAGCTATAAATACCACACTTGACTTGCAAAACATCATTTGTGAAACCCTAACTCGCCCCACGTCTCTCTCACACCATACTCAACCTCTGGAACTCGTTTTTGCCCTAAAACCTACCATTTCCAAGCCTTACACATCCTCTTTAGAAAAATCCTAGGCGTGTTATCCATCCTAAACTTATATCATGTTGTTATTTTGGTCCCTAAAGGTCCAGACCTGGTTTTGTGAAGTTTGTGTCTTTGAAAACCTTTGAAAAACAATTTTAAAACAAGTCTAATCCCTTATATGAGTTATATATGAAGTGTACATGCAAAGAACGTATTTTTATGATTAAAACATGGGGATTCTTATGTGTTTGATGTTTTACTGCTATAGATAAGTTGTTAGGATGATTATTTTGGAGTTTGAAGGTTGTTTTGTGTATTTTGATGATAATATGCGTTTTGACCCGTTTGAGTGATTTAGGAGGATTTAGGATATGGGTTGATTTGATGGTTATATGATGTTAGGGTTTGTAATAGAATGTTGTAGTAACAGTAGGATGATGATTTGAAATGTGATTATGTGATGAAATCTGATTAATTGCCATTTAAGGTAAGTTATGCATGCTTTGATGTGATGGTTTTCATAATAGTATTGCATTTTGGAAAATGCTTGCATTTAGGGTGTTAGACTGAGGATAAATTGGGGGTTTTCATTCAGGATATGTTACTTGATGATTTTGGATTGATGTTGGGTGTTTTACATGTTTCGGATCTGATTTGGAGGCTCAAACGCGCGAAAAGTAGCTCCTGGTGTGCAAGGGCGAGTAGCGGGCGAGTAGGCTGCTACTCGCCTGATATATGGGGCGAGTAGGGAGCTACTCACCTGTAACAGGGGTGATTAGGATTCCTAATTGCTTTTCTGATTCCTAATCGCGTGTTTTGATGCCCAGTCATGTGTGTTTGCTGCTGTAAGTGTATTTTAAGACCCCGAAACATGCTTTGACACCTAGGAACATATTGGGAACCCCGTGATATATCTAGAAACCTGACCAGCTGGGCGGGTGCATATTGTCTCGACTTACGTATTCATTATTCGGGCAGGAGTATACTTGTATTCGTATTCATGTATTCGTGTTCGGTAATGGTTTTCCAATCGTAGTAGTAGCATTACATACGCCTAGATAGCGTGCACATGACATAGTACTGACAAGATTGAACTTGGTATACTTTTGGAACACTTTATAATAACCAGTGAACTCACCAGCATTATATGTTGACATCTTTTTGGCAAGTTTTCTAAGGTCTCTTAGGTAGCAGCACATGGACTAGGTGCACGGGTCTTGCATGGCGTCTAGGGTCTTCTAGTTGCATGTTTTTGAATAAATATTTCAGAATATGTTTATCATGTTTTGGGGTTGTAAACACGTTTAAGCTTCCGCTACTAGTTTCATGTTATTAAAAACATGATGATTTGGTCTACGCATTTTACATTTAGTTGTCGTTTATTGTGACCGTTGACTTGGATCCTGGTGTGTCACACGCCTCGCGGTAAAACCCCACAAGTGGAAATTTTGAGGGTATGACAGTTTAGTAAATAAAAGAAAAACAAAATTTAAAAATTTAATATATATACACATCTCTCCCCCCTCTCTCTCTACACAAGCCACCACCACCTGTCACCACCACCAACCCACACTACCATTGGCCACCACAAAATCCGTCGTAATGAGATTTTCCTTCGTTCACGCAAAGCCATCGCCAAATTTGTTCTTTGTTAACCAATATGGTGTTCAAAACCCTAAGGCTGTTTCATCCTTAGTTTGGGGATATGGTTTGCTGAAAATTTGGGAGTTAGGCTTTTAAACGAGGATAAAGACGATCATGATTGTGCTGGGTCAGGTGGAGTGGTGCAATGGTTGATGGCTTTTGTGGGTTCAGCAGGATTTGCTGTTGGTCACAGACGGTACGTGGGGGGCACCAACAATGACAGAAACGGTGGTGGGATCGGGTAGGAGTGGTGCAGTGGTTGTTAGCTTTGATGTGTTCAGTAGGATACGGTGGTTAGGGGTGAGGTTTTTTTTCAAAGATAATAGAGATAGAATGGGTATGTGTTTGTGTGTGTGTGTGTGTATATATATATATATATAAGTCTTTAGATTTTGTTTTAGTTTTGTTTATTAAACTTTTTTAATCGACTGATAAAATCACCAAACCACCCATATGTGACCAGATATAATTGAAAATTTTGATCGGGTTAGTGCCAAAGGACAAACGGTGCAAGGTTTTGAGATATGAATGATGATTCTCGTCAATTTTATACTTAAAGGGAAACCACTGAAAAAATGATGTAAATATATAGGTTAACATAATGTATTTTAACTGCTATTTACCACCCAACCACATCAAGTATTTGAAAATTTATAGATATTACTTATAGAAAAAATTATCTTTATCATTTTAAAGTTTTAGTATTTTAGCTAACATTAGTTTAAGCTTTTGTGAAGATTTTATGTTAAAACATATAGGTTTATTTAAAGTATTAACAAATAATTTCATATTAAAATTATTTGGATAATAATATAATAGCTATCTTTCATTAAAAAACTAATCCATAATTAAGTAAGATAGATAAAAAATAATAATCTTTAATTAAATATTGTAAATTTATGCATATACAGAATTCCATCCTCATCACTCAGAGAATCGTACTACTTGTCGTACTAAGACCAATTAAGTTAGTGTGGGGTTTATTTGGGTTGCAACCATGATTGCCACCACAACCAGATTGTGATGAGATTACAATCTTTTGGTTTTTATAATATTATTTCCACAACCTAATCCATGTTAGGATTACACAAATGATTATGTTCTTCAGTGAGATGACCACTTGTTGTATCTGAAGCATTGAGCATCAATTGAGTGTAGTTTGTATACAAACATATTGTTCCTCATATTATATAAAGATAAAATTACTAGATTTCTATGTGAGTATGGTTTATTGTAGCTATCTGAACGGTAGAAGGCGCCACGTCTTCTATCTTGCTATCTCAACGGTGTATATCTATGCACGTTGCTTCATCTTTTGCTTATCCACTGCCTCTCTACTCTTCATCTGGAAGTTGCAGACTTACACCGCCTCTCTTGACGACTTCCAACTTCTTCGTTCGGTGGGTTTTATTTATTTTCTTTCCTGGCCTTTGCTTCGACGATTGATGATGGCGGTGTTTGTTGTGGTGTTGTTGCTGCTGGGTTCGATTACAGAATCCTAGGTGGCTACTGTTGTCGCTGATGTTGGTTTTCACCATCGGAAAAGGGAACTGATAAACACTTAGCTACCGGCTACGGTTCCGGTGAAGTTCTGGTATGTTTCTTTCCTGGCTACATGTTTCTTTGCGAGTAGATTGTTAGTAATAGGCGTCCACGCCCAACGGATTCAAGCTCGGTGACAGGTTTAGCAAGTTTTTGGTTTAGGGCTGTCGCACAACTCTCTGTAGGCAGATTGTTCCTTATGCCTTCTGGTTGTTTTACCCTTGCGGCCATTTGCTTCCTCTTTGCTTAAGGGTTGCGGCGCTGTAATTATGTCGCTCGATGTTTGTATGTTCGTTTGTTTATAGCCGCTTTCTTCTGTATTTAGCGGTACAATTACGTGTTTTCCCCTCTAAATTGGTGGTTAGCTATGATGTTAACGTATACGACGTGGACGTCGACTGTGATGACACTAATGTTGTGGAACCGAACGACTTCACGTTATGCGCCTGAGCCTGTTTTCTATCTTAATTGCCGTGTGTTAAGGCTGTTTTACGCCGAATGTATAGCTATAATTACCCGTGATTTCCTATGAACCGGTGGGTTCCAGTTTACTATTTCGATTTGTATATTCGTTATGGCAATGCCGCTACTATCTATAATCGGTGAATGGGTCCGTCTTTTTCCGAGGTTTTTCATTTTAATACCTTCCTGGCTATGATGTTGGCGTATACGACGTGCTCGTTGATTGTGATGGCGCCTCTACAACGCAACCGATTGGCTTGCCGTTGTGCACCTGAGCCTGTTGAATATGTTAAATGCGGCCTCCCTTGGCAATGATGTTTACATTTGCGATGTGACTGCCTACTGTCAAGCGCAGCCGCGGTGCAACCGATTGTGTTTTCGTTGTGTGTTCACGCCTCTTTATATGGCAGTGGCTAATACCCGACTATGATAAGTTGTGGTTCTATATTTGGCAATGGATTGAATTCACGAATGTACAACTACATATATGTCATTGTTATTATAAACTAGGAAACATAATAAGAGAAGGGTACATGCTTTGATCAGTTGTGGTGCTACATTTGGCAACGACTTGATTTTACAACGGTATAGGTACATGTATGTCACTTTTATATGATTGATACGCGGTCTTTGATTGTTTATGTATTTGAGCCTTTTTATTTAAGTCCCTCATTCATTGTTTTCACTATTTTAGGCAAATTGATTATCTTGCCATTGCTTATATTTGTCAGCTATGATGAAATCTTTGGCTATAGATTGGTTTGAGCATTCTGACTTTTTCTTTGCCGCCTATGATAGGTATGCCGCTTTTGGTTTTGTGTGTTATTCGCCTGGCATGCAGCCATGGCGGAGTTATCGATGAAATATTTCGAGTCTTGGCGGGGTAGCCGATGGATTCACATGCGAACCAAGTAGCGTGTAGCCTTTTCAGATTATCAGAGCCTATCTTTATCATTTTTCATTTTTAGTATTTTAGCTAACATAAGTTTAAGCTTTGTGAAGTTTTTAAGTTAAAACATATAGGTTTAATTAAAGTATTAACAAATAATTCCTTATTAAATTTATTTGGTTAATAATATAATAATTATCTTTCATTAAAAAACTAATCCATAATTAAGTAAGATAGATAAAAAATAATAATCTTTAATTAAATATCGTAAATTTGTGCATATACAGAATTCCCTCCTCATCACTCCGAGAATTGTACTACTTGTCCTACTAAGACCATTCCCATTCAAAATCCAACCCAACACAACCCAACATTTCTATAAAAAATAATTTCCCTCTCTTCCACATACACAACTCAACTATAACACACATTCATAACCTAACTCAACCTGAAAATATTTTTATTTAAACGAAATCGGTTTATATAATAAAATTTATATTAGAACGTTTACAAAAAAATTAAGAAATACAATGTATTTTTTTCAGCTTGAATATTATAAGTTATTTAAGTAATTAAGTTAGTGGGGGGTTTATTTGGGTTGCAACCATGATTGCCACCACAACCAGATTGTGATGAGATTTCAATCTTTTGGTTTTTATAATATTATTTCCACAACCTAATCTATGTTAGGATTACACAAATGATTATGTTCTTCAGTGAGATGACCACTTGTTGTATCCGAAGCATTGAGCATCAATTGAGTGTAGTTCGTATACAAACATAATGTTCCTCATATTATATAAAGATAAAATTACTGGATTTGTATGTGAGTATGGCTTATTGTAGCTATCTGAACGGTGTAGAAGGCGCCACGTCTTCTGTCTTGCTATCTAACGGTGTATATCTGTGCACGTTGCTTCATCTTTTGCTTATCCACTGCGTCTCCACTCTTCATCTGGAAGTTGCAGACTTACACCGCCTCTCTTGACGACTTCCAACTTCTTCCTTCAGTGGGTTTTATTTATTTTCTTTCCTGGCCTTTGCTTCGTCGATTGATGATGGCGATGTTTGTTGTGGTGTTGTTGCCGCCGGGCTGGATTACAGAACCCTAGGTGGCTACTGTTGTCGCTAATGTTGGTTTTCACCATCGGAAAAGGGAACTGATAAACACTTAGCTACCGGCTACGGTTCCGGTGAAGTTCCGGTTTTTTTCTTTCCTGGCTACATGTTTCTTTGCAAGTAGATTGTTAGCAATAGGCGTCCCCGCTCAACGGATTCAAGCTCGGTGACTAGTTTAGCAAGTTTTTGGTTTAGGGCTTTCGCACAGCTATCCGTAGGCAGATTGTTCCTTATGCCTTCTGGTTGTTTTACCCTTGGGGCCATCTGCTTCCTCTTTTCTTAAGGGTTGTGGCGCTGTAATTATGTCGCTCGATGTTTGTATGTTCGTTTGTTTGTAGCCGCTTTCTTCTGCATTTAGCGGTACAATTACGTGTTTTCCCCTCTAAATTGGTGGTTAGCTATGTTGTTTGCGTATACGACATGGATGTCGACCGTGATGACACTAATGTTGTGGAACCGAACGGCTTCACATTATGCGCCTGAGCCTGTTTTCTATCTTAATTGCCGTGTGTTAAGGCTGTTTTACGACGAATGTATAGCTATAATTACCCTTGATTTCCTAAGAACCGGTGGTTGCCAGTTTACTATTTCGATTTGTATATTCGTTATGGCGATGCCGCTACTGTCTATAATCGGGGAATGGGTCCGTCTTTTTCCGAGGTTTTTGATTTTAATTCCTTCTTGGCTATGATGTTGGCGTATACGACGTGCTCGTCGATTGTGATGGCGCCTCTGAAACGCAACCGATTGGCTTGTCGTTGTGCACCTGAGCCTGTTGAATATGTTAAATGCGGCTTCCCTTGGCAATGATGTTAACATTTGCGATGTGACTGCCTACTGTCATGCGCAGCCGCGATGCAACCGATTGCGTTTTCATTGTGCGTTCGCGCCTCTTTACATGGCAGTGGCTAATACCCGACTATGATAAGTTGTAGTTCTATATTCGGCAATGGATTGAATTCACGAATGTACAACTACATATATGTCATTGTTATTATAAACTAGAAAATATAATAAGAGTAGGGTACATGCTTTGATCAGTTGTGGTGTTACATTTGGCAACGACTTGATTTTACAAAGGTATAGGTACATGTATGTCACTTTTATATGATTGATACGTGGTCTTTGATTGTTTGTGTATTTTAGCCTTTTTATTTAATTCCCTCATTCATTGTTTTCAGTATTTTTGGCAAATTGATTATCTTGTCATTGCTTATATTTGTCAGCTATGATGAAATCTTTGGCTATAGATTGGTTTGAGCATTGTGACTTTTGCTTTGCCGCCTATGATAGGTATGCCGCTTTTGGTTTTGTGTGTTATCCACCTGGCATGCAGCCATGGTGGAGTTATCGATGAAATATTCCATGTCTTGGCGGGGTAGTCGATGGATTCACACGCGAACCAAGTAGCGTGTAGCCTTTTCAGATTATCAGAGCCTATCTTTATCATTTTTCATTTTTCATTTTTAGTATTTTAGCTAACAAATCCTAGCCACCATCAAGAGAGATTAAAAAGTTAATCAAGCTTGCCGCCACCACACACCACCGTTCCTGTCGACAACCCAACAACGCCCACCCACCCCTTCGCCCAGACCACAACCGGACCACCACGTCGACCGACCCTAACCCCACGCACCGGACCCACCTTAGCAGCCCTATCCACGCGTCGCCATCCCACGTACTGATCCGCCGTCACGCGTCGCGTATCGTCACGGGTGCCCTGTTTTCGTGTGCTTCTCATGTTGGTTTTCTTGATTGGATATTCAGTGTTCTAGAGATTGAACAGATTGGATCTTGAAGTTAGTGTATTATGTGATTTGGCTAACTAGCGAAGCCATTCATTGATCCATCATGCGTTTTTTTGTTTTGGTTAAGGTAGCGTTTCTAAACCCCCTATGGTTGTGGTTGTTAATATTATTTGATTGTATTTGTATTTGAATAACTAGTTTCGAGAATAAATCCATTTTTGTGTTTATACACGCTTCTTCATAAATATATATTAATAAGGTGTTATTAATTATTGTCAAAATATATAAAATAAAGATTTTATTTTTACTAGATAAAACGGATCCGAGTCATAGGGATTGACCGATTCCTAACATGGTCAGTTGAGGGGCTAAGATAACTCAGAGGGACTGAGCCTCCCAGTCCTCTAAAGCCATTGGCGAAGGATAGTGGGGGCCAGGGGGTGCCCCGGCCCTCACTGTTTTTCGGCTCAGTGGTGAAAGTTTTCGATTTTCATAGGTAATTTTAATATGAATTGAGTCTGGCGCCTACCGATTTGATCTTCTGGCCATCACCGATAGGAAAAAGTTGGGTCTCGTGATTTTCGGCCCCCACTAGTATTTTTTTCCAGCTTCGCCACTTCTTAAGGCATGAGGAACAAAGAGAGTTATATAAGCTTTGTCCCTCCTTATCTATTTATACATATAATAAACCAAAGCCATTTTAATGACATGACACTCAAAGATGCATTCTCTTCTTTGAGTGTGCATGTGTCATCCCATGTGGCATTGAGATATTTTAGGAAAAATAATTTAAAAACAAAATTGGATTTTTTCACCCTCATGTTTCCTCCCATAATTTTTAAACGTTAATATCTTTAATATACGAGATTTTTTAAAGAAAAAAATTACACCAAATTAACGAGCGTTTTATTATCTTTCCAACGAGTACCATAGTGCTATATAAAAAACGGAGAAATTTTTTTGTGGGGTTTTGTTCATACAGGAAAAAAAACACAAAGTGTTCAGGTAAATCATTAATCATGTATAGGCAAGTCACTAATTATATTTAAATCAGTAAATATGAATTTTTTTTTTCAACCAGAGCCGAATAGGTTAATAGAGTTATACGTTGTTTTAAGTTAAGTCTCAATATTAGTATGTTAAAGTTGAACATTTGTTTAGTCTTTAGGATGAGTGTTAATATTAGAGTTACATTATAGTTCTACATTCTTTTAGGTTAGGTGTTAGCATTGGAGTTGTACATTGTTAATTTGTTTTAGGTTAGATATTAACATTAGAGTTATACATCAGTCTATTTCATATGTAAAATTGATGTATCATATTAAATTTCTCAACCTGGGACGCTCCCGGGGTATAATCTAGTTTATCATAAGCCCTTCGAGAGTTGTCATTTGATAGCTTCTTAAGTGTATTTGATATTCTCTACGTGAGATTTCAATCTAAAGTAAGTTTGATTGTTTGTTTGTGTTAGTTATCTTTTATATGATCTTCCTAAACTGTCATAATCCATTATATTGTTTCTGCGTTTACTTTGGATCAAAACCTGTTGAATCAAATTCTTGTTAAATAAGAATACGGTCCTACAAAAACAATTTTCAAATTTTTGGATTTGCATATCTAGAACCGTGTTGAAATAGTCATACTCATAATAAGGGATATCTGATTTTTTATCTTTTTCTTGTCTTTTTTATCATAATGTAAAAATCATCCATGTTTAGCGTTTCCAGGTCTTGCTTTTCATAATAAAAGTAGTCTTCTTAGAAAATGAATTCGTTTGGTATATGCAACCAACGAGATTCCTTTCAAGAAATTCTGCTCTTTTCATGGAAAAACAATTTGGTTTAAATTTTTTGTTGCAATAGATAAACAAAACTACAAATTGTTATTATGAAATTACCCTAATACCCTCATGTGCCTCTCATGTGGCCCTAATTTAACGGGGGAAAACTAACATCCATTAGACCAAAGGACCATTGAAATTAGTTAAAAGTACAACAGTCATTTTATGTAACTTAATTTACTCTAAATGTTTTATTAGTGTGACACTCGTCAAACTCAGGTTAATAACTTTTATCAATCTTATAAGTCTACCTTAGTAAAACATTTCTAACATCTTTCTAAACTAGATCTAGGCCTAAATAATGAGTTTTCTTACAAAAAAAACCCAAGTGTTAATGATCTTGGTGACTATCCTATATGTTTTGCGTTGTTGAAATAATATATGAATGATGTTTAGATGACTTAGGACTATTTTGGAACGTGATTTACTAATGTATGAATGATTATTGATGTTTTGTAGACTTTTACCCATTTTGGGGATTTATGATAGAAACCTAGGGTTTGTAACATGAACATGATGATGACAATATGATTAGGGATTTGTTAACATATGTAACCCTACGTTTATTGATCTGAATATGATGTTATTTCAATAATTTTCCATTTTGGTTAAATTTCTCATGCAATTGATGTGACATCTCCATAATTTGCTATTTTGGGTAAAGTTGTGATTTAGCATGTGAATTGGATGGATTGATGTGTGAAATAGGTGTGGTTACATGTGGATAGGATAGATAAGGTTGACTGCAGCTTTTGGTAGAATTTCGTGAACTTTTCAATCATATTTAAAGGGTTTTTGTTCGTCCAAATTGTTCTGCAGCTGTTCAGGTCGAATGAGTTTTCATTCGTACCCTCGAGGATATGAATGAGAGAAGATTTTTCATTCATGTTAATAAGGGTACGAATGAGAGAAAAGATTTTTCATTCGTGCTAATAAGGGTACGAATGAGAGGAATAATTTCCCATTCGTGCCAACATGTAAAATTGTGAAACTTTGATATAAATTAAGTGTTTTATGTGCATTGCTTGTATGTAAACTATATATGCTTGGTCAACTGATGTAACAGGCCACCAACGGGATGTCGAGTCTTGTGTGGTCAAGTCAAACATTCAAACATGTGTGAACCATTAATTTGTGGATACATAGCAGGGAAAGTGTGAATAGATCTATTCGTCATGAAAAGCCCCACTCGAGTCGACTGGGAGTCGGACGGGTGCATATTTGTCCTATCTAACTTACGGCACTGGGTGATGTCCGGTGATGGGTATCGAGGCATTTCTAACGTTCAGCAGTGGTTCACAACACTTTAGTATCATGTAACGATGTCTAGCTAGCATCAGGTATAGATGTAAGTATTGTTGGGTTTGGTTTACATACTATTGAAACTTTATCTCTATGACTCACCGGCATTGTGTGTGTTGACTAACATTGCATGTTTTCTCAGGTCGCTAAGGTATTAGCGAGACTTGGCGCACTGGAGTCGCACTGAATCTCATTTGTTTTGCATGGTCAAACATTATTTTCACACTTTGAACTACTTACTTTTGATTATGGGTTGTAAAGTTTAAATTTGCTTCTGCTGTGGTTTGTTTATGGTTGTCTAAACTTTAAAACTGTTTGGTTTGGTTTTCATTGCGTGGTTTCCATATCATATAGTTTTCGTTTATTGTGACCGTTGACTTGGATCCCATTATGTCACGCGCCTCGCGGTAAAACCCCACAAGTGGAATTTGAGGGTGTGACAGATTGGTATCAGAGCCAGTGGTTATAGTGAACTAGGACTGCATGTAGAGTCTGGTCTCTAGCCAAGTCTCACACACTAGACGGTCACACACTTATGGGTTATATAAGTGGGGAATTACTAACATCGCAGGGGTGTCATCATCATCATAACATACATGTTACATCATCCATTCTATCTTTATCTCCTTTTGAATTCTAGTTCTATCTATTTTTCTTCTTCGGGTTTTGAAGACGAAGAGGCTAGCTTGTAGATCCTTGCACGGCGGTGGCGTACATTGGAGTGGTTTCGACATATTCTCGAGATCTGTTCAGGATTTGAACATCTCCCTTCTATACTCCAATGGACACACTTTCCTACACACACTATCTTGCACTTGTACTCATCGTAATACACCTCTAAGTGTCTGTTCGCTTGGACTTTCTTATAAGTTGAATATCTTGATCGGATGCTTTTTAGTTGATACAAATTGGTCAGATCGGGATGATTCCATATGATGATTACTAGTGTTTTCATGCTAGTGATGATTCTGATCTTCTTATTCTTTGTGAATGCCAAAAGATGTTAGGAGTTCATGGCGGTTGTCGTGGTGGATGTAATGGTGGTCGCGGCGGGGGTCATGGTAACATCAACATGACCAGGATGAGCTGAACAATTTGATTCAGGAACAAGTGAATATTGCTCTTGCTACTTTCCAGGCTACTCAGCATGTCCTTAGTGGTAATTTGATTACTGCCGTTGTTACTTATATCTTCTATAATGTGTTCACTTTGGTGAATCGGTATGCTTGTTGGTGCAGGTAATGCTATCAACTAGTAACCACCTCCACCACCACCGCCTCATATGCAGCCAGTGTGTACTTTCAAGGCTTTCTTGGATTGTAAGCCTCATAGCTTTGGTGGGATTGAGGGAGAAGTGGGATTGCTCTAGTGGTTAGAAAAGATTGAGTCTGTGTTTGCTATATGTAATTGTCCTCCAAGGGAACATGTGAAGCCTGCTTCAGGTACCTTGGAAGTTACTGCTCCGACTTGGTGGAATTCTACTACCCAGAATTGGGTGAAGCCAATGCTATGCCATGGGGAGAGTTTGTGCATCATTTGAAATGTGAGTACTGCCCTCGGGATGAGGTGCAGAAGTTAGAAAATGAGCCGTGGAATCTTAAGAGTGTGATGTCCGAGATTGAGGAGTATAATACTAGGCATCATGAGTTAGCAATTATGTGTCCATATTTGACTGCGCCAATGTACAGGAGGATCGAGCACTACATTGTTAGGTTAGTGCCAGAAGTTCGTGGGTTGGTGATGGCAAATGATTGCACTACATTTCAAGGGACTATCAAGTTGGCTCATAAGCTAACTAATCAGAAGATGGAAGAAGGTGTCTTGCCTCCTAGGGGTGCAGATCAGAAGGACTCTAACAGCAACAAGAGAAAGTGGGATAGCTCTGGGAAGAAGTTCGAGTCTTCTAATTCGTCATATGGGGCCCAGTCGGGGCAGAAGTCGGGTTCATATGCTGGTAGCTACCCGAAGTGTAACAAGTGCAACTATCATCACAATGGTCAGTGCCGCAAGTTATAGTGTCAACGGTGTGGGAAGCCAGGTCACCAGATTCAGAGTTGCAGAGTGAAGTTGAATGAAAAGACTGTTTCTCCGGCAGCTCCTCAACCAAACCAGGGGTGTTTTAACTGTGGTCAGGCTGGGCATTTTAAGCGTGATTGTCCTAAACTGAAGAAGGGTGAGAATGGGAAGAACGGGAATGGTAACGGGAACAATAGGGGAAGTGGCAGGAATGCTCGTGCCTTCGTCATTGGTTCGGGGGAAGCCCGACAGGATCCAAACACAGTTACCGGTACGTTTCTTCTTAACGATTGCTATGCTTTGGTTTTATTTGATTCTGGCGCTGATAAGAGTTTCATATCTTCTACATTTAGTCAGTTTCTAGACATAGTAACTACACCTTTAGAGGCTAAGTACTTGATAGAATTGGCTAACGGTAAACAAATCAAGGCTACACACAGTTTTAAGGGGTGTCGCTTAGAACCTTTGGGTTTGTCTTTCCCCATTGATCTTATGCCGGTCATTTTGGGTAGATTCGCCATTGTTATGGGAATGGATTGGTTATCCTTGTATCGGGCCGAGATAGTTTTTTTTTTAATAAGATTGTTCGACTTCCACTTCTTGATGGCGAGATTTTATCGGTTTATGGAGAGAAGAGTGGTGTTCCTTTGAGCATCATTTCTTGTATGAAGGCCTACAAGTATCTTCGGAAGGGTTATACCGCCATTCAGGCAATGGTTTCTATATCATCAGTGGAAGAGAAGAAGATTGACGATATCCCGGTTGTTCGTGATTTTCCTGAAGACTTACCTGGTCTTCCACCTCAACGTCAGGTTAAGTTTCGTATCGATCTTGAACCTGGTGTAGGACCTATCGCTTGAGCCCCTTATCGTCTTGCACCTCCCAAAATGCATGAATTACCCAACCAGTTACAGGAGTTATTATAGAAAGGTTTCATTCGGCCTAGCTCATCACCGTGGGGAGCCCCTATCCTGTTTGTCAAGAAGAAGGATGGAAGCCTTCGCATGTGCATCGACTATCGTTAACTCAACAAGGTGACAATCAAGAATCGCCACCCTCTTCCACGTATTGATGACTTATTTGACTAGCTTCAGGGTTCCAGTTATTATTCAAATATTGATATGAGATCCGGGCAACATCAGCTTAGAGTGCATGAAGTCAATATTCCGAAGACTGCCTTTCGAACCCGTTATGGCTGTTTTATGTTAGGACAAAAAGGATTGGTGAAACCACTTTTGCAAACCTTAGTCTAATTCACTTCTGTCAAAATATTCTAAGTATAGAACTGCTGAAGAAGGAAGATCAAACTGCTGAAGAAGAGATTACACAAGTACTGAAGAAGAAAAGTCATCAGAAGTTCTGAAGTCCAAACCAGACATTTCTACTGAAGAACTACTGAAGACAAACTACTCATCAGTAGTTTGTCATTCATCAGTACTTATGAGAAGATCTTTTCCACCGCCTTTTGTATCAGTAGTTTATTAGTTTAGTATTACTTTTACTTTATGTACAAGTTCCAAGACTGCAACTTGTTGCAACTTGTTTCTGAACTTGCTTTTTGGCAAGGTTCATGTATTTGTAAAGTCTATAAATAGAAGGGTTCATCCCTCTGTTTTAGATATTGATTTTAATACATAAATCCTTCAAAGCATATTATTGTTATTTCCATTTCATATTTATTGAGAATCTGTCTAAGTGTTTCATTCTCATTCAATACTTAGATTCTCAATAAATACTTATCATTTATTAGTTTCTCAAACATCAAGGGGGAGTAATAACTCCTGTTGATAAGTGTAGCTTTAAACTCATAACATTTCGCTGTGCTATCACTGATCAAGAACTTGCTAAGCACCTAAGTGTTCACTAGCAAGTTCATACAAAAGAGCAATACTGATCCAACAATTGGTATCAGAGCACTGGTTTATCTGATCACATATCAATCGAACACATTGAGAATCAGACACAGGCTCTTATTGATATTCAATAAAGGATTATAAGCTCACTTTTATCAACATCCATCACTTTAAGAGATATTTGACAAATCAATACTCTTTAAAATGGATCCTCATAATACTGGTTCTGCCAATAAACCTGCTATGCTAGTAAGAAATGAATATAACATCTGGCAAAGGAGAATGGCACATACCTTATCACAGACCAACACAGGTTGCTGGAAATCTGTGATATATGGTCCTCATAAACCAGTAAACATTAATCTTGAAACTAAAGAAGAAATTCCAAAAGACCCAAAAGACTATACAGATGATGATTTCCTAAAACTTGAGCTTGATGCTAAAGCTTTCTCTATGTTGGCAATGGCACTCCCAAATGAAATCTACTCTGGCCTATTACATCGTGATAGTGCCAAAGAGCTTTGGGACTGCCTCAAAGAACAGTTTGGAGGAACTGAAGAGGTGATTGCCAACACCAGAGAAATCTTGGCTCAACAATATGAAACTTTTGCTCACATTAATGGGGAAACTTTAACACAACAATTTGAAAGATTCTCCTCATTAATATCTGAGCTAAAATTAAATGGTCAGACCTACACAACTGTATCTATGCTTCATAGGTTTTTAAGGTCTTTACCTGAAAAATGGGAAACATACTCTATAGTCTTAAGATCTTCACCAGACTTTAGCTCCCTCACTCTTACAAAACTTCATGGGAGATTACTTACTTTTGAAAGAGAAATTGATCAAAAGAAAAAGTTACAAAGTTCTGGCAAAACTGCTGATGACTATCTACCAGGTAGTACAGCACTATTAGGACAAGACTCACCAACTTGTTCAAATAGTTTTGGATCTTTTGACCATATTGACATAACTGCTGGGATCTCATCTGAAAGATCATTCCCAGGTTATGACAATAAAGATTTTGGTCAAACTGCTGATAACATGTGTTTTATCATGGATGATTTAAAAAATTTCAGCAGTGATGACTTAGAAGAAATGGATATTTTACACCAACTGGCCACGTTAAGTTTAAAAACAAATAAATTTTACAAAAGGTCAGGAAGGAAGTTTCCAGGACTCAACAGTTCAACAAAAATTGGTTTTGACAAATCTAAACTTAGATGTCACAAGTGTCAAAAGTTGGGACACTTTGCTAGAGAATGTAGAAGCTCTGGATTTAACCAATCTCAGTCTGGAAATAATTTTAACCCCAATTATAACAGGAATAATGGAACACAAGGGAGTGCACATTTTGTACAGGCACAAGCTCCACAACACGAATATGTGCCACAAGTACAATATGTACAGATGCCTGCTCAACAGATGCAGAGCCAACAATCAATCCCTCCCTTTCCAGCTGCTCAACAACCTCCACAGCCTCAGCAACCCTCTCAACAAAGTCTATTTACTTCAGGGTATGTTGATTGGAGCAGTCTTCCTTTTGACACCACAGAGTGTAATCCTGATGCAGACAACAAGATGTTTGACATCAACTGGGGAGAGCCTGACAATGGCAGGAAGAACTTTGCCTTAATGACATTTGAGGGATGCACCTCAAAATCTGCCTTGTCACATGTATCAAAAGAATCTTTGACAAGACTTTGTTCAAATTCTTGCAAAGAATCTTTTGCTCTCATAAGAGAGACTAATGTGCACTTACAAGGGAAAGCAAATGACTCTGAGAGAAAATTCACTCAGATGAAATGTGATTTAGAAAGAAAACTTTATGCAAAAACAAAAGAAGTTTCTAAATTAACTAACACTGCTATTGAAACCCAAGCACAAATTAAAATCATGATAAATGACCTAGGAAATGTCAGACAAGAGCTTGCTGACACCAAGGTCACATGTGAAAAATGGGTTGAATCTTGTAAGGGGTACCAACTATTGCTAAACAAACAAAGTGCTTCAAATGTCAGGTTTGGCATAGGGTACAATCACACTGAAACACCAACAGATTTTTCCCCCAAAACTACTGAAGATGGGAGAAAAATTGTTTCAGGTGAAACTTCTGAAGAGAAAGAATGCACATCTTTCCATGAGAACTTTCTAAAAGCTCACAAAGAAAGTTCTTCAGAAGTACTGATTAATTCTGACTTTAAGCCATCAGTAGTTTCAACTACATCAGGAGTTGAGAAACTGAAAACTACTGATGACCTAAAACCAATAAATACAGTCAGAAACTTGTCTTTAAAAGAAAAGACAAAAGAATGTGAAATCTGTGGTCTGTTCAACCACAAGACATAATTTTGCAGATACAGAAAAGGTATTCAGTACAACAAGAAAAATCAACAACTGGTTGTGGGAAAGCAAATCAAAAATGATTTTGTAAAAATTTTTTCTCCCAGGAAACAACAACCAGTAAACACCTTTTCTCAGAAAAAGATAAAATCTCAACAAAGATCTTTTTCTCAAAATTCTCTTTCAGTAGTTAGACCTAAATCATCAGCAGTTTCACAAACTGCTGAGATTAAAGATCTCATAAACATGGTACAACTACTGATGACCAAAGTTGATGGTGGTCCTCAAAAGGATACCACCATTGCTCTTAATGAAAAATCCATTGTAAAAAAGACATGGATTTCTCAACTTGGTCAAGAACAAACTGTAAATGTTCTCAAGAGCAAACCCAAAGCCAAACTGGCTTGGGTTCCTAAATCTAACTAATTTGCTATCTTGTGCAGAGAGTTTCCAGAGGCTTAAATAGCATTTGGTATGTAGACGGTGGAGGCTCAATGCACATGACAGGATGCAGATACCTGATAAATAATTTTATCAGTCAAAGAGATGGATCTGTATCCTTTGGGAACAATGCTAAGGGATATGTGCTAGGACATGGCAATGTCTCCTCTGGAAAAATACAGTTTGACAAGGTCAATCTGGTTGAAAACCTTGAGTACAACTTGCTGAGTGTGTCACAAATGTGTGATAAAGGATATTCTTCCTTTTTCACAAAGACAACATGCAAGATCATATCACCAGAAGGCCAGAAGTTGATATAGAAGATCATTGAAGATCACACTTTGTTGATAGCCAAAAGATGTGGCAATGTCTATGCAGTGGACATTGAAAAAGACAAAGTACTGAACAACACTGCCTGTTTCTTCTCAAAGGCATCAACTTCAGAGACTGATCTCTGGCACAGGAGACTTGGCCATGTGAACTTTAAAACCATAAATAAAGTCACAAAAATGGGCTTGGTCAGAGGTCTACCCTTAAAAGTATACCAGTGTCAAGAACACTGTGTATCCTGTTTAAAGGGAAAACAACATAAGTCCTCCTATGAGTCTATTGAAGAATAAAAAACAACTGCATGTCTTCAACTACTCCATATGGACTTATTTGGGCCTGTAATAATCATGAGCCTTGGTATGAAGAAGTACTGCTTGGTCATCATTGATGACTACTCAAGATTTACATGGGTATTCTTCTTATTTTCCAAGGATGAGGCTGCTGAAATCATCAAGTTCTTCATTCTACAAGTAGAGAAGCAATATTCTCTACTTGTCAAAACCATTAGAAGTGATAATGGGACAGAGTTCAGGAACAAAACTCTGGATGAATTCTGTTTGTCTAAAGGGATTATTAGACAATTCAGTGTTCCCAGAACTCCTGAACAAAATGGTGTGGTAGAAAAGAAGAACAGAACTTTAATAGAAGGAGCAAGAACAATGTTAGCTGATTCTGGCCTACCATTATACTTTTGGGCAGAAGTAGTTAACAGATCATGTTATGTTCAAAATAGAGTCCTTATTGTCTAGAGACATTCAAAGACTGCCTATGAAGTTCTTCATGGCATGAAGCCCCTTATCTCCCTTTTTAGGGCTTTTGGGTGTCAATGTTTCATCTTGAACATTAAGAAATCTATTTCAAAGTTTGCTGCCAAAGTTGATTCAGGTTACTTTCTTGGTTATTCTTCAACTAGAAAAGCCTACAAGGTTTTTAACTCAAGAACCAGGATAGTAGAAGAAACACTGAATGTCAAGTTCAATGAGTCAAAACACACTCTCATTCCAGCACATCCTGCTGAACTCTTTGACCTTGACAGCTTCCATTTTGGACCTGAAAAGACTGTCACTTCATCCAAACCTACTTATTATGGTAATCAAAGGTTTGATGATGAGGATCTAGCACCATGGACTCCTCAAACAGTCATTAAGTCAACTTCAAAACCATCAGAAGTTTCACAAACTTCTGATTCAACAAATGCTGAGGAACAAACTCAAACATCTGCTTCAGCACCTGCAACTACTGAAGACATTGAAACTGCTGAACCAGATATAATAGACCTCAGTAGCTTGTTTGAAGAACATGAGCCACCAACACCTGTCAGTGGTTTACAACAACTGATCGAACACAAAGATCATCCACTTGATCAAATCATGGGTGATATTGCATCAGGTGTTCTTACAAGAAACCAGCTTTCCAACTTTTGTCTCTTCTCAGTATTTATTTCACAGTTGGAACCAAAGAAGTACCAGGAAGCCCTCAAAGACAACAATTGGGTGCAAGCAATGCAAGATGAATTGCTTTCAATTCAACAAGCAACAGGTTTGGGAAATCTGTCCCTTACCACCAAACAAGCAACCAATTGGCACAAGATGGGTTTTCAGGAACAAACAAGATGAAGCTGGTATGATTATAAAGAACAAGGCAAGACTGGTAGTACAAGGCTACTCTCAAGAAGAAGGAATTGAATATGATGAAACCTTTTCTCCAGTTGCAAGGCTTGAAGCCATCAGGTTATTTCTGGCCTATGCCATTTCCAACAAAATAAAAGTTTATCAAATGGATGTTAAGAGTGCATTTTTGTATGGAAAGATAAAAGAGGAAGTGTATGTTTGTCAGCCACCTGGGTTTGAGGATCCTTCTCATCCTGAGTGGGTGTACAAACTAGACAAAGCTCTTTATGGGCTCAAACAGGCTCCAAGAGCCTGGTATGAAACACTTTCAACCATTTTACTCAAAAATAACTTCACAAGAGGTGCCATTGATAAAACTCTTTTTATAAAACATGTTGGAAATCATATCTTACTTGTTTAAATATATGTTGATGATATCATATTTGGTTCAACAAACAGAAAACTGTGTGATGAATTTAAGAAACTCATGCAATCAAAATTTGAGATGAGTACAATGGGAGAACTGCAGTACTTTCTGGGACTGCAGATTAAACAACAAACAAATGGAACTTTTATACATCAATCAAAATATGTTAAAGAATTATTAAACAAATTTTCTTTACAAGACTGTAAATCATGTTCCACTCCCATGACACCAACCACACAAGTTGAACCAGATGATCAAGGAAAACAGGTTGATCAAACCATGTATAGATGTATGATAGGTTCCCTTTTATATCTAACTGCTTCTAGACCAGATATTATGTTTTCAACATGTGTCTGTGCTAGATATCAATCAGCTCCAAGGGAATCACACCTCATTGCAGTCAAAAGAATCTTCTGATATCTGAAAGGAACTCCAACACTTGGAATTTGGTATCCTGCTTCAAGCAATACCAAGTTATCAGCTTTTTCAGATAGTGACTATGCAGGGTGTAAAATGTCAAGAAAATCAACATCTGGTGGTTGTCAATTCTTAGGAAACTGTCTAGTGTCCTGGCAATCAAAGAAACAAACATCTGTTGCAACTTCAACTGCTGAAGCTGAATACATTGCAGCTGCAAGTTGTACATCACAGATACCATGGCTCCAGTATCAACTTCTTGATTATGGAATCAAAGAAACCAAGACACCATTGCTTGTAGACAGCAAATCTGCCATTAACATCATTCAAAATCCTATTCAGTTTTCAAAAACCAAACATATTGAAATCAGGTATCATTTCATAAGAGATTGCTATGAAAAAGACAAGATTGAAGTGAAACATGTAGCAACAGCTAATCAAATTGCTGACATATTCACTAAACCCCTTGACACATCAACATTTCAGAAGTTAGTATCCATGCTTAGGATGCTAAATTTGTAAGTGTTTCTGTTTACTTTTCTGCACATATTTTTCATTTTTCACTTACATCTGTTTTCAAAATTGAAAAACTTCTGAAAAACAAACAAGAGAGAAACTACAGATGAACAAAACATTAGTATGGGAATATTTTTTTTTTTAAAAAGGTGATTAACTTCTGATAAAACAACCTTCAGAAGTTATGAATAAAAGTATTTATAAAGTATTCTCATCAGTTGTTCAAAACTACTGAAGAGAAAGTGGGAACTACTGATGAAAATAATTCTTCATCAGCAGTTTAGTCAAAAAGGGCAAATCAGACTTTTCCCACATCAGAAGTTTGACCTAGGCGGTTTAAAACTTCTAATAAAGAAGTTTGACCCAGGCGGTTTAAAACTTCTGATAAAGAAGTTTGACCTAGGCGGTTTAAAACTTCTGATAAATACCTTTTTCCAACACTTATCCATTCAAAAAGCAAAAATTCCCTCATTCTCTCTCAAAAAGCTCTCAAACCCTGAACCTGCAAAAACACTATTCGATTCAATCACACACAAACCACATGGCTTTAGTTCTAAAATAGGGACACAATCTTAGAGCCTACTTAGAGAAACAAGAAGGCTAGTCCCAATACGATGAGATCATTGATCTTGTCGTCAAATCCCAATATATCACCGCTCTCACAATAGACCCACCAATACATCCTGAAACTCTCAATGAGTTCTGGGCTAATGCTGAGACAGTGATGGTGGATAATGAGGTTATCTCCCTCAACTCAACAATCAAAGGGAGAAGAATGGCCATCACACCGGCCACACTTGCAATTAGACTGGGGTTGAATGATGTGAATGCCCCTGAACAGGTTGCAAACTCTGAAATCCACCTAACCATGACAGAATGTGGTTATCAAGGTACTCTCTCACAAGCTACAATCTTTAAAAAGTATTTTGAACCAAAATACAAACTTTTGTTTCATTATATAATTATGTGTTTGAGTCCTAAAACAGGGTCTTATGACCAGATGCCCTCAACCTTTCAACCAATTTTTCATTCCATTGTGAATGAAACAAAATACAGGGCATCAAAACTTTTCTTTAATGAGTTGGTGTTACATCATAATAACACTAAAAAGAAGTTTTTGTTATACCCAAGGTTCATTATGCAATGCTTAATCAAAGAACTGGGTGATGAGGTGCTTGTGGGTAAAACTGCAATTTTGTAACCCTTAACCTCACAAGCATACTCTAGGCACAACAAACAGGCTGCCGGCCAGAAGATGACCAAGGGGAACCAGAACCAGTCCCCATGGAACCCTCAACTTCCAAACCTACACCCCCAAAGGCCAAGAAACCCAAGGAACAAAAACAAAAACCCACCAAACCAAAAAGAAAAGCTGTTCAGGAGGTTGAGATGCCTGAACAAACTATTGTGCAATCTGCACTTCTTAAAGATGTGACTGAAACATCCTCTCAGTCTCATCCATCTCAGACCCCACCAAGAGCACCAATCACAATTATTTTCAAAAGAAAAAGACTTAAGAAAACCATTCCTATTGATGCTTCTTTTGAAACTGCTGAACCCACTGCCCAAACTACTGAACCAGCACCCCAACTTTCTGAACCTGATTTTGAAATAGCCAAACTTCTCTCTGGGCTAAAAGAGAAAGTCCCATCTAAACATGTCAGTCCCCAACAACCACATCAAACAGGGGACATAGCCTCAGAATTTGACATGGATGTGGACACTCAAAGCCCTAACCAAAGAGATGAGGATGAACCAGGGTCTCTAAGCCCAAACTTAGAAACTCTTGGTACTTTTGAGGCTGCTACTACTCATTTACCACCCAGTGGTGGATCTGAGGAAAGAAGCAACATAGCTAAGACCTCAACTGTGGCAACTACTGATGAAGGCTTAATGCTTGAGGTAGGAAATCCTCTGAACCAAGAAAAAGAGGTACATGAGACAACTGAGTTGGGCTCAGCTCATGATGTAACTGATACAGTCCTCATTGAGGATGTAATCAGGGATTCAGATGATTCCATTGACTTGGATGATGTTTCAAAACACAAAACTACTAAATTGACGGCTACAAGTGAAGGTCCTGCACCTGGTGTATCTATGCTCAAGAAGCTAGTCACACCAGATCAGGTTAAAGTCCACTTAATCCCTGATTCCCATATAGTGGCATCTTCTGTACAACAAGAAGATCAACCAAAAACACACCCCTCACTACAAATGCCTACCCAATTCCCTGGGCAATCCAGCATAGACATGAACCAGCTATGCAGCCCAGGTGGTCCCTTATATCATATGATGAACACCCTCATCAAAAATCACTTCCAAACCTACACAGCTAACTTGGAGCTGTCAATCAAGAACCAATTTGGAGTGATACAGACAAAGATGAACGATCTGTCCAACAAGATTGAATTCAACAGCAAACAGATTGCTACTCTTACAGGTCAGTTCTCCCAACCTTCAACATCAAAACCTGATGAAGCCAAAAAGGGGGAGAAAACTAAGGAACCTATGGAGTCACTTGAAGCCAGGAAAAAGGCAAGAGTGGCTATCCAAGAGAGAGAACAAAGAAACCAAGCCAGAAAAGAAAAACTGGCCCAACAGTTTGGTGTCTCTATTCAAGAAATAGAAGATGCTGAAAAGTCTGATGAATCCCAAGGGCACAATGAAGAAACCTCTGATGGACAAAGTTCTGATGAAGACTCAGAAAGTACTGAAGACAATCCTTCAGTAGTTGACAAACCTTCAGTAGTTGTCAACCCATCAGATGTTAACACTTCCAACACTCAAACTGCTGAACAAGAGCCTTCCAAATCAACTGAACCTACTCAACCAACTCCTGTTCCTCCTAGGCCTATTACAACAGTTACCACTATGACTGTACTAAACCCTTCTCCAATCTCTCAATCAGCAGAACTTCTTGAGAAGAGTTTAGTGGCAGTTCAAAAGAAAGCCAAGGAAGATCAGATTTGGAAAATTCTGGAAGAAAGCTTATGAAGCTGAACTTCAAAGGCAGACTAGCCTAGAAAGAATTGCTGAGGAAGACAAAAGACAACAACTGATGTCTTATATTATCAAGAACAGAGAGATCAAAGCCCATACACTAAAGAGACTCTCCATGGAAGAGCTGATAAGAAGAGCTCAACTTATTGCAGACAAACTTGCAACAAGTAAAGATGCAAAAGCTAAGAGAGCCCAAATGATAGAAGAACTAGTAACTAATGGTTATGATTCAAAAGCCTCTGTGTCCAAATGGAAAGAAGAAAGATTAATGGACACTTACATAAAATACAAGGCTGCAAGGGCTACAAATCCAGAGAAGTTTAAAACTGCTGAAGTATCAACTTCAGTAGTTAGAACTTCTGGTGTTCAAAGAAGACCAGCTACTCAAAAGAAGAAATCAGAGGAGAATGTGAAGACTGATTTCAGAATGGTACTACTAGAAGGAAGTACAGTAGTCCATTCTGACTTTGACATTGAAGAAAAACCTCTGATCACACAATTCAGGGATCCTTCCACCTTTGCCTATCAAATCCAGAAAACCATCAAAGACAAACTGCAGACTAAGGTAGTTACTGAGCATCATTTGCCAACTTTTCAAATACCTAATGTGATCCAACAAGAACAAGGAGGTGAATCCCACCTGAGAGTCACTGAAGTTGAAAACATCCAACACTCAGGAGCATCCCAGGGTACCACTATGGTTCCCTACACTTTAGACTTTGACAAGTCTAAAGTACCTATCATCAGATGGTCCTTTACTGATAACAACTCAGTACAAGTGACAAGAAGAGATCAGACAAGCAGAGCCTATAAGTCGATGAATGATCTGAAGAAGCTATCAACTCAAGACCTGCTTACAATCCAGCATCTAGAACCACAAAAAGGATCTCTCACTGATGAACAGCTGAACCAGCTGAAGAATTCCATGTTCAAAGGAATATGGAAGATTGTGAATGACAGAAGAAAACAATAAGGAATTAGGAAGGTTTTGGCTTCATCAATCCAGGGGGAGATTGTTAGGACAAAAAGGATTGGTGAAACCACTTTTGCAAACCTTAGTCTAATTCACTTCTGTCAAAATATTCTAAGTATAAAACTGCTGAAGAAGGAAGATCAAACTGCTGAAGAAGAGATTACACAAGTACTGAAGAAGAAAAGTCATCAGAAGTTCTGAAGTCCAAACCAGACATTTCTACTGAAGAACTACTAAAGACAAACTACTCATCAGTAGTTTGTCATTCATCAGTACTTATGAGAAGATCTTTTCCACCGCCTTTTGTATAAGTAGTTTATTAGTTTAGTATTACTTTTACTTTATGTACAAGTTCCAAGACTGCAACTTGTTGCAACTTGTTTCTGAACTTGCTTTTTGGCAAGGTTCATGTATTTGTAAAGTCTATAAATAGAAGGGTTCATCCCTCTGTTTTAGATATTGATTTTAATACAGAAATCCTTCAAAGCATATTATTGTTATTTCCATTTCATATTTATTGAGAATCTGTCTAAGTGTTTCATTCTCATTCAATACTTAGATTCTCAATAAATACTTATCATTTATTAGTTTCTCAAACATCAAGGGGGAGTAATAACTCCTGTTGATAAGTGTAGCTTTAAACTCATAACATTCCGCTGTGCTATCACTGATCAAGAACTTGCTAAACACCTAAGTGTTCACTAGCAAGTTCATACAAAAGAGCAATACTGATCCAACATTTTAAGTTCTTACGAAGAGAACAGCTTCGACTTGTCTTGCAACTCCTACGAAGAGAGCGGCTCTATGCTAAGTTCTCTTATTGTGACTTATGGTCAATGAACTGGGAATTCATGTCGATCCAGCCAAGATAGAAGCCATCAGAGACTGGGAAGCACCAAGGAAGCCATCTGAGGTACGGAAATTCCTAGGCCTTGCGGGTTACTATCGTTATTTTATTGAGTGATTTTCGAAGATTGCTCAACCCCTCACATCTCTTACCCAAAAGGACCGGAAATTCGACTGGGGTGATTCACAGGACTCGGCGTTTTAGACGCTAAAGCTTGAACTTTGTTCTGCGCCTATCTTATCCTTTCCTGAGGGTATGGATGACTTTGGTGTTTACTGTGATGCTTCTATCCAAGGTCTGGATTGCGTGCTGATGCAACGCGAGAAGGTTATCGCTGATGCTACTCGTCAGCTTAAGGTTCATGAGAAGAACTATACTACCCATGATCTGGAACTGGGTGTGGTTGTTTTTCCTTTGAAAATCTGGAGACACTACTTATATGGTACAAGTACACCATGTACACCGATCAGAAGAGTCTTCATCATATCTTTAATAAGAAGGATTTGAACATGCAACAACGTCGATGGGTTGAGCTTCTGAACAATTATGATTGTGCCATCAAGTACCATCCTGGTAAGGTGAATGTTATGGCAGACGCCTTAAGCAGGAAAGAGTCCCTTAAACCTCAGCGTGTTCAAGCCTTACAGCTCACCATCCATTCCGGGTTGCCCGACCAAATCCGTTCTGCACAACAAGAAGCTTTGAATGAGGAAAACCATAAAGCTGAAACTATGCATGGTGCTGATAAGCATCATGAACTTTGGTCGGATGGCCTACATTATTTTTTGCGAAACTTGTTAGGGTTCCGTTATTCGAGGGTTTGTGAGAGCTTTTTTTGGATGAAGCTCACAAATCCTAGTATTCTGTTCACCCTAGTTTCGATAAGATGTATCAAGATCTGAAGATACTCTATTGGTGTCCGAATATGAAGGCTGATATAACTTCATACGTCAGCAAGAGTTTGACTTGTGCTAAAGTCAAGGTTGAGTATCAGAAGCCGCCTGGTTTTCTTCAGCAACCTGAAATTCCTGAATGGAAGTGGGAATGAATGACTATGGATTGTGTAACCAAACTTCCGAGGTCATTAAATGGTCGTGATACTATTTGGGTGATTGTCGATCGGTTGACAAAATCTGCACACTTCCTAGCAATTAAAGAAAAAGACAGTTTGGAGCGGCTAGCTCCAATCTATCTTAAAGAAGTGGTTTCTCGGAAAGGGGAGCCTTTTCTATCATCTCTGATCGTGATTCTCGTTTCACTTCGTATTTGTGGAAATCTTTGCATAAAGCATTGGATACTCAGTTGGACATGAGTATGGCATATCATCCGTAAACTGATGGTCAGAATGAGCGGACGATTCAAACATTAGAGGACATGCTTCGAGCATGTGTCAGTGACTTGTGTACGAGACTTTCGTGAAGATCGTGCAAATTTGTAATTGTATGGCTACAGCTCGGGATCGTCAGAAGAGTTATGCTGACCGTCGTCGCAAACCATTGGAATTCCAGGTTGGTGACATTGTACTTTTGAAGGTCTCAACATGGAAGGGCGTTATACGCTTTGGGAAGTGTGGCAAACTAAACCCTCGTTATGTCAGACCGTTCACAATCCTGGAACGGATTGGACCGGTGGCATACAAACTTGACTTACCAACTGAACTCAGTAGCGTGCATAATGTCTTCCATGTCTCTAATTTTTAGAAGTGTTTGGTCGATGATTCACTCATCGTTCCTCTCGAAGAGATCAAGGTTGATGATCGTCTGTGCATCCTTACAGTTCGCTGGAACTCCAACCGGTTGAAATTCTAGATTATAAGACTCGTAGCCTTCGTCGGAGAAAAATCCACATCCTTACAGTTCGCTGGAACTCCAACCGTGGACCAGAGTTCACATGGGAACACGAGTATCAGATGAAACTCAAGTATCCTAACTTATTCCCGAAGCAAAAACCTACCACTATTGAGGCTAACTTAATTTCGGGCGAAATTATTTTCAACAAGGGGGTGATGTAGCAACCGGAAAATTTTTCTTTCTTTCCTTTCGACTTCGAGCAATTTTTAGGACGAAAATTATTTCAACAGGGGGATGATGTGACACTCGGAAAACTCATATTAATAACTTTTTTCAAACTTATAAGTCTACCTTAGCGAAACAATTATAAAACGTACTTAATAGGGTTAGTTGAGTCGGTTTAGTGATTCGGGGAATCACCGGGAGTTGGTCTTGAACACATACTAGTCATGGCTTGGTGATTCGAAGGATCACCAAGTAAAGACACGTGCACGAGTCTCGTATCCCGTCCGTTGGTGAAACAATAATACAATACAGGTAACTTATTGACAATTACGTGTTATATGATCATTGATAGCTTAGGAATACATGTTTATGGGAATTAACATGATAAACTTGGAAAATCTCTCATTCTTATAAAAGTTGGTAAGAATGAGCCACTAGATTTCTCATTCGTGCTAATATAGGTACGAATGAAAAACATAATCCCTCATTCGTGCCAATGAAGGTACGAATAAGAAAATTAGTAAGAATGAGAGACAAAATTTCTCATTCGTACCAATGAGGGTACGAATGAGAGAAATTCTTTCTCATTCATACTAATGAAGGTACAAATGAGAATAGATTATATAAGCATCTCTTTGTCGCATTTTCATAATTTCACAAACTTAACTCGCTCCTAATTGCTCTCTCTCTCAAAACCTAACCTGTAGAAACGAGTTTTTGCCCCTATTTCTTGGATTCTAAAGCTAAAACAAGTTTTATATCACTATCAAGTGAACATTTAAGGTGTGTTAATCATCTTATCCCTTTTTAATACATTTTTATACATATTTGATAAATCCTAAGTGTCCAGATATGATCTTAACAAGTTTTCTTAAATAAAAACCTTTCTAACATCCTTCAAAACTAGATCTAGGCCTAAATATTGAGTTTTCTTACAAAAACCCAAGTGTTAATGATGTTTGTGACTATCATATATGTTTTATGTTGTTGAAATGATATATGAATGATGTTTAGATGATTTAGGACTGTTTTGGAAATGATTTACTGATGTTTGAATGATTATTGATGTTTTGTAGACTTTACTCATTTTGGGGATTTATGCAAGAAACCTAGGGTTTGTAACATGAACATGATGATGATAATATGAATAAGGATTTTTTAACATATGTAAACATGTGTTTATTGATCTGAATATGATGTTATTTCAATAATTTTCCATTTTGGGTAAATTTCTCATGCAACTGATGTGACATCTCCATAATTTGCTATTTTGGGTAAAGTTGTGATTTAGCATGTGAACTAGATGGATTGATGTGTGAAATAGGTATAGGAACATGTGGATAGGATAGATAAGGTTGACTAAATCGTTTGGTAGCATTTTGTGAAGTTTTCTATCAAATTCGAAGAGTTTTTGTTCGTCAAACTAGTTCTGTAGCTATGCAGGTCGAATGAGTATTCATTCTTACCCTCGAGGGTACGAATGAGAGAAAAGATTTTTCATTCGTGCTAATAAGGGTACGAATGAGAGAAAAGATTTTTCATTCGTACTAATAAGGGTACGAGTGAGAGGAATTATTTCCCATTCATACCAACGTGTAAAATTGTGAAACTGTGATATAAGCTAAGTGTTTTTTTGTGCATTTCTTGTATGTAAACTATATATGCTTATCAATTGATGTAATGGGTCACCAACGGGATGTCGAGTCTTGTGTGGTCATGTCAAACATTCATACACGTTTTCAAACATATAAAGTCAAGTCTTAGACATTAGCGGTTATTAGACAAACATATCATCGGTCAAACATTAATAGGCTATCTATCGAAGGTTTCTAGTAGTTGGAATCACCAAACAAGCCTGGTTTATTATTATATAGAAGACGCAACCTAAGGTGAGTGTCACGGCCACACATTTTACTATTTTCATATTTGGGGGAGAAACATGCGGTACAAACTTATGAACTTTTAGACCAACATATTACATTATATCATGTGGGTACTAAGTGACATTACATCATTTAACGTCCTTATAACGTGTGAACCATTAATATGTGGATACATAGCGGGGAAAGTGTGAATAGATCTATTGGGCCCGGCAAGCCCCACTTGGGTCGATTGGGAGTCAGACGGGTGCATATTTGTCCAATCTAACTTACGGCACTGGGTGATGTCCGGTGGCGGCTATTTAGGCATTTCTAACATTCAGCAGCGGTTCACGACACTTTAGTATCATGTAGCGATGTCTAGTTAGTATCAGGTATAGATGTAAGGATTGTTGGGTCTGGTTTACAAACGTTTACATACTTTTCAAACTTTATCTATGTGACTCACCAGGACTGTACGTGTTGACTAACATTGCATGTTTTCTCAGGTCTCTAAGGTAGCAATGACTCTACGTGTACTGGAGTCGCACTGAGTCTCATTTGTCTTGCATGGTCAAACATTATTTTCACACTTTGAACTACTTACTTTTGATTATGGGTTGTAAACTTTAAACTTGCTTCCGCTGTGGTTTGTTTATGGTTGTCTAAACTTTAATACTGTTTGGTTTGGTCTTCATTACGTGGTTTCCATATCATATAGTTGTCATTTATTGTGACCGTTATCTTGTATCCTGGCATGCCAAGCGCCTTGCGGTAAAACCCCGCAAGTGGAATTTGAGGGTGTGACAATTAGCAAACCTAACAATAGCACATATCATTTCCTTGATGTATAATAATAGCATTATACTAACTATTAAAAACCCATGGCTTTGAACAATGCTTTAGTTTTTTTTATATTTGATTATGTGGCTATTTGGATATTTTACATTTGACATGTGGTTATGTGTGTTGTTTTATAACATGTGTTCTCTCTTTTGTCTTCCATAATAAATGTTGTATTCTCAGTAGAGCGAGTGTAACACCCCAACCGATGGCAGAAACATCGAGGTGTCACGTATGAATGATTGTTCAGTAGCTCATTGTAATACATATGTTTACATAATCCTTTATTACAATATTGAATTACATTAAATGTCTTGAATGAAATCTAGTAGTTGTCTAAGTCATGAGGCATTAAAGTTTACAACTAGACATGTATGTAGAATTGCTTAAGTATAATGTTGCAAGTATAAAGAATTGCATAAACATGGTTACGTAAACTCACCTTAGCAAAGTATTAAGTCTCGAGAAAAAGAATATGCGTAGCCCAAAGTTGCCAAGTATTACCCTATGTATAAGGTAACAAATAAGTCTAAGTCTTACTAGTGTACAAGTATTTTCAAGGGTTTCGAATTTGGGGATAAGTATTCGTTTGATTATTAATTAAATTCTTTAATAAATAAAAGAAATTTGATAAATAAATAAACAAAAATCTTTTTGTAAACTTTAGATTAAAGATGGTCACATTATAAAGTTTTAAGTATGAAAATATTTTTTATAAAATTATTTTCGTAAAAATAGAATATTTAATCTATTTATTTCAATTTGTCAAAAATATAACTTTAATATCTAAAAATATTAAAATTAAAGAATTTTTTTTTGAATTAAAATTTGTATTTCTGTTCTAAATGGACAGAAATAATTTATATAAAATTTTGGTGCAAAAATATTGAAAAATGAATTTATTATGATTTATTTATGATTAAAATAACAAAAATCGATTAAAAATATTAAATAAATGATTTTTCAGAAATAAAAATCATTTCTGGAATATTTAATGTTTTATAAACTCGGAGTATTTTTGTGGAAATTTATATAATCGGTTTGATATTTTTATAGAATTTTACAATTATAATAGAATAAACTTGTAATATTTATTATATATAATAAATAAATAATTTTTGGAAAACTAAAAATTGTATGTTAAACTTTTCTATTAGAATAACATATAATATTTTTTGTAGAATTTATAAAGAAGTTTTACCATTTTTAAAAATAATAGAGAATATATAAGAAATAAAGGTTTTTAAAAAAAAGGAGTTGGTTTAAGCCATGGCTCGAACCCGGGTCTGAGACCGGGTGGAGTTTTATCACAAGCCCAGCCACCAACTGGGCTGGACCCTGAGAACGAATATTCTTGGTTTGATATTAGTTATATATGTTATTAGTACTGTTTCCAATTAATAAGAAAAAGGAAGCTTCAAAACGGGACTCGAACCCTGGCCACCGGGCCGGTTTGCGTGATAGACAAAAGAGGCCACACCAACTGATCAGTTGATCACTTGGTGATGATTTTAGTTCAGAATTAGATATATACAGTGGTCTGCAGAATCGTTTTCCCCCAAATCGAACCCCACGAGCCCTAGGTTTTCAATAATCAAAATTGACAACCAATAACCCGATTCATCATGGGGTTATTGTTGTCTGGGGGCCAATTAACAAAGCCAAACAAAAAAATTATGACTTACAATACGTATACGCGTGTTTAGAGAAAGTCAACAAAAGTCAAACACGAGCAATAGATGATCAAAATGAGTTTTTCAGAGGAAATTGAGGGTAAAGAGAGTGTGTTCTGCGAGTGTAGGTTGTTGTGAAGGCCTCAATTTATATGGAAGTGCTCGGTTGTTCAATTTGGTAAGTGTTGACTCGTTTTTAAAGCATAAACGCGTGATTGACATCATTATGGTATGTTATAATGATGATTGAGCTCGTATAAAACGCGAAATGGGTCAGACGCATCAATCCTCGTTAACTTAACTGGATTACACGCAAAATTGATGTTAATTATGGGTGATTATTGTCACAGTTGACTTTCCAAGTCAACTGTCACGTTTTACTACCCTAATATAATTATAATGTTGGGGATATGAAACAAGTATATGGTGTAGATCAGATGGTTTGTTGTGTGTGTGTAAATGGATCGGCCTTGGGCACGGGTTCGAACCCCGGCCCAGGCAATAATTTTTTTTATAATTATAACACCACTTTAACACTAATATATGTTTATAGTATGGTACTAGGGGTCCAAATGCGTCGCGAAATAATTTTAAAGGGCACGATAATGATAAAAATTCGATGTTTTATTAATAATAGTCGTAACGTACATAGAATTCAATGCGAAATGTTACAGTCTCCCCTACTTTTAGGAACTTCGTCCCGAAGTTAAATGAAAAACACAAGGTTGAGGGTGATTGGGTAGAATTTAGGGCAACTGTGGTTTGGAAGTTCCTTTATTGGTAATAGGATAGCGGTTTCGAATAATTTGGATAAGGGGTCGGGTATGTGTGAGCTTTAAGGGTTGAATTAGGTTCGTTTGAAATCGCAAGGAGAGTAAGAATCTAGCAAAGCATTAAGTTTTAGAAGTCCTAAAAGAAATGAGTTGATGGACTATAGAAAGACTAAATGAACTACTAGGTAACTAGAGTTTATAATTGGTTTTATACCAAAAACCTTGATAGAATTTCACACTACCTTAACGTACCTGTAAATTCGTGATTACGTTCCGGACTGCATTCACCAATTTACCTTACATTAGGGTTTTGTGTCCTTCTATGACTCTACCGGTTGTTGAGCAGGTTCGATAGCCTCCACCAGTCGTTGAGCAGGTTGTAGGGCCTCTCCCGACTGTTGAAAGGCTTGATGACCTCTACCAATCGTTGAGTAGGTTATTTGGTACTCAACTAATTGTTGAACAAGTACTTCATCCTTAGTCGGCCGTTTGATTAAATGTAGCATTTATTGCAAATTGATAGTATGTCTATGTAATCAAGCATAGTATGTGAGTTGTAGTCGTATAGGTTTAGATATTGATATAGCAATTAGTTCATATTCAAACAAGCATGCATCCAAGTGTTATGATCATACAAGATAAATGACTCTCATGTAAAAGACAAAAATTTCGATACTTGGATCAATGAGTGTCGATACATAGGATTTTTAGAAAGCATATAACATCCAAATGGTGGGGCTAGTTGTTAAGTAGCTGGGGGGGGGGGGTCCCTAGCAGGATTATTTGGAGCAGCAAGGGCATTTGCAGCAGGAATTCGACAAACATTCGCAGGATGCCCATACCTTTGACAGTTGGTACACTGACGACAGGGCACTTGGGTTGGGTGGTGATACTGACAGGTGTCACACTTAGGTTGGTTCCCGGTATACTGTTTCTTGTTGGGTGGAGGAGTGGTATCTATTGCGAAATTCCTGGCCTGGCGCCTCCCATTGGTTGAGGACTCAGTTTTAATCTTGACAGCAGGTTGAGGAGTATCATTCACAATAATTTTCTTTTCCCCTTTTCGAGTCAGGGTTCCTGCCTTCACATGGTTATCTGTTAGGGTAGCCGCCAAACGCTTTGCTTCCTCAAGAGTAGCAGGGTTCCTTCCCCACATCGTGTCCTGAATCTTCATGGGTAAGCCACCAATGTATTTTTCGATTGCAATAGGCAAGGGGGTGACTTTGTGTGGTAGCAGTAGACTAAGTTCATGGAAACGAGTGTTGTAGGCAAGGTTTTCTCCACTGTCTTGGGCAAGAACATGGAACTCGTCTTCTAACTTCTTGATTTCATTACGAGGGCATAACTCTGCCTTCATAATGTCTTTAGCTTGATCCCAAGTTAAGGCCAGTGCGACTTCAGCTCCACGGGTGCGCTTTTCCTCATTCCACCAAGTGAGTGGTCGTTTGTGAAGAACACTCATGGCATAACGGACCTTAAAGTTATCGGGACACTCACTGTTAATGAAGGTATTCTCAATACCCTTGAACCATTGTAGAAGACCCGTAGCTCCTTCATCTCCACTGAACTTAGGGGGATTACAGGTATTAAAGTGTTTGAGGGTGCAAGCTGGGAGACCATTCCCGTTCCCATTGTGGTTTCCATTGTCATTTCCATTTCCACCGCCGTTTCCATTTCCATTTCCATTTCCGTTCATCTGGATGACTTGAGCCAGTAAGTTAGGAACCATAGGTGCGATCTGTTGTGCCATTTGTTGAGAGATGATCGCAGCCAGTTGGGCATCGACACCATTGTTGTTGTTGTGGTTGTTGTTGTTGTTGTTGTTATTGTTGTCGTGGTTGTTATTGTTGTTATTTCCTTCATCATGATTGCTGCCATTGTTAAGGCGAGTGCTGCGACGAGGAGGCATGATCTGTAAGAGACACAATGAATGTTCAATGAGATATGGAATGAATGAAGGACAATGAGGTAATATAAGGAATGTAATCATTTATCCATTAATTAAAATGAATAAACGAAAACGTTGACTTATCAAAGATTCTAGATTCTATTAACATAGTGAAGACATGCTTTAGCCTATAAGTGAACACTCATCCCGAGAATTCCCAAGTAGGCATCCGGGTCCCTCGTCTGATCGGGATATATGCGCAATGCCAGCCTAGACAGAAGACTCAGAATACAGGCGTTCACCGTTCCAGATTGCACGTGTTCGTTATTAAAATCTAGAACTTCGATGAGATCTCGAGGTGGTTCAGGCTAAACCTGGGGATTTTGTCCTATTAGTCTAAGAGTAGATCCAGTGATGGAGAGCAATCTTCTTGTAGGGATTAAAGTAGGGATAAGAAGTAGGAGGGAGATAGAGAATAGCAAGTAAAAGGAGCAAATACTGGTTATAATCCTATGGTTATAGACTAGATTATTTTTCTAATAACCTAATTCCCTATAACCATGGCTCTGATACCAATCTGTAACACCCCAACCGATGGCGGAAACATCGAGGTGTCACGTATGAATGATTGTTCAGTAGCTCATGGTAATACATATGTTTACATAATCCTTTATTACAATATTGAATTACATTAAATGTCTTGAATGAAATCTAGTACATCCAATAATCAAACAAAGCTTAAGACTTCAAATATCTTCTCATGCTAGCTCTAGACTTCAAGCATCAGAAATTCCTGTTGAGTTTGGAAAAATGGGGGGGGGGGGGTCAACTAGAAGTTGGTGAGAATACATAAGCCATGTCAAGCAATTTAAGTTTAAGAATAAAAGTTTAGCAATTCATATGTCTATCGTAAGTTTAAGTCTACATGAATAAACATGAAGTATAGTATGCACATAATCAAACCTCCGACAAGTTTAGGTCGATCCCGTCATCCACGGTTCACCTTAATATCACGTTGGAACGATAACAATCACCCGCGCTCCCCATAAAAGATGGTCAACGAATCTAGGTGGGATTGTCAATCCAATAGATCTATTATTGAGTATCGCCGGCATGGCCATAGCTAATGATTATGTAAGTTGAAGTTTAAGTCTAACAGTAGTTGTCTAAGTCATGAGGCATTAAAGTTTACAACTAGACATGTATGTAGAATTGCTTAAGTATAATGTTGCAAGTATAAAGAATTGCATAAACATGGTTACGTAAACTCACCTTAGCAAAGTATTAAGTCTCGAGAAAAAGAATATGCGTAGCCCAAAGTTGCCAAGTATTACCCTATGTATAAGGTAACAAATAAGTCTAAGTCTTACTAGTCTATAGGTATTTTCTAGGGTTTCGAATTTGGGGATAAGTATTCGTTTGATTATTAATTAAATTCTTTAATAAATAAAAGAAATTCGATAAATAAATAAACAAAAGTCTTTTTATAAACTTTAGATTAAAGATGGTCACATTATAAAGTTTTAAGTTGAAAATAATTTTAAAATTTGTATTTCTGTTCTAAATGGACAGAAATAATTTATATAAAATTTTGGTGCAAAAATATTGAAAAATGAATTTATTATGATTTATTTATGATTAAAAAACAAAAATCGATTAAAAATATTAAATAAATGAATTTTCAGAAATAAAAATCATTTCTGGAATATTTAATGTTTTATAAACACAGAGTAATTTTTGTGGAAATTTATATAATCGTTTTGATATTTTTATAGAATTTTACAATTATAATAGAATAAACTTGTAATATTTATCATATATAATAAATAAATAATTTTTGGAAACTAAAAATTGTATGTTAAACTTTTCTATTAGAATAACATATTATAATTTTTGTAGAATTTATAAAGAAGTTTTACCATTTTTAAAAATAATAGAGAATATATAAGAAATAAAGGTTTTAAAAAAAAGGAGTTGGTGTAAGCCATGGCTCGAACCCGGGTCTGAGACCGGGTGGAGTTTTATCACAATCCCAGCCACCAACTGGGCTGGACCCTGAGAACGAATATTCTTGGTTCGATATTAGTTATATATGTTATGAATACTGTTTCCAATTAATAAGAAAAAGGAAGCTTCAAAACGGGACTCGAACCCTGGCCACCGGGCCGGTTCGCGTGATAGACAAAAGAGGCCACACCAACTGATCTGTTGATCAGTTGGTGATGATTTTAGTTCAGAATTAGATATATACAGTGGTTTGCAGAATCGTTTTTCCCCAAATCGAGCCCCACGAGCCCTAGGTTTTCAATAATCAAAATTGACAACCAATAACCCGATTCATCATGGGGTTATTGTTGTCTGGGGGCCGATTAACAAAGCCAAACAAAAACATTATGACTTACAATACGTATACGCGTGTTTAGAGAAAGTCAACAAAAGTCAAACACGAGCAATAGATGGTCAAAATGAGTTTTTCAGAGGAAATTGAGGGTAAAGAGAGTGTGTTCGGCGAGTGTAGGTTGTTGTGAAGGCCTCAATTTATAGGGAAGTGCTCGGTTGTTCAATTTGGTAAGTGTTGACTCGTTTTTAAAAGCATAAACGCGTGATTTTCACACCCCAACCGATGGCGGAAACATCGGGATGTCACGTATTGATGATTGTTCAGTAGCTCATGGTAAATAATAAGTTTCAATAAATGATTTAAATAAATTACATACAATTGTTCTACAAGAATTCGTACATCAAAATGAATAATACTATGCACACATCTTCAAGCATTAACTCAAATCTTCAAGCAAGTAGAACCTGAAACATGTTAAGTTTGAAAATATTTTGGGTCAACAAAAGTTGGTGAGAATACATAGGTTTTTGAATATAATTGATAACAATAGCTTGTACAACAATCACAGTTGTATGATGATAGAGTATGATTCCGACATGTAACAATGCGTCTTTGTACAACCAAACCTTGTGTCGACTGATGACTAACTCGCAAGTTAGTTAAATGTTGTTACTGTTATCGATCATCCCTGAATTTATGCGGGGGGGGGGGGGGGGGTGGGTTTGTCAGACCTATAGCGCTATAATCTAAACAGGCGGCTTGATCAATGTTAATGATTGTACTGTGTCTTTTTGTTACAGTCAAATGATAGAATGAGTAAATGATAGTGTAATTGAATCCACAAGTAAATATGAGTAAATGATAGTATAAAATGTTTAAACATGTTTCACCCCACAAATAGTGAAAATAGAGTAAAGGGGCTATGTAAACTCACTTTAGCAAAATGTTATATCTCTTGAAAAATAGAATAGTGGTGTTGCCCAAATATGCCAAGTATTACCCTATATATAAGGTAACAAATAAGTCTAAGTCTATCTAGTCTACAAGTATATTCTAGGGTTTCGATTTGGGGATAAACATTTGTTGGATTAATAATAAAATGTAATAAATAAGAGAAATTTGATAATTAAATAAATGAAAGTCTTTTTATAAAATTTGAATTTAAGATGGTCACAATAATGTGTTTAAAGTATAAAAATAATTTTTATAAAATTATTTTCTTAAAAATAGAATATTAAATCTATTTATTTCAAATTGTCAAAATTTAACTTTAATATTTAAAAATACTAAAATTAAAGATTTATTAGATTAAAAATTATATTTCTGTTCCAAATAATCAGAAATAATTTATATAAAATTTTGGTGCAAAAATATTGAAAAATGAATTTATTATGATTTAATTATGGTTAAAACTAACAAAAATTGATTAAAAATAATGAATAAATTATTTTTCAGAAATAAAAATCATTTCAGAAAAGTTTATTGTTATAAAAACTCAGAATAATTTTTGTGGAAATTTATAAGATCGTTTTGATATTTTTATAGAATTTTATAAATTAAATAGAATTAACTTGATTTATTTATTTTTATATATTAAATAAATAAATTTTTTAAAACTAAAAATTGTATGTTAAACTTTTTCACTAGATTAATACAAAATAATTTTTGTAGAATTTTTAAAAGTGTTTTAGTATTTTAAAATGAATTTTTAAAATACAAGTAATTATATTCAAAACTTAATTGTTTTTAAACAAAACAAAAAAAGAAAAGAAAGTGATGCGGCTGCCGTGGTTCGAACCCACGTGGCTGGTTCAAAAGTCACCAGGCACAACCACTTGGTCCAGACCAGTGGTTGTGTTTGGTTTTAGTTCATTTAAATTATATAATATATGCGAAAACAGTTATTTTCCCCAAATCGTATGATCGAACCCCAACTTTTGCAATTGGACAATTCACACAACATTAACCCAATTAACCTTAGGGTTAATGTTGTGTTAATGCCGAATATCAAAACCCACTGGAGAAATGATACTTACAAACACGTTTTGTGTACGATTGCTCAGTCAACGCTTAAAGTCAAAATGCGATCAAAATATCAAGAACAGAAGATTAATAAGAGGAATTGGGGGTTGAGAAAGATTGATTGGCGAGTTGTGATCGTCCAGAAGTGTCCAATTTATAGGGTAGTGGTCTAGATCGTCGAATTGAATAGGTGACGCGTATACATGTATAATTGGTAAGATTTAAATGGTAATTGATCGTGTGCTGACTTGTAGATGACCGGTAATCACGAAATCATTCCTATACGGGATCAATTACGCGTTTATGAAGTTAATTATAGAAGCTTGCTGTCACAGTTGACTTCTCTAGTCAACTGTGAAGAAACCAAATGCCGTGATAAATAAAATACAAGTAGGAATGAAACAAGATGATTGTGTAGATCAGATGGTTAAGGCTTGTGTGCATAAGGCCCGGCTTGGGGCGCGGGTTCGAGTCCCGGCCCAAGCTATTATTTTTTTACATTTATATTATATAGATAAGTATATTATATATAATTAATATAGTATTAGGGTTCCAAAAACGCCACAATAATTATTAAATGCGAACAATAATACTGAAACTTGACGTTTTTATTCATGATAAAAGTAACGTACAAGTATAAATGCGAAATGTTACATGATTGACATCATTATGGTATGTTATAATGATGATTGAGCTTGTATAAAACGCGAAATGGGTCAGACGCATCAATCCTCGTTTACCTTAACTGGATTACACGCAAAATTGATGTTAATTATGGGTGATTATTGTCACAGTTGACTTTCCAAGTCAACTGTCACGTTTTACTACCCTAATATAATTATAATGTTGGGGATATGAAACAAGTATATGGTGTAGATCAGATGGTTTGTTGTGTGTGTGTAAATGGATCGGCCTTGGGCACGGGTTTGAACCCCGGCCTAGGAAATAATTTTTTTTATAATTATAACACCACTTTAACACTAATATATGTTTATAGTATGGTACTAGGGGTCCAAATGCGTCACGAAATAATTTTAAAGGGCACGATAATGATAAAAATTCGACGTTTTATTAATAATAGTCGTAACGTACATAGAATTCAATGCGAAATGTTACAGCGAGAAAGTGGGGATACCATATAGGGATGAGCTCGGGACGGTATCGGTACCGAACCGATACCGATCCCGATAATACCGATACCGAAAAGTCCAAAAAACCAATACCGATGCCGAAAACATACGGTACGGTACGGTATCGGTTCGGTATCGGTACGGTACCGTACCAGTATGGTATCTGTATTTTACCTTAAAATACCGATACAGTACCAATCCTGTACCGATACCGATAATACCGAAACCGAAAATGTGACACCCGGCACGTTTAGGTTAACATTTTATAAAACACATAAGTCTACCTTAGCGAAAAACGTTTTCAAACATACTTTACTAGGTCAGTTGAGTCGATATGATGGATCCGAGAATCATCGGGAGTCGTTACAGTGATCCACGGGATCATTAGGAGTCGGTCTATAACCATGTGAACACGGATTGGTGATTTGTAGAATCGCCGGGTTTAACGCACACACGTAAATCTCGAGTCCCAGGAATTGGTGAACGGATGGGAACGTGTTAGTTATCATGCATTATGTGCTTACAATCATTATATGACTTGCCGGTATGTGAATACGTGTTTATATGTGTTAAAATAGTGATTACGCGTAATTGCATGACATTATAGGTGATTACGCGTAATTGCATGACATTATAGGTGATTACGCGTAATTGCATGTAAATATGGGGTGATTAGCCTAATTGCATGCTGATAGGGGGTCATTGGCCCAATTGCATGCTGATAGGGCATGATTGGCCTAATCGCTAGTAAGTCATGCGATTAGGGGATATTTATAGGCGATTAGAGCTCCAATCGCTAGTAGTACATGCGATTAGGAATCCTAATCGCCTGTACTGCTGCGTAATCGCCTGACGCATGTCTAAAGACTAGAAACGCCTATAAATACCACCCTTATGTTGTAAAATATCATTTGTGAAACCCTAATACACCCCAAAGCCATCCCACACCTTATCCAACCTCTGGAACACGTTTTTGCTCAAGAAATCACCTTTCCAAGCCCTACACCTCATAATCTTGCAATTTCAAGGTGTGTTCTTCATCCCAAACCTTTGTAATGATATTGTTTTGCTCCCTAAAGGTCCAGACCTGGTTTCTAAACATTTGTGTCTTTGAAAATTCATTAAAATCAGTTTCTAAACAAACCCAAACCTCTATGCTTGTTATATGTGATGTATTCATGCAAGATAGGATTTTTATTGTTTAAGCATGATTATTCTTGTGTTATTGATATGTTTCTGATCTAAATGAGTTATTATGATGTCAACCTAGGAGTTTGAAGGTTCATAGATGTGTATTATTGATAATAGGCGTTTTGACCCGTTTGAATGATTATGAAGGATTGATGATGATATGTTGTGTTTTGTTGATTGTTTAAGGTTAGGGTTTACTCTAGGATGATGCTAGAACAGTAGGATAATGTCGGACAACATCGTTATGTGATGAAATCTGGATATTTGCTATTTAGGGTAAGTTTTGCATGTTGATGTGATGTTTACATGCTAGTTATGCTATTTTTGGAAAACGCTTGCAATCGGGACGGTTAGGATGATAACAAATTAGGGGTTTTTGCTTGAAATAGTTTGATAAATGTTTTGAGTTTAATATTGGGTGTTTCCACATGTTTCGGATCTGATTTGGAGGGTTAAACGCGCAAAAAGGCAAAATGGTGCAGCAGGGGCGATTAGGTATCCCTAATCGCCAATAATAGGGCCGATTGGCCCCAATCGCATGTGACATGAGGCGATTGGGAGCCTAATCGCTAGTATGTCCATGTGATTACAATCCTAATCACCAGTTGACTTTTCCTAATTGCATGTTTGATTCCTAATCACGTGTACTGCTGTTATATGTGTATTTTAGCATCCCGGAACATGGATTGACACCTAGGAACATGTTAGGAACCCCGTGACATATCTAATAACTTGGTAACACGTGTTCGGACTCGTTTATGCGCTAATTGGGCGTTATGCTAGATAGGGTGAACGTTTGCGCATGCTAAGTGTTTAATTGCATATGTTGCATGATATCTTAGTATGTGGCTAACACGTGGGATGTCGGATCACCAATGGGATGTCGGGTTTTGTCTGGCTTGGTCGGTTTAACGTTTAAACATGTTTTCAACATACACAGTCACGGTCTGGACAATTTGGGGACTGGTTAGCCTTCGGGTTAGTAGTCATCACACTTATGTAAACTCATTGATAGGTCGCCACTAGAAGGGACTATTACACACGTATCGGATTTCTATTTTACTGAGGACGCACTCTAAGTTGAGTTTCACGGCCCCTATTTTATACACTTTTCTCTCGGGGGAGAAACATGCCACACGTTTTAACAAATACAACGCTTATGTTTTATAACGCAACACTTTTGAAACGCAACGATTTTGAAACACAACGCTTTTGAAACGCAACGCTATTGGAAACGCAACACTTTTGGAAACGCAACGCTTGTTTTAAATTACTATACGAAGAAACGCAACGCTATGTCCCTAATAAAAACCATGACTATGCGGGGCACAACGGGGGAAATGTGGATAGATCTATTGGGCATGACGAACCCCACCCGACGGCTGGGAGCCGGGCGGGTGCATATCGTCTCTATTTTTGGCAATTCAAACATGGGCGACAACACATGCAACGCTTGTCAGTAATGGTTTCGGCAACACAGTCGTAGTAGTAAGGAAACGTTTGTTATTTACCTAAAGTTTTGCATACTTGGTACTTTTGATGAAACTCTTTACGCTTAAAACGCTTTGTGAACTTAAAACCTGTGAACTCACCAGCATTATATGTTGACGTCTTTTTGGCATGTTTTCTTAGGTCGCTAAGGTAGCAGCATTGAGTTTAGGCGCACGAAGTGTCACGGCATCTAGGATCCATTTGCATTACATTTTGAGTATTATCAAACTTTCATGTTTTACTTTTGAGTTGTAATAAAGTTTTACGCTTCCGCAAGCGATGGTTGGATTTTTGAAACTTAATGGGCAATTTACGTTGTTTTCATATCATATAGATGTCATTTATTGTGACCGTTGACTTGGATCCTGGTGTGTCACGCGCCTCACGGTAAAACCCTGCACGTGGAATTTGAGGGTGTGACAGAAAACCTCTAAATGTGGATACCGATACCGATACCGAATACCCTCGGTTCGGTACGGGATCGGGATCGGGACGGGACGGGACGGAATCGGTATTCGACTCTATGTGCTCATCCCTACTACCATAGTCTTGACGTTGCGGCGACCTCCCAGGCTACGCGAAGACGGTGGTTAAGGATTGATATAACAAACTAATAGCATATCATTAACAATATGAGAATCCGGTTAGGAACCGAACTCGTGGATCGATTACACATAAACAACTCGGTTTCAGACGGGAGATTCGAGACGAGACAGAAATACACGATAACAACGTCATCACAGATTCGTATTACTACAGAAACGGTTACAGACACTGTCATCAGTAGGATAAACATCTATCTCGAGGCCGGGGGAGGTCGGGCATGACCTCCCCCTTGAGAGCATTCAAAGTACAAACTCAAATCACCAAATTAACAATAACACATGAGATTGCTATTTATAGTCCAATACACCAGTTCCACGTTCGCCCCTTTATGATGGTCGAATGTGGAAAACTTCCACATTCGCCCAGTGTATATTGGTCGAACTTGGCTCAGTGTATTGTCCTATATTTACAAATGCGTCAGATCCATAAAATGCCCTTATGGATCACCACAATCTCATGTAACACTATACTAAGACTCAACCCTAGTCTTATTCGACAGTGACGTCCACAGAAAGTGCATCAACAATCTCCCCCTTGGACGTTGCTGGCGAATCCACAAATCTCTTGCTCATCAACACATTCTCCTCTTTGAAAATTCCTAGCATCTTCAGTCAATAATTGTTGAAATATCAGACACATTGTTACATCAACAATCTCCCCCTTGACTGATGCTACACCAAGTTTCTCTGAGATCCCGTATGATAAATCAATCATGTTCTTGAGTAACTTCATCTGTTCGACAGAATACAAGCCGTAGACGAGTGGAACAAGCAATCAGAAGCTTTCATCAGGAACTACCAGTACTAATTGAGGACTTGAAATGCTTCAGAAACTGAAGTTTTCGGCAGGGCCAACAATATCTACCAATAGCTCTTGAAATCTTCAGGACTGTGATCTTGAAACTTTCGTTGAACCTACGTGCCACATGACTCCTACTAGGATACCTCATTACTTTCAGATCATTGAAATCTCAAACTTGATTTCCTTCTTCATAACAACTCTTTAGAACAAGTTCCTTCAAACACACAGGAACTGGGTTGACTGTTCTCATCATGCGGAATAAAATCTGTCTATTTTCTGTTTTTGGCCCATAATAGTCATTTGAATCTGATTATTATACTGTTGATTCTCATGACTACCCCACATTAAAACGTTTCATCATCATCAATTCTTCAACAAGTTTGGGTAAACCTCATCACCATTCTCCCAAAAATCTTCAAAAATTGCCTTCGAAATTTTTTAGGCCTTAAATTCTACATTCGCCCCTGGGAACTCCACTTTCGCCCAAACTAGAGACCCGAATGTAGAATATCATTACACAAGTTCCACTTTCGTCCACAACCTTCACTTTCGTCCACTTCATTTCCACATTCGCCCGCCCGATGAACCGAATGTGGAATCTGTCACCCGAATGTGAACATTGACATAACAAAATTCCAGGTTCGCCCAAAATCTCTCCACTTTCGTCCTAAAAATGCTACCTTCGCCCAGTAACATTCCACATTCGCCCACCCGACTTTCTAAAAGGGGCGAATGTGCAGACTGAATGTGTTCTTGATCAATATTTTCTTCAAATCAGTCCGCAATCACTCTAATCCTTTGAATTTGATGATGAAACTTGTTCAGAAAGGTGCGGAAATGAAAACCTAACCCTCGAATTCACAAAAACATGGAGAAATCACATGATTTCGGGTTCAATTAAGAATCTAGGGTTTCTAGGGTTTCAACCTTTCAATTTTAATCTGAATTTTACGTCTGAAAACATGAAAAACGAGCTGTGATTGATTCAAACGACTGTTAGATCGTTCAAATCGGTACCACGGCTCTGATACCAATTGAGAATCCGGTTAGGAACCGAACTCGTGGATCGATTACACATAAACAACTCGGTTTCAGACGGGAGATTCGAGACGAGATAGAAATACACGATAACAACGTCATCACAGATTCGTATTACTACAGAAACGGTTACAAACACTGTCATCAGTAGGATAAACATCTATCTCGAGGCCGGGGGAGGTCGGGCATGACCTCCCCCTTGAGAGCATTCAAAGTACAAACTCAAATCACCAAATTAACAATAACACATGAGATTGCTATTTATAGTCCAATACACCAGTTCCACGTTCGCCCCTTTATGATGGTCGAATGTGGAGTATTTCCACATTCGCCCATTTGTGATGGTCGAATGTGGAAAACTTCCACATTCGCCCAGTGTATATTGGTCGAACTTGGCTCAGTGTATTGTCCTATATTTACAAATGCGTCAGATCCATAAAATGCCCTTATGGATCACCACAATCTCATGTAACACTATACTAAGACTCAACCCTAGTCTTATTCGACAGTGACGTCCACAGAAAGTGCATCAACACAATACAATCATGAAACAAGCACAAGTTTAACAATATTGTATGATTATTATATAAACATTAAGTTTGTTCTTAGAGCATCTCAACCGATGTAGCGGGTGGAGTCCGGTTTCTTTGGATTTCAAAAGCTGACAAGGGCCATGTTGGAGGAGTTGATAAGGATGGGTCCCATATGTTCCATCATATTCGTCTGGAGCGAGTTAGTGGGCCCCAATCACACAATATATTTATTATATAAAAGTGGGGTGGTAATTAGAGATTTAGATTGCCCCTACCCTTGTGGTAGAGTAACATCCAAGTGAAGAGCGAATACGGATGGCGCCTGTCACACCCCGCCTAGCCGGAAACACGGGATGCAACTTCGAATGATTTCCATGCATAAAGGTCACGTAAGCATCGATTTATTTAAAAGAGGGTCTTCCATAAGACAACATAGTTTTACAAAACATTTAGTTAAATTGTCTTAAATAAAACCACTGTATGAATTTGTTAATGACTAAAAACAATACAACAGCGGTTCAAAAGATGGTAACACATGATTCTCGCACGCCACCCCCCCCAAAGTTCCATTCTTCATGCTAGTTACCTGAAAAACATGCATGTAAAAATATAGGTCAACACAAAGTTGGTGAGTTCACGGGTTTTAAATGAATGGACATGTAATCCAAAACCGACAACATTACTACCTAGCTAGGGCAATAATTAATATGTGATCTGACATGATCCCATAACCAAACCTTGACATGTTGTGCCTCGCCCATTGTACACTAAAGATAATGAATAAATGTGAAATACAAACACTCTTTTGATATCTGTCATCCTGTCATAGCGATTGACCAAGGGTGGGGGTGTCAACCCAATAGATCTATTCCGGTTTTTCATGGCTAAGTCCATAGCTAATGGTTATGGTGTGATGTATGACACGAGGGCTTAATGGATCCTGAACCTTAATGTCTCATGTTCACATAATAGTCATGAATGTAACTGAAAACTGTACGCATGTTTTTCCCCCGAAAAATGTAAAATAGTGAAAAGGGGCTGTGAAAAACTCACATTATGTGTCTGGAACTAAACTAATGAGCCTGGAGCTAGAGAGATCGACATACGTGCCCTATGTAAAAAGAGACATTTTAGGTCTATATTACTTGTACTGTCTACAAGTTGTTCTCTTGTTATGTTTGTCCTTGTAACTTAACCCTAAAATAGGCGTGTCTTTGAGGGATTTGTGTGTTTAACACTTTGTTTCCCAAAAGTTACAATGTTTATTTTTAAAACGTTAAGGTTTCTAGGTGTAACTTTACGCAAAATATGAACCTCATGTTTTGTGTTGCAAGATCTACCATTTTTATGTAAACTAGTGACCTTGGTAAAAAGGTAGTATTATCTCTAGTGAAAACATCACTTTTATTTGTAAAACATGTATTTTTATACACTTTGGATGGGTGTATGTGTCCATGTGGTGTAGGTTTTACAACCTTTTAACTTGACATGTGTGTAGATCCACAAAATCTAGGTATCTTTACCTTATTATTTTCATAAGTCTAGTAACTTTTGTGAAAATAATAATATCCCATGTCAAAATATCACTTTCTTGAAAACATAAGCTCTTTGGTAAGTCTAGTTATAGATCTAAACATGTCACACATGATTTACAATCATCAACATTATGCCTTATGTTAGTGAGTTTGGAAATCACACTAAGTTCTCTGTAAAGTTTTCGGCCCACATGTGTACATATGTTTTGGGTATGTTTCGGCCATAGTGTGTATGTATTCACACATAGGTTTTTGGCCATGGTGTTTACATATATACATACATTTTTCCAACTAACATTATGTATTTTAAGTCATGAGCTTACTTATTTTACTTGGTTTAGTTACAAGTGCCAACACACTAGTGAACAACTTAGTGTATGAAAGAAAATAAAAACACAAGTTTGAAGTAAGATTATACCTCCTAGTGCCTAAGAAAATGAGGGAGTTAGGGGCCTTGTACACCTTGTTTATGCTCCTTGTACCCCTAGATTTCCTTTGAAAGTGGTGGTCTTTGGTTGTGGGTCGAGTGGTGGGGTGGTGTCCGAGTGGTGGTGTTGGCCGTGGGGTGATGGTGGCTCGGCGGTGGGGTGGTGCCGAGAGGGAGAGAGAGGGAGGTAGGGAGGTGTGTGTTAGTTGTTTAGTGGTGCACCTAATTCCTCCTTCATGGCCCTATATATACTAGAAGTCTTGGTATGGTTGGATCCCTTTTCCAAAGTGCATGGAATGCATTTTTCCATTTTGGTGCAAGGTCATTGGAAAGGTGTTTTTGGCTAGATTGTGGGTGTATGTGGATTTGATGTGTGCATGGTGTTTCTTGGGAAGGGGGGGGGGGGTCCAAAAATTGGGGATTGTGAGGGAGGTTTAAGTTAAGTCAATCTATCTAAAGGTGATGCATGGGGGACATGATTATTTGCCATATTAGTGTAATCCTAGAAATAATGTGGTAGGATCATGATCTTGGTGTATGGAAAGTGTGGGATGGAAAATGAGGTAAGTCAATGTTTCTAGGTTGATGTAGTGATAAAGGTTAATTACCATATTGATGTAAAGTCTAAGGTGGTGAAATATGTGTCCAATGTATGCTTTATGTATAATTTCAAACACAACACACACAACACACACACACACACACACACACACATATATATATATATATATGTATGTCGTCGCATACTTGTGTGTGTATATATATATTTTAAACGTAGATACATATCCATCATGTGTGCACATGGTATTATGTTGTATTTAATTGTTATACAAGTGCTTGTGTATTTAAAATATGTCCGATTTTATTGATCATATACGAGCGTATTGTTCGCATTTTTACTAGTTAGTTTACAAGTCTTTCATGGACATCATATCTGAACAATTTTTGTACATGAACATTCTTTGTTTTTGTTCTTGATTGGATCATAATTGTAGTATTATGTTCAATTGTATGAATTCCCAAACTAGGGTTTTGGTGAGATCTCTCTATAGTTCATGATAAACTATTCGACTAGTTATGAAATTGTATCAACTAGTGTGCCTAATTCTAGACTGTATTCATTGGGATGAACTTGTTGGAACCCTGTATGGCCCAATTGTAGTGTAACATGCAAAATGTAATGTCATTCACAATGTATACGTGTAGCTAAGTGTACGGATATGACATGTGTTTTCGACGAGTGTCACAGCGCTGGTTAGACTAGGATTGGAAACGAGGTTTTCAGTCCACCTGAGAGCCAAGGGGCTGACGACGGTTGAGCAGTCGACCTTGGCCATAGTACACGGTGTCATGGTGGTTGGCACTTCGTTTCTTGTCGTTTCAAAAAAAATTAAAGATTTGGATTGGTTTAAGGTTGGAGAAAAAAGTGAGTCTTTTTAATGTTGAGGTCTTGAATGATGCAATGTGTTTAATTTGTCGGATCTGGATTTTGGAGATGCTCTAAGTTCATATCAAAAGTTTTGGTTTTAAACGATCCAAGGATTTTTTTAAATTTATTTGCCCTTAAATTTTGAACTCTCTCTCTCTCTATATATATATATATAATAAAGGTGTGTGCAGGCGATGTAATGAGGAATACAAACACTGATAATCATGTAACATGTTAATTATTTTAGCATTAAAAATTTATAGCAATACCGTAATTATAAGAGAACAATATGTTCATTTTTATGTTGTACCTTAAAAAAAACATTTGGTTATACAAGAACTGATAATGTTGAAAGCCAAAACCAATGGGTCCATTCATCCAAGTACTTAAAGAATAAGGAAGACATGTCATTCTGATCACTCTTTCATTCCTTCTTTAAAAGCCTAAACAAATAATAGTCAAACTTCTGGTTTTGTATAACTACTGAATTCAGGACCAAAGAATTAGACATTGAAAAACTAGTTTGACAAGTTAGCTGCTACACTTGCAAACAACTAGTTTATGAAGACCAAAGAGCCGATAAGAAGATATGCTGGTTAACAAGTCGAACAGTTGGACTTGAAGAGTTATTTTGACAACTATTGGTTCACACCAGCTGTTTTCCTTTAGTTTTATTAATCGAGGAGTTTCACTACAGCTAGCAGTTACATTTTTATTAATGTTGTTACGGGTCGCTTTCATGGTGACGTCACCAATTGTTTTGGTCTCTTTATAAATAAAACAATATTACTAGTCATTTTGTTAACACTCTGAGCACTTAATAGAGATCATTGAATCCAATAGGAGAAAGCCAGAAGTGTGAGAGAGAGAGAGACGGGAGGGTGAGATGATATTGTACTTTAATTCCATTTTAATTAAAACTGTGTCGACTTCATTCGAACTATTATGCTCAGATCTTATGTTTATGATGTGTGTATGATTTGCTTTATGATTTCATGTTTCTTAACTTTAGCTACCAATCATAAATTCTTGTATTAACTCACAAGCACACACTGAACACTCTCTCAATTCCAACAAAATATATTACTAGAGAAAAAAGTTATGGTTGCTTAAAATCTATTTGGAAGTTGGTTTAAAAGATTTCACATATATACTAAAAGTTGTATCATGTAAACTCTTAAAATCATTTTACAGTTACCTGGTTTTTTCTTCTTATATGTATTATAATCTAGGTTTAGAGTTTAGCTACAAAGGCCAAATTTCCTAAGAAGGTTAATTTAGGCCATGGAATACGTTTGGTAACTATCATGTTGCTATAAAGTACTACGTAACTTCTACAAATGATCGAAACACCATGTACCTGCTATAAATAAACACTATTGTATGAGCACCAACATTTTAAATAAACACTTCAATATATGAAATTCAAAACTTAATTGTCTTAGTAGTCTTCATTTTTACAACCAATAAAACCATAGACTAAAATGTGATTTTTATATACTAATATTCTACTTGAAGAAACAATAAGTATCACGGTGATTATTACTAATCCCCGTGTGTTTTATACTTACGTCACGTCAGGTATAATCCTTTACCCAAACCTCTAGGTTTAACCCGAGTGAGAATAGTGAGTGAGTGAGTGTGTGTGTTGAATGAGTAACGACACAAGATATAAGTGGTTCGGTCGGAAGTGACCTACGTCCACTGTAACTAGCCGGAATATTATTAATGATCGAATAATACAAGAGACTAGTACTAGGTTACAATGAGTATTTTCTGATGATCCTTCAAGGAGATGACTATCCTTATTTATAGGATAACTCATGGGCTTGATGGAGAGGCCCACGAGAAGTTATTCCCCCTCGGGTCTAGCTAAGGCCCAAGTCCAGGCTCTTCAGTAAAATGGCGGGAAAAGGCAGATTACTGTGGATGACTTCAGGCTACAACATGTTCGATGCTCGAGGCGGACACGTGGCAACCTCCGACTGGTGAACAGCGGACTTACCCTGGCTACAGTTGTTGACCCTGCCTTTACCACTTGATTTGACGTCTGACAGTGGCAAGGGATGTCTGCTGGTTACTGTTGATGACGGCATGGTGGAAGCGTGGGCACAGTCATGTCGCCGTTCTTTGTCAGTAGTGGTTGTACCATCCTTGCCACTTGTCATCCTGCCATTGGCGCGTACTCTGTTAGGAACGTTGTTGAATCTTCCTTTTGTGATTTCCTGTACCTTGTACCGGAAGTAGTAAGAGAAGATTCCGTGCGTGGGCACACGCGCGTATAAGCTACTGTGTGTTCCTTATCATTTGGTGACCCTGCGCGCTGGCTAACTTCCTGCCTTGCCAGCGCTGCGGAGTTAACGCGGCGCCAGCATTCCGGCTTGTGGCGATAGGGATGCCGCCTCCCTCTGGATTAGGCTCCCTATCCCTTCAAGTCCCCCTAGTCCAGGGCTTCTCCTGTTCTTTATGGAGAGCAGGTGGAGTTCTGGACTCAAAATGTTGAGTTGCGGATGAAAGCTCATCTGCTTCTGGTTGCTTCGGAAACTTGTTGTCATTGGTGTGTTCCGCCATGACTTGTGCAGAAGTTTGGCGGGGAACGTCTTTTTGTGTTTACGTCAAGTTTGCGCTGGGGAAGACGTGTTCCGCCAGGAGTTGGGCGGGGACGTCTTCTTTGGTTTTACGTCAAACTTGCGCCATTGAATTTAATGCTCTTTGGCGATTAATGCGCGTCTGGAGTTGTAGTAAATTTTGAATCATTTGCCATCAATTTGTCTCTCATAAATTGGAGTTAATGCGCCTGGAATTCGAATGATCAGTTTCTTCAGAGGGAAGCTTAAAGGTTGCTGACGTGTCAGGTTGTTGTCTGTTGTGCTGACTGGTGTGAGTCACATCATTAGGGTACAGTTACCAACTTTTCGTCTGGTGTCAGGCGCGTTTGTCGCCACACGCTTCACCTGGCTTCCTTGTGGGTCAGAATGTGCCACGTGTCGTGCGGCACGTGTGTTGTGTCAGGCGTGTGGTTTCCACGCGCTTGACATTTCAGAAAGGGTGACATCTGTTGACAAGTGTCGCCCATCCGTCGGAGTGACAGCTTGGAGTGGTTCCCCGTGTTGATCTGGGCCGTATATTGACGCATGCGACACGTGGCGTCATCTGGGCTCTTGAATTTGAAAAAGTTGTGACGGTTTGTTTATCCCTGTGGGCCCCACCGTCATTAATGCAATGGGTATATAAGTCTCATTGAGACTCCATGAACGGTTACTTTCTCTCATTTCTTTACATATTCTGATCTTCTTCTTTCTTTCTTCTCCGGTGAACCTTTGAAGTTTCCGTTCAATCTTCAAAGATTTTCACAATCTTGAAGATTTATTGTTGAAACTTCGCATTTCGTCATCTTCTTGTCATTATTCTTGTTGTTATTTTTAACATTCTCCTCCACCTTCAAGTTTTCCGTTGAAGATTCCGGTGGATCTTCAAGTTTTCCGGGCAACTTCCCAGTTTCTGGTTTCTTTTTTACATATGTCTCTTTGTTACAAGATGTCTGACTTGTCCGTGAGTCAGTCGCCCTCTAGGGATGCTCTGGGTAAGGGGCCGGCGGTAGAGGAGGTTGAGGAGGAGGTGACAGTGGAACAGGGGAAGATCAAGGAGAGGAAGCTGATGACCAACACTTATTGTGTTTGGAATCAGTCTTCCTTTGACGAGTTTTGCAAGGTGTATGGGATCCTGCCAGAATGGGAACCGACATTGCCGTCTCCGGCCGATACCGTTCTATCTACTGATAGTGGGCAAATTGCCTTGTACGAGGCCAACTTCACTAAGTGTGGGTTCCGCCTTCCTTGCACCCGCTTCCAGATAGATACACTGGTGGCTTATGGTGTTGGGCCCACACAACTAACCGCCTTTGGGATGCTGAGGTTAGTTCATTTTGAGGCTTCTTGCCGTGCGCTGGAGATTGAACCGACTGTGGAGCGGTTCAATGTGTTTTATTTTCTTGCGCGGGATGAGATGTGGTTCTCTTTCAAGCCCCGCCCAAAGGTGCCGCCGATGGCTACCCACACACCTAAATCTCTTCACTGGGCGAAGGAGAGATTCTTCTTTGTTAAGAGGGGTGTTATTCCTGTTGCGCTGCCCTGGAAGGTGATTGCCGATGGGCAACGTGTAGCAGACAGGGCGGTGTTGAAGGATTACAAGGCGCAGCCTTGGTTTGTTACCCTTACCTCCAACGCAACAAAATTAGAGATCAAGGGTTTGACGAAGGGGATTTTCCTCCTGCTGGATATTAGTCGTGTTAGCATTCGGGCGGGCAAGGAGCCCTATATAGCTCAGGAAGGTAAGTGTCTTCGTTTACATATGCTTGTTTCTTGTAGGAAGTCTTACTAACTGTGTTGCAACTCTAGGTGTGAGCAAATTTCAATTTTATGCTGCCCGCGAAGAGAAGGGTATCAAGTGGAGGGCGCTGGCTGAGGGCCAGGTGTCTTGTCTGGAGGGGTTTGCTGATTGCTTTTACTATCCAGACCTTACCAGTGCGCCCAAGCCTTACTGTACCACTGGTGAGTCTTGTGATCCTTTGTTCATCAGCCTTTTTGGCGATGACTCTACTGATTCTTCAGTAGAGGTTGTTCAGCCTGTGAAGGCCTCTGCGGGGCGTGGTCGTTGGAAGCACGCTCCACGAAAACATAAATATGGGGTGAAGCCTGTTTCTGGTTCTGACTCAGCGTCTTCCGCTTTAGTAGGAGAGGCTATCAAGGGGCGCCGTCGAAGACGAGATGGGCTCGCGTCTGAGGATGAGGATGAAGATGATTCCTCTAAGCTGCAGAAGAGGAAGAAACGTGCCACCGGCGCCACTGCCAGTAGCGCTACTACATCAAAGGATGCTCCCAGTATGCCTACTGGCGGTGAGGGTGTTACCCCACCCTCTGATACAGTTACTGCCCCCAAGGCAACCCTTGGGGATGTTAGTAAGGAGAGGTCTCCTTCTCCCGGTGGTGGGGCGCAAGAGGGGGTTGCGCCGGTGTTTTCTGTGGGTATTGGCGCTGCCGCTACTCGTCAGCCTCTGTTCCAGAAGCTGCTTAAGAAGAAGGTGTCTGGTGAGTTTACCTTCATTATTTTTCAAGTTTTTTCGTTCATTCCGCCCTCAGTATGTTTATTTTCCTTTTGTTGTAGTTGCGCCTAAGATTATCCCTACTCCTTCTCCCGTGTCTCCGTCCGCTGAGGCGGCTAAGATTGAAGAGGAGAGGCTTTGGAGGGAGAAGGAGGAGGTTCAAAAACAGGAGGCGGCCAATGAAGCCCTTCGAAGGGCCGAGGCTGAGAGGATTGCCGCCGCCAATGAGGCTAAGAAAAAGGCTGAGGCGGAGAAACAGGCTGAGGCAGAGCGCCCATGTCTCCAAGAGCAACAATTCCTGGAGGAAAAAGCCCGCCTCTTGAAGGAGAGGGAGGCCAAAGAGCGCTCCGATGGCTTTGAGAGGGCGCTCTTGGACACAGGTGGCGGGAGTGCTGGGCAGAGCTCACGCCAGACTAGGCGTGAGTCTTCTGGCGCTGGTGGTAGGGAACCAGCTTATGATGGCTCTTGCTGGGCAGGTGGTGACGCCATTTGGCGCCCTCGCTGGGCAGTCAGGGAGAATACATTGTTTTCCAACTCTCTGGCTGCCGAAGAGTTTGTTAGTGAGGTGGTGCCTCCCTATGAGCGCACTCACCAGGATATGTTGAGTCGTCCTGAGTTGATTTCCGCTTTATGTGTGAATCAGGCAACTCAACTGTCCATGATGGACTCATTGCGCCGTCGTGATGCGGCGGTGCGGCGCGACATTGAGCGCCTGGAGTTGGAGAAGGCGGGCCTCGCTGAAAGGGAGGCTGCCTTCAAGGCGGAAATCTCCAAGTACCGTCGCCGTGCCCATGAAGCTGAAGAGAAAGTAGCCAAACCTGAAGGGGATGCGGCGGCGGAGAGGCGGCGGTGGTCGGAGTCCTGGAAGCGTAGTAATGAAGATACTATGCGCTTGAAGGAGTTGCTGGCTGAGGCTCAAGAGGCAAGGCGGGCTGAGACCCGGAAGCTTGAGGAGAAATCCAAGGCCCTTTCTGAAGGGACTGCCAAGTATGTGGAGAAGCGCTTGGAACATGAGTCTAAAGATGCCCAACTTGTTGAGGCCACTGAGCGCGTCTCCTTTTTGGAACAGGAGAGGGTCCAGATCCTAAATGCGAAGGAGGATCTGGAGCAAGATCTTGGCTCCTCTGAGCAAGCCCGTGCCGCCGCCGTTAAATAATGTGAAGCCACGAGGGGGCTCTTGGAGAAGGCGGTGGCTGCTCAGGGTCAAATGCAGGACTCTATCCGCTGGTTAATGACTACTGGGATTGAGGGGGTAAGTATCCTTAGTTTCCCTCTTGTTTGCCTTGCTCTTTGTTTGCCATTTATTGCTAACTGTTTGTCTTCTTGCAGATCTTTAAGCGTTTCTGGCAGGAGCCCAAGTTGGGCGATCAAGTTGCTGCCATAGCTGCCAGCGCCCAAGCTTATAGGTATGGGGAGGGCTACGAGGATGGTTTCTTGGCGGCTCAAAATGATGGGCGCCTTGACCTCGCGGAGCATTATGGGAAGCCCTTGAAGGAGGAGTATGAAGCCGAGCTAGTTAGGTTTGAGAGGGTTGACTTCCCCATCCTTCAAGTGATTGCTGACTTCAATCGTAATGCGGACCCTCCTGCTGCCCTTAAGTATTTCATAGAAAAATCCGATGAGCTGGCGCGGGAAGCGGAGCAGAAGCGTCAAGACGAGATGCGCCAGAAGGCTTACGGCGAGGGTGCCTCTGCCTCGCCTGACGAATAGGCGTCTTTATTTTTGATGACTTGTAATTATTTGTAAATATGGAAGGGTTTTTAATTCCCGTAAATTAATGAAAGATTTGTGGTTTGGTATATCGTGTTAGCTTTCTCACTCTAACTTCTGTGTACTTTTTTAACCAAGTCGTCACCCGGTGTGTAAGTAGAAGTTAGGGCGCGCGTCTGGCTAGACAGTCCGGCATCTAAGTGTAAATATACTTTTGCCTTGAAGACTGTAGCGAGGCGTGACTTGTGCCAAGGGGTCCGAGTTGGGCGCGTGATGGCCTTGCCTAGAAGACCATTGACTTCGCTTTTGTGTAGTGTGCGTTCCTGTTGTCCGACTTGTGTTTTACAAGTCTAGAAGACAACGGTTTTCCACGTATACACGTTTTGCGCGTCGGTTAGGTCCGGCAAGTAAACCTGTCTTGAAGACCATAGGGTGCTGTGCTGTGCGCAAGTTTGTGCAAGTCCGACGCGCTCAGGGCGCGTCTTGAAGACTTGCCTGGCTGTGACAGTCAGCAGTGTTGGTCCGACAAGGGTTTGGTCCAAGTCTTGAAGACCCTGGCGCGGAAAAAACAAGTAGAAATACAGATATAGGAAACCATTTTTCATTGATAGATGAGACGGCATGTGTAGCCGTATTACAAGAATGTTACAAATAGCAGCGCCGGAGTTGCGCGCCGTTCCAAGATCGTGGGATAGGTGTTCCATCCAGTCTTTCTAGCGCGTAAGCGCCCTTGCCCAATACTTCTTGTACTTTGTATCGACCTTCGCAAGTAGGAGCTAGTTTTCCAGCCCTTTCGGCGTTGGAAGCTTCATTGTTTAGGAAAACAAAGTCCCCGACCTTAAATGCGGATTCTTTGACGCGCTTGTTGTAATAGCGCTCTAGTTGTGTTTTGTATTTGGCCTCTTTAATGGCTGCAAGATCGCGGCATTCTTCTAGTAGATCGAGGTTCAAGCGGAGTTCTTTATCGTTGTCCCTTGTTTCGCCATCAATACTCTCGCGGAGGGACAAGCAATTTCTGCGGGAATGACCGCTTCGGAACCGTATGTGAGGCTAAACGGCGTTTCGCCGTTGCTGGTTTTAGTGAGGGTGAGGTAGGCCTATAATACATGGGGAAGTTCGTCTACCCACCCTGTTCTCTTGGTTCCGAGGCGCGCTTTGATGCCTTCTACGATTATGCGGTTGGCCCTTTCGACTTGACCATTTCCTTGCGGGTGCGGAACCGACGTGAATATTTGATGGACCCCCATTTGGGTTAACCATTCTTGTAGGGATTGGTCCTCAAATTGTGTGCCGTTGTCGCTTACTAATTGCATTGGCAAGCCAAACCTACAGATAATGAATTCCCAGATGAATTTCTTGATATGCGCGCCGTCGATCTTAGCCAGAGGTTTTGCTTCGACCCATTTTGTAAAGTAATCGATGGCGATGATTAAATACTTTACGTTGCCTGGTGCTGTTGGGAATGGGACTACTAGATCGATGGCCCATTTCTGGAATGGCCATGCCGCCGTTACAGGTACCAGGTTGTTTTTGGGGCGCAGGGTGTTTGGGGCGTGACGTTGGCAGCTGTCACATTTGCGCAATTCGTTGACTGCGTCCACGTGCATGCCCGGCCAATAATACCCTGCGTTCATCAACTTTGCCACTACCATCCTTGGGCCTGCATGCAACCCGCATGTTCCTTCGTGTATATCTTTGATCAGGAAAGAGGCGTCTGCGAAGTCTACGCAACGCAGTAGTGGCCCTAGGTAGGAACGGCGATACAAGGTATCGTCTACAAGTTGATAGTGTAGAGCCTTGTGCTTGATCTTCCGGGCTTCTGACTTGTTATCAGGCAAGTTGCCAGAGGATAGGAAAGCCTTGATTGGGGTCATCCAGGACGCGTTGCCTATTTGGATGACGTTCACTTGTCGGGGTGGGACAGATGGTTTATTCAGAACTTTGACTCGGACTTCTTTGGCCATGTGCTCAAAGACCGTGGATGCCATTTTGCTTAGTGCGTCAGCTGGTTTGTTTTCGCTGCGCCGGATATGTTCGACCGTGCAGGAGTCAAATCGGTTCATGAGTTGTTTGGCTTGTTCCAGGTACAAAGCCATGGTGTTATCCTTTGTGTCGTAAGATCCATTAATCTGTCGTGCGACAAGTAGTTTGTCCACGTGTGCCTCCACGTGCCTGGCAGCCATTTATTCCGCAAGGCGGATGGCATATGTGAACTCGTGTTTGTCTAGGCTGATGAGGCGTAATCCTGCGCCGGCGCCATCGTCATTGGAGGCCCCGTCTGTATAGAGGGACCACATTTGCGACGAGTCTTGTATCGGCGCGGGTGCTTCTGCTGCCTGGCATTCTTGGACTTTATCCTTGGGTATTTCTATGGCGAAGTCTGCAAGGACTTGCCCTTTGATTGCGGGCCGGGGTTTGTAATTGATCGTATGTTCCCCCAGCTCAATAGCCCACTTCGCCAGGCGGCCCGATAGCTCGGGTTTGGCTAGTATGTCGTTTATCCGATAGTCCGTGAGAACATTTATCGGATGGCCTTGGAAGTACCTGCGCAGTCTTCGAGATGCATGGACGAGAGCGAGGACCAGCTTTTCCATGATTGTATACCTCGTTTCCGCATCTAACAGCGTGCGGCTGATGTAATAGATTGGCGTTTGCACGCCCTTGCGATCAACCATTAGGACCGCGCCTATTGCCCGTTCGGTGACAGACAAGTAGAGTGTGAGTGGTTCTTTGGGGAGAGGTGCTGTTAGCGTCGGGAGATTCATTAGGCACTGCTTCATTGCTTGGAATACTGATTCCGCCTCTGGGGTCCAGCGGAAGCTGCTCTTTTTCAAACAATTTTTCAAAGTATCCACGAACGGGAATGACTTTGAAGCATAGTTGGACAGGAATCGGTTGAGGGCCACGAGGCGGCCCATCAATGTTTGTACCTCTTTGATGGAGGCGGGTGACGGCATTCTTTTAATGGCTTGCACTTTTTCCGGGTTGGCGCGAAAACCATCCCGTGTCACTATGACGCCTAGGAATTTGCCTTCTTCCATCCCGAATGAACATTTGCTCGGGTTCGGTTTCATGCGCACTTTACGCAGCTGATCGAATGTTTGTTGAATATCCCGGAGCATGTCAGCTTCCTCCTTGCTTTTGATCACGAGGTCATCGATGTAGACTTCAAGCCGTACGCCGATTTCATTGATAAAGGCCGTGTCCATTAGGCGCTGGTATGTAGCTCCCGCATTCTTTAAGCCGAAAGGCATCTTAGTGTAACAGAAGATACTCGCGTCGGTGCGGAACGCTGTTTTGTCTTCGTCTTCTTTGGCCATTTGAATCTGGTGGTACCCTTTGTATGCGTCCAAGAAACACTTAAACCGATAAGGGCTAGAGAATCCACTTTTAGATCAATTTCCGGTAAAGGATAACAGTCCTTAGGACACGCCTTGTTGATGTCTTTATAATCGACGCACATGCGCCACCCTCCAGTAGCTTTTGCGACCATGACGGGGTTGGCTACCCAAGTCAGGTATCTGATAGGGCGGAGAATGCCCGCGTTGAGCAGCTCGGTGACTTGTTCATTCATGGCCTTTGTTTTCTCCGGGCCCATACTGCGCTTCTTTTGTACTATTGGCTCTACGGAGCGGTAGACATTGAGTCTATGTTCCGCTATTTCGCGGGGGACACCGACCATGTCCGCCGGTTGCCATGCGAAGACATCCATATTGCTGATTAAGAGCTGCTTCAAATGATTGCGTATGGTCTCAGAGATTTCATGGCCAATGACCACCGTTTGCTCCTGAAATTTAGGGTTGAGTACCCATTTTTCCGGCTCAGTGCGGGCGTTTGTCTTGACCATTTTTGGAGGTTTGGCAGTTTCTGCCACATGGCAGTCTTTGTTACCACGAATGAAGGCAATGCCCGTCTTGGTTGGGAAGCCCACCATCGCGTGTGCCGTGGAAGCATTGGCGTTAAAACGCGCGATGCCTTCCCGACCCAAGAGTATATCATGATTGGAAGTGGCTGGCAAGACCATGAAGTCACATATCTCCGTGCGCTCAAGGGTGCCATCGGACCATGTGACTGGCATGGAGAGCATGCCCCGCGGCATGATGGTCTCGTGGATGAAACCAGAGATGGGTTCATTAACCGGTACAAGCTTTGCTTTGTCTTCCTCATCCAACTGTTAAAAACACTGCTCGTACATGATGTCAGTGCTGCTGCCACCGTCCAGGAACATGTACCGCGTGCGGTAATGTCCGAAGATTGCGGTTATGACAAGCGGGGCGGTGCAGGAGGCGCCGCCTCTGACTTTTGGCATGAGGACGTCAGCCTCTTTCCATGAGTCGTCAAGTGGTTGTATACGGGTGCGCTTCCCATGCTGGCTGTTTTTGCCACGCTTTGTCATGTTGCAGTGATGACGAGGGAGGAGTGTGGCGGTGTGGGTGTTGAGGTCCTGGATTTTCTTTCGTGACCCTTCACCTTGGTTTTCGTCACCCGTCTGACCTTTGCCGGCACTGTGAACGTTCTTTACTAAATGACCGAGCTAGCAGACTTCAGCGCGGTCTCGATCTCCATCTTCAAGCTGTAACAGTTATCTGTGAGATGACCGAAGTCGTTGTGATATTCGCAGAATTTGCTTCTGTCCACATTCCTTCTTTTCCCAAGGGGATTGGGCTCCTTCAATGTGACTTGCTCAGTTTTTAAGACCTGAGGTGGTGTTTTTGTTAGCGGGGTCCAATCGTGGTTTTTCTTGGAGTGTCCACGTTGGTCCCGCGATTGTTTTGTATTAATGAGTTGGCGGGCATCGCCAACGGGGAATACTTTCCCTCGTTGGCGGTGCCTGAGATGCGGCTCCAAACAGATTTGTTTTTGTGTTTATTATTATTATTATTATTATTATTATTATTATTATTATTATGGTGTTGCGGTTGGAAGCCATGCATCTGGTTGAAGGATTTCTCGGAGGAGGCATATATTTTCGCGGAGTGGATGAGTTCATCCCAGGACTTCGGAATGCCATCCTTGCCTGTAAGACACTTCATGAGCTCTGGGCTGCGCACATTATGTATGAACGCTGCCCGCGTGAGTTCCTCCCCACAGCCTATTTGCAAGGCCTCTTTGTTGAATCGGACGATAAAATCTTCGATTGACTCGTGATCATACCGGCGGCATAACAGAATATGCACCTTATCTTTTTTGTGCTTGCGCAAGTGTGAGAAATGACTATCGAATTTTTCGGTGAGGTCATCGAAGTCCTTAACGCTCCCCGCGGGGAGGTTATCGAACCAGACCCTGGCTGCACCCGTTAAGGTTTGGGCGAATAAGTGGCACCAGACCTGGACGGGCCAGTCGACCGACATTCCTGCGAGCGACGAATTTTGACTTTTCAGCGAAGGATTTTGGCCTGAATGGCTTGACCAAGTCGTCGTCCTCGTCGTTGTGACGTGAACGGTGAGTATGTTTCTTTCCGTTGTGGTCAGAATCACTGCTAGATGACTCGTAGCCATCAGGTTCGTCACGTGATTTTGCGTAGCCCCGAGCCCTGGCGTCTCCGCCGAGCTCCCCGCTACGACCATCACCGTGAGTGGCCGAGTCTTTCTTTCTATACCCCTTTTTTGACAGAGTATCATAAGTGAGGGCTTTGCCCTTCTTTTTAGCTTGTTGTAGGAGTTTACGCTGGTAGATCGCAGCGCTCTTGGCATTCTTACGGAGGAGCCACTGGTCTGGATCCTCCTCTGAGCTGGCCCCACTGTTATCATCAGAGTCCAAGTCACGGACTTCGAGAACTGGCTGCTCGAGTCGTGAAGTGGGTTGTTTGACGACAGTGTGCGGTGTGGTTTGGTTCTCCGGGGATTGAGTGTCAACCTCCCCGGTTTGGTTAATGACAGAAGTGTTAGGGTTGGGTTCAGCCATGGGTGGGTTTAAAAGAAGACAAAAAAAGCTGTTCTAACCGTTGGATGGCGCCAATGAAGAAACAATAAGTATCACGGTGATTATTACTAATCCCCGTGTGGTTTATACTTACGTCACGTCAGGTATAATCCTTTACCCAAACCTCTAGGTTTAACCCGAGTGAGAATAGTGAGTGAATGTGTGTGTGTGTTGAATGAGTAACGACACAAGATATAAGTGGTTCGGTCGGAAGTGACCTACGTCCACTGTAACTAGCCGGAATATTATTAATGATCGAATAATACAAGAGACTAGTATTAGGTTACAATGAGTATTTTCTGATGATCCTTCAAGGAGATGACTATCCTTATTTATAGGATAACTCGTGGGCCTGATGGAGAGGCCCACGAGAAGTTATTCCCCCTCGGGTCCAGCTAAGGCCCAAATCCAGGCTCTTCAGTAAAATGGCGGGAAAAGGCAGATTACTGTGGATGACGTATGGCTACAGCATGTTCGATGCTCGAGGCGGACACGTGGCAGCCTCCGACTGGTGAACAGCGGCCTTACCCTGGCTACACTTGTTGACCCTGCCTTTACCACTTGATTTGACGTCTGACAGTGGCAAGGGATGTCTGCTGGTTACTGTTGACGACGGCATGGTGGAAGCATAGGCACAGTCATGTCGCCGTTCTTCTCAGTAGTGGTTGTACCAGCCTTGCCACTTGTCATCCTGCCATTGGCGTGTACTCTGTGAGGAACGTTGCTAAATCTTCCTTTTGTGATCTCCTGTACCTCGTACCGGAAGTAGTAAGGGAAGATTCCGCGCGTGGGCTCACGCGCGTATCAGCTGCTGTGTGTTGCTTATCATTTGGTGACCCTGCGCGCTGGCTAACTTCCTGCCTTGCCAGCGCTGCGGAGGTAACGCGGTGCCAGTATTCTGGCTTGTGGGGATAGGGATGCCGCCTCCCTCTGGATGAGGCTCCCTATCCCTTCACTACTCATTAAAAAAACTCTTTTTGCAATGTATTTTGTTATTTTAAAAACATTGAAAAAATCTTTTCGCGGTGTATTTTATTATTTTAAAAAAATAACAAATAAGATAGTTATGAACGTTAAAAAAATGAAAGAACTTGCATGAGAGTTTTTAAATTTAGGGCACACTAAAATTACATTTGTAACCCTATGCTATCAAATAAAACGTTATATACAAGAAAAATGTTATTACATAATTCTTATTCATGAAATATTATAATCTACTCGTCAACATGTCTTCTTAATATTCTTATACACAATAGAATTTCTAGACTAATTACTATACCTTATATTATTGTATGTATATCTATGTATGTATGTGTGTGTGTATATATACACTACATTATAAAGCATATTAGGAGAATAAGATGATAATTTCACCAAACTTATACATGTACAAGCATATTATGCTTGTTGTACAAACTTTTTAAACACAATAACCTGTTAAACGTCTTAACCAAGTATCAAAGGCGCCTGCATCTTGAATCGGATTATGTTGACCCGTTTACCTTGCCGGATCCTACATTATTTCAACCGCTATTCATTCTCTCTCTGCTATCCATATTTCGATCTTTAACTCTAATCTCTTCAAACGCTTCTTGAGAAACCCTAGCAGCGTAAAAAGATCGAGGTCTGCTGATCTTCACATATGAGGTTTCAATCCAATTATGTTTTGAGACATATGGTCGCAAATTTGGTTTTTGTCAGTTGTTCATGATTGATTTTGTGACTCACAGTTGTAGAATATGGTGGTGGTCCTGGGTGATGCTTGGAGATTTAGAGTGCGTGTATAAATTGAAAACTCACTAGAGTTGAAAAACCTATGAAAACTCAAGTTACAAAACTTTTTTTCTTTTTAAAAGAATTATACGATGTAACAAATATGTTTTTAAGAGTTTTGAGCAAAAAAAAAGTTCCGACTAGATTTAAAAAAAAAAATTGTAACTTTGCTGTAACATACTTGTAATTGAGAAGTTACATATGTAACGCAACAATTTTGGTTTTTATTTTTATTAAATATCTTCGGCGCTTTTTTATTTTTTTCTCAAAATGCTTAAAAAAATATTTATTACATTTTGTAATTTTTTCTAAAAAAGTTTTTATAACTAGAGTTTTCATGAGTTTTCTTAACTCAATGGGGTTTTCAATTTATCATCCCCTTATATATACTAGCAGGAGCCCGCGCGTTGCAGTGGGACTGCACATTGTTTGGCTAATCGGCTCGATGCTTGTTTTCTGCTTGATTTGAAGCGCTGTCTAAACGATAAGGAAAGTAAGGTGAAAATCTATACCGGTTGGTTAAAGCACCAAAGTAATAATATGGTACATTCAAGTCCCTACGTGTGTTTCTGGTACAAAATTTGTTTATGTGGGCGAGATATTGTATTGTTAGCTCGCATGTTGCAGTGAAGTCGACAATTTATAATTTACAACAGCGGGTGTTGCCGATCCTCTTTTGGTGAGCATAATCTAAACGTATTCCTTACTTGTTAAACAATCAAAATCCATTAACTAATTGTCAATGTCCAAAAGTTAAACAACAAAAATCATTCTAATTCTAATTCTATTTAATTGAAGTTCGCACTCTAGCTATTTTTGGGAGGAGATAAACTGCAGTATCAAAGAAAATGTAATTAAAATCACCTTATGTATTTTTAACATGGTCAGACATCCGGTCAAATCTATGGCCACTGGTTTATCAGAGCGACTCCTTAAATGTTGCAAGTAATTAAGTAAATAATAAAAGCACCATCATCATCTTACATTTCAACAAAAGTTACTAATTCTTAATTTTTAACCAAGTTTGCTAACATGTTTAACTAGAAAACGTCATTCCAACCACTACGAAAAGACACAAGTAACTATTCTAAATCACAAAATCTGAGAGAACTTACATTCCAAAGGAGCACCACATAGAGCAGAAGCTCTAAAAATTCCTTTATTAGTACACAAATCAACTTCAATAGTAGGAATTCCTCTACTATCAAGAATTTGCCTAGCCTTAACTTAGTAATCGCCGAAGGAAAATCTTCACTTAGGCTATGTATCTGAATTTAAACAATTCCGTTTAGTTTTAAACATGTTTTATGATGTGTTAAGCAAAGATTTCAGTAAAATGGTAGCTAACATCAATAACTAACAATAACAAAACATCTGATATAAATTAACTAAGAAACTTACAATCAATGTTTTGCTCCATATCTTGTCTATTACTTTTTTTGTTTAAAAAAAAGTATATGCTATATGTGTTGTAAACAAACCCTTAAACAGAAAAGATTTCATTAAAACAATAGCTAAATCAAAGCAATTACCGCACGATTAGTGTGTTCTTATTACACTCCAAAAATTTGGTTCATATGACCTCCTAATTCAACCATCGGCTGTGGACACACGAACATCACCTGTGATTCGGCCTGTCTTCTTCTCAACTCCATCCATATAGAAACCATGATGCTATTGCGAAGGGTATAAAGTAGGATTCAATTGGTAAATGGAAGGGAAAAATAAATTCGGGTTAAACCAATTAGGGATATCGAAAGAAGCACGGTGATTGAAGATGTGATCCGTTGCACCCAAGGGTGATTTAAAGAGTGTGTTGATAGAAATGAGGTGAATAGTTGTTTCTGCAATGAGGAGACACTGGAAAGGAGGTGAACCGACATAGATGTGTGTATATACATAGTTAATGAGCGTCTTAAGAACTAAAAGAGTAAATTACAAAAACCGTCCTTTATGTTTATAGCGGGTTGCAAATCGTGTTCTTTAAAAACATAAATTACAAAAAACGTAATTTGTATTTACAAACCCTTACATATTATGTCCTTTTACCCTAACCCATTTATTTTTTTTCTCGTTAAAATATGACCAAGGGGACCTCATGTGAGGGCATAGTGGTGGTGGGTGATAGTGTCGGTTGGCAAAGAGTGAGGGGAAGATTAACTTAAGGGTGAGAAAAGAGAGAGTTGTATGTGTGTATAGTTTTATGTATTAAAGATCTTTTTTATAATAAATGGGTAAAAAGACTAATCTACCCTTACATGGGGTTCACTTGGCCATATTTAACAAGAAAAGTTAACCGAATTAATGTTAAAGGACATAACGTATAAAGTTTTGTAAACACAAAGTACATTTTCTGTAATTTGTGTTTCTAAAGGACATGATTTGCAATTCGCTATAAACATAAATGACGACTTTTGTAATTTTGTCAAATTTAAAAAACAATCGTCGTAAAAAATGCATCATGATATACATTAAAAATAAAAAAAAATTAATAAAAAAGATATTATAAGTGAAATTTGATTTGCATTAAATTTGCCTTGCCAATCTAATGAAATTACATTTTTGCCTATATAAATATATAAATATGAAATGATGATGTTGTCTGTCCAAAATACACTATATAGTAGTGTGTGTGTGTGTGTATTCACTTCTTCTCACGGTTCTCGCGATATTTAGTGTTCTAAAGATCAGGGGCGTAGGTTTTAAGGCGCGGTCCCCCCCCCCCGAATTTTCGCTCAAAAGTTCTAATTATATAGTATCCATGTAGAATATTTTTAGGTATATACGGGTTCGACCCCCGTTTTTTTTTTGAAAAAAAGGTATAATATAAAAACCACCCCGAATTTACGCTCAAAAGTTTCGATTATATAGTATCCTTATAGAATTTTTTAGGTACGTATAAACGGCTTCGTGCCCCCGGTTTTTTTTAAAGGTATATTATATAAACCAAAACCAATGATATATCGGGCGATACAAGGTTCCCAAATATCGGTTGTTTTACTAAGTTCATCAAGGATTTTTCTTTGTTTTTTTTTTCTTTTGGGCCCATTTTGAGAGGTACAACCCAATTTTTTGATTTTTCCCATTTTTTTTCTTTAGGAAAAGTCTAAATAAAACCCTTAACCTATGTAAAACTCTAAACCCTCTGCTATCTCTCGATCTCACTTCTCAACCCCTGCGCATAGTTGATAATTTCATACTTTCATCTTCATTCAAAGAATCAAGGTACATCTACTTTACTAATTTATTAGTTATATATTTTTTTGGCAATTAGTAAATAATGGATAGATTCATAGATTGTTGTCTTGTTATGTTGTTGAATGTTGATTAAACAAACGCAATATAATATTTACAAATGGGGGTCGATTATTGTCTGTGTCACCATCCGATTGCTAAGTGTTTAGTGCCTTATGTCCAAGGCTTGATACGAAACCACATCGAGCCGGGGGTCTCACTGGAAGCAGCCTCTCTATTCTTAGGGGTAGAGGTAAGGCTGTCTACATCTTATACCCTCCTCAGACCCTACCTTAGCTTTGCTATAGGTGGGATTAACTGAGTATGATGATGATGATTCATATAATTGTTGGACGTTGGTAATACTTTGGATGGTGGCCAGTGTTTTTTATTTATTATTCAATCTTTTGTGTTAAGTTATCACATTGTTTAAGAATTATGGTTGAAAATAATTATGACTTAATTTAATGTTTATGTTATTAGTTTATAATATGAAGAAGAATAAAACCATAACATCTTTATTCAAAAGAGGGAATGAAGAAGTAGAGGGAATAGATAATGAAAATATAAGTAAACGTCAAAAAGCTTCTAACAAGCGAATCGATGAATGAACCGGTTAATGAAACAGATCAAAACAATCAACAATGGCATGCTATTCCTCAAAATCCACAAGCAAACATGAATGAACTGGATGTTAGTAGTTTAGAAAGAGATCCCGCTAAACGACTTGAAATGTGGAAATATCCGGTTAATAAGGGAGAAAGTAAGACTAGCTTATATCAACGGTCGACGGGCTGAACTGTTATAAATGTTTTAGTGTCTTTGTTCAATTTTTTGTTAAACAATGCTTAGAACTTTGATATTATTGTATTTAATGTTTGACTCGACCAGAATCGAATCACCGACCTAAACATATAATTCGAAACATAGCTATAGAAAAAAAAATTTAGGTCCCGTCCACTGACTAGTGATTTCCTACATATCATCGAGGGAAATGTTTAAAACCATAACCACTCCCTTATGTCGAGTGTATGTTAGCAATAGCACTCTCTATGCTTCCTCGATGATTACCAATGGATCAGCGGCCGCCATTTAAAAAGGCTCCGGATATTCATACAAGTTACAATTTTATTCACACAACCCTCTACGGGCCGTAGAGGGCTCTACGGCCCGTAGGGATCATTTTTTGATCATTCTACGAGCCGTAGAGACCTCTACGGCTCGTAGGTAATGATTGACAATGATTGTATGATTACCTATGAGCCGTTGAGACCTCTACGGCCCGTAGGTAACGTCTATTTATTTTGGGCATCAATGAGGGTGGGATGAATGAATATTTTTTTGCCTACGGCCCGTATAGACCTTTACGGCCCGTAGACCCAAAAAAACACAAAAAACGTTTGGGACGAGGTTCGATCTTGGGCAGATTATTACACAAACACACACACAAGTCTTATTGCAAATATGGGGACCATTTGGGCTACCAGTTCGCTAGTTTCTATATTGGAAAAAATAAATATAACATGTACAAATATTAGACACCCTCTACGGCCCGTAGAGGATTTTTTTTTTAATTTTTTTAACACATTTTAATTGTTTATTGATTTTTACTATGTAACTATAATTAGAAAACATGTTGCTTTTACTAATGTCGTCTCGATAAGCATGTGAACGTTAACACAAACGTTTATATAATCAAACAGGTAAAAATAAACATTAATTAACATAATTAGAGTTAAAATAAGTTAGTACAATGTAGAAATTGTTTAAAACGTTTACAAAATATGATCACAAAAGATAAAACTAATAAAACTGTGAATCATCAATCGGCGGCTGCTGCGAGGACGTCCCAGCTTGCTGCAAGGACGTGCCGGCCTCATGCGTGGATGTGGGGGTCTGCTGCGTGTTGGGCCCTATAATCGGTGCGACACGAGGCTGCATGCCCAGCTGGCGAAAGATCTCCTGCTGGCCAGCGCATCGCCTCGTCTTACTGCTGACGCCATTGATGCAACTCAGCAGCCTCTAACGCAGTTGCACGTATGTCTGCCCTAACCTCAGGAGGCAACTGTAGGGAGTGATAAACGCGTGGCGGAATCTGCACCTCATCAGGCTGCGGCTCAGCCATATCGACGTCCCTCTCAGCACCCCCTCCCCCTCAGCAACATACCGCAAACCAACCTCAACAGCACCACCTGCAATGGATAACAATAAATAAATAAATAATAATAATTGTATGCGCGTGAAAGGATCGGTAAGCTACAAAGACAATCAAACAATTTAGTTTTGGGTGCGGAATCCCCAAAACCAGCACAAAATGATAACTAATCAGATAAACACACACAAATCATCATTTTCAAACGTTTTCATTAATAATCAACTTGAATACACGTAGAAAAACAATTACAATCAAGGACTCGACGTGAAACAAGTTTATAAAAAGTTACAGAGAGAATTCAGAAAGTGGCGGGAAATAAATGACTCAAAGTTAGCAGCAAAAACTGAGTTTGCCTATTTATAGACTGCACATTCGCCCACTTTGTTCGTGCGAATGTGCAGGTTCGCCCACTTTGAGTGGTCGAACCAAACTCCATAATAAACATTCTTCATTCGCCCAAAAAGCTTCCTTCGCACCCATGAAATCTCTCCTTCGCACCATCAAAATCATTCCTTCGCACCATCGACAATAAACAAAACAAATGAGTTATCCAATCCAAAGCATTAGTCGCACATATGCACCTACAAACTCCCCCTCGACTATTGCTTGGATTGTTGTCTTCTCTGTTCATCCATGTGCTTGTTCATTATTCTGATGTGTCGTATAATCTTTTGTTCTCTAGTCAGTTCCGGTTCCTGAAATGTCTTCTTCTTTGTTTTCTTCACAGGCACAGTCTGCTTTTCAACAGTTTTACCCAACTTCTGTTCATAATCACATCCAGCGTTGATGTCATATGCAAAGCACAGAAATACCACCTTCTGGTACTTTCCTGCTTGCTCAGCGTCTTTAGGATCAGCAAAAATCGAATTATAGAATAACATGATGATATCCTCATGTGAGCAATTGATTAGCCACATAGGATCAAAAATAAGCACCTTCTTATAATCCTTCTCACCGTCTTTTAACACAATCACGGCCTCTACTGTCTTCCAATCATAGTACCACCATATAAAGTCTTTAGCAAAATGCTGAGGAATATGCAACAACGGAATTTTCTTCAGCACCCGCGGTGGTTTATACTTCAAAGTAACCTTGGGCAACCCAGTTATCTCGTTAATTTCCTTCTTGTGTTCAATCCTCTTTGGATACTAGGGTCTGAACAGATTCCACTCGGTTCCACTCTCACGGGTCATCTTCTCAGCAAAATAATCAATCTGGCTATTTGACGCTCCCGTTAGACGGTGACGACAAATATCCCTGATTGCCCAGTAAGGAAGAGTCTTTAAGTGATGAAACTTCTCAAAGTATAGAATACCTTTCTCCCATTTCACCGCAAAACACCTAAGCTCTTTGACAAACTTCCAGGCCAAGGCACGGCCTTTGAACATACTGCTATGAAGTTTGTAGAAGCTTCCCTGAATATCAGCTTTAGGGCGGTTATTCTCCTTCTCCTTTAGTTTCCTCAACAACTCCTTCAAACTGTCTGTTTGTTCGAACCGAGGCTTTTCATGCCCTTTAAAGATTTCATCTTCAAAGATTTTACTCTTATCTCTTGCAAGCTTCTCAGCATGGTTTAGCAATTCGTCTGAGAAAGAAAATCCACATTCTTGATTTGTTCTGAAATATTGTGGATATTCATCGCTCGTAATATCTTCCATCTCGACTTCCTCGAATGCAGGAACATCACGATCATCCGAGTGATTTCCAGCTTCTTTCTCAGGAATCTTAGGAATAAAATTATCAGCAAGTAATTCTTCTAACGTCTTACCCACTTGCTTTGCTAAACCTTCCAGAATTTCTTTCGAAATAGCTGCAGACACTTCTCCATCCTCAAGATCAGGGTCATCATATTCCAACTCGAAGAGTTTATTATTAGATTCAAATATTTCTGGAAACCTGCTAGTCATGTCTATCATCCAGACTCGATCGGTTAACATCTGACGATACATATTCTTATCTTCTTCAGACAATGACTTCAATCTTTCGTTCCAGAAAATATCTTCATCTTCAACATTCTCACCAGGAGTTTTAGAACTCGATTCTCCACCCTTACCTGTTTCACGCTTTTCATATGAAAACTGTTCAGCGTCATCATCATCATCATCACTATCATCAGAAACAGAGCCGCTTTCACCTGAACCATCACTCGAACCATCATCATCTTTATCATCCTTTTTCTTCGTCTTTGTATCATCACCAGCATCTTCATCTAATTCATCATCTTCCTCTTCATCAGATAATTCGAAGTCAACTTGTTCTTCTTCTCTTTCTTTGTCAACTTCACCAGCTTGAAGTTGAGGAGCTTGAGAGTACAAGTTCTTGATCAAATCGTCCATATGCTTGTTACTCTTTTTCAGCTGTTTGTTCTCTTTCTTCAAGACTATTATCCTTCTGGTATTACGTTGCTCATGTTTCAGCAACTTCTTGTTTTCTCTCTTTAGCTTCTTGATGGTTTTCTTCAAGGTCTCATTGTCATCCGCCGATGTGACTACGTCTTCTAACATTTTCTTGTCATTTGACTTTAGCTGCTCAATCTCCGTCTGTTGTTTTGTAATCATCTTCATCAACTTAGAAAATTTCTGATTCACAGCAATCATGATGTCACTATCCACCGATACTTTGGTCTTCTTTGGTGGTTCAACAGTTTCATGCAGTTTTCCTTTTCTCATTTTCTTCAGCACATTATCCAATGCTTCATTCACATCATCCATTGGAATATCTTCTGTTTGTGGTGTGCTTGAAGTTGTTGTGGTTTTCTGTTTCTTCTGTACCTGCTCAGCAACCGGTGACTTTGAACTAGTAGCTGGTGGTAAATTCTTGCCAGCCATTAACATTTCTAGCTCTTTCTTTCTCTTCAAATTTGGCTTCTCCTGTTTCTTCTTTTTCTTTGCTTGAACAGGAGAACCAGCTTCAATATCATCCATATTCAGAATAACTTCAATTACCTCGTCCTGAATTGGACTCTTATCTCCTTGAACTTCAACATCAGCAGACGCACCAGCCTCAGTGGCCTTGGGCAAGGTGGTCTCAACGGTTTCAGCATCAGAATTCCATCTCTCATCTTCCTGTGTCTCTTCAGAATCAATAGACACCTCATCAACCAAATGTGTACCTTTCTGAGCTTTACTCTTCTGCCTCCTCGGTGCAGACTTCGGTTTCTCTTTTTCAGGTTCAACGACCTTCATTATCACCTCTTTCTTCTTCATTTTACCACCTTTTGCACCCACATTCACTATCTGTCTCTTTCGCTTCGCATCAGGATCAATATGATGTAAAGGATCATCAGGTTCAGAATTGCTATCATCATGTCTCACTATCCCTTTTCCTGGATCTTCGTAATCAAGTCTTGCCAAGTGTCCAAATAAACGCCTAACAGGAGGACGTTCATCAGCTGATAAGCCTTTGTAAGCTTTCATTCTGGCAAGTGTGTTCAATGTCATGTGTTCTTGAACAACAATATGTGTGGGATCCTTTTTCAAGTCTTTATATTTATTGTCGAACACCATTTGTAGAAAACGAGGATATAACAAAAACTTCAGTGTTCTCGTGCCATTAACCGGCTCAAGTAAATGATCCATAAGCATGCCAGAAACATTGAACGGTTTGTTCAATATTAATGCAACCATCATAGAGCTTATGCTTTTCCTCATCAAGTCATATCCTCCCGCAGCCGATCCAAATACATGAATCAAAACATGTGCCAAATATTTAAACTGAGGACACAGTTTTCCTTTATGTAGTGAACCATCGGTGATAGGTCCATTATATTTCATCCTCAAGAAGCACTTACGCTGATCCATGAATCCCAACTCTTTAGGGTCCGTCTTCTCGTCATGCAAATTCAAAGCCTCTCGTAAGTCTTGTTCACTCACAATCAATCTCTGTCCTTGGACCTTGCTCGTCAAGCATGACTCACAATTCCAAAAGTCTAGCTTCGCGTTCGACCAGAACTCCTGCATAATGTCACGGTAAATGACGGTTGGTGTAGCAATCGCGTCAATTACTCTGCATCTCTTCAAAAACTCTATGATATCAGCAAATTCGGTGTGCTTCTTGACATCACCCAGATAAGCACAACAGTTGTGTGCGTTCTCGAAATCTAGCTGCTTTGGTGGTACCGTTTTAGCAGGTTGTGAAGATGATCCTGCTTGTTCGGTAGTTTTCTCTGGCTCGGACATGTTTAAAATCTGCAAAACAAAACAAAACACATGTTAAAAATTGTTAAAATTTCAAAAATTGAAAATTTTGTAACTCAGTTTCTCATTCGCCCAGTCGGGGGTGCGAATGAGAAAAATACAAGGTACGAATGTACAAAATTTTGGAAAAAGATTTCATTCGACCATTTTTCATTCATTCGACCAGTCTTAAAACTTCATTCGACCGGTTTTATTCCTTCGCCCAAACGAATGAGGGCGAATGAGTCAGTTCAAATTTTAAAATTTCAATAATGAAATTAACAGGTTCCAAACATGATCATTTGATTGCAATACATCCTAAACATGCCGATTAAACTTTTAAACCAAACAAAATCATTCAAAGTTCATTATATGTGTGTTTTTATTTGAAAACTAGGGTTCGAACTGGGTATAGATCATAGACATCAATCTGATGTTTGTGAAGCCTAGATTTTCAGTTCTTCTCCCCCTAAAACATACATAGAATGAAACTTAATCAACAATTGCAACAATTAAAGTGTTTAAAACAGAGTTGATAATCTAGGGTTCGAGACTGAAAATCATCGATTAATCCTTGAATATGTAATATTAACCTGTAAAATTAAGGGCAAAAGGATCAGTAATGAAATGCGAACACAATGATATATTGCAAAACAATCGAGCAACAAGGTGACTTTAGGAGAAAAAATCTGAGGAAAAATAAGTGAGGTTCGAATGAGCTGGAAAGCCTTATATAGACAGTCTCCTTCGCCCGTTTTGTTCATGCGAAGGAGAAGCTTTTGACTCCTTCGACCCTACTGAAAGGGTTCGAATGAGGCAAAAGGGTTCGAATGAACATCAGGTCAAGAACTCTCTCCTTCGCCCGTCCAATTCATTCGAAAGAGCTGGAAAATTCCTCATTCGACCAAACGAATGGGCGAATGTAAAATAGAATTTTTGAAAATTTTCCAAATCTCAAAAACGAATCCCGGTTCAATTATTTCTCAACTTTTAAGCATCCAATCATCATATTTTCACAATTTAAAGATCACAAAACTCAATTGGTGTACCAGGTTTTAGAAAATCGTCATCAACCACCATCAGTTATCAAAAATAAGATGAAAATGAAAAATCTTTTTGGATTTTCTAAAGTTTATGCTAAAACACACCTAAAATCTTTTTGAGTTTTGTAATTTTTGACGAGAAAATAAAATGCAGAAATGTAAATGAAAAACTGTAAATATTTTTGTGATTCCGGTAAAGGGATCATATCAGTTTATGAGAAATCTGATCACACCGTTGATCTTTTTGAAATTATTATCATTAAAGACAATGTGTGATCTGGCAACTGCTGATATTGTGATCCACATAAACTCACATGCAGACTTTTATGCAGTGCTTTATACTGATACTGATATTTATAGTATAAACGCAATTGTCTGTGGTTCCCACGCACACGACATACTCCCGTATCAAGAAGTAAATGCACAAAGACTCATTGTAAAGCGTGATTATGCTTTCGTTGTCTGTAATTGTACAAGATATAATGCATAGAGGTATACAGGTCAGCAAATTAATGCAGCAGAGTAACATATGCACTATACCAGGTTGAGGACTGATATTAATCATGATTTGCATCAATGATCAATACGATGTAATAGATAATCTTTGATTATCATATAACATGGAAAGTTCCTCAATTCGGTAACTTTAGGATTTGGCATATAGCTCTTTTATAAAGACACCCTGTCTGATCTAGGTCCGTAATGACTTACAGCAGAAGATCAGAGAGGCTATCCCCAGACAACTAATAACATAACGACCCTAAACCTCCGAGTTTTGTACAAATACCCTATCAAACGAAATTACGGTACTAAGACCATATGCCCATGAGGAGTTCATCCACACATCAAAACGTTTGATATGTATGTATCAGGCACGCAGTAATAGGTCTACGAAGCCTATTGTTAGGACAAAGAGGATTGGTGAAACCACTTTTGTAAACCTTAGTCTAATTCACTTCTGTCATTTTTGGCTAAGTATAGAAGTACTGAAGAGAAGACAAGAAACTGCTGATTAGAAGATATGAAGAAGTGCTGAAGTTGCAGAAGTTCTGAAGTCCAAACCAGACAAGTTCACTTCAGAAGTACTGAAGACAAAACTACTCTTCAGTAGTTGTCCTTCATCAGCACTTAGCAGAAGATATTTCCCACCGCCTTTTTGCATCAGTAGTTTGTTGTTTAATATTACTTTTAGCTGTATTTGTTTCTTTCAATGTTGCAACTTGTGCAACTTGTCACTGGAGTTTCTGTGCTTGCTTTTTAGGCAAGATACATGCATGTAATCGTCTATAAATAGAAGGCTTCAACCTTCTATTTTAGATATTGATTTTCAACAGAAAAATCCTTCAAACACTCTCATTGTTATATTCCATTTCTGTATTTATTGTGAATCTCTCTAAGTATCTAATTCTCATTTACAACTTAGATTCATAATAAATACTTTGTCATTTATTAGTTTCAAACATCAAGGGGGAGTTATAACTCTGCCTTTGTATAAAAAGTGTTGCTTTAACTTATAACATTCCGCTGTGCTTATAATCTGATTTACAAGGACTTGCTAAACACTTAAGTGTCAAGATAGCAAGTTCTTACTTAGCAAACAAGAGCAAACTGATCCAACAATTGGTATCAGAGCATTGGTTTATCTGATCACATATCAATCTAACAAATTGAGAATCAGACACAAAGCTCTTATTGATATTCAATATAAAGATCAAAAGTTCACTTTTTATCAAATATCCATCACTTAAAAGAGTCATCTGACAAATCTATACTCTTTAAAAATGGATCCACATAATACTGGTTCTGCCACCAAACCTGCCATGCTTGTGAGAAATGAGTACAATATATGGCAAAAGAGAATGGCACATACCTTGTCACAAACCAACACAGGTTGTTGGAGATCTGTGATATATGGTCCACACAAACCAGTAAACATAAATCTTGAAACTAAAGAAGGGATTCCTAAGGATCCCAAAGACTATACAGATGAGGATTTCCTAAAACTTGAGCTAGATGCTAAGGCATTCTCTATGTTGGCAATGGCTCTCCCAAATGAAATATACTCTGGCCTTTTACATTGTGAAAGTGCCAAAGAACTTTGGGACTGTCTTAAAGAACAGTTTGGAGGAACTGAAGAGGTGATTGCCAACACCAGAGAAATTTTGGCTCAACAATATGAAACATTTGCTTATATTAATGGGGAAACTTTGACACAACAATTTGAAAGATTCTCCTCATTAATCTCTGAGCTAAAGTTAAATGGTCAGACCTATACAACAGTATCTATGTTACATAGATTTTTAAGGTCTCTACCTGACAAATGGGAAACTTACTCCATTGTCTTAAGATCCTCACCAGATTTTAGCTCCCTCACTCTTACAAAACTCCATGGGAGATTACTTACTTTTGAGAGAGAAATCGATCAAAAGAAGAAATTACAAACTTCTGGTAAAACTGCTGATGACTACCTACCAGGTAGTACAACACTTTTGGGACAAGATTCACCAACTTGTTCCTATGGATCTTATGACAATATTGACATAACCACTGGGATCTCATCAGAATGATCTTTCCCAGGTTATGACAATGATGACCAAAGTCAAACTGCTGATAATCTATGTTTTATCATGGATGATTTGAAAAATTTTAGCAGTGATGACTTAGAGGAAATGGACATATTACACCAACTGGCCATGCTAAGCATTAAAACTAACAAGTTTTATAAAAGGTCAGGAAGGAAATTTCCAGGATTGACCAGTAATACAAAAATTGGTTTTGACAAATCTAAACTGAGATGTCACAAGTGTCAGAAGTTGGGACACTTTGCTAGAGAATGTAGAAGCTCTAGCTTTAACCAATCACAATCTGGAAATAACTATAACCCCAATTATAATAGGAACAATGGAACTCAAGGGAGTGCTCATTTTGTACAGGCACAAGCTCCTCAACAGCAATATATGCCTCAAGTACAATATGTTCAAGTGCCTGCTCAACAGATGCAGAGCCAACAATCAATCCCTCCCTTTCCAGCTGCTCAACTTCCTCCACAGCCTCAACAACCCCCTCAACAAAGTCTCTTTACCTCGGGGTATGTTGACTGGAGCAGTCTCCCTTATGACACCACAGAGTGCAATCCTGATGCAGACAACAAAGTGTTTGACATCAACTTGGGAGAACCAGACAATGGCAGAAAGAACTTTGCCTTAATGGCATTTGAAGGCTGTACCTCAAAATCTGCATTGTCTCAGGTATCAAAAGAATCTTTGACAAAACTTTGTTCAAACTCTTGCAAAGAAACTTTTGCTCTCATAAGAGAGACAAACGTGCACCTACAAGGCAAAGCCAATGATTTAGAAAGAAAATACACACAGATAAAATGTGATTTAGAAAGAAAACTGTGTGCTAAAACAAAAGAGGTTTCTAAATTAACTGACTCTGCTATTGAAACCCAAGCACAAATCAAAATGATGCTAAATGACCTGGGAGATGTCAGACAAGAGCTTGCTGACACCAGGATCACTTGTGAAAAATGGGTGGAATCTTGTAGGGGGTATCAACTACTGCTAAACAAACAAAGTGCTTCAAATGTTAAGTTTGGCATAGGATACCATCATGTTGAAACACCAACAGATTTTTCTCCCAAAACTACTGAAGATGGGAGAAGAATTGTTTCAAATGAAACTTCTGAAGGGAAAGAATGCACATCTTTCCATGAAAACTTTCTAAACAGAAATCCTGGCATTTTTAAAGAAAGTACTTCAGAAGTATTTACAAAAACTGACAACAAGCCATCAGTAGTTTCATCTACTTCAGGAGTTGAGACCCTGAAAACTACTGATGAGCAAAATCTTTTCACAACTGTCAGAAATTTGCCTTCAGAACAAAAACAAAAGGCAAAAGAATGTGAAATTTGTGGCCTGTTCAACCACAAAACTGAATTTTGTAGATACAGAAAAGGAATTCAGTTCAATCAAAAATTTAAACAACAGGTTGTGGGAAATCAAATCAGAAATGATTATGAAAAAGTCTTTAAACCCAAGAAACAACAACCTGAAAACACCTTTTCTCAGAAAAAGATAAAATCTCAACCAAAATCTTTTTCTCAAAATTCCTTGTCAGTAGTTAGACCAGAATCATCAGCAGTTTCACAAACTGCTGAGATTCAAAATCTAAAGAACATGGTAGAACTACTGATGACCAAGGTTGATGGTGGTCCTAAAAAGGATACCACCATGGTTCTTAATGAAAAATCCATTGCCAAAAAGACATGGATTTCTCAACCTGGTCAAGAACAAACTGTAACTGTTCTCAAGAGCAAACCCAAAGCCAAACAGGCTTGGGTTTCCAAATCTAACTAATTTGCTTTTATGTGCAGAGATTTTCCAGGGGCTTAAACAGCATATGGTATGTTGATAGTGGAGGCTCTATGCACATGACTGGATGCAGATACCTGATAAACAATTTTATCAGCCAAAGAGAAGGATCTGTGTCCTTTGGGAACAATGCTAAGGGATATGTGCTAGGACATGGCAATGTCTCCTCTGGCAAAATACAGTTTGACAAGGTCAATCTGGTGGAAAATCTTGAATACAACTTGCTGAGCGTGTCACAAATGTGTGATAAAGGATATTCTTCCTTTTTCACAAAGACAGCTTGCAAGATCATCTCACCAGAAGGCCAGAAGTTGATTGAGAAGATTATAGAAGATCATACTTTGCTGATTGCCAAAAGATGTGGCAATGTCTATGCAGTGGACATTGAGAAAGACAAAGTATTGAAAAACACTGCCTGTTTCTTCTCAAGGGCATCAACTTCAGAAACAGATCTCTGGCACAGGAGACTTGGCCATGTGAACTTTAAAACCATAAATAAAGTCACAAAAATGGGCTTGGTCAGAGGTCTACCTTTGAAAGTATACCAGTGTCAAGAACACTGTGTATCCTGTTTAAAGGGAAAACAGCATAAGTCCTCCTATAAGTCTATTGAAGAATCAAAAACAACTGCATGTCTTCAACTACTCCATATGGACTTATTTGGACCTGTCAAGATTATGAGCCTTGGTAAAAAGAAGTACTGCTTAGTCATCATTGATGACTACTCAAGATTCACATGGGTATTCTTCTTATTTTCCAAGGATGAGGCTGCTGAAATCATCAAGTTCTTCATTCTACAAGTAGAGAAACAATATTCTCTATCTGTCAAAACCATTAGAAGTGACAATGGGACAGAGTTCAGGAACAAAACTCTGGATGAATTCTGTTTGTCTAAAGGGATTATTAGACAATACAGTGTTTCCAGAACTCCTGAACAAAATGGTGTAGTAGAAAGGAAGAACAGAACATTGATAGAAGGAGCAAGAACAATGTTAGCTGATTCTGGACTGCCATTGTACTTTTGGGCAGAAGCAGTTAACACAGCATGTTATGTTCAGAATAGAGTTCTTGTGGTCAAGAGACATTCCAAAACTGCCTATGAAGTTCTTCATGGCATGAAGCCCCTTATCTCCTTTTTCAGGGCTTTTGGGTGTCAATGTTTCATCTTGAACATCAAGGAATCTATTTCAAAGTTTGCTGCCAAAGTTGACTCAGGTTACTTTCTTGGTTACTTTTCAACTAGAAAAGCCTACAAGGTTTTTAATTCTCACACCAGGATAGTAGAAGAAACATTGAATGTCAAGTTCAATGAGTCAAAACACACTCTTATTCCAGCACATCCTGCTGAACTCTTTGACCTTGACAACTTTCACTTTGAACCTGAAAAGGCTGTTACTTCTTGCAAACCTACTTATTATGGTGATCAAAGGTTTGAAGATGAGGATCCTGCACCATGGACTCCTCAAACAGTCATTAAGTCAACTACAACACCTTCAGAAGTTTTTCAAACTTCTGATCAAACAAATACTGAAGGCCAAACTCAAACATCTGCTTCAGCACCTGCAACTACTGAAGAAGCTGAAACTGCTGAACCAGATATTATAGACCTCAGTAGTTTGTTTGAAGAACAAGAGCCACCTACACCTGTCAGTGGTTTACAACAACTGATTGAACACAGAGATCATCCACTTGATCAAATCATGGGTGATATAGCTACAGGTGTTCTGACCAGAAACCAGCTCTCCAACTTTTGCCTATTCTCAGCCTTTATTTCACAGTTGGAACCAAAGAAGTACCAGGAAGCCCTCAAAGACAATAATTGGGTGCAAGCTATGCAAGATGAACTACTTCAGTTCAACAAGCAACAGGTCTGGGAAATCTGTCCCTTACCTCAAAACAAGCAACCAATTGGTACAAGATGGGTTTTCAGGAACAAACAAGATGAAGCTGGTATGATAATCAAGAACAAGGCAAGACTGGTAGTTCAAGGGTACTCTCAAGAAGAGGGAATTGACTATGATGAAACCTTTGCTCCAGTTGCAAGGCTTGAGGCCATCAGGTTATTTCTGGCCTATGCCATTTCCAACAAAATTAAAGTTTATCAAATGGATGTGAAAAGTGCATTTTTGTATGGAAAAATCAAGGAGGAGGTGTATGTCTGTCAGCCACCTGGGTTTGAGGATCCTTCTCATCCTGAGTGGGTATACAGACTGGACAAAGCTCTTTATGGGCTCAAACAGGCTCCAAGAGCCTGGTATGATACACTCTCCACCTTTTTACTCAAAAATAACTTCACAAGAGGTGCCATTGATAAAACACTTTTCATTAAACATGTTGGAAATCATGTCTTACTTGTTCAAATTTATGTTGATGATATCATCTTTGGTTCAACAAACACAAAATTGTGTGATGATTTTAAGAAACTCATGCAATCAAAATTTGAGATGAGTACCATGGGAGAACTGCAGTACATTCTAGGACTGCAGATCAAACAACAAACAAATGGAACTTTTATACATCTATCAAAATATGTTAAAGAATTATTGAACAAATTTTCTTTAAATGACTGTAAATCATGTTCCACTCCCATGACACCAATCACACAAGTTGAACCTGATGATCAAGGAAAACAGGTTGATCAAACCATGTACAGATGCATGATAGGTTCCCTTTTATACTTAACTGCTTCTAGACCAGATATTATGTTCTCAACATGTGTCTGTGCTAGATATCAATCAGCACCAAGGGAATCACACCTTATTGCAGTCAAAAGAATTTTTAGATATCTGAAAGGAACTCCAACACTGGGAATTTGGTATCCTGCTTCAAGCAATACCAAGTTATCAGCTTTTTCAGATAGTGACTATGCAGGGTGTAAGATGACAAGAAAGTCAACATCTGGTGGTTGTCAATTCCTGGGTAACTGTCTAGTGTCATGGCAATCAAAGAAGCAAACATCTGTTGCAACTTCAACTGCTGAAGCTGAATACATTGCAGCTGCAAGTTGTACATCACAGATACAATGGCTTCAATATCAACTTCTTGATTATGGAATCAAAGAGACCAAGACACCTTTGTTTGTAGACAGCAAATCTGCCATTAGCATCATTCAAAATCCGGTACAGTTCTCAAAAACTAAACATATTGAGATCAGGTACTGTTGATGCATTTTGCGACTAAGGATTGGATATACTTGATTAACATGTGTTAGTAGATAGCCGAAGGTAGTTCAATATGGGCGAATGTAGATAATATGGGCGAAGGTGAATCAGAAATGGGCGAAGGTAGATGTGATCTGGACGAAGGAAGATTGGACATGGAATGAAGACACATTCGACCACTCTTAGTGGGCGAATGTGGAATTTGCTCACATTCGACCAGAAGAAAGGGGCGAATGTGCAGAGCCTATATATAGTTTTTGAGTTTTTGATAATGTAAGAGAGTTGTCATTTGTGTCCAGGTTCAGATCAGGTTTAGGAGTGTTTTTGAGAGATTATCTGTGTGATTCTAGATTAACATAAACAGTTGTAAATGCTTATTGATTGAAAGTTAATCTATGAAAATGATATTGAAAATGATCTTGATTGTGTCGTGATTTGTATCTTATCAATTTGTTCAGATCTAGGGTTTCCGCACCTAGATTTGTGACTTGTATGATCGTGTAATCCTGTTTTAGATAAAATCCAACGCTCACAAAGTGGTATCAGAGCATAGAGGATCATACAACAACAAGTTTGATAAGATCAGAGTTGATTTGGACATGTTTTAGACAAATTATCATCTGTTTTTACAAAAACTCTTAAAAACATAGTTTTTGATCGATTTAAAGGTGAATTTGTGGTCGAATTCAAGTTTTCCAAGACTTAAAGTTGTTCCAAATCAAATCCGAAACATAACCTGATTAAGATCATTGAAATCCATGAACTTTTGAAAATCTGAGATCAAAATAACCGTTTTTCAAACAATAACCGTTTTTCAAAAATGAGATCTGACTGTTTTGGGCGAACCTGGAACCTGGACTGAGTGTTGTGGGCGAATCTGACTAAAAGTGGGCGAACCTGAAGAAAAAGTGGTCGAACCTGAAAATTTGTCTAGAAACTTTTCACATTCGGGTATAAAATTTCACATTCGACCGTTTCATTTCGGGCGAAAGTGGAAAGTGTGATAGTGTGATTTACATTCTGGTCATTTCCACCTTCGGTTGACACTGTTTGGACGAAAGTGAGATAGAAGGGACGAGAGTGTGACAGTTTGGACGAACGTAGAAAAATTTGGACGAAAGTACTATTTTTGGGCGAACCTAAGGATTTTTGCTGAAAATTTTTCTAAGTGTTGAGATTTTCAGATTGTGATCATGTGGCGTTTTCAAACTACTTCGGGATCAGCACCAACACAACCACAACAGCAGACAATGGACCCATGGACAGTGGCAGCGCAAAAGACGAACACGCAGTCCTCACAACCACTTAACTACATGACAACAACGAGCACGATGCCTCAGAATGTAGCACATCCGGCACTACAATCAGATTATTGGGGAGTAGCTGCAGCGGCGGTAAATACTCAAACCACTAATGCTATCTCTACCTTGATTAAGGATTTGTCTACAGGTAGTGGAACTCGGCCACCTAAGCTCATGGATATGCAAGAGTATAATCAGTGGCACACCATGTTCAAGATCCATCTGGAAGGCATGGGAGTTGAAGGAGCTGAGGCATGGAGCATGATTGTGAAAGGATACACAGCACCGATTCTGGAGAATACCGGTGAGTTGATTCCTCTAGAGAGCTTGACTGAGGATGAAAAGAAGAAATACGTGGTGGAGAAGAAGGCGTTCTCTCAACTGACACAGGCGATCACAAGTGACCTGTTGCATCAGTTTGGGACATGTACTACGTCAAAGCAGCTCTGGGATAAGCTGAAGAGGAAGCATGATGGTAACGAGAAGACCAGGAGTTTGAGAATGGAGGAATTAGTCAAAGAGTTTGATAATTTTTCTTTTATTAATAATGAAACTTTGAAAGAACTAACTCCGAGATATATGCATTTATTGTCTGAATTGTCTAGCTATGGTGTACAGATTCCAATGACTAAGCAGGTGGATAAGTTTGCAGACGCTTTACCACCACAGTGGGATCAGCATGTGGAGGTACTTAGAGAGAAGGATGCTTATCAATTCTGGACCATTTCAGAATTTATTGAGAAGCTGGAGAACAAAGAGCTGGAGGATAGGAGGAAAGCTAGGAGGTCACAGATTCCTCAGAATCCAAGTCTGTATTTTGGAGGAACTTCAGTTTCAGCTGGAAACTCGAGCTCTGGAAGCGTTGCACCACATGTTGCATGTATTTCCAATGTCATGGATTCATCAAAACCAACTACCAACTACACACCACCACAATACAATTCCTATTCACAACCATCATACACACCACCACAATATAGTTCCTACATTTCACCAATCTCTCCAATGCAACAAGCAAGTTTTTACACTACTAACCAAACACAACAACCAGCAAACCAAGTTACTCAACATAAACAACCAGTAGTTTTGGATACATCCAACTTAGGAAATGTGACTGTGGAGGTTGCTCAGCAACACATTGCTTTAGTCTCAGCAATGGTTTCATCATACAATGGTTTGGTTGCTAGTCAGATTGGGAACAACAACTTGACCAACGAAGACTACGCACAAATAGACAAGGAAGAGATGGAACTCATTGACATTCAATGGGCTTTTGCGAGTATAATGAGGAGAGCAACCGAGTTCATAGAGAAAACTGGAAGGACTGACTTGGCAACTTCTCCCAACACAACCTATGGTTTTAACAAGGAGAAGGTTACATGTTTTAATTATGGAGAGAAAGGACACTTCAAAAGGGAATGCACCCAGCCACCTAAACAAGGTAACCGAAACCCTTTCAATGCAAATTACCAGAACCGTCAACAAAACCAAGTTTCTTACCAAACCAACAACAACTACCAAAACCGAAACTTTAACAACCAAAACAGACAACCAAACACTCAAAACCAGATTCAAAACCAATCTCCTAATCACCCAAACCGAACAGTTGTACCTATCACAACACCTACTGAGACTCAACAGAATGCGAGTCAGAACCAAGCTTTGGTAACTCAGCAGGATGAGAGGTTTGACTGGTCGGGTATGCAAATAGGAGTTGAAGAAGTAACTACTGGTGGGAATGTGGCTTGTGTTGCCTATCAGGTTGATTTGGAAGAGTCGGTGGCAGTTGATGAGAAGAAAGAAACTGAGGAGAGTGAAAGTGATGATTCTGAGACTGAGATGGAAGTGGAGAGTGAACCTGTTGAGGTTAAGGCTGAGGAGAAGAGTTCTGGGATGGTAATTGATTCAGTCTCTGATGTTCCCGAGGAGTGTAAATCAGTCTATTCAGATTGTGAGAGCGAATCAGACACAGAGGGAAGTGTTGATTCTTTGGATGATGATATTGACCAGTTGCTGGCAGAAGCTGACTTTTTGATGACGAGGAAGTCGTGCATAGCTGATGATGCTTTCACCAAGATCGACTATTCCAAGTTTTTCACTGGAAAGGAAGCTCATTTTGCTTTGATGGCCATGACCGAACCGCCAAAACCTGTAAGTTCTGAATCTAGCACTGATGTCATGAGTGATAAATACTGTGGAACTTGTGATAGGTTGACAGAGGAGAATAAACAACTCCGAATTTCACGTGATAGTGCTATTCAAAACTGTCAATCTACTCGCAAAGAGTTAAATGTTTTTAACAAAGTATTAGATGGTTATAAAAAGGACATTTCCGACTTGAAAAACACTTTGTCATTGAAACAATTGGCCATAAATAACTATATCAATGAAATCGAAAACACCAAGTTGGAAATGGCCGCCATTAAATGCTTTTCTGAAAAAGTTAACAAGAAACTGGAAAGTTATAAGAATGTTGCTTATGTTGTGGATCATATCATTGATGATAACACCACCAACTACAAGTCTGTACCATCTCCGGTTCTTTTTGAGAACCATAACTATCATCAAGTTATACCGGAGAGTTCGGTGAAATCAGACTCATCATCAGATATGGAATCTAATACCTCAAGTATTGGTGATCCATATCCTGAAGATGTAAGACCGATTTTGGGCTTAAACAATGAGGGTGTTTATGCTGAGAGTGATAGTTCAGACTCAGAAAATGATGATACTGGTAGTGATCAATCTGTTAATGAATGTGAGATTCCAAAAGAAAATCACATCATTACTACTGAACCAGTGTCACCATCTGATCATGTTCATCCAATGGCAAAAGCTATTCATGATAAAAAGTCTGAAAAGGTTGATGTTAAGAAAAAGAATGATGTTAAGAATGTGATTGAAAAGAATGAGCTGAATGAACCAAGTGACAAACCTGTAAAGGTGTTTTATCGGATGGAAGGATCCGATAAAATCATTGCTGATGAGGAATTTCCGATTAAAAACGTTAACTATTCTAAACTTGATAAAATCTGGCAAGAAAGCACAATATGGTTTCCAAAACATGAAAGAACCAATGAAATTCCACCAGAAATCTTAAAGAAACTGTTTTCAGAAGTTCCTCAAGAGCCAAAAATTCATGTCACTGAGTTCATTCGACCAGATGATAAAGCAAATGGTTTTCATGAACCTTCTTACTCGAAAGGACCACTTCCTGAGAGTTTAAGAAATCAACAATATAATGATCAATTTCCTGTAAGATCATTTGCTTCACCAAATGCTCATTATGTGTTTGAGGAATATAGAAAATGCTTTAAATGTGGAGAACGCGGGCATTTACTTGCTCAGTGTCCATATGTAAGGCACAAGAGACATGAAGTTGAGGTTAAGAATTCCATAAAAAAAACCGATTGATCATTATGTCCCACCGCATAGACGGACTGTTCCTCAACAACAACATTTTCATAATCAAAACAATTTTCAAATGAGGAACAACCGTCCATTTCATTATGATCGAAGGAATCGGATTGCAATGGAACAATCTTGGAGAAAACCAGTGGTGAACACAACAGCTGATAGACAAAAGGTTCCACAAAAACCAATTGTCAAGACAAATGTTGGACCTAAGTCTGTTCATTCAGATAAGGTTGCTAAGAAAGTTACTTTCAGTAACAATGTTCAGAAACCTATTGAGAAACCAAAATCTCAAATTCGTATTCTCAAAAGGTCTGAACAATCTTGGACACCTAATGGTTCTCCAGGAGCCTCTACGTCAAAGGTGAGTGATAAAAATGAAACTGTTTTGAAAAATCAGAAAACGATTGATTCAAAACAGAAAATTGTTGAGAAAGTCAATGAGAATGATTCTTTGAAAGCCAAAGTTCAAAGGCCCAAGACTCAGGCTTGGGTCCCCCGAAAGAACTAATTGTTTACTTTTTGTGTGCAGGGAGCTTCAGTTGGCCCTATTAGCAGTCTCTGGATTGTTGATAGTGGAGCTTCAGGCCACATGACGGGGGATTTGGCGTTGCTGTTTGATGTGAAGAATATCAATGGAGGATATGTTGCGTTCGCGGGAAATAAAGGAGGTTATATCACGATGGAAGGAAGCGTGAGTAACGGGATTGTGACTTTCGAGCGAATATCTTATGTCAAGCAGATAGACTATAATCTGTTGAGCGTCAGTCAAATATGCGACAAACAATTTTCTGTGCATTTTGATGACAAATCCTGCTATATACTTAAACCGGGCTTCAAGATTCCAAAGGAGTGGGTTATGTTGATGGCACCTCGAGTCAACAATCTTTACATTCTTGATATGTCCAAGGCAATGACACCACAGGGACAGATAACATGCTTTCTATCCAAGGCGACCGAAAAAGAATCGATAATGTGGCACCGCAGGATGGGGCACATTCATCTGAGGAAAATGAATCAGTTAGTGAGAAATGGACTTGTCGATGGAGTAAACGTGAAACATTTCCATCTGAACGACAAGTGTGTGAGCTGCATGAAAGGAAAACAACACAGACAATCCCATAAAGTGAAGAAAGTTAACTCTGTTGAGATGCCACTTGAGCGATTGCACATGGACCTTTTTGGACCGGTCAAGCGCAAAAGTCATCTTGGAGAGCTTTATTGTTTAGTCGTCACTGATGACTATTCACGATTCTCATGGGTGATGTGTTTGAAGAACAAAAGCGACACCTTTACCAACTTACAAGTTCTGTTCACTCAGCTGGAGAATATCTACAATTTGAAGATTAAAAGGATCAGGAGTGACAACGGGACGGAGTTTAAAAATGCAAAGATGGATGAACTTTGTGAAAGCAAAGGGATTCATCATGAATATTCAGCTCCGTATACCCCGCAACAGAACGGTGTTGCTGAAAGAAAGAATAGGACTCTGATTGAGGCTGCTAGAACGATGCTCGCTGACTCAAATCTTCCAGTAATGTTCTGGAATGAGGCGATTTATGCAGCAAACTATACATTAAATCGGGTTTTGACAGTGAAGAAGTTTGGAAAAACATCTTATGAGCTGTTACACCGACGAAAGCCTAATCTAGAGTATCTAGAACCATTTGGGGCGCCATGTACGATGTTGAATCCAAGCGAGAAGTTTAGTCCTAAAGCTGAAGAGGGATATTTTGTTGGATATGCAACCCCGCTCAAACGGGTATTCAACAAGAGAACTCGTCAAGTGGAGGATTGGGCTAATGTGGAAGTTCAACGTTACACACAAAATTTGCAAGGCACGGGCCCTGATTGGATGTTTGATTACAAAGATTTCTTTGAATCATTCAACCTAGATAGCCTGGTTGAAGAAGCTGTGATTAGATTACTTTACGAGTGTGAAAACGCGGCAACTTCACCATTGATGCGTCCAATCACCGTAAACCCCCCACCAGCTTCTAGTGATACAAGTGTTCCTACACAAGAAGAAGAGTTATTTCAAGAAGCTTCAACTTCATTAGACACTTCAGAATCTGAAGATGAACAATTTGAAGAAGCTGTTCTTGAAAATGCAGAAGACTTAGAAGAGCAAACTGTGAACCCAACTCCAAATCCAGATGTTGCTTCATCATCTAACACGGGTCATGATCAGGATGCTGTAGAGAATTTGACTGCTCAGACGGGAGTGATTGTACCTGTTAATCCGGAATCTCGGATTCATCGTATTCACCCGCTGGAGCAAGTAATCGGTGATCCTGGTAGTGGAGTGATGACCAGAGGGCAGCTTAAAAGCGTTAATACGCCAGAGAGTTTTGGTGCTTTAGCATTGTATGCCAAAATTCAGAAATCTGGTAGCCAAAATGATTGGTCGTTTGCATGTTATGTGTCGCAGGTAGAGCCTAGAACATACAAAGACGCTTTGCAAGAAGATGCCTGGGTTGAGGCAATGCAGGAAGAGTTATTGCAATTCCAGAAATTGGGAGTCTGGACGCTCACAGATTTGCCGCCGGGACGAAAGAAAATAGGCACTAAGTGGGTGTTTAAGTGCAAAAAGGATGACCGTGGAGTTATTGTAAGGAACAAAGCCAGATTGGTTGTGCAGGGTTTCCATCAGATTGAAGGAATTGATTACAACGAAATCTATGCACCAGTAGCACGAATGGAAGCTATTCGGATGTTCCTTGCGTTTGCTTCGTATAAGAAATTCAAAGTCTATCAAATGGACGTCAAGAGCGCATTTTTGTACGGTAAAGTCAAGGAGCAGGTTTATGTCGGGCAACCACCGGGCTTTGAGGACCCAATCCACCGGGACAAGGTCTACGTGCTAAACAAAGCTTTATATGGTTTGCACCAGGCTCCAAGACAGTGGTACGAGGAGCTAAGTACATACCTCATCTCCAAAGGATTCAAGCGCGGCCTCGTCGATTGCACCCTCTTTACGAAGAAGACGGGAGATGACTTGCTTCTAGTACAGATTTACGTTGATGATATTATATTTGGTTCAACTAACGAACTCTTGTGCAGGGAATTTGAAACTGTTATGCAGGAGAAGTTCGAAATGAGCGCTATGGGAGAAATGCAGTTTTTCCTCGGCTTACAGGTGGATCAAAGACCCGACGGGATCTTCATTCACCAGACGAAATATGTTGCCGACATCTTGAGCCGATTCCAGATGGAGGATTCTAAGCCGATGGATACCCCGATTCAACCCAATCACGGGATTGGAGTGGACGCTAAGGGGGAGCTGACAGACCCATTTACATACAGAGCAATCATCGGATCTCTGATGTATTTGACAGCGTCTCGACCAGATATTATGTATGCAACGTGTCTCTGTGCGCGTTACCAATCGAAGCCGAAACAAAGTCATCTGACGGCGGTCAAGCGTATCCTTCGATATCTGAAGGGTTGTCCATCAAAAGGACTTTGGTACCCTAATGATGATGATTTTGATTTTATTGCTTTTAGTGATGCAGATTGGGGCGGCTGTGACAAAGACAGCAAATCAACAACAGCCGGTTGCCAGTTTTTAGGGAGCAGGTTAATTACCTGGCAATGCAAGAAACAGACTTCCGTCGCACTGTCTACATGTGAAGCCGAGTACATTTCAGCCTCGAGTTGCTGTTCGCAAGTGCTCTGGATCCAACAACAGATGGTCGATTACGGTTTGCAGTTTCTTAAAACCCCTATACACTGTGACAACGAAGCCGCAATTGCATTAACTAAAAATACTGAAAATCATTCTAAAGCTAAACATATCCGGATTAAATATCATTTTATCCGTGATTGTTATGCTAAGGAGTTGATTGACATGGTCAAAATCCATACTGACTACCAACGTGCAGATTTGTTTACTAAAGCTTTTGACAGATCCCGCTTTGAATATCTTTTGAAAGTAAACAATATAAAGGAAAAACAGGACTAATCGGCTCCTCGGTTTATCATTTTTAGTTTTTAGTTTTAGTTTAAATTTTTGCTAATTGGGAATTTCTCTTTGCTAATTGGGAATTTCTCTTTACTATTATAATCCTCAAAGAAGTTGATGCTTTCGAGGGGGTTGTTTGATCCTCAAAGAAGTTGATGCTTTCAAGTGGATTGTTTCTTTCAAATTTTATTTTTGTTTTGTTTTTCAGAAAAATTTAAAAAAAAAACCCAAAAATATGTTCTTTATTTTAGGGGGAGTCATTTTATCAGAAAAACCAAAAACATTGAAAAATTTTCAAAATACCTAAAAATTAGAAAAACCCAAAATGATTTCCTGGATAAAAAGAGGAAATGATAGTACATCAGTGGGGATCTGACACAGGCTAAAGAATTGTTTAGTTTAATGTGACGTATGTTGATTACGTGTGATATGCTGGTAGGCTTCGTAGACTATATATTGCGTGCATTAGTGATACAAACATAACAAACTACGCGTTTGTGGATGAACACCTCATGGGCATATGGTCTTAGTACCGTAATTTCGTTTGATAGGGTGTTTGTACAAAACTCGGAGGTTTAGGGTCGTTATGTTATTAGTTGTCTGGGGATAGCCTCTCTGATCTTCTGCTGTAAGTCATTACGGACCTAGATCAGACAGGGTGTCTTTATAAAAGAGCTTTATGCCAAAACCTAAAGTTACCGAATTGAGGAACTTTCCATGTTATATGATGATCAAAGATTATCTATAATATCGTATTGATCATTGATGCAAATCATGATTAGTATCAGTCCTCAACCTGGTATGGTGCATATGTTACTTTGCTGCATTAAGTTGCTGACCTGTATACCTCTATGCATTATATCTTGTACAATTACAGACGACGAAAGCATAATCACGCTTTACAATGAGTCTTTGTGCAGATTACTTCTTGATACGGGAGTATGTCGTGTGTGTGGGAACCACAATGTGTTAGTCTAATACATCTAATTCGTATCATTTTAAAGCATTGCGTAATTGTCTGCATGTGAGCTTATGTGGACAACAATATCAGCAATTGCCGTGTCACATATTGTTTCTAATGATAATAATAAAATAGATCAACGCTGTGTTCAGATTTCTCAGAAAACTGATATGATCCTCTTACCGGAAATCACAAAACGTTTATTGCTTTCATTTACTTTGATGCATTTTACTTTGTCGCATTTTACTTTTATTGTCAAAAAGTTACAAAATCCAAAAAGATTTTAGGCGTGTTTTGATAAAAATTTCAGAAAATCCAAAAGATTTGCATTTCTGCTTTATTTTTGATATCCGGGGATGCTTGATGGTCAATTTCTGAGATTTGATAACACCATCTGGTCTTTGTAACATTCAAAATGTGAAAATTTGAGTTTTGGAAGCTTAACGGATTGAAAAATGTTGAACGGGATTCGAATTTGTGATTTGGCGAAATTTTCAGATTTTTCCATTTCACATTCGCCCCTTAATTGGGTCGAATGTGGAAAAATCTTCAAGTTCGACCGTTTTTGTTTTGGGCGAAGGTGGATATTTACACTTCCGAGTGAAAATTCCACTTCCGGGTGTAAGGTTTCACCTTCGGGTCTTCAAAAGGGGCGAAGGTAGCCTATTTCTACATTCGTGTCTTTAACTAGGGGCGAATGTGGATTTCACCCACATTCGACCATTTCATACGGGCGAACGTGGAACCCTATAAATACGTCTGTTACTTTCGAACCCCTCATTCACAAACTTTTTCAGAATTTGCATCCTAACCAGACCTTGTTGCTTGTGTTTTCCTTGTTTCACTGATTTGTTCCCTTGTTAATTCTGATCATTTTAAGCATAATATTGCAGGTAATGGACTTCGAAACAGTTCTGAATTGATTGATTTAAGAACACGACCTAGGGTTTCAAATCTGGGGATTTTTGATGTTTATTGTTGCTTGTTTTTGATAGCCGATCATTTTACATAGGTTTTAGGGGGAGATTATGGAAGGAATTAGGATAAAAACATGTTTAGATGATAATTTTGATCGATTGAACACATAGAACCCTAATTCCATTTGAAAACCTATGTAAACTGATATTTTGACAAAATTGATTATAAACGAGTGTTAGTCGGCATTGTTAGCATACATTAGAATCAAAATTACAAGTTAAAATCAAAAATGGTAAAAATTTAAAATTTTGGGGGAAATCAGGTTTCACCTTCGGTTCATAAACCGGGCGAAGGTGAAAATATTTGGGCGAATGTACTCAAAAACAGACGAATGTGACATTTTATCAAGATCATATTCACTTTCGTCCATATATGTTCACATTCGACCAGTTATTCCCACATTCGGCCAGTTTCAAAATGGGCGAATGTGCAGATGTCTTTGACCAAAATTTTTATATTTTTGTCGTTTTTGTGTTTTGACGCGTTTTATTGATTTTCTTGTGCAGATGGCTGAACAACCAGAGAATATTGAAACTCCAGCAGTGAATGTTGAGACTCCAGCAGAGATAACAGTTCAAGATCCAGTTCCCGTAGCTGAAACATCTACTCCGAGCAGTTGGTCTTTTGAACGATCGCACAATTGTTGCGCGTATCTAGGAGACGTGGAGAAGAACACAGAGTTTACAGGGATTATTGAATTTCTGAAGAGGAGCAGGATTGTACATGCTCTAGCCACACCAACCATCATTTACAAAGACATAATAGAAGATTTTTACCAGAACGCTAAGTATGACTACTGGGAGAATCAGACTATCATCAAGAGCAAGATTCAGGAGATGGAGATGTTCTTGACTGAAGCTGACATTCGGGAGGCATTACAGATTAAGTTCGAAGACAGTGAGGATCCCAGGGAGTTATCTTGGACAGAACAGAAGGCGTGCTTCTTAAGGATGAAATACAAAGGTCCAATCACTGACGGATCAATGTATAAAGGGAAGCTGGGAGTGCAGTACAAGTACTTTGCGCATGTTCTGATTCATGTCTTTGGTTGTGTGAGTGGTGGTTATGACGTGATGAGAAAGAGTTTGAGCTCATTAATGGTCGCGTTGACACTCAACAAACCATTTAATGTGTCTGGGATGATTCTTGACCACATGTTGGAGATGCTGAAGGGTATAAAGTTTAAGAAGTTTATGTTGTATCCAAGGTTTCTAATGATGATCTTTGATTACAAGTATCCAATGTTGAAGAAGGATCCGACAATGATTCTAGGCCAAGATCACATGAATATTAGAACCTTGATGAGGATGAAAGGTTACAAAGGTGTAGCTGATAATGAGAAACCACCTAATAGGAGATTGTTTGGGGCTTTGGCTCGTCCGGATTACACTGATCCTGGCAAGAACAAAGCTAGACATGATGATAGTGACTCAGACAATGATGATCCCTTAGTGTATGCTGATTCAAGCACTAAGCGGAAGCGTCAAGTAGTCAATCCTGGAGCCAAAGGGAAGGGCAAGGGAAAGGCTATAGATCAGGGAAGCACAAAGCAACAGGCTGCTAGAAAGAAATCGACGGCTAAGAAAGGATCGGGTTTGGTGGATGAAGAGTCTGTTGATTCGGAAGAGACTGAGGTTGATGAACAGTGGGATTCTGATGACGAGAACGTAAGGACCACCAAACGTAAGGCCACTATGGTTGGTGAGTCTGAATCCTTAAATCAGTCGATTGAAGAGTCTGAGAGAAGAAGGAAATCAGTTGAAGATGAAGGTTTGGGAGTTGATCTAGCTGAACTGAGTGTTGGAGATACTGTAGTTGTGAATTTGCCAAAGAAGACAAAGAAACAAAAGACTATGGCAAAGAAGTCAAGTGTGAAAGAACTGAGAGAGAAAGAATTGGCTCAGTTGTTGAAAAGAAAAAGATTACCTGATGCTGGAACACCATCCAAGTTATCTTCACCAGTTGCTAAGAAGCAGAAGAAAGCGAAAGAGGCAGAGACTTTACCAATCGATCAGTTCAATATCGATATGGATAAAGTGCTCGATATGTTTAGGAAGCCTCAAAAGGAGAAAGCTGTTGAAGTTGAGCCCTCCAGATCTAAGTCAAAGAAAGTGACTGTAGATGATGATGTTATGAAACAGGTTAATAAGAAGATGGAGGACATGATGAAGATGTTGATTGCTCAACAAGCTGAAATTACTAAATTCAAGCAGAATGAGGAGAAGATGCTCCAAATTGTAGTTGCTTCGAAATCGAATCAGGATGATATTAATGATAAGATTAAACTGATTGAAGCAAAGAATGAAAAGCTTGAGAGGAGATGTGATAGAAACAAGAACAAGATCAAACTGATCAAGGCTGATAACAAAGAGTTAAAGAAAGAAAACAAACGTCTTTGTGGTTTGATTGAAGAGTTGTATAGCAGAGCACCCCAGTTGAAAGAGGGTGAGGAAGATGAAGAAGAAGATGAGCAGAAAGTTGATTATGAGTATTCTGAATCAGAGAAAGAAGATGATGATGATGAGGATGATGATGGATCGGATAAAAGTGATGATGACAATGATGATGATGATGATGACAACAACAATGATGATGATGATGATGCTGAAGGTACAGGGAAAAAGAAGGGTGATGAGTTTAGCAGTGGAAGTGATCATGAAGGAGGAGATGATACTTCTAAGTATAGTTATGAGAAGAGAACATCACAGAAGAAGAAAGATACTGGAGAATCGAGTTCCAAAAAGAAAGGTGGGAATGTAGATTCGGATGAAAGTATCTTTTGGAACGAAAAGGTGAGATCTCTGTCTAATGATGCTAAACAGATATACAAGAATATGTTGGAGAAGAGGGAGTGGACCATTGAGTTCACTGGATGCTTTGCTGAAATATTCCAGACTGATGATTTGAGATATGAGCTGGAATATGAAGATCCAGATCTTGAAGAAGGGGAACTACCTGCATCTGTGGCGAAAGAAATACTAGATGGTCTCGCACAGAGGGTAGGAAAGACGTTTGAGGAGTTTATGATGGATGAATCGATTCCTGATATTCCTGAAAAGGATATGGGAAGTCATTCAGATGATGTGCAGACTCCAGAAAACAATGAAGTTGAAATAGAAGATATTACTCATGAAGAGTTTCCCCAGTATTTCAGAAAAGAAGATGAGAATGAAGTATTTCCTGACTTCACAGAGATACCAAACAAGTCAGCGAAACAAAAAGCAAAGAAAAGAAGCGAAGAGTTTGTTGAGAAAGTGTTTGGTAATGAAAAGAAAGATTCTTCTAACCAGTCTGATGAGTTGAAGAATTATCTGAAGAAGTTGAAGGAGATGGACGAGAACCGACCTAAGCCTGAAGCTCAAGGTAATTTCTATCGATTTCATAATGCCAAGTTCAAAGGCAGAGCTCTTGGGTGGACTTATCTAGGCAGACTGAAGTGTATTGCTGCGAAATGGGAAACCGGAATTCTGTATTTCAACAGATTCTGTGATTTGCTTACTCTACCGTACTGGGCGGTGAGAGATTTATGCAGATTCCCAATGTCAGGTGCCGAGGTAAATGGATCGCATGTCGGTTGGTGCGCAGACAAATTGGTTTGGGAAAGTCGTACACGATGGAAGAGATTTCAGCCTCAATATCCCAGAAGAAAAGAGCATAGGGATATTGATCCACAAACCAATATGAAGCGTGTGACTTTGATATATAAAGCACCAAATGTGATGAGGAAGATACCATTGATGCCAATGCCACAGCATTTCAGTGCTGATTTCATATTCTGGTATTACGATTGGAGGAAGGCAGAAGCAGTGATCGTGTTGAGGGATGGAAAGGATAAATACAAGCATGTGCATGTATTTGATCCTATGTGGCTGATCAATTGCACATTCGAAGACATCATCATGTTGTTTTATAATCCGATCTATTATGAACCCAACGACTTTGCTCAAGCGAGAAAGTATACTCAAGTTGTGGGAGTTTGTTTTGCTTATGACATAAACGCTGGAAGCAACTTGGAGGGTAAACTTGGCAAGACTGTGAAGATCGCCAATGTGTCAAAGCCTGTGAAGAAAACATTCGAGCCACCAATGACTTCTGAGCAGAAGAAGCAGCTCAGAATCAAGCTGATGAACAAGACGATGGACTATCAAAGAAAACTATCCAATCAATAGTCGAGGGGGAGTTTGTTGATGCATTTTGCGACTAAGGATTGGATATACTTGATTAACATGTGTTAGTAGATAGCCGAAGGTAGTTCAATATTGGCGAATGTAGATAATATGGGCGAAGGTGAATCAGAAATGGGCGAAGGTAGATGTGATCTGGACGAAGGAAGATTGGACATGGAATGAAGACACATTCGACCACTCTTAGTGGGCGAATGTGGAATTTGCTCACATTCGACCAGAAGAAAGGGGCGAATGTGCAGAGCCTATATATAGTTTTTGAGTTTTTGATAATGTAAGAGAGTTGTCATTTGTGTCCAGGTTCAGATCAGGTTTAGGAGTGTTTTTGAGAGATTATCTGTGTGATTCTAGATTAACATAAACAGTTGTAAATGCTTATTGATTGAAAGTTAATCTATGAAAATGATATTGAAAATGATCTTGATTGTGTCGTGATTTGTATCTTATCAATTTGTTCAGATCTAGGGTTTCCGCACCTAGATTTGTGACTTGTATGATCGTGTAATCCTGTTTTAGATAAAATCCAACGCTCACAGGTACCATTTCATAAGAGATTGCTATGAAAAAGGTAAGATTGAGGTGAAGCATGTAGCAACAGCTAATCAGATAGCTGACATCTTCACTAAACCCCTTGACACATCAACATTTCAGAAGTTAGTATCCATGCTTGGAATGCTAAATTTGTAAGTGTTTATTTTATTTTTTTTTCTGCATATCAGTTAGAATCCAAGTTAACACTTGATTCTACCCAACTCTACATCAAACTTCTACATCAATCACTACTGTTATGCATCAAAATTTTTCTTTTTCCTTTTTCCATCCTTGATTCCATCCTGTTTACCATGGTGGAATCAACAAGAAAAATTTTCTTTTTCCTTTTTCCATCCTTGATTCCATCCTGTTTACCTTGGTAGATTTCAAGTTAACCTTTTCCATCTTTTTTCTGGTTTCCACTTACAAATGACAAAAGTCTGCAACAAAACTTCTGAAAAACAAACTACTGATTAAACAAAAATCAGTATGAGAGAAACTACTGATGAACAAAAATCATCAGTATGGGATAACTTTCTGAAAAAGTGTGTAACTTCTGATAAAATAACCTTCAGAAGTTATGAATAAAGTATTTATAAAAACATTTCTCATCAGATGTTAAAACTACTGAAGAGAAAATGGGAACTACTGATGAAGTAATCCTTCATCAGCAGTTTAAGTCAAAAGGGCAAATCTGACTTTTCCCATCATCAGAGGTTTGACCTAATCAGTTTAAAACCTCTGATAAAGAGATTTTTAACCAAAGGCGGTTTTAAAACTTCTAATAAAGAAGATTCAAGCGGTTAAAACTTCTAATAAATACCTTTTCTACACACTTATCCTTTCAAACTCAAAAATATCCCTCCTTCTCTCTCAAAACTCTCTCAAAACCTATACCTGCAAATCCACTGTTCGATCAAACACCCAAACCACAATGGCTCTAGTTCTAAAACAGGGACACAATCAAAGAGCCTTTCTTGAAAAACAAGAAGGCTGGTCCCAATACGATGAGATCATTGATCTTGTCGTCAAATCCCAATACTTTACTGCTCTCACAATAAACCCACCAATTCACACGGAAACTCTGAATGAGTTCTGGGCAAATGCTGAGACGGTTACAATGGGTGGTGAGGTCATTTCCCTCAACTCAAAGATAAAAGGGAAACAACTAACCATCACACCGGCCACACTAGCAACAAGACTGGGTTTGGATGATGTAGCTGCCCCTGACCATGTTGCTAACACTGATATTCATCTAACCATGACTGAGTGTGGTTATCAAGGTACTCTCTCCCATGCTACAATATTCAAAAAATATTTTGAACCAAAATACAAACTTTTGTTTCATTATATTATTATGTGTTTGAGTCCAAAAACAGGGTCTTATGACCAGATGCCCTCCACTTTTCAACCAATATTTCATTCCATTGTGAATGAAACTAAATTCAGGGCATCAAAACTGTTTTTCAATGAGTTGGTGTTACATCACAATAATACCAAGAAAAAGTTTTTGTTGTACCCAAGGTTCATTATGCAATGCATAATAGGGGAACTGGGTAATGAGGTGCTTGTGGGAAAAATTTCAACTTTAAACCCTTTAACATCACAAGCATACTCAAGACTTAACAAACCGGCTGCCTGGCCAGAAGATGATCAGGGAGAACAACAACAAGTCCCCCTGAAGCCCACATCTTCCAAACTCACACCACCAAAAGCCAAAAAGCCCAAGCCAACAAAAACTGCAACCCACCAACCCAAAAGAAAAGCTGTTCAGGAGGTTGAGATGCCTGAACATGCTCATGAGCATTCTGCTCTTCAAATTGATGAGACTGAAACACCCTCTCAGTCTCATCCATCTCAAACCCCACCAAGAGCACCCATATCTGTTCAATTCAAAAGAAAAAGACTTAGAAAAACATATCAAACACACTCTTCTTTTGAAACTGCTGAACAACAACCTATTGCCCAAACTACTGAACCAACCCCACAAATTTCTGAACAAGAGGCAATAGAAATTGCCAAACTTCTCTCTGGGCTAAAAGAGAATGTCCCATCTGATCATGTCAGTCCCCATCAACCACAACAAACAGGGGACATAACTACTACATCAGACATGAATGTGGACATCACTAGCCCTATCCCAAGAGATGAGGGTGGACCAGAGTCTTTAAGCCCAATTTTAGAGACTCTTGGGGCATCTGAGGCTGCTACTACTCAGTTACCACCCAGTGGTGGATCTGAGGACAGAAGTAACATAGCTAAGACCTCAGATGTGGCAACTACTGATGAAGGCTTAATGCCTGAAGTAGGAAATCCTCAGTACCAAGAAACAGAGGTTCATGAGAGAACTGAGTTGGGCTCAGCTCATGATTTAACTGAGACAGTCCTCACTGAGGGCAACATCAGGGATTCAGATGATTCCATTAGTTTGGATGATGTTTCACATACTCAAACTACTGAATTGACGGCAATTTCTGAAGGTCCTGCTGCAAAGGTATCCAGGCTCAAGAAGCCAGTCACCTCTGCACAGGTTAAAGCCCACTCAATCCCTAAAACCCCTAGAGTGGCATCCTCTGTACAACAAGAGGATCTCCCAAAAACACCCCCTTCACAGCAAATGCCTACCCAATTCCCTGGGCAAGCAAGCATAGACCTGAACCAGCTATGCAGCCCAGAGGGTCCCCTGTACCACATGATGAATACACTCATCAGAAATCACTTCCAAACATATACAGCTGACTTGGAGCTGTCCATCAAGAACCAATTTGGAGTGATTAAAACCAAGATGAACGATCTGTCCAACAAAATAGACTACAACAGCCAGTAGATTGCTCATCTTCAAGGACACTTCTCCCAACCCTCTGCTTCAAGGGTTAAAATTGATGAATCCAAAAAGGGGGAGAAGATCAGGGAACCTAAGGAGTCATTCCAAGCCAGGATAAAGGCAAGAGTGGCACTCCTTGAAAGAGATCAGAAAGATCAGGCCAGGAAAGAAAAATTGGCCAAACAGTTTGGTGTCTCAATTGAAGAAATTGAAGCTGCAGAGAAAGAAGATGAGACCCAAAGTTCTGAAGATTCCCTAAGGCATAATGAAGAAACTTCTGATGACCAAACTTCTGATGAAGAATCAGAAAGTACTGAAGACAATCCTTCAGTAGCTGACAAACCATCAGCAGTTGTCAGCACATCAGAAGTTAACACTTCCCAACCTCAAACAACTGAACCTTCCAGAACCACTGCTCCCATTCAACCAACATCTGATCCCATCAGGCCTACATCTGTTACAACAATGACTGTATTAAACCCTTCTCCTATCTCTCAATCAGCTGAACTATTAGAGAAGAGCTTAATTGCAGCCAACAACAAGGCCAGAGAAGATCAGATTTGGAAATCTCTGGAAGAAAGGGATGATTTGGACTTAAGCCATGAAGAAAAACTTCAGGCTTATGCAGCTGAACTACAAAGGCAGGCTAGCCTTGATGAGATTGCTGAACAGGATAAAAGACAACAACTGGTGTCTTATATTACCAAGAACAGCAAGACTAAAGCCTTTACACTCAAAGGACTCTCTATGCAAGAGCTGACAAGAAGAGCACAACTGCTTGCAGACAAAATGGCCACAAGCAAAGATGGAAAGGCCAAGAGAGCCCAGATAATAGAAGAGCTAGTAGCAGAAGGATATGGTTCAAAAGCCTCTGTATCCAGATGGAAAGAAGAAAGACTAATGGATACACATAGAAAATACTTGGCTGCCAAGGCTGCAAATCCTGAGAAGTTTCAAACTGCTGATCCTTCAAGATCAGTAGTTAGAACTTCTGGTGTATCTAGAAGATCTGCTGCTCAGAAGAAGAAGACAGAGGACAATGTCAAAACTGATTTCAAAATGGTACTACTTGAAGGAAGTTCAATAGTCCATTCAGATTTTGACATTGAGGAGAAACCTCTGTTAACACAGTTCAGGGATCCTTCCACTTTTGCTTATCAAATACAAAAGACAATCAAAGAAAAGCTGCATACCAAAGTAGTGACTGAACACCATCTCCCAACTGTTCAGATGCCTGGTATGCAACAACAACAACAAGGAAGAGAATCCCACCTGAGGCTATCTGAAACTGAAGACATCCAGCACTCAGGACCATCAACCCAAGGGACAAGTCTGGTTCCCTATTCTTCTGACTTTAACAAGTCAAAGATCCCTATCATCAGATGGTCACTTACTGATAACAACTCAGTACTGTTGACAAGAAGAGACTTCTCAAGCAGGGCTTACAAGAAGATCAGTGATCTGAAGAAACTGTCAACACAAGACCTGCTCACAATTCAACATCTAGAACCACAGAGAGGATCTCTATCTGATGATCAGTACAACCAGCTCAAGAACACCATGTACAAAGAGATATGGAAGATTGTTCAAGACAGAAGAAACACATAAGGAATTAGTAAGGTTTTGGCTTCATCAATCCAGGGGGAGATTGTTAGGACAAAGAGGATTGGTGAAACCACTTTTGTAAACCTTAGTCTAATTCACTTCTGTCATTTTTGGCTAAGTATAGAAGTACTGAAGAGAAGACAAGAAACTGCTGATTAGAAGATATGAAGAAGTGCTGAAGTTGCAGAAGTTCTGAAGTCCAAACCAGACAAGTTCACTTCAGAAGTACTGAAGACAAAACTACTCTTCAGTAGTTGTCCTTCATCAGCACTTAGCAGAAGATATTTCCCACCGCCTTTTTGCATCAGTAGTTTGTTGTTTAATATTACTTTTAGCTGTATTTGTTTCTTTCAATGTTGCAACTTGTGCAACTTGTCACTGGAGTTTCTGTGCTTGCTTTTTAGGCAAGATACATGCATGTAATCGTCTATAAATAGAAGGCTTCAACCTTCTATTTTAGATATTGATTTTCAACAGAAAAATCCTTCAAACACTCTCATTGTTATATTCCATTTCTGTATTTATTGTGAATCTCTCTAAGTATCTAATTCTCATTTACAACTTAGATTCATAATAAATACTTTGTCATTTATTAGTTTCAAACATCAAGGGGGAGTTATAACTCTGCCTTTGTATAAAAAGTGTTGCTTTAACTTATAACATTCCGCTGTGCTTATAATCTGATTTACAAGGACTTGCTAAACACTTAAGTGTCAAGATAGCAAGTTCTTACTTAGCAAACAAGAGCAAACTGATCCAACACCTATCAGCACATCGCACAGACTCAGACACACGCCCTATATAGCATTACATTATTTAGAATGTGTCAGATCCCCACTGATGTACTATCATTTCCCTTTATACTCCAGGAAATCATTTTAGAATTTTCTGATTTTTATAAATTTTCGAATTTACTGTTCCCAAGGATAAGCTGGAGCATTTCAAATATGTGACTGCCCAGATATCGTTTGTTCACAGAAATCTGACGGCATTAATCTAAGGGAAGAAGATATAGCAGTCAGCAAAGAAATTTTTCTAATTTTTATGGATTTTGAAATTTTTTTAATGTTTTTGGATTTTTCGAAATTTTTCTGAACAACAGTAAAAAGTTAAACTAAAAAGTGATAGACTGAGGTGGTGATCAGTCCTGTTTTTCCTTAATACCGTTTGCTTTCAAAAGATAATCAAATCTGGATTTATCAAAAGCTTTGGTAAAAAGATCGGCGCGTTGATAATCAGTGTGGATTTTGACCATATCGATCAACTCTTTAGCATAACAATCACGGATAAAATGATATTTAATCCGGATATGTTTAGCCTTTGAGTGATTTACTAAATCTTTTGTTAATGCGATTGCGGCCTCATTATCACAGTAAATAGGGGTTTTAAGAAATTGCAAACCGTAATCCGCCATCTGCTGTTGAATCCAAAGAACCTGTGAGCAGCAGCTCGATGCTGAAACGTATTCTGCTTCACATGTGGATAGTGCAACTGCGGTTTGTTTCTTGCACTGCCAGGTCACGAGCCTGCTCCCCATAAACTGACATCCAGCCGTTGTGGATTTGCTGTCTTTGTCACAGCCGCCCCAATCTGCATCACTAAAAGCGATTAGGTCAAAATTATCATCATGAGGGTACCATAGTCCTTTCGATGGACAACCCTTCAGATATCTAAGGATACGCTTCACGGCTGCTAAATGACTTTGTTTCGGCTTCGATTGATAACGAGCACAAAGACATGTCGCGAACATTATATCAGGCCTAGACGCTGTTAGGTACATCAGAGATCCGATGATTGCTCTGTATGTAAATGGATCTATCAGCTCCCCCTTAAGGTCAACTCCAATCCCGTGATTAGGTTGTATCGGGGTATCCATCGGCTTGGAATCTTCCATCTGGAACCGGCTCAAGACTTCAGATACGTATTTGTTAGGTCAAAGAGGATTGGTGAAACCACTTTTGTAAACCTTAGTCTAATTCACTTCTGTCATTTTTTGGCTAAGTATAGAAGTACTGAAGAGAAGACAAGAAACTGCTGATTAGAAGATATGAGAAGTGCTGAAGCTGCAGAAGTTCTGAAGTCCAAACCAGACAAGTTCACTTCAGAAGTACTGAAGACAAAACTACTCTTCAGTAGTTTTCCTTCATCAGCACTTAGCATTAGATATTTCCCACCGCCTTTTTGCATCAGTAGTTTGTTGTTTAATATTACTTTTAGCTGTATTTGTTTCTTTCAATGTTGCAACTTGTGCAACTTGTTACTGTAGTTTCTGTGCTTGCTTTTTAGGCAAGATACATGCATGTAATCGTCTATAAATAGGAGGCTTCAACCTTCTATTTTAGACATTGATTTTCAACAGAAAAATCCTTCAAACACTCTCATTGTTATATTCCATTTCTGTATTTATTGTGAATCTCTCTAAGTATCTAATTCTCATTTACAACTTAGATTCATAATAAATACTTTGTCATTTATTAGTTTCAAACATCAAGGGGGAGTTATAACTCTGCCTTAGTGTAAAAAGTGTTGCTTTAACTTATAACATTCCGCTGTGCTTATAATCTGATTTACAAGGACTTGCTAAACACTTAAGTGTCAAGATAGCAAGTTCTTACTTAGCAAAAAGAGCAAACTGATCCAACAATTGGTATCAGAGCATTGGTTTATCTGATCACATATCAATCTAACAAATTGAGAATCAGACACAAAGCTCTTATTGATATTCAATAAAAAGATCAAAAGTTCACTTTTTATCAATATCCATCACTTAAAAGAGTCATCAGACAAATCTATACTCTTTAAAAATGGATCCACATAATACTGGTTCTGCCACCAAACCTGCCATGCTTGTGAGAAATGAGTACAATATATGGCAAAAGAGAATGGCACATACCTTGTCACAAACCAACACAGGTTGTTGGAGATCTGTGATATATGGTCCTCACAAACCAGTAAATATAAATCTTGAAACTAAAGAAGGGATTCCAAAGGATCCCAAAGACTATACAGATGAGGATTTCCTAAAACTTGAGCTAGATGCTAAGGCATTCTCTATGTTGGCAATGGCTCTCCCAAATGAAATATACTCTGGCCTTTTACATTGTGAAAGTGCCAAAGAACTTTGGGACTGTCTTAAAGAACAGTTTGGAGGAACTGAAGAGGTGATTGCCAACACCAGAGAAATTTTGGCTCAACAATATGAAACATTTGCTTATATTAATGGGGAAACTTTGACACAACAATTTGAAAGATTCTCCTCATTAATCTCTGAGCTAAAGTTAAATGGTCAGACCTATACAACAGTATCTATGTTACATAGATTTTTAAGGTCTCTACCTGACAAATGGGAAACTTACTCCATTGTCTTAAGATCCTCACCAGATTTTAGCTCCCTCACTCTTACAAAACTCCATGGGAGATTACTTACTTTTGAGAGAGAAATCGATCAAAGGAAGAAATTACAAACTTCTGGTAAAACTGCTGATGACTACCTACCAGGTAGTACAGCACTTTTGGGACAAGATTCACCAACTTGTTCCTATGGATCTTATGACAACATTGACATAACCACTGGGATCTCATCAGAAAGATCTTTCCCAGGTTATGACAATGATGACCAAAGTCAAACTGCTGATAATCTATGTTTTATCATGGATGATTTGAAAAATTTTAGCAGTAATGACTTAGAAGAAATGGACATATTACACCAACTGGCCATGCTAAGCATTAAAACTAACAAGTTTTATAAAAGGTCAGGAAGGAAATTTCCAGGATTGACCAGTAATACAAAAATTGGTTTTGACAAATCTAAACTGAGATGTCACAAGTGTCAGAAGTTGGGACACTTTGCTAGAGAGTGTAGAAGCTCTAGCTTTAACCAATCACAATCTGGAAATAACTATAACCCCAATTATAATAGGAACAATGGAACTCAAGGGAGTGCTCATTTTGTACAGGCACAAGCTCCTCAACAGCAATATATGCCTCAAGTACAATATGTTCAAGTGCCTGCTCAACAGATGCAGAGCCAACAATCAATCCCTCCCTTTCCAGCTGCTCAACTTCCTCCACAGCCTCAACAACCCCCTCAACAAAGTCTCTTTACCTCGGGGTATGTTGACTGGAGCAGTCTCCCTTATGACACCACAGAGTGCAATCCTGATGCAGACAACAAAGTGTTTGACATCAACTGGGGAGAACCAGACAATGGCAGAAAGAACTTTGCCTTAATGGCATTTGAAGGCTGTACCTCAAAATCTGCATTGTCTCAGGTATCAAAAGAATCTTTGACAAAACTTTGCTCAAACTCTTGCAAAGAAACTTTTGCTCTCATAAGAGAGACAAACCTGCACCTACAAGGCAAAGCCAATGATTTAGAAAGAAAATACACACAGATAAAATGTGATTTAGAAAGAAAACTGTGTGCTAAAACAAAAGAGGTTTCTAAATTAACTGACTCTGCTATTGAAACCCAAGCACAAATCAAAATGATGCTAAATGACCTGGGAGATGTCAGACAAGAGCTTGCTGACACCAGGATCACTTGTGAAAAATGGGTGGAATCTTGTAGGGGGTATCAACTACTGCTAAACAAACAAAGTGCTTCAAATGTTAAGTTTGGCATAGGATACCATCATGTTGAAACACCAACAGATTTTTCTCCCAAAACTACTGAAGATGGGAGAAGAATTGTTTCAAATGAAACTTCTGAAGGGAAAGAATGCACATCTTTCCATGAAAACTTTCTAAACAGAAATCCTGGCATTTTTAAAGAAAGTACTTCAGAAGTATTTACAAAAACTGACAACAAGCCATCAGTAGTTTCATCTACTTCAGGAGTTGAGACCCTGAAAACTACTGATGAGCAAAATCTTTTCACAACTGTCAGAAATTTGCCTTTAGATCAAAAACAAAAGGCAAAAGAATGTGAAATTTGTGGCCTGTTCAACCACAAAACTGAATTTTGTAGATACAGAAAAGGAATTCAGTTCAATCAAAAATTTAAACAACAGGTTGTGGGAAATCAAATCAGAAATGATTATGAAAAAGTCTTTAAACCCAAGAAACAACAACCTGAAAACACCTTTTCTCAGAAAAAGATAAAATCTCAACCAAAATCTTTTTCTCAAAATTCCTTGTCAGTAGTTAGACCAGAATCATCAGCAGTTTCACAAACTGCTGAGATTCAAAATCTAAAGAACATGGTAGAACTACTGATGACCAAGGTTGATGGTGGTCGTAAAAAGGATACCACTATGGTTCTTCATGAAAAATCCATTGCCAAAAAGACATGGATTTCTCAACCTGGTCAAGAACAAACTGTAACTGTTCTCAAGAGCAAACCCAAAGCCAAACAGGCTTGGGTTTCCAAATCTAACTAATTTGCTTTTATGTGCAGAGAGTTTCCAGGGGCTTAAACAGCATTTGGTATGTTGATAGTGGAGGCTCTATGCACATGACTGGATGCAGATACCTGATAAACAACTTTATCAGCCAAAGAGAAGGATCTGTATCCTTTGGGAACAATGCCAAGGGATATGTGCTAGGACATGGCAATGTCTCCTCTGGCAAAATACAGTTTGACAAGGTCAATCTGGTGGAAAACCTTGAATACAACTTGTTAAGCGTGTCACAAATGTGTGATAAAGGATATTCTTCCTTTTTCACAAAGACAGCTTGCAAGATCATCTCACCAGAAGGCCAGAAGTTGATTGAGAAGATTATAGAAGATCATACTTTGCTGATTGCCAAAAGATGTGGCAATGTCTATGCAGTGGACATTGAGAAAGACAAAGTATTGAACAACACTGCCTGTTTCTTCTCAAGGGCATCAACTTCAGAAACAGATCTCTGGCACAGGAGACTTGGCCATGTGAACTTTAAAACCATAAATAAAGTCACAAAAATGGGCTTGGTCAGAGGTCTACCTTTGAAAGTATACCAGTGTCAAGAACACTGTGTATCCTGTTTAAAGGGAAAACAGCATAAGTCCTCCTATAAGTCTATTGAAGAATCAAAAACAACTGCATGTCTTCAACTACTCCATATGGACTTATTTGGACCTGTCAAGATTATGAGCCTTGGTAAAAAGAAGTACTGCTTAGTCATCATTGATGACTACTCAAGATTCACATGGGTATTCTTCTTATTTTCCAAGGATGAGGCTGCTGAAATCATCAAGTTCTTCATTCTACAAGTAGAGAAACAATATTCTCTATCTATCAAAACCATTAGAAGTGACAATGGGACAGAGTTCAGGAACAAAACTCTGGATGAATTCTGTTTGTCTAAAGGGATTATTAGACAATACAGTGTTCCCAGAACTCCTGAACAAAATGGTGTAGTAGAAAGGAAGAACAGAACATTGATAGAAGGAGCAAGAACAATGTTAGCTGATTCTGGACTGCCATTGTACTTTTGGGCAGAAGCAGTTAACACAGCATGTTATGTTCAGAATAGAGTTCTTGTGGTCAAGAGACATTCCAAAACTGCCTATGAAGTTCTTCATGGCATGAAGCCCCTTATCTCCTTTTTCAGGGCTTTTGGGTGTCAATGTTTCATCTTGAACATCAAGGAATCTATTTCAAAGTTTGCTGCCAAAGTTGACTCAGGTTACTTTCTTGGTTACTCTTCAACTAGAAAAGCCTACAAGGTTTTTAATTCTCACACCAAGATAGTAGAAGAAACATTGAATGTCAAGTTCAATGAGTCAAAACACACTCTTATTCCAGCACATCCTGCTGAACTCTTTGACCTTGACAACTTTCACTTTGGACCTGAAAAGACTGTTACTTCTTCCAAGCCTACTTATTATGGTGATCAAAGGTTTGAAGATGAGGATCCTGCACCATGGACTCCTCAAACAGTCATTAAGTCAACTACAACACCATCAGAAGTTTTTCAAACTTCTGATCAAACAAATACTGAAGGTCAAACTCAAACATCTGCTTCAGCACCTGCAACTACTGAAGAAGCTCAAACTGCTGAACCAGATATTATAGACCTCAGTAGTTTGTTTGAAGAACAAGAGCCACCTACACCTGTCAGTGGTTTACAACAACTGATTGAACACAGAGATCATCCACTTGACCAAATCATGGGTGATATAGCTACAGGTGTTCTGACCAGAAACCAGCTCTCCAACTTTTGCCTATTCTCAGCCTTTATTTCACAGTTGGAACCAAAGAAGTACCAGGAAGCCCTCAAAGACAATAATGGGGTGCAAGCTATGCAAGATGAACTGCTTCAGTTCAACAAGCAACAGGTCTGGGAAATCTGTCCCTTACCTCAAAACAAGCAACCAATTGGTACAAGATGGGTTTTCAGGAACAAACAAGATGAAGCTGGTATGATAATCAAGAACAAGGCAAGACTGGTAGTTCAAGGGTACTCTCAAGAAGAGGGAATTGACTATGATGAAACCTTTGCTCCAGTTGCAAGGCTTGAGGCCATCAGGTTATTTCTGGCCTATGCCATTTCCAACAAAATTAAAGTTTATCAAATGGATGTGAAAAGTGCATTTTTGTATGGAAAAATCAAAGAGGAGGTGTATGTCTGTCAGCCACCTGGGTTTGAGGATCCTTCTCATCCTGAGTGGGTGTACAGACTGGATAAAGCTCTTTATGGGCTCAAACAGGCTCCAAGAGCCTGGTATGATACACTCTCCACCTTTTTACTCAAAAATAACTTTACAAGAGGTGCCATTGATAAAACACTTTTCATTAAACATGTTGGAAATCATGTCTTACTTGTTCAAATTTATGTTGATGATATCATTTTTGGTTCAACAAACACAAAACTGTGTGATGATTTTAAGAAACTCATGCAATCAAAATTTGAGATGAGTACCATGGGAGAACTGCAGTACTTTCTAGGACTGCAGATCAAACAACAAACAAATGGAACTTTTATACATCAATCAAAATATGTTAAAGAATTATTGAACAAATTTTCTTTAAATGACTGTAAATCATGTTCCACTCCCATGACACCAATCACACAAGTTGAACTTGATGATCAAGGAAAACAGGTTGATCAAACCATGTACAAATGCATGATAGGTTCCCTTTTATACTTAACTGCTTCTAGACCAGATATTATGTTTTCAACATGTGTCTGTGCTAGATATCAATCAGCACCAAGGGAATCACACCTTATAGCAGTCAAAAGAATTTTCAGATATCTGAAAGGAACACCAACACTGGGAATTTGGTATCCTGCTTCAAGCAATACCAAGTTATCAGCTTTTTCAGATAGTGACTATGCAGGGTGTAAGATGACAAGGAAGTCAACATCTGGTGGTTGTCAATTCCTGGGTAACTGTCTAGTGTCATGGCAATCAAAGAAGCAAACATCTGTTGCAACTTCAACTACTGAAGCTGAATACATTGCAGCTGCAAGTTGTACATCACAGATACAATGGCTCCAATATCAACTTCTTGATTATGGAATCAAAGAGACCAAGACACCTTTGTTTGTAGACAGCAAATCTGCCATTAGCATCATTCAAAATCCGGTACAGTTCTCAAAAACTAAACATATTGAGATCAGGTACCATTTCATAAGAGATTGCTATGAAAAAGGCAAGATTGAGGTGAAGCATGTAGCAACAGCTAATCAGATAGCTGACATCTTCACTAAGCCCCTTGACACATCAACATTTCAGAAGTTAGTATCCATGCTTGGAATGCTAAATTTGTAAGTGTTTACTTTATTTTTATTTTTATTTTTATTTTTATTTTTATGCATATCAGTTAGAATCCAAGTTAACACTTGATTCTACCCAACTCTACATCAAACTTCTACATCAATCACTACTGTTATGCATAAAACATCAAAAATTTCTTTTTCCTTTTTCCATCCTTGATTCCATCCTGTTTACCTTGGTGGATTTCAAGCTAACCTTTTCCATCTTTTTTCTGGTTTTCACTTACAAATGACAAAAGTCTGCAACAAAACTTCTGAAAAACAAACTACTGATTAAACAAAAATCAGTATGAGAGAAACTACTGATGAACAAAAATCATCAGTATGGGATAATTTTCTGAAAAAGTGTGTAACTTCTGATAAAATAAACTTCAGAAGTTATAAATAAAGTATTTATAAAAACATTTCTCATCAGATGTTAAAACTGCTGAAGAGAAAATGGGAACTACTGATGAAGTAATCCTTCATCAGCAGTTTAAGTCAAAAGGGCAAATCTGACTTTTCCCATCATCAGAGGTTTGACCTAATCAGTTTAAAACCTCTGATAAAGAAATTTTTAACCAAAGGCGGTTTTAAAACTTCTAATAAAGAAGATTCAAGCGGTTAAAACTTCTAATAAATACCTTTTCTACACACTTATCCTTTCAAACTCAAAAATATCCCTCCCTCTCTCTCAAAACTCTCTCAACCTAAACCTGCAAAATCCACTGTTCGATCAAAAACCCAAACCACATGGCTCTAGTTCTAAAACAGGGACACAATCAAAGAGCCTTTCTTGAAAAACAAGAAGGCTGGTCCCAATACGATGAGATCATTGATCTTGTCGTCAAATCCCAATACTTTACTGCTCTCACAATAAACCCACCAATTCACACTGAAACTCTAAATGAGTTCTGGGCAAATGCTGAGACGGTTACAATGGGTGGTGAGGTCATTTCCCTCAACTCAAAGATAAAAGGGAAACAACTGACCATCACACCGGCCACACTAGCAACAAGACTGGGTCTGGATGATGTAACTGCCCCTGACCATGTTGCTAACACTGATATTCATCTAACCATGACTGAGTGTGGTTATCAAGGTACTCTCTCCCATGCTACAATATTCAAAAAATATTTTGAACCAGAATACAAACTTTTGTTTCATTATATAATTATGTGTTTGAGTCCAAAAACAGGGTCTTATGACCAGATGCCCTCCACTTTTCAACCAATATTTCATTCCATTGTGAATGAAACTAAATTCAGGGCATCAAAACTATTTTTCAATGAGTTGGTGTTACATCACAATAATACCAAGAAAAAGTTTTTGTTGTACCCAAGGTTCATTATGCAATGCATAATAGGGGAACTGGGTAATGAGGTGCTTGTGGGAAAAATTTCAACTTTAAACCCTTTAACATCACAAGCATACTCAAGACTTAACAAACCGGCTGCCTGGCCAGAAGATGATCAGGGAGAACAACAACAAGTCCCCCTGAAGCCCACATCTTCCAAACTCACACCACCAAAAGCCAAAAAGCCCAAGCCAACAAAAACTGCACCCCACCAACCCAAAAGAAAAGCTGTTCAGGAGGTTGAGATGCCTGAACATGCTCATGAGCATTCTGCTCTTCAAATAGTTGAGACTGAAACACCCTCTCAGTCTCATCCATCTCAAACCCCACCAAGAGCACCCATATCTGTTCAATTCAAAAGAAAAAGACTTAGAAAAACATATCAAACACACTCTTCTTTTGAAACTGCTGAACAACAACCTATTGCCCAAACTACTGAACCATCCCCACAAATTTCTGAACAAGAGGCAATAGAAATTGCCAAACTTCTCTCTGGGCTAAAAGAGAATGTCCCATCTGATCATGTCAGTCCCCATCAACCACAACAAACAGGGGACATAACTACTACATCAGACATGGATGTGGACATCACTAGCCCTATCCCAAGAGATGAGGGTGGACCAGAGTCTTTAAGCCCAATTTTAGAGACTCTTGGTGCATCTGAGGCTGCTACTACTCAGTTACCACCCAGTGGTGGATATGAGGACAGAAGTAACATAGCTAAGACCTCAGATGTGGCAACTACTGATGAAGGCTTAATGCCTGAAGTAGGAAATCCTCAGTACCAAGAAAAAGAGGTTCATGAGAGAACTAAGTTGGGCTCAGCTCATGATTTAACTGAGACAGTCCTCACTGAGGGCAACATCAGGGATTCAGATGATTCCATTAGTTTGGATGATGTTTCACACACTCAAACTACTGAATTGACGGCACTTTCTGAAGGTCCTGTTGCAAAGGTATCCAGGCTCAAGAAGCCAGTCACCTCTACACAGGTTAAAGCCCACTCAATCCCTAAAACCCCTAGAGTGGCATCCTCTGTACAACATGAGGATCTCCCAAAAACACCCCCTTCACAGCAAATGCCTACCCAATTCCCTGGGCAAACAAGCATAGACCTGAACCAGCTATGCAGCCCAGAGGGTCCCCTGTACCACATGATGAATACACTCATCAGAAATCACTTCCAAACATATACAGCTGACTTGGAGCTGTCCATCAAAAACCAATTTGGAGTGATCAAAACCAAGATGAACGATCTGTCCAACAAAATAGACTTCAACAGCCAGCAGATTGCTCATCTTCAAGGACAATTCTCCCAACCCTCTGCTTCAAGGGTTAAAATTGATGAATCCAAAAAGGGGGAGAAGATCAGGGAACCTAAGGAGTCATTCCAAGCCAGGATAAAGGCAAGAGTGGCACTCCTTGAAAGAGATCAGAAAGATCAGGCCAGGAAAGAAAAATTGGCCAAACAGTTTGGTGTCTCAATTGAAGAAATTGAAGCTGCAGAGAAAGAAGATGAGACCCAAACATCTGAAGAATCCCTAAGGCACAATGAAGAAACTTCTGATGATCAAACTTCTGATGAAGAATCAGAAAGTACTGAAGACAATCCTTCAGTAGCTGACAAACCATCAGCAGTTGTCAGCACATCAGAAGTTAACACTTCCCAACCTCAAACAACTGAGCCTTCCAGAACCACTGCTCCCATTCAACCAACATCTGATCCCATCAGGCCTACATCTGTTACAACAATGACTGTATTAAACCCTTCTCCTATCTCTCAATCAGCTGAACTATTAGAGAAGAGCTTAATTGCAGCCAACAAGAAGGCCAGAGAAGATCAGATTTGGAAATCTCTGGAAGAAAGGGATGATTTGGATTTAAGCCATGAAGAAAAACTTCAGGCTTATGCAGCTGAACTACAAAGGCAGGCTAGCCTTGATGAGATTGCTGAACAGAATAAAAGACAACAACTGGTGTCTTATATTACCAAGAACAGCAAGACTAAAGCCTTTACACTCAAAGGACTCTCTATGCAAGAGCTGACAAGAAGAGCACAACTGCTTGCAGACAAAGTGGCCACAAGCAAAGATGGAAAGGCCAAGAGAGCCCAGATAATAGAAGAGCTAGTAGCAGAAGGATATGGTTCAAAAGCCTCTATATCCAGATGGAAAGAAGAAAGACTGATGGATACTTATAGAAAATACTTGGCTGCCAAGGCTGCAAATCCTGAGAAGTTTCAAACTGCTGATCCTTCAAGATCAGTAGTTAGAACTTCTGGTGCATACAAAAGATCTGCTACTCAGAAGAAGAAGGCAGAGGACAATGTCAAAACTGATTTCAAAATGGTACTACTTGAAGGAAGTTCAATAGTCCATTCAGATTTTGACATTGAGGAGAAACCTCTGTTGACACAGTTCAGGGATCCTTCCACTTTTGCTTATCAAATACAAAAGACCATCAAAGAAAAGATGCATACCAGAGTAGTGACTGAACACCATCTCCCAACTGTTCAGATGCCTGATATGCAACAACAACAAGGAAGAGAATCCCACCTGAGGCTATCTGAAACTGAAGACATCCAGCACTCAGGACCATCAACCCAAGGGACAAGTCTGGTTCCCTATTCTTCTGACTTTAACAAGTCAAAGATCCCTATCATCATATGGTCACTTACTGATAACAACTCAGTACTGTTGACAAGAAAAGACTTCTCAAGCAGGGCATACAAGAAGATCAGTGATCTGAAGAAACTGTCAACACAAGACCTGCTCACAATTCAACATCTAGAACCACAGAGAGGATCTCTATCTGATGATCAGTACAACCAGCTCAAGAACACCATGTACAAAGAGATATGGAAGATTGTTCAAGACAGAAGAAACACATAAGGAATTAGTAAGGTTTTGGCTTCATCAATCCAGGGGGAGATTGTTAGGACAAAGAGGATTGGTGAAACCACTTTTGTAAACCTTAGTCTAATTCACTTCTGTCATTTTTTGGCTAAGTATAGAAGTACTGAAGAGAAGACAAGAAACTGCTGATTAGAAGATATGAGAAGTGCTGAAGCTGCAGAAGTTCTGAAGTCCAAACCAGACAAGTTCACTTCAGAAGTACTGAAGACAAAACTACTCTTCAGTAGTTGTCCTTCATCAGCACTTAGCATTAGATATTTCCCACCGCCTTTTTGCATCAGTAGTTTGTTGTTTAATATTACTTTTAGCTGTATTTGTTTCTTTCAATGTTGCAACTTGTGCAACTTGTTACTGTAGGCAAGATACATGCATGTAATCGTCTATAAATAGGAGGCTTCAACCTTCTATTTTAGACATTGATTTTCAACAGAAAAATCCTTCAAACACTCTCATTGTTATATTCCATTTCTGTATTTATTGTGAATCTCTCTAAGTATCTAATTCTCATTTACAACTTAGATTCATAATAAATACTTTGTCATTTATTAGTTTCAAACATCAAGGGGGAGTTATAACTCTGCCTTAGTGTAAAAAGTGTTGCTTTAACTTATAACATTCCGCTGTGCTTATAATCTGATTTACAAGGACTTGCTAAACACTTAAGTGTCAAGATAGCAAGTTCTTACTTAGCAAAAAGAGCAAACTGATCCAACAGTATTTGGTTTGGTGAATAAAGATCCCCGTTGGTCTTTGCTCCACCTGCAAGCCGAGGAAAAACTGCATTTCACCCATAGCGCTCATCTCGAACTTCTCCTGCATAACTGTTTCAAATTCCCTGCACAAAAGTTCGTTAGTAGACCCAAAAATAATGTCATCAACATAAATTTTTACTAGAAGCAAGTCATCTCCTGATCTTTTCGTAAACAGGGTGCAGTCAACCAATCCGCGTTTGAATCCTTTTGAGAGAAGATAGGTGCTCAGCTCCTCATACCATTGCCTCGGAGCTTGGTGCAAACCATACAGTGCTTTGTTTAAAACGTAAACCTTATCCCGGTGGATTGGGTCTTCAAAGCCCGGTGGTTGACCAACGTAAACTTCCTCTTTGACCACACCGTAAAGAAAAGCGCTCTTTACGTCCATCTGATACACCTTAAACTTCTTCCATGATGCAAACGCTAGAAACATGCGAATAGCCTCCAAGCGTGCAACCGGTGCATAGATTTCATTATAGTCGATTCCTTCGACCTGATGGAAACCTTGAACCACCAAACGAGCTTTGTTTCGCACAATGACTCCTCTATCATCTTTCTTGCACTTAAACACCCATTTGGTACCTATCTTCTTTCTTCCAGGAGGTAAATCAGTCAGGGTCCATACACCAAGATTCTGGAATTGTAATAACTCCTCCTGCATTGCTTCCACCCAGGCGTCATCCAAAAGAGCATCCTTGTATGTCCGCGGCTCGACCTGCGAAACATAACAAGCAAATGACCAGTCATTCTGAAAACCAGATTTCTGAATTTTGGCATATAAAGCAAGATTGCCAATGTTTTCTGGTGCTTGAGCATTCTTCAGCTGTCCTCTTGTCATCACACTGCTACCAGGATCACCAATAACTTGTTCAAGCGGGTGTATTCGATGTATCCGAGATTCCGGATAATCAGGTACTTGTACTCCCGTCTGAGTTGTCAAATTCTCTGTAGAATCCAGATCATTACCCACATTCGATGTTGAAGCATCAGTAGTAGATGGGTTCACTGGTGGTGTCACTGTAGCATTGTCCAGAATAGCTTCACTTGTTGCATCATCGTCTTCGTATTCTGATTCGGATGAATTAAGCGATGTAGAAGCCTCTTGGAACACCTCTTCTTCCAATACAGGAGCAGTAGTATCATTAGAAGCTGCTTGAGGGTTTACCGTGATCGGACGCACTAACGGTGAAGTTACAGCGTTTTCGACCTCGTAATATAATCGAAGTACAGCTTCTTCAACCATGCTATCTAGATTGAATGATTCAAAGAAATCTTTGTAATCAAACATCCAATCTGGTCCTCCACCCTGTACATTTTGTGTATATCTTTGAACTTCGACATTAGCCCACTCCTTGACTTTTCTAGTTCTTTTGTTGAATACCCGTTTTAATGGGGTTGCATATCCAACAAAATAACCTTCTTCAGCCTTTGGTGCAAACTTTTCCGAAGGATTCAGCATTGTACAAGGGGCACCAAATGGTTCTAGATACTCAAGATTTGGCTTGCGTAGGTTCAACAGCTCATAAGAAGTCTTGCCAAACTTCTTCACTGTCAAAACACGGTTGAGAGTATAACATGCCGCGTAAATAGCTTCGTTCCAGAACATGACTGGAAGATTTGAATCCGCAAGCATAGTTCTCGCCGTCTCTATAAGAGTCCTGTTCTTTCTCTCTGCGACACCGTTCTGCTGGGGTGTGTACGGAGCACTATATTCATGATGAATTCCTTTGTTTGCACAAAGATCCTCCATCTGAGCATTTTTAAACTCCGTCCCATTGTCACTCCGGATTCTTTTGATCTTCAGACCATATAAATTCTCCAGACGTGTAAACAGAACCTTCAAGTTGTCAAAAGTGTCACTTTTCTGATGCAAACACATTACCCATGAAAATCTGGAATAATCATCAGTCACCACAAGACAGTATAACTCTCCGGCATGACTTTTACGTCTGACTGGACCGAATAAATCCATATGCAAACGTTCAAGTGGCAGCTCAACAGAATTAACTTTCTTTGGTCTATGGGATTGTTTGTGCTGCTTGCCTTTCTTGCAACTGATACACTTGTCATTCAGATGGAAGTGTTTGACATTAACTCCTGTGACAAGTTCATTCTTCACAAGCTGATTCATCTTTCTCAAATGTATGTGTCCCATTCTCCTGTGCCACATAATGGATTCTTTTTCTATAGCCTTGGAGAGGAAACACGTGACTTGGCCATGGGTGGTCATTGCTTTAGACATGTCGAGAATATACAAGTTGTTAACTCTCGGTGCCTTCAGCATCACCCACTCTTTTGGTAACTCAAACCCAGGTTTCAAGATATAACAGGATTTGTCATCAAAATACACTGAAAATTGTTTATCACAAATCTGACTAACACTGAGCAAATTATAGTCTATCTGTTTCACATAAGAAATCCGCTCAAATGTTACGACCCCATTGCTTACACTACCCTCCATAGTAATGTAGCCTCCCTTATTTCCAGCAAATGCCACATAACCTCCGTTAATGTTTTTGATGTCAAAGAGTAGCGCGAGGTCCCCTGTCATGTGACCAGAAGCTCCACTGTCAACAATCCATAGACTGCTAACAGGGCTAACTGGAGCTCCCTGCACATTTAAAGTAGATCAATTAGTTCTTTCGGGGGACCCAAGCCTGTTTGGTCTTGGGTCTTTAAACAGGTTGTTTCAAAGAGTCTTTTGAATCACAAACAACTTGGGTTACATCAACCCCTTTCTCCTTACTAACAACTTTCTCTTTCTCATTCTTCTTGCTCTGTGAAGTAGAGGCTCCTTCAGATTCCTTAGATGACCAAGATTGCTCAGATCGTTTCAAGATCCGAATCTGAGATTTTGAAGTCTCAGTCGGTTTCTTTACTTCTTCTTTGAAAGCAACCTTCTTGGTTACCTTCTCTGATTTAACAGAGACAGGTCCAACTGCTTGTTTACCACTAGGCTTAGGAGTTACCTTTTTGGTATCAACAGTTGAGTTCATCTGAGGTTTCTTACTAGATTTATCAATGGTCATCCGGTTGCGCTTATCATACGCCATCGGACGATTTTCCCCCTTGTTGTAAAAATTGTTTTGATTATAAAAATGTTGTTGGGGAAAATGCCGTCTCTGTTGATAGCCATAATTGTCCACCGGATACTCATGATATTGCCTCATTTCCACCTCGTGCCTTTTGTGTCGTACGTACGGGCAAGCGACAAGTAAATGTCCCCGTTCCCCGCACTTATAACACGCACGGTATTCCTCGTAGTTTTCTTTGATCGGCGACTTGGAAAAACTAGCAATGGGATATCGATCGACCATGCATTGTTTCCTTAAACTCTCAGGAGCTGGGTCCTTCGAGTAAGTCGGTTCAATAAAACTATTTTCTTTATGCACAGGCAAAACAAACTGTGTGACATTGACCTTTGCTTCTTTTTCCGAATAAATTTTGTCTAAAATCTCTTGAGGAATGTCGTTGGTCCTTTCAAATTTCGGGAACCAAATCGTACTTTCCTGCCATATCTTTTCGATTTTTGTAGAATTGACAAATTTAATCGGAAACTCATCATCTGATAAAATCTTATCGGAGCCTTGCATCCGATAGAAGATTTTGACAGGTTTATCACACACTTCATTGCTCACATCATTGTTTTTCTCAGAATTTAACCCATTTTTCTTCTCAACCGGTTTTACCACATTTTTCTCAGTTTTAATTTCAACTTTCTTTTCAACCGGTTTTCTCACGTTTTTCTCAACCTTCTTAATCTCTTTCTTTTCAAAACTTTTACCAACAAACTTATCATTTTTCTTACCCTCATTTTTGCGATGAGCATTTGCCATTGGATGAATGATCTGAGATGGTGAGACTGGCTCGGTAGTGATTATATGATTTTCATCAGGGATATCACTATCACTTTCAACCGTCTCAGATGATTCATCTTCTTCATCTGAATCATCAGTAGCGACCACACCCTCACTATTTCCTAATACTGGTCTCACATCAGAATATGGATCCCCGACACTGGAAGTGTTAGGCTCATTTTCTGGTGTGGGATCAGGATGAATTAAAGTCTCCGGTGGTATTGCATGTAAAGTGTGATTCTCAAACAATACCGGAGATGGAACTGACTTATAGTTTGCACTATTCGTCTGGGAGGGTTCCTCAATGATATGATCGACTACATATGCTATGTGCTTGTAACTTTCTAGTTTCTTGTTAACTTTTTCTGCAAAGCACTTGATGGTTGCCATTTCTAATTTAGTGTTTTCCATTTCATTGATGTAATTATTAATGGCAAGTTGTTTAATAGATAATGTCTTTTTCAATTCTGACACATCCTTTTTATAACCATCAAGAACTTTGTTGAAATCTTTTAAGTCCTTTTGATAAATCTGACAGTTGAGTTTTGCACTCTCAAGTTGAACCTTGCGAAGCTTGTTTTCATCAGTCAGTTTTTCAAAATCAGCACATTTGTCACATTTAACACAAGATTGAGTTTCAGAACTTACCGGCTTAGGAGGTTCTGTCATGGCCATTAGAGCAAAGTGAACTTCCTTTTCTGCAAAGAATTTGGAGTAGTCAATCTTCGTGCATGCATCATCCACCATACATGACTTGCGAGTCATCAGGAAGTCAGCTTCAGCTAGCAATTGGTCAATATCATCATCTAGTGAATTCACACTAGTCTCTGAGTCAGATTCGCTCTCCATATCCGAGTAAGCTGAGTCATATTGATCTCCAACATCGGTGACAGAATCAAGAATCATCCCCGATCTCTTGTCTTCACCTTCAGCAACCACATCATCATTCACTTCTTCAATCTTCAACTCTGACACCTTTTCAATCACAACCTCTTCTTCAACTTCCTCAATCTCATCCAACTTCATTTGCTATGCCACACACGCAACATTCCCAGCAGTGATTTCCTCCACCCCCAATTGCATACCAGTCCAGTCAAAACCTTCATCCTTTTGGATGACAAGTGCTTGGTTTTGAGTATCAGTTTGGTTTTGGTTTTGTGTGTTAGGTGTAGAGATAGGAACAATAGTTCGGTTTGGGTTTTGTTGAGGTTGGTTTTGGGTTATGGATTGTCTGGTGTTGTTGTTTTGTTGACGGTTCTGATAAGTGTTTTGGTTTTGTGGTTGAAAGCTTGAGATGTTGGGATTATTGTAAGACACTTGATTCTGGTTTTGGTTTTGTCGGTTTTGGTATGTAGAATTAAAAGGATTTCGGTTACCTTGTTGTGCTGGTTGTGTGCACTCCCTTTTAAAATGTCCCTTTTCACCACAGTTAAAGCAAGTAACCTTTGCTTTGTTGAATCCATATGTGGTATTGGGAGAGGTTGAAAGATCAGTCCTGCTAGTCTTCTGAATGAAATCAGTGGCTCTCCTCATAATGCTTGCAAAAGCCCACTGAATGTCCATCAACTCCATTTCCTCTTTATCGATTTGAGCATAGTCCTCATTGGTGAGATTATTGTTACCAATTTGACTTGCTACCAAACCGTTGTAAGAAGCAACCATGGCAGATACTAAAGCAACATGTTGTTGAGCAATTTCAACAGTCACATTGTTAAGGTTCGATGTCTCTAACACAATCGGGTTTTGACTTGATTGTGCTTGAGTAATCTGCATCTGGTTCACTTGAGGAGGATATTGTTGTTGTTGTTGCTGTTGACTTGATGTATAGCATGCGGCTTGTTGTAATGGTGAAAATGGTGGAATAAAATTTTGTGTTTGATAAGGTTGTTGTGTGTATGATGGTGTGTAGGATGAAGTTTGAGCAAGGTAGTTAATGGGTGCTTTGGTTCAACAATGTTAGACACACATGCTATGTAAGGTGCAACAGTAGATGTGGTGCTTGAAGCAGAAAGAGAGTTAGATGTTCCACTCACATATAGATCAGGATTCTGTGGAATCTGAGCTCTCTTAGCTTTTCTCTTTTCCTCCATCTCTTTGTTCCACTCACATATAGATCAGGATTTTGTTGGTTTTGAATCGGATAAGATTTGGAACAACTTTAATAAAGTGAATTATCCAATTCAAATTCGAAATCAAGGTGAAATCAATCAAAAACACATATTTCAGTTTGTTCATTTAAAACAGAAAATTTTTGATCAAATTTGGGTCAAAATCAACTGAGAAGCTATCAATTTGTGGTTGTTTGATTCAGAATGGCTCTGATACCACTTTGTATGCGCGTGAAAGGATCGGTAAGCTACAAAGACAATCAAACAATTTAGTTTTGGGTGCGGAATCCCCAAAACCAGCACAAAATGATAACTAATCAGATAAACACACACAAATCATCATTTTCAAACGTTTTCATTAATAATCAACTTGAATACACGTAGAAAAACAATTACAATCAAGGACTCGACGTGAAACAAGTTTATAAAAAGTTACAGAGAGAATTCAGAAAGTGGCGGGAAATAAATGACTCAAAGTTAGCAGCAAAAACTGAGTTTGCCTATTTATAGACTGCACATTCGCCCACTTTGTTCGTGCGAATGTGCAAGTTCGCCCACTTTGAGTGGTCGAACCAAACTCCATTATAAACATTCTTCATTCGCCCAAAAAGCTTCCTTCGCACCCATGAAATCTCTCCTTCGCACCATCAAAATCATTCCTTCGCACCATCGACAATAAACAAAACAAATGAGTTATCCAATCCAAAGCATTAGTCGCACATATGCACCTACAATAATAATAATAATCAAGGATTTTATAAAAAAAATTGGGCAGAGTTTCCCCTGTTTTCGTTTAAACCAGACAACACAGGTTGTCTACAAGTTTCCCAAAAGAAACGCCCAAACATATTATATATTCTAATCATCAATACAAGTTGTATGTAGTAAATAATAATAATGTTATAATACCTGCAAGGCGCTGATGTACCAACGGCTCTGGTACAAACGGCACCACAGTGAACAACGGATCTAACCTCTTCCTCATCACGTTCCACCACGGGTCCGAAAAGGCTTTTCGAGACGTGAGATATGCTAAACAAATGCTCTCATTCATCCGAAACATTATAGACGTGGCGTGAAGACATCGCGGTAGCTTGGAATCGTTCAGATTTTTTGTGCTCCGGTTTTTTTTTTTTTTTTTTTTTTTTTGAAAATTTCGTCGACTGAGGAAAGAAGACAAGGAAGAAGAATATATCTGGACCTCTACGGGCCGTAGAGGCCGCTACAGCCCGTAGAGGGTTTAATGCTCCCAACAACCAGGTTTTCTACAGGCCGTAGAGGCCTATACGGCCCGTAAAAGAAGTGTTTTTTCAGACTGACACACTGCAAGTCAGTCTGTTCATTGAATGTCCTCTTACCTCGTATTCCCTACGGGCCGTAGAGCCCTCTACGGGCTGTCTAGGGTTTAAATGCACTCCACCAACTCACCTCTACGGCCCGTAGAGGCCTCTACGGCCCGTAGAGGGTGTCCTCATTTATTACACTGACACCCTCTACGGCCGTAGAGGGTTGTGCAAACCTAATTTTTTTTCTTGTGTAAATAACATACCTCTTTAAAAATGACTTGTTTCATTTTCCTTTTGCAGTTTGGTGATCTCCAATGGATGCATTCATCGGTAAAAGTTAAGTTTCCAGCAATGATTTACGGTGCATCCTTTAAAATAGTTCATTAAGAAGTTTACGATTATTGCTGTAATATATTCTTCGTAACTAGTTTAAAAAGTTAAAGACAACAGAAGAAAAATATTTGCATGCGAGGCTGACGTACAATTAACTCGTAGTCCTATACTAAAAGTTATCTTTAATACATGCATGCAACTTACAACCATTGTTCTTGAAGGTTAACCCAATTCAGCAACAACATGCAATGATGCAATCAAAGCAAAAGCCAAAACACACTTAGTTGTGTGCAAATTCATTTTCTTATACTCACATGGTTACATGTATGTAAGATATATTGTCCTATATGTTAATTTGCTGTGAAATGATCAAGATTAACCTCTGTTTAAGAAAGATACTTGTTTCTATTACAAAATCCAAGATCACCACTGCTTAAGAAAGATGTTCAAATTCAAAATAGATACACATCATATATATATGACATAATCAGTATTATGATTATGATGCATGGCAAGTAGGGATAATGCCATTTTTGAACCCTTGATTGGGTGAAAGGTGTTGCAGAATGTGTTTTGTTCTTATGCTGATGGTGATCTAATTTTACGGTTTTGATGGTACAACTACTTGATGTTTGAATGAATATGGTACAAATAGTTAATGCTTTTTTGTTAATGACAATGGGGCACCTGAATTATTAGTACGTATATACAGGTTAAAAATAGTCAGAATCTCAAAACATTTTTTGGCCCTACACTCCATGCAAAATCACCAATAGATGGTGTAGTAAAGATTCATTTTGTTCATTTCGATTAGACTAAATTTGAGTATACCAAACTCATCGTAATTTTAAACTTAGTTGAGAACAAATTTCACCAAGTTTTTTTTGTGTGTTTAGCTTAATATTATTAGTTATTACGAAGGAGATGACATACAATGGGTTAGAAAACGATCACACCCATATGTTAGGTTGATACACCCATATGTTAGGTCAATCAGTAGAGTGCCCGCGCGATGCAGCGAGAAACACAAACACTTCTAAGGATGTGGTTGATTCGGTTCAGTTCGATTATTAGCCTCAATCGAAACTAATTAAAATCAGAGTCATTAATTAATCAATCTTATAAAACAATCGGTTCCTTGGTTCGGTTAGTATTGTTAGATTATCGGTTTTTAGTTTGGTTTAGTTAACTTTGGTGAATAACAAAAACCAAACTTTGGCTTCTTTTTTTTTTTTTTTTCCTAAAAGTACATAAAATGGAGGTAAAAATACATGAAATAGATGTATAAATAGGCCTGTAACGAACCGAATGTTCATTAACTGTTCGAGAACTTGTTCAGCGAGAAGTTCGTTTATGTCGTTTATTTAATAAACGAACAAACACGAAGAAAAAATTTGTTCGCTTAGTTAAAGGAACAAGCGTTGTTGTAACACCCCGCCCCTCTCACCACCAATATTGTCTGCTTTACCCTGATGGGTTGCCCATCTAGAGCTCACGGATTTGTTTTTGGGTGCCCTAGTGGAGACTTCCCAGGAGGTCACCCATCCTAAAATTGCTCTCACCTAAACACGCTTAACTGTGGAGTTCTCCTCTCATCCACTAACATTAAGCCCCAAAACGCGTTGGTGATTTAAGAGGCAAGACATTACTTATGAACCAAGGATCATTCCAGGCCACGGCCGATGTGGGATTTTCCTGGGGTGTCACATTCACCCCCCGTTAGAGTCTCACCGTCCCTAATGAGGTTAGAGTCTCATCGTCCCTGATGAGGTATGCACCCACCATCCCGAACGGCACAGGAGTGGCTCTGATACCATCTGTAGCATCCGGCCCATCTCACCACCAATATTGTCCGCTTTGCCCCGATGGGTTGCACATCCATAGCTCACGGATTTGTTTTTGGTTGCCCAGTGGAGACTTCCCAGGAGGTCACCCATCCTGGAATTTCTCCTACCTAAGCACGCTTAACTGTGGAGTTCTCCTCTCATCCACTAACATTAAGCCCCAAAACGCGTTGGTGATTTAAGAGACAAGACATTACTTATGAACCAAGGATCTCTCCTGGCCACGGCCGATGTGGGATTTTCCTGGGCTGTCACATTCACCCCTGTTAGAGTCTCATCGTCCCTAATGAGGTATGCACCCATCATCCCGAACGGCACAGGAGTGGCTCTGATACCATTTGTAACATCCGGCCCCTCTTACCACTAATATTGTCCGCTTTGCCTACCCAGAGCTCACGGATTTGTTTTTGGGTGCCCTGGTGGAGACTTCCCAGGAGGTCACGCATACTGGAATTGCTCCCACCTGAGCACGCTTAACTCTAAAGTTCTCCTCTCATCCACTAAAATTAAGCCCCAAAACGCGTTGGTGATTTAAGAGGCAAGACATTACTTATAAACCAAGGATCTCTCCTGGCCACGGCCGATGTGAGATTTGCCTGGGGTGGTACATTCACCCGTGTTAGAGTCTCATCGTCCCTGATGATGTATGCACCCACCATCCCGAACGGCATAGTAGTGGCTATGATACCATCTGTAACACCTCGCCCCTCTCACCACCAATATTGTCCGCTTTGCCACGATGGGTTGCCCATCCAGAGCTCACGGGTTTGTATTTTGGTGCCCTGGTGGAGACTTCCCAGGAGGTCACCCATCCTGGAATTGTTCCCACCTAAGCACGCTTAACTGTGTAGTTCTCCTCTCATCCACTAACATTAAGCCCCAAAACGCGTTGGTGATTTAAGAGGCAAGACATTACTTATGAACCAAGGATCTCTCCTGGCCACGGCCGATGTGGGATTTTCCTGGGGTGTCACATTCACCCCCCGTTAGAGTCTCATCGTCCTTGATGGGGTATGCACCCACCATCCCGAACGGCAGAGGAGTGACTCTGATACCATCTGTAACATCGGGCCCCTCTCACGACCAATATTGTCCGCTGTGCCCTGATAGGGTGCCCTTCCAGAGCTCACGGATTTGTTTTTGGTTGCCCAAGTGGAGACTTCCCAGGAGGTCACCCATCCTGGAACTTCTCCCACCTGAGCACGCTTAACTGTGGAGTTCTCCTCTCATCCACTAACATTAAGCCCAAAACGCGTTGGTGATTTAAGAGACAAGACATTACTTATAAACCAAGAATCTCTCCTGGCCACGGCCGATGTGGGATTTTCCTCGGGTATCACATTATCTGTAACATCGGGCCCTCTTACCACCAATATTGTCCGCTTTGCCCTCCCAGAGCTCACGGATTTGTTTTTGGGTGCCCCGGTGGAAACTTCACAGGAGGTCACCCATCCAAAAACTGCTCCCACCTAAGCACGCTTAACTGTGGGGTTCTCCTCTCATCCACTAACATTAAGCCCCAAAACGCGTTGGTGATTTAAGATGCAAGACATTACTTATGAACCAAGGATCTCTCCCGGTCACGGCCGATGTGGGATTTTCCTGGGGTGTCACATTCACCCCCTGTTAGAGTCCATTGTCCCTGATGAGGTATGCACCCACCATCCCGAACGACACAGGAGTGGGTCTGATACCATCTGTAACATCCGGCCCCTCTTACCACCAATATTGTCCGCTTTGCCCTCCCAGAGCTCACGGATTTGTTTTTGGGTGCCCCGGTGGAAACTTCCCACGAGGTCACCCATCCAGAAACTGCTCCCACCTGAGTACGCTTAACTGTGGAGTTCTCCTCTCATCCACTTACATTAATCCCCAAAACGCGTTGGTGATTTAAGAGGTAAGACATTACTTATGAACCAAGGATCTCTCCTGGCCACGGCCGATGTAGGATTTTCTTGGGGTGTCACATTATCTGTAATATCCGGCCCCTCTCACCACCAATATTATCCGCTTTGCCCCGATAGGTTGCCCATCCAGAGCTCACGAATTTGTTTTTGGTTGCCCTGGTAGAGACTTCCCAGGAGGTCACCCATCCTGGAATTGCTCCCACCTAAGCACACTAAACTGTGGAGTTCACCTCTCATCCACTAACATTAAGCCCCAAAACGCGTTGGTGATTTAAGAGGCAAGACATTACTTATGAACCAAGGATCTCTCCTGGCCACGGCCGATGTGGGATTTTCCTGGGGTGTTACAGTTGTGTTCGTGATCACCCGTTTATGTTCGTTTAAGTTTATTAATTACATACGTAGTTATATTTACAAAAATATAAACATAAATTTGGCCTTAGCTACTTGTATAAATATATTACCAATTAGTAATTGGGTTTTTTAGTAATACAAAATCATTCACATTTATTATGTTTGTGAACGTCCGTTTATGTTCGTTCATGAACTGTTCGTTTAGGTTTTAAACGGACGAACACGAACATGGAAAATTTTCTTAATAAACGAACATGAACACAAAAATGTGTTCGTTTAGAGACCTAGGTATAAAAGATAAAAATATATGAATATATAAATGCTTTTGTTTTGGTTTGGTTGATTTTGGTGAACTAAGTGTACAAAAAACAATAACTGATTTTAGGCTAATTTGGTTTTTGTTTAATTCAGTTTTTGATTGTTTTTGGTTTAGTTCTTTTGTTTTTTGGTTCTGCTTCAGTTAAATGTTCAATTATTTATCATCCCTAGATATCTATACTATATATAATATATTTGATAGGAGCATTTTAAGAGACTCAAAAGTTAAGAGTTGACTTTTATTTATTTAAATAACAGTTACAACTTTTCTCATTATTTTAAGCCAACTACCCACTACGAATTGTAAACGGCCTTACATTAATACTTTTAAAAAACCACATCATAAAAAACAGTCATTTTATTGTTTGTAATTTTTTATACGTTTACCCACTATCCAAATATAACTTGCTATTCGAAAAGTTTATGAACTATATCTATTAATTTAAGTATAGTATAACAATTCTTTTAATTAAAAATATTGATATGTTATGTGATTAACAATGTCTAGTGTTGAAAAATAACTAAACCTTAACCAAAAATGATATGTTATGTGATTAGCAATATGTGTTGCCTGACTTTGTTTGAATGAACCTCAACATCATTAATGCAGGTGTGAAAGAGAGGGAAATCACCATCACTTTATTTATTCTTTTCTTGCACAAACTTTCACTTACTTCATCTTTAAGTTGTTGAGAAATTGATCAATTTTCATTTTTCTTAAAAAATAATAATAAATATATAAATAACATAAGTGCATTTAAACTGGTGGTTGAAATCAAGATATCTGTACTAAAAATGCATTTGAACTGATGATTTCTAACACCTCGTTCAATTAATATGTAAGTCTATCACAAATTTCTCAACCAGCTATAATATTAAACATAGGAAAATCAACAATATTAAGATTTTATCAGCACAAAAAATAAATGAAAATACTTACTTAAGAACGTGTTGTTCTCCTGCGAGTTGTATATTTTCATAATTGAAAACAAGCATACCGTCGGCACGTCCTATCGGCTAAGTGGCTGACAATTAACAATTGGGATGTTGTAATTATACTACTGGAACATGATAGAAGTGAGCTTGGTAATGAAATATTGAAATCACTATTCAATGGAATAAGATTTAAAAAACTACAAAAACAAAAATGACATATAAAATTACTATTCAACGTAATCCATTAACTCTATAGCAAGACATAGAGTTTGCGTGAAGCCAGAGACAAAGAAGATGGTTTTGAAGGAAATACATAGAAAAGACAGAATAAGTGGCGAGAATAAATGATTCAAATTTCAAATTTTAAAATTCCAAACCCCCTCTATTTATACCGCCACTACAATTCAAAAACTTATCTACTCAGCTTCAAACCATATTAGAGTATAATTTGCTATATAATTTTAATTAAAAAACTGATTTTTTACGTGATTAAAAATATATAGGGGTGAACAATAATTGAACTTTCAACCGAAATCGAATAAAAACATACAAAACTGAACTGAAAATTAACAAAAACCAAGTTAACCTAATATCGATTTTTTATACCCTAAGTTAACCAAAATTAACAAACCGGAACTGAACCATTTATACATTTATATCTTTTATACATCCATTACATGTCCATTTCATGTGCTTCTAAGCAAAATTTTAACCAAAGTTTGGTTTTGGTTATTAACCAAAATTAACTAAACCAATAAAAAAAACGACAATCTAACCAAATAGACTGATCCAACTAACTGGTTGGTTAATAAGATCGATAAATCGATAATGTCGATTTTTGTTTCGGTTAAGCTTATAACCGAACTGAACTTAACCCAACCAAGAACCATTAGAAGTGTCTGTGTTCCCTACCACATCGTGCAGGCACGTTGTTATGAAGATATGAATGGGTCCGTTTCAGTTTAACTAATTTTGGTTAACTAAGGGTACAAAAAGAAAATGATAACCGATTTTAAGTTAAATCGAATGTTTTTGGTTTTCGATAGATTTTGGTTTAGTTTGTCTGTTTTTTGGTTTGGCTTCGGTGAACAGTTTAATTATTGCTCACTTCTATATATTCTTAATCACGTAGCACAGAAAAAAAATTTAAAATAAAAAATAGCAATATTATACTCAAATTAAAGATAATAAAATTCTCATTATTATGATGTAATTATTTTTATAAAAGTATCAACGTATGAAAAAAATATAACTATTTAAAAATCATGGAGGATAGTTTGCTTAAAATAATGAAAAGAAATTTAACTATAATTTAAATAAACAAAAGTTAAGTTTAAGGAATTAGAGTGTAACTAAGATAGAGTATTAAAATGTAAATAATGTATGAATGACTATTTTACCCCCATTTCAGGGTTATTAATGAAAAATAAGTTTTTAACTTTTCGGTATTTAAACTACCCATCTCTCATGCATTATAATATAGTACTAGGCGAGATCCCGTGTGAAAACACACGGGAGGAGTCGCCCAACCCTTATCCGCTGTAGATGAATTATTAATTAATTAATAATAATAACAATATCAGTATTTGCTCACACAACTCTTATTATTTGCAACTCAAGCCTGTTAATGTTAAAATTCCTAAACACGCTTCCCTATGTGATTTAAAATTTTCCCTCCTAAAAATTCAAAACATAGGGCTTACTTATTAAAGATATTTTAATAAATAATTTTTATAATTATTTAATTATCAAAATGAACTAATGGTAATACAAATTCATAAGAAAATAACCATCCGGTTTGAAAAATATTTTTTATAAAATATAACCTATCAAATTAAATATTATTGAGCAATATGTGACACCCGGCATGTTTGGCTTAAACATTTTAGTAACATCTAAGTCTACCTTAGCGAGAAACGTTTATAAACGGACTTAACTGGGTTAGTTGAGTCGGGTCAAGTTAGGATTGTCCAGGGTGCAATGATCCGGAGGATCATTGGGAGTCGTTTTGGTAATACACTAGTACCGGGTTCCGTTGTTGGTGACATTACATGAACTAATTAAGTATATGTGTAGATTATGGGTCGTGTAGTGGATTATATACATAGATGTGTTTAAATGATGTGTAAATGATTATCTATGCTTAAATATGTTAAATATAGACTAAGGATGCATGCTTATGTGTTAAGATGTGTTAGAATGCGTTAAACACGACAAACTGGAAAACTAGTTGAACATGAGTTCTGGTTCGACCACTTCGAATGGTCGAAGGAGTACATTTTGTTTGGTTCGACCCTTTTGAATGGGCGAACCTGGGATGTGGAATTGAAAGAATTCCCTTCGACCAGGACAGGGCTCATTCGACCCTGTGGAAGGGTCGAAGGAGGCCACCTTCGACCATTGATATAGGGCGAAGGAGAATTAGTATAAATACCAAACTTTGTCATTTTTCATCATTTAACAAACCCTAACCGTCTCAAAACACTCTCAAACGATTTTAATCACTAAGGAAGGAGTTTTTGCTCTTCTTTTTCATAATCTAACCTATCTACAACATCTAAACAAGAATCCAAGGTGTGTTCTTGATCCTAAACCTTTTTAAAGCATTTTAATTTGTTTTCATCTATCCCTAATTGTCCGGATCTGTTCTAAGGGTGTTTTTATGATTAAAAACCTTTTAAACATCTTTCTAAACCAAAACATTATCATTTGACATAGGTCTTCTTGATGATAAACATATGTAAATTGTGTATTATGTGGTGTTATGTGTTGTTCAATGATTTGCTGTTGTATCTGTGATAGAAGCATGATATAGGGTTGTTATTGATGCTAGGTTATTGTTGTTTAGGGTTAGGATTGGATAAATGACAATATTATGGGTATTTGGGGGTTTTAACGAATCTAGACTTGATGCATGATATTTATGATCAATAGAACTAATAGAGAAAGATCGAACACTCGACAAACTGAGCATTTTAAGTTGAATACGGATCGATTTTAAAAGTTTCCAAATTGGGTAAATAATCCATGCATGATAGTGACGTTTCCATAATTTTTACCATTTTGGGAAAGGGTTGAAATGGACGTATTATTGGGGGAAATCAGTGGGGTTTTGTAGGGATAAGTTATTCATGCTTGACTGCTGTGTTTGATGATGTTTCGAGTCGTTTTGAATGTGTTTGAAGTGTTTTTAGGAAAATTTGCACAACAGGGGCGAACCTGGACTCCTTCGACCGATCGAAGGTGCGAAGGAGAGAATCCAGGGTCGAAACTGGGTTTTGTTGGGCGAAAGTGTCAGAACGGTCGAAGGAGGCATGGAACGGTCGAATGAAATACAAAACGGGCGAAGGAGACTTAAACTGACTGGTTCGACCGTTCTGATGCAGAAATGAGATTTTTGATACAAACTAAGTGTTTTATGCTTGAACCTTGTGTGTAATCTATGTGTACTTGATTAGTTAGGGTAATGGGCCACCAACGGGATGTCGGGTCAGTCTAGTGTGTCGGTTAAACAATTAAACATGTTTTAAAACATACTTGGTTACGATCTGGACAATCGGGGACTAGATAACCTTATGGTTATTAGTCGGAACACTTATGTGAACATTTTGATAGATCTCCGGTAGAGGGATTATCAAGGGCTTAACATCTTTACTTATAACCGAAGAACGCTATCTAAGGTGAGTTCACGGCCCCACTTTTACTGCTTTAACTTTTGGGGGAGAAAACATGCACTAAACTATTTTGGTAACATATGTCATACTATGGTTTTAAACTTGTGTACTATACGATCTTTTAAAGTCCCGGGGGAAACCATGAATGTGCGGGGATGCACAACGGGGGAAATGTGGATAGATCTATTGGGCTTGACAAACCCCACTCGACGGCTTGGAGGGCCGGGCGGGTGCATATTGTCTCGAACTGGTAACACTCGTAGCGTGGCTAAAACACATCGGGCTGAACACATGGTAACAGTCTAGTAATGGTTTTCCAATCGTAGTAGTAACAAAACATACGCCTAGCTAGCGTACTTGGTAACATGGATATAGTATGGACATGGTAACAATCTGGTAACATTTTGATAACGTATTGAACAAACCTGTGAACTCACCAGCATTATATGTTGACGTCGTTTTGGCATGTTTTTCTCAGGTCGCTAAGGTAGCAACGAATGGAACTAGGCGCACGAGTCTGCATTGGCGTCTAGGTTTAGTTGCATGTTTTGAAATAAGTGTCTTGAATACTTTGGAACACTGTTGTAGCTGATTAAATTCTTAAATGCTTCCGCTTATAAAATCGTTGTTTTTGGATCTATGTATTTCATATAGAGTTGTTTATTGTGATCGTTGACTTGGATCTTGGTTTGTCATGCGCCTCGCGGTAAAACTCCGCAAGTGGTAAATTGAGGTTGTGACACAATACAACCAACTATATATATAATGATAAAATGTTTTATTTTATAAAAATAAATTAATTATTTAATTAATAATAATAAAAATAAAAATATTTTGTCTTAAAAAACTTATTACTTGGCACTCAACACAGTTAATGTTCAGAATCGAAATACACTTCCCTGTCATAATTTTAAAAGTTCCCTCTTGAATATTTAAAACTTGGGCCTAAATGTATTATTTATTATTATAATTGGAAGATCTGTTTTACGACAACTGTAAACTTGTCAACAGATGTTAAAACAGTTGTCATCAAATAGAATTTCACTTAGAGCTTGCAATGTTATATCTTATATAAATCAATTAATTAATCAATTAATTAATAATGCTACAAACATTATTGATGAGAGTTTGTAAACTAACATATAGGTAAACAATAAAAATAGAGTTTCAAAGTTGTCCTTATTTGCCAACAAAATGTTGTTAAAACAGCTTTCATCAAAATAAAGTTTCAATTTGAATTTGCAATATGTCACGTAGATGATTTAATTAATTAATTTAATAATAATAACAATATCAATATTTGCTCATACAACTCTTATTATTTCCAATTCCAATTGGACCCTATTAATGTTAAAATTCCGAAACACGCTCCCCTATGTGATTTAAAACTTTCCTTCCTAAAAATTCAAAACTTAGGGCTTACTTATTAAAGATATTTTAAAATAATTTTTATAATTATTTAATTATCAAAATGAAATGATGCTAATACAAAATCTTTAAAACATAACCAGCGGGTTTGAAAAATGTTTTTTTTATAAAATATAAGCTATCAACATGAATATTATTGAACAATAAACCCAACTATATATATATAATGATACACTGTTTTATCTTATATGAATCAATTAGTTATTTAATTAATAATAATAAAAATAAAAATATTTCGTCTCAAAAAACTTATTACTTAGCACTCAACACAGTTAATGTTCAGAATCGTAAATACACTTCCCTATCATAATTTTAAAAGTTCCCTCTTGAATATTTAAAACTTGGGCATAAATGTATTATTTATTATTATAATTGGAAGATCTGTTTTACAACAACTGTTAACTTGTTAACAGATGTTGTTAAAACAGCTATCATCAAATAGAATTTCACTTAGACTTTTGTAACACCCTGAAAACCCGTTTCGTTTAATTACGCTAATAGGTGGGATCAATAGATATACAATATTGAGCCAATTATCAAAAAGGAATATTTTGCGGATAATAAAACGAGACATTGACAAGTCCCGTAAATTGCAAACACACGTGGGAACATTATGAGAACTAACTTAATTAGTAAAGATCACATACTTGTACTAAACCGGAGGGGCTGAACTTGAAAACTAGGCAAAGTTGGAATAAAATGGGGGTTAAGAGTGAAAATGTGTGAGAACACACACTAAAATCGTTCTTCACACCATCAAAAACACACACACAAGAACCTCCACCAATTCAGCCCCAAATCATGCCAAAATCGATGGCTTTTCTAAATGCATGATGGAATTCATGATCATCTAGTGTTCTAAACGTCATAAGGTAACTCTAGATCCTTTTAAATCATCCAAATCCATGGTATATTGAAGATGATGGTAATAGGGTTTTATAAAAATGTGGAATTGCTGGTTAATATAGGTTGCCCTAGCCTTAGGGAGCCTTAAACATGTATAATTTGGTTACAGATCACATTTAATATGTGTATTTGATTATGTTCATATGAATATGTTAACTTATGAAATTGGGGTTTTAACCTCTAGGTTGAAACCACACATGGTTAGTAGTTTTGGTGACTCTTAGGAGTTGTTATAATGATCAAATTTAGTTAAAATGCCTAAATATCTTATTATGATAATAATTAGAAACATGGCTATATTTTGGATAAACTTAAACTCATGAAAATCAAGTGAATTTGATGGGTGCACACCAAGTGTTTGATGAAATGCCTCAATAGTCTTGTTTGCAAATTGAGGTGATAACTTGATTTGGGTAATCAGGGAATTACCCGCATATAAAACGTGAAACACATGTTTAAAAGATGAATCACACCATACATGAAAAGTTTAGCCAAATGATAATTGGGAAAACAAAATAATGGTGTGAATAAACTCATGAGATGTGTTAGTTATTGGATATGATGACTAACTTAACTAATCTTATGAATAAAGTGAAGGTTGATCTTGTAAAGCTAGGTGCAAGCTTGGATGGAATGGATCAACGAACTAAACAAGTCAAGCGGATATGAGCCTAAAGTGCAAGTAAATGGGAATTAATACATGCAAGCTTTACTTACACTAGTAGTCTATAACGTGGATTAAGTGTCGTATATATTGGTTATAAATCGCATGTATGTATTAGAGGTAAACCCCGAGGGGTGAAATGTATTAAATGAGTTGCCTCACATGAACTCATAACAAACAAGGTTTATGACATATATTTGAAACAATGAGTTGTGACCGAATGGTGAAATTCATCAAACGGGTCAATCAATAATGAGATGTGGAAAATGATGTTTTAATCCAAATGGAATCAATTGAATGAAATTGTTAAGCATGATGTTAAATGGGTCAACTTGTATCACTTGAACCATATGTAAAAACTTGTGTAATATAGTATCTTGAACTATGGGTCTAAACGGGTCAAATGGTGAAGACCTCACCATTTGAGTCCAACACTTGATGCTTGTATTCCAAGCGTAAAGATTTATGAGGTTAAACGGATCAAATGGCAAGGTTTTACCATTTGAGTTCTGAGAAAATAATGTGTCTAGTTAGAAAGCACGCAGGTACATGCACTTGCGCACACACGCTTAATGCTAAGAATCATGGATGCTAAGCACAAGTTATGGATATGTTCAAGTCCACCCGGCAAGGAAACAAGAGTATTAAAACTACCCACATGAAGCGTGGGTGCAAATCAAGTAAGTTATCTCCCTAACTCTGTCTAATGCGCGCAAACGCGCTTAGAATCTACTAAACAAGTGAAAACTTGAGAAACGATGAAACTCTAAGTCCGGAAGGACTTAGAGGTTTTTAAACAAGTCATTGAGTCAAAAACATTGGATTTGAAACAAGAAGTTTCGCCACGAATGGCTAAATCGAAAGATTTGACCATGAGGGGCATTTTGGGGATTTAAAGGATTAATAAAGGTTGATTCTAGGAAACTAAGTCATAATGAAACAAATCGGACAAAAGCTTTTGTTGATCAAGTGTCTAATGACTTGACAACTCAAACTGTATGCAATTTAAGCAGTCAAAAGTGTCTTGTTTGATTCAAGGCCTTAACGGGTCGAATTGGGTGAAAATCGACATAAACACTTAAAACTATGAACCGGGTCATAGCATCATGAACCGGAATATAATTTTGTTGGTGCAAGTTTGTGACAGATACTCAAACGGATAAACAAACGCTCGGGATTATTGACAGAAGACTTTATATTGTTCGTGTCGTTAGAAGAACTTGTCTAAGTTAGTTCGTGAATATGTAATTAAGCTTGCATTGTAAAAGCCCAACACAAGCCCAGTTAAAAGCCCATGAGGATGCATGTATATAAACAAATGATGCATCGGGTTTTAGGGGTTGGTTAGTTGGTGGGTCTTGTGTCATAGAGAGAGATTGAGAGAGTTCTTGTGCAAGCTAGTTTACAAGATTCATAGTTAGGTCTTATTGTATGTTATCAGTGATTCGTGCAATAAGATAAAACATTAAAAAGTAATCTTGTGTTCTATGTGTGATATCCACGGATCAAAGATATTCCACGTCTAGGATTCGTGTTTGGTTTGATTGCAGAGAAGATCTCCGGGGAAAGGGACCTACAAGTGGTATTGGAGCAAAATGGGGCACATTCATTTCAGAAAGCTGAATTACATTGTGAAATATGGTTTGGTGACAGGTGTTCCTTTAAAAAGCTTTGGGGTAGAGGATAAATGTGTCCCTTGTAAAAAGGGAAAGAAACACAAGAAACCTCATCACCCTAAAGCTATCAACACCATCTCTGCTCCTTTCGAACTACTTCACATGGACCTATTCGGTCCAGTGAATGCTAGAAGTGTTGGTGGTAAATTCTATTGCCTTGTGATTACTGATGATTTTTCGAGATTCTCGTGGGTGTTTTTCTTAGGTTCGAAGGATGAGACAGGAGAAGTCTTAACAAACTTCATTCTTCAAGCAGAGAATCTATTCAACACCACTCTTAAGAGAATCAGAAGCGACAACGGCTCGGAGTTCAAGAACAGCACGTTTTCAATCTTTTGCATTCGCAAGGGAATTGAACATCAATTTAGTGCTCCTTATGAGCCACAGCAGAATGGAGTCGCGGAGAGGAAAAATAGGACTTTGATTGAATCAGCGTGGACAATGCTAGCTGACTCTAAGCTTCCTGTTCAATTATGGGGGGAGGCTGTGAATACAGCTTGCTATGTTCTGAATAGGGTTTTGACCGTAAAGAAACACAATAAAACGTGTTATGAACTCTTGAACGGTCGAATACCAAATATCAAAGATGTTGAACCATTTGGGGTGCCTTGCACTATTCTTAAAAATAAAAACCAACCAAAATTTGGTGATGTTTCTGACGAGGGATATTTCCTTGGTTATATACCTGGATCACCAAATAAACGTGTTTTTAATAAATCTAAAGGTGTAGTAGAAATTGCTTTCAACATTGAAATAACTAGTTACTCACCAAAGGATAGTGCACAGGAACCCAATTGGATGTTTGATTACGATTCTGTTTTTAAATCCTTTAATGTTCCTCACAACTTTAATGCAGAACCAGATGAAGAACCAATGATTGTTGCTGAGGATGACGACGACTTTGTTTAACCTCGTTCAATAGTCCCAATTTTTGCAGAAAAGGACAAGACAGATGCTCAAGCAAGCTCTTCGGGAAACAATCAATCTACATATACCGAACCTGCCACCGAACCTGAAGAAGAACCTTTCACGAACCCGTTCGAGACAGATTCTACTGATGAAGAAGTGGCTACAGGAGCAATTGGCTCCAACTTAGATGATGAATTAACAGTTGACACGGTGGCATCAACACGTGCAAATAAAGATCATCCAGTTGACTATATACTGGGAGAAGCTAATGCGGGAATTCAGACAAGAAGAAGCTTTGCGAGTGCCAACTGCATGTACGTAAGAATTAAAGACTCAGGGATTGTGAACAAATGTATGAAATGCTTTATCTCACAGGTCGAACCGAAGACGTATCAACTGGCTCTTCGTGACAACTCGTGGGTAGAGGAAATGCAGGAGGAGCTGGCTCAGTTTAGGAAGCTCAAAGTCTGGGAGTTGGTCGATCTCCCTCGGGGTGCATAGGAAATTGGCACCAAATGGGTTTTTCGGAACAAGAAAGATGATAATGGTGTTGTGGTTAGGAATAAGGCTTGACTAGTGGTCAAGGGGTTTAATCAACAGGAAGGGATAGACTTCAATGAAGTGTTTGCACCAGTTGCTAGGCTAGAGGCAATTCACTTGTTTCTGGCCTTTGCGTCTCATAAAGGATTTAAAGTTTATTAGTTAGACGTTAAAAGCGCCTTTCTGTACGGAAAAGTCCAAGAGCTGGTGTATGTCTCTCAACCATCGGGGTTCACAGATCCAGATCGGGTCTACAAACTTGACAAGGCCCTTTATGGACTTCATCAGGCACCCAGGGCATGGTATGAGACTTTGTCTTCTTACCTCTTGAACAATGGCTTTGAGAGAGGAAAGATTGACAGTACACTTTTCATTCGGAGAAAAGGAGAAGATTTTCTGCTGGTACAGGTGTACGTTGATGACATCATCTTCGGGTCACCAAATGACGACTTATGCAAGGAATTCGAGCAGGTCATGAAAAGGAAGTTCAAAATGAGTGCCATGGGGGAGTTAATGTTTTTCCTTGGTCTACAGGTGGATCAGAAGGCAGATGGAATGTTTATCCATCAAACCAAGAATGTGCATGACATCCTGACTCGTTTCAAGATGAATGATTGCACCCCTTATCATACTCCTCTACCGGTCAACCACGATCTCGGTCCAGATACCGAAAGCGACAAATATGTCGACCCCACAGAGTACCGGGCAATGATTGGTTCACTTATGTACTTAACTGCTTCTAGACCTGACATTATGTTTCCAGTTTGTCTTTGTACCAGGTTTCAGGCAGATCCAAAGGAGTCACATATGATTGCGGTCAAACGGATTCTTATATACCTAAAGGGGAAACCCAAATTGGGAATCTGGTATCCAGCTGATGGCGAATTGGATCTTGTAGCGTATACAGATTCAGACTACGGCGGATGTAACCAGAATCGGAAATCTACTACTGGTGGATGTCAATTTTTAGGAGGAAGACTCATTTTCTGGCAGTGCAAAAAGCAGACTTCAGTGGCTGTTTCCACTTGTGAAGCAGAATATGTTGTTGCTGGTAGCTGTTGTTTATAGGTTTTGTGGATACAACAACAGATGCGGGATTACGGTTTGAATTTCACTCATACTCCTATTCTTATTGATAATCAAGCCACCATTTCAATCACAGAGAATCCTAAAAATTTTTCCAAAACAAAACATATAGACATAAGGCATCATTTCATAAGGGATTGTTTTGAGAAAAAAATGATTTATTTGAAAAAGGTTGATACTTTGGATAACCCAGCTGATTTGTTCACAAAAGCTTTCGATAGAGCTCGGTTTGAACTGTTAGTGCAGCTGAACGGGATGAGAAACCCGGAATAACTTTTCGTTTTCTCATAAGTGCTGAAGCTTTTAGTTTTTAAGTTTTTTAGTTAGTTTTTACTTTGTGTTTTATTTTCTTCTGCTTGATTTCCCAAAAAAAAAAAAAAAAAAAAAAACTATAGCAAATCTGGTACCTAATTGGAAATGATAGCACATTAGCTGTTGATTTTGTTACACTTAATAAAATTGAACAGAAAAATTAAAGCTAAGTGTGGCTGCATCTTCATTATATGATGTACTGGTAGGCAAATCACACACGAATCTGGTCTATTAATTGAAATAGAAATCTTAATGACTGTTGATTCTGTGGGATACATGTCATTGGCGTATGATTTTATAGTCTTAAATCTTGCGTTGATAGCGTGTTACAAAATTCTGAGGTTTCAGGTCTTTAAATTGTTAAATTTATCCAGGGATGATCTGACTGGTCTTTTGCTGCATCTAGATATATGCTGACCTAGGCTTTGTCAGAACATCTTAAAAGAGCATACGATAAATGCCAAAACCCTCAAAGGCTAATAGGCAATCAATCAAAAATGCCTAAAGCTGAAAATCCGTACCGCATAAAATGGTATTTGTCTTAACCCTGGTTGAGTACACGTTTGGTCAATTTGTTGCATCTAGAAATATGCAGACCTGTACACCATCGTGTCTTGTGCCTTGTAAACAACATGGATAATAGCAATTTACTCACCTGTTACGATGAACCTTTGTGCATGACTTGATCGCGGGGGTATGTCATGTCGTGGGTAACATAGATGATTCAGTTTAATACACTTAAATGCTAATTTGGATTTGCATTCGTTAAGTGTTATATTGTTTATGTCGATACATAATACTGGTAATCGTCTTGGAATGCAGTCTTACACATTAAGAAGTTCTTAAGAGCATTAACTTAGTGTGACATCTCAATCTAGATGATATGATCCTTTTAACCAATGTTTGCTATAACCAAAAATAGAGTGTTTTTATATTTGTACATAGTTTACTTGAATTGTCTTTACGTTCATTTATTTTAGTTGTCAAAAAAAAATCCAAAAATACAAAAAGATTTTACTTTGCTTCAGGATTTGACGCACGAGAAGCGGTTGTTCTGTGGTGGATCTGACTGTTTAGAAAATTTTGAAAGTTGTTTTTCTAAAACACTTAGAAAATTTTGCAAAACAACATATCTTTTGAAAGCTTATGAATTTTAACTACAAAACAATTTTTGTCACAGGTGGTTTATAGACTTTGTAAGTTTATATGTGTGATGATGGTTTACTTACAAGTTGGTTGAGTGTGACAGGTATTTTGATGATAATGATGGACGTGATGAAGTCTGAACCTCCTTTTGGACAAATTCATGTGATTCAAGAAATTTTTTGAAGAAACAGAGACAAGAAGACGACAAAACACTGTATTTCTAAACAACAGTTGCTGATTTTAGAAGACTTAGCAGCTCAGGGGGAGAAATATACATATAGGAAGAAATATTCTATGTTTCAGGGGGAGTAAATAGACTTCAGATCGAGTAAAGCATTCGTGTAGAGCTCAAGTGGAAGTTTTTACAATCCAAGCTTATTCTCAGGGGGAGTTACTTAATTCTCAAGAGATGCTGAACATAAGAGGGTTGTTAAAGACTCAAGATCACGAGTTGAAGAAAAGAAGAGAAGTGATCTGCCAAGTTCTTCTAAGTTACTTTGGTAGACAATCTCAAGTTCAAGCTGTTGAAGATTAAAGACTTCAAGTGGAAGACAATTGAAGATACTTTGAGATTTGAAAAACAATCTTAAAGAGCATCTGTCAAGGGGGAGTTTGTTGGTGCAAGTTTGTGACATATACCCAAACGGATAAACAAACACTCAGGATTATTGACAGAAGACTTTATATTGTTCGTGTCGTTAGAAGAACTTGTCTAAGTTAGTTCGTGAATATGTAATTAAGCTTGCATTATAAAAGCCCAACACAAGCCCAGTTAAAAGCCCATGAGGATGCATGTATATAAACAAATGATGCATGGGGTTTTAGGGGTTGGTTAGTTGGTGGGTCTTGTGTCATAGAGAGAGATTAAGAGTGTTCTTGTGCAAGCTAGTTTACAAGATTCATAGTTAGGTCTTATTGTATGTTATTAGTGATTCGTGCAATAAGATAAAACATTAAAAAGTAATCTTGTGTTCTTTGTGTGATATCCACGGATCAAAGATATTCCGCGTCTAGGATTCGTGTTTGGTTTGTTTGCAGAGAAGATCTCAGGGGAAAGGGACCTACAAATTTCAGTCAAACAAAGGTTTATTTAGTCGGCAAGTCAATACTTAAGCTTCGGGAATCATCAAATGCGGTTGCGACATTTTCCATGCTTAAAAATCACCAAATTCACATCAAAAGCTGTGCGCGGCCGCTCACAAAGACCGCGCGGCCGCGCACAGAGAACAGCATGACGGCGCGATCTTTAAAATTGTATATAAAATCGTAGAAAAATCGTTAGGAGGTGTTCTTTATATGCCTGGAAAGCTCTCGGAGTTTAGAATAATTCTTATTTGAAAGTTGAAGTCGGATTTTGGGTTTTAGAAGGGGTCGAAGCGATCCGAACAGCTGCTGCGCAAAAGTTGCAGCAGTTTGTTCTCCTGATAAAGGGCCGTTTGGCCTGGTACGTTCCGTATCAATGTGTAACGACTACCGTACTAGTTTAAATGTATCATTGACAACCCACTAACCATTCTTTGTGAAATGGTGCTAGGTAAACAAGTGAAGGAAGTCCCGGAGCAAGGATCAAGTCGCGATAAGAGCCGAACACACCCGATCACTCATCAAGCTTCCGCTTTAGAACCTAAGGAACTCCCGTTAAAATGCAACATCTTAGAGTATGTTTTAACTATTAAAATGTAAAAATTTGTGTGAATCAAACATGTATTTGATCTTAATGGGTTGACTTATTATAAAATTCAAAGTTTTAATCGGGAGTGGTTTAAGTAAGGTCCAAACCCGTATGATTTGGGCGTTGATCGCGTGATTACGGGTTAGGGTGTTACAAGTGGTATCAGAGCCATAGGTTTGAGGGATCCGAGTGTCGGGAAGGATACTTGGACTCGAACTGTGCGCTCAAAGTGTTGAAGGGTGTTCGGTTTGAGACTTGATCGAGGAATCCGGTAAGTAATTCCTATATAAAATCGTACAAAAATCGTTAGGAGGTATTCTTTATATGCCTGGAAAGCTCTCCACTACTAGAAAAAAGTCCTTTCTTGACACACAATGCGTGTCAAGAAAGGGGTCTGATGACAGGGAAAAGAATGTCAAGGATGGCGGTGTCATAAATTTAATATGACATATTTTCGCGTGTCATCTGTTTATGACACACATTTATGACAGCATTTATTGACACACGTTATGACACTTTTTAATGACACGCATTTTTATGACAGTTTTTAGCGACACATTTTATGACAGAATTTTATGACGTTCTTTGCGTGTCATAACTTTTTAATCTAAAAAAAATATTCCTATAAAATTACATATTTAACCTCCTGGATTTATTGCCATTTTATAGCAAACTAATAACAAAAACATCATTTCATTATATAATCCATATTTATCTAATTACAAAATAATCCGAGACAACGTTTAACGTCTACAAAAATATATTGAATCGACATTACATTGCCTTCAAACAAGTTTCGATTATTTGAAGATAAATGTCGCGGCGTAGCCTAACCATTCTTCACGTACGACATCCATGTCCTCATCTCCGTAATGATCTGCTCCTCCACCAACCTGAGACAACAATAAAATTAATACATTAGTCGAGGCCGGCCAATTATTTTACATAAATCATAACGCATTGCTACGTTTATTTTGCCCTAACTTACATTGTCCAATATTTCGACTCCTCCTTGCACTATCTTTTTCATGAATTTCATGACATAAAAACCACATTCTTTGATTCTTTGATTCCCGACTGGCGTGGACACTACACATTAAAAAAAATATAAAAAATATTGAACCTAATTAGAGAATAACCAATATTTGCAGTGGTATCAGTAAGAAATCCTAATTAGAGAATAACCATACAGTTCACATCTTTTTGACCTTTGTTTCGATTGATTGGGTTTAGATAAACAGAGTGCCGGTGCAAATATGAAAAAACACTGGTGGGTCACGAGACGAGTTCAAATGTAATCCAGCTATTTTGGTTTGGTTGACATGCAGACACTATTTTTTCTACTTTTTTAAAAAACATTTTAGACAAATATACGTCAATTACATAACAAAAAGTATCACCATAATGAACTAAATCTTCAACATGATAAGTCTATTTAGGAAGTTGTAGCATTGAGCTATTTGACCTTAATTATTTAATTTAGCTATTTTGAGAATTGAGATAAAAGACAAACCAAGTCGTCCTAAATGTTTACAGTCTACTAACAACAATGATGTAGCTCAGTTAAATAAACAATAATGATGTAGCTCATCAAGAAGTTTGGCGAGCCTGAGCCAAGTCATCTCGTTTCACCATATGAGAGAAGTGCACAGGTGTGGCTCGGACTAGGAACCCATGTAGCATAATCAGTCAACTGTCAAGCACTGCTAAAACTACATGAACTACAATGCATGGATTCAGGTGACTAAGGTATGCCGTATGGCCTATGCTTACGAATGCATAAAAGGAAAAGAAAAGAAACTATAAAGAAAGCAAGCAAAATGATAAAAATGAAATTAGTCTGACCTGTGAGTAAAAGCACGTATGATTGTCCAGGTTTCTTTAGAAAACCGACCGTTTTGGCTACTTTTTCCAAGCACTCCTGGCTCTGCAATCATAAATACCAACATAAGTTGAACACACTTCATTTTTAAAAGAAAATTGCAAAACAAGAAGTTTGCAAGTTGAAGAGCAGTTAAGGCATCTTAAATGCTATCTTCACATGCTATGAGAATCAAATGTAATGTTCTAATAGCCCTGGCATAAGTCCACGAAATAAAAGGAATGCACGAACAGCATGAGTATTGGGTAAGAAATTAGCAGGTAAGGAGGATCTGCGACAATGATACTGAATGACTGCTTCATTGATGATGGGAGCTCTACTGATTCATTATAATTATAATAAGTGAACTCACTCCCATACTGCTCAAATTGCTTGTCGTATACCAGAAGTTGCACAGGCAAGTCAGGGTGCAATTTCTGAAAACAAGAAGAAATATTAATTGTAGACTGTTTTCTACACTCCGCCCAATGATTAAACATCATACACTACAAGAATTCGAAGCATTAGCGACGACAGTTGTCGTCGCTAATAACGGCAAAAATCGTCGCTAATAGTATTAACAAAAGCACTAAAGTTACACCATTATATATCGAATGTGTTTGGGCGAGAGCTTTATGGGCGACTGGACTAAAGTCAGAATTCCGGAATCAGCAACGACTTTGAAACAGCTACTCGAATTCTGCAGTGGGCTGGATATGACAAGATTAAAGAAAAACGCCTTTTGTGCAATCGTTTTATTAACTGTGTGGAAGATATGGATCAGCCGGAATAAAAAGATCTTCAACAACGAGATCCCTGCGACGACAAGGTTAGTAGAAGAAATCAAGGCGGACGCTCACAGACGCCTTCCCTGCACTGTTCGCGGCTGCTGTTAATAAACGGGCCACTCGCAGACGCCTTCCCTGCACTGGCCGAACCATACCCATACCGTAAACACCCCCAAATTCGAATCTCACTTCACTAGATGCAGTTTAACTATATGATCAAAAACCAACTATAAACCAAAGCTAACAAAACCTGACTACATAACGAAAAAGGCGAAAAGAACAAACCTTCAGGCAATTGCTAATCAAATCCAACAGAAGATAACTTCATTTTCAGATCTCCAAACAACAAAGTATACTATAAACAACCAAGAATCTCAACCTATAATAATAATAATAATAATAATAATAATAATAATAATAATAATAATAATAATAATAATAATAATAATAATAATAATAATAATAATAATTCTTTCTTCTTTTCAACAAAATCCAAACAAAACAGATCTTCGTAATCCACCCCACCTAATAAAACTAACCACAAACAGCTTAATCTAACAATAATCTTGTTTTTTTAGCTACAACAAATGCTTAAAATAACAACAAAGATAAGAATTAAGAACCCCTAAATTCTAGTGTAAATTAAGAACCCCTAAATTCTAGTGTAGAATACTTCCATTTTTTATAAATTTTGATACTTCTACTTGATTCCACATTCATAACCCTAAGCTCAGTGAACAACAAATGCTTAAAACAACAACAAAGATAAGAAAGGATCATAACCATAAGCATGAATATCACGAAAAAGCTTTGTATATGAAGAATCCATAAACGTTAATCAACTATACGCAAAACAAACAAAACACTACATCAATAAACCCTGATTTTCTGCTTTCAAAGTTAATCGAACGTCCATACCTAATTTTCTGCTTTCAGAGAGAGCTTTAGTAGAGCGGAGGACAAAATCCATCGATGTAGTGTTTGTTGGTACAAAATCCGAACATATCAGTGTTAGGGTTTGTGGGTACAAAATCCGAACAGATCTCTGGTATCGTTTGTGGAATGGGGGTGTTACAAATGGGAATGAATGTTAGGGTTTTGTGGAAGAAGATGTGGAATGGGGAGACGTGAAGAAGCTGATGTTTTGTTTAGGAGAGAGAGAGCGGGAGGTTTTATGGGGAGAAGCCTGAACGGATCGTATTTGAGATTTTGGTGACAGAAAACTATGACACACATATTTATTTACCGTCATGCTTTTTAAATTTATGACGGAAAATTCTTGACACGCAGAGAAAAACGTCAAGAATTTATTAGTTTTTATCAAAGATGACACATTTTTCATGACATACACTTTTTTATGTCATTAAATCAGTGTATGTCATTAAATGTATGTCATTGAAGGGCTATTTTCTAGTAGTGCTCGGAGCGTAGAATAATTCTTATTTGAAAGTCGAAGTCGGATTTTGGGTTTTAGAAGGGTAAAAGCGATCCGAACAGCTGTTGCGCAAAAGTTGTAGCAGTTTGTTCTCCTGATAATGGGTTGTTTGGCCTGGTACTTTCCGTATCAACGTGTAACAACTACCGTACTAGTTTAAATGTATCATTGACAACCCACTAACCATTCTTTGTGAAATGGTGCTAGGTAAACAAGTGAAGGAAGTCCCGGAGCAAGGATCAAGTCGCGATAAGAGCTGAACATACCCGATCACTCATCAAGCTTCCGCATTAGAATCTAAGGAACTCCCGTTAAAATGCAACATCTTAGAGTATGTTTTAACTATTAAAATGTAAAAATTTGTGTGAATCAAACATGTATTTGATCTTAATGGGTTGACTTATTATATAATTCAAAGTTTTAATCGGGAGTGGTTTAAGTAAGGTCCAAACCCGTATGATTTGGGCGTTGATCGCGTGATTACGGGTTAGGGTCTTACAGTTTGCAATGTTATATCTTATATAAATCAATTAATTAATTAATTAATAATGCTACAAACACTATTGATGAGAGTTTGTAAACTAACATATAGGTAAATAATGAAAATAGAGTTTCAAAACTGTCCTTATTTGCCAACAAAATGTTGTTAAAACAACTTTCATCAAAATAGAGTTTCAATTAGAATTTGCAATATGTCACGTAGATGAATTATTTAATTAATAATAATAACAATATCAATATTTGCACACACAACTCTTATTATTTCCAATTGGACCCTGTTAATGTTAAAATTCCTAAACACGCTTCCCTATGTGATTTAAAACTTTCCCCCCTAAAAATTCAAAACTTAGGGCTTACTTATTAAAGATAGTTTAAAAATAATTTTTATAATTATTTAATTATCAAAATGAAATGCTGCTAATACAAAATCTTTAGAAAATAGCCAGCGGGTTTGAAATATGTTTTTTATAAACTATAAGCTATCAACTTGAATATTATTGAACAATACAACCAACTATATTTATAATTATACAATGTTTTATCTTATATAAATCAATTAATTATTTAATTAATAATATAATAATAAAAATATTTCGTCTCAAATAAATTATTATTTGGCACTCAACACAGCTAATGTTCAGAATCGTAAATGTGACGACCGGGAAAAATTTTCTTTTATCGATTCGTTCTCTTTCACTTCGGGAAATTTTCAGGACGAAAATTCTTTCAACAGGGGGATGATGTGACACCCGGCATATTTAGGTTAACATTTTGTAAAACACATAAGTCTACCTTAGGGAAAAACGTTTTCAAACATACTTAACTAGGTCAGTTGAGTTGTTATGATGGTTCTGGGAATCATCGGAAGTCAGTACATTGATCCGCGAGATCATTGAGAGTCGGTTTGTAACCATGTGTACAAGGATTGGTAATTCGTGGAATCACCGGGTTTAACGCACACACGCAAGTCTCGAGTCTCGGGAATTGGTGAACGGATGTGAATGTGTTGTCTATCATGCATTATGTGTTTGTAATCATTACATGACTTGTCGGTATATGAATACGTGGTTATATGTGTTAAAATAGTGTTTAACGCGCCGAAAACCCAAAACGGTATGCTAAGGGTGATTGGGCCCCAATCACTAATTGTTATAAGCAATTGGCCCCAATCACTAGTTGTTATAGGCAATTGGCCCCAATAACTAGTTGTTATAAGCAATTGGCCCCAATCACTAGTTGTTATAGGCAATTGGCCCTAATCACTAGTTGTTATAGGCAATTGGCCCCAATCACTAGTTGTTATAGGCAATTGGCCCCAATAACTAGTTGTTATCCCCAATCACTAGTTGTTATAGGCAATTGGCCCCAATCACTAGTTGTTATAGGCAATTGGCCCTAATCATTAGTTGTTATAGGCAATTGGCCCCAATCACTAGTTGTTATAGGTAATTGGCCCCAATCACTTGTTTTTATAGGCAATTAGCCCCAATCACTAGTTGTTATAGGCGATTGGGCCCTAATCACATGTGGTTACAGGCGATTAGGCCCTAATCGCATGTAACTATAGGCGATTAGGAGCTCTAATCGCCTGTAGCTGTCTGTAATCGCCTGACCTGATCTTGACGAGTAGAAACACCTATAAATACCACCCTTGTGTTGCAAAACATCATTTGTGAAACCCTAACACACCCCAAAGCTATCCCACACCTTATCCAACCTCTGTAACATGTTTTTGACCTAGAAATCACCATTTCAAGACTTTACAACAATCTTAGGCAAAATCCAAGGTGTGTTCTTCATCTCAAAGCTTTGTAAAGTTATTTTTTTGTTCCCTAAAGGTCAAAACCTGATTTCTAAATGTTTGTGTCTTTGAAAACCTATTAAAATCAGTTTCTAAACAAACCCAAACCTTCATACTTGTTCTATGTAATGTAATCATGCAAAGATAGGATTTTTATTGATAAAACATGAGGATACTTGTGTATTTGATATGTTTCTGTGATAAATAGGTTGTTAGCATAATTATTGATGAGTTTGAAAGTTCATAGTTGTGTATTATTGATAATAGGCGTTTTGACCCGTTTGAATGATTATGAAGGATTGATGATGATATGATGTGTTTCGTTGATTGTTTAAGGTTAGGGTTTACTCTAGGATGATGCTAGAATAGTAGGGTAAGGTCAGACAACGTTGTTATGCGATGAAATCTAGATATTTGCTATTTAGGGTAAGTTTTGCATGTTGATGTGATGTTTACATGCTAAACATGCTATTTTGAGAAACGTGTGCATTCGGGGCTTTTAGGATGATAAATTAGTGGTTTTTGCTTGAAATAGGTTGATAAATGTTTTGGGTTTGATATTGGGTGTTTCCACATGTTTCGGATCTGATTCGAGGGTTAAACGCGCGAAAAAGTAGGACAGCGCTGCAGGGGGCGATTGGGGAGTCCCAATCGCCTGTTGAACTAGCAATTGGTCCTAATCGCATGTAAGTAGGGGCTATTAGGACCCCAATCGCATGTAACACATGTGATTACAATCCCAATCACTAGTTTGACCATCCTAATCACCAGTTGACTTTCCTAATTGCATGTTTGATTCCTAATCGCGTGTACTGCTGTTATATGTGTATTTTAACATCCCAGAACATGGTTTGACACCTAGGAACATGTTAGGAACCCCGTGATGTAACATTACGCAATAAATACTTGTACGTTACGCTTTGACATTAATAAAACGTCAAGTTTTCATAATTATCTTCGCATTTATTATTTTTGTCGCTATTATGGAACCCTAATACTATATATAATATTATATATATGTGTGTGAGTGTATAATTAAATCAAAAAAAATAATTTGCCTTGGCCGGGGTTCGAACCCGCGCCAAAGGCCGGTCTGATCCAAACACACTCATGTGCACAACCAACTGGGCTAGCCAGTTCCTTGTGATAAACCCGGATAAATATTAATCTTATACACGCTTCAAATCCTCACAGTTGACAAGAAAAGTCAACTGTGGGATAGCTTGGTGTGCAATCCATCAATTGAACGCGTAATTGATATATTTTTGGCAAATTAGGGCAATAACCGGCCCAATACAACACAATTGCACATCAATAACACGGCAATCGTTGCCCTAATAATCAATTGGACGCGTATACATTCTATGGAAAGTCAACCTTCTAATTAACCCTAACCCTAATCCTCTAGTATATATAGATGATCTGCGAGCCTTGTAAAATCGCTCACAACTCTCTCTCAATCTCTATTTCACTCTAATTCACTCTGTAATTGCTTATTTTTGCTCGTGGTTGACTTTCTCTTTGACCCGACCATCAACATCAATCCTACACTGTGAGTCTAATATTTTTGGTGGGTTTCATTCATCGGCATTCAAGCAACTATAGCCCTAACATTAATCGGGCTATAGTTGCCTGAATCGTTCAATTGTAAATCTAGGGTTCATCACGATTTAAATTGGGGATAAAACTGGATTAGCGTATTGTATTTATTTATTTTAAATCAGAGGATAACACAACCACCGGCCTAGGCCAAGTGGTTGTGACTCTGGTCCTCTACAGGGGTCACCCGGGTTCGAGTCCCGGCTCTGACCGGGTTTTTGTATTCTTTTCTTTTCTTTTCTTTTTAACAATATAATTAATTATATATATATATTAAATCCTTTTAATCTTATAAATTCTTTTTAAAATACCAAAACTCTTTTATAAATTCTAAAAAAATTATATTTGTTTAATCTGTAATAAAAGTTTTATTTGTAATTTTTATTTTTCAGAAAATCATTTATTTAATAATTATAATAATTAAATCATTTTTATACTATTATATTTATAAAAATCCATTATTATATCAAAACAGTTTTATTAAATTCCCCAAAAATTATCCTAACTTTTTATAAAGTTAAATTTTACTGAAATAATTTTTAATTCAGTAAAATCATTTATTTTATATTTTTTAATCAATTTTTGTTAGATTTAATCATAATTAAATCATATTAAATCCAATTTTCATCATTTTTGCACCAAAATTTTATACAAATTATTTTTAATCATTTTGAACAGAATTATGATTTTTAAAATAAGATTTCTTTAATTTTAGTATTTTTGAATATTAAAGTTAATAATTGACTATTTATAAGTAAATAGATTTAAAAATCTATTTTAAATGAAATAATTTTATAAAAATTATTTTATTGCTTCAAACACTTTAATGTGCTCACTCAAAAATTCAAATCTTATAAAAAGACTATTTTTCATTAATTATTCAATTTTCTTTATTTAATTAACATTTTTAAATTAAAATTAACAATTGATTATCCCCAAATCGAAACCCTAGGATACACATATTAGTTACATAGACTTAGACTTATTATATATTACCTCATTATAGGGTAATATTTGGAATCACTTTGGGCAACACAATTATCATATCTTGTCAACAAGTTAACATTTGCTAAGGTGAGTTTACATAGCCCCTTTTATCACCATTTTTGGGGTGAAACATGTTATAACATTTTCATTGCAATTCAATCATCAATGTGTCTATGTGTTTTCTATGTTGCATATTGTCTTGAGCATGATTAGAGTAAGCACCATTCTAGCATAATCATTAACATTGATCAGCCGACGGTATACATTGATAGATCTATTGGACTGACAATCCCACCCGGATACGTGCCTCCTACAAAGGTTACGTGGGTGTTTGTTATCGCATAACATATTCATTGGGACCATAAGTGTATGGTATGTATCATTTTATAACAGTCAACAGGGTTGATTATGCACTCGATTTATTTCTAATATGTTCTCACATATGGGCTAGATTAACATGACACATGAATTGCATAACATTTTATTCATTTTATCATCAAAAACCTATGTAATTCTCACCAACTTATGTTGATCCAAAATACTTTCAAAATTAACATGTTTCAGGTAACAATGAAGCTGAGGCTTGAGTTAGCATGAGGATTTATCTTGAAGTTTATTTGAAGTTTTTGAAGTTATTATTTGATGTTATGTATTTGAATTCTTAGACATTATTTCACATTTTGGATTTTATGTTTGAATAAATTATTTAAAATTTATATTATACCATGTGCTACTGAAAACAATCATCAATACGTGGCACCCCGATGTTTCCGCCATCGGTTGGGGTGTTACAGATTGGTATCAGAGCCTTGGTTATAGGGAATTAGGTTATTAGAAATAATCTAGACTATAACCTTAGGGACTAAAACAGTACTTGCTTCTCCTACTTGTAACCCTACTTGCTTCCCTAATCCTATCCTTATCCTATGCCCTACAACCCTAAACCTACATGTGACTACTCTTAATTGTCTGCTGCAATCCTGATCCACCATTAGATTTATAGGACAAAATCCTCAGGTTTAACCTGAACCCCCTTGAGATCTCGTCGAAGTTCTAGATTTTAATAACGAACACGTGCAATCTGGAAGGGTGAACGCCTGTATTCTGAGTCTTCTGTCTAGGCTGGCATTGCGCATATATCCCAATCAGACGAGGGACCCGGATGCCTACCTGGGAATTCTCGGGATGAGTGTTCACTTATAGGCTAAAGCATGTCTTCATATGTTATTAGAATTTAGAATCTTTGATAAGTCAACGTTTTCGTTTATTCGTTTTAATTAATGAATAAATGATTACATTCCTTATATAAACTCTCATTCATTTCATTGTGTCTATTACAGATCATGCCTCCTCGTCGCAGCACTCGCAACAACAATGGTAAGAACCCCGAAGAAGGTGGTGATAACCATAACCACAACCATGACCAAGCTCCTAACCACAACAACAATGGGGTCGATGCTCAACTGGCTGCGATCATTTCTCAACAAATGGCGCAGCAAATCGCAACTCTGGTTCCCAACCTACTGGCTCAGGTCATCCAATTGAATGGGAATGGTCACAACAACGGGAACGGGAATGGCAATGGCAATGGCAATGGCAATGGACCCCAAGCTTGCACCCTTAAACATTTCAACTCTTGTAACCCTCCAAAGTTCAGCGGTGAAGAAGGAGCTACTGGACTTCTCCAATGGTTTGAGGGTATTGAAAATACCTTCATCAACAGTGAGTGCCCCAATAATTTCAAGGTTCGTTACGCCATGAGTGTTCTCCATAAACGAGCACTCACATGGTGGAATGAAGAAAAGCGTACTCGTGGGGCCGAGGTTGCTCTTGCTATGACATGGGACCAGGTCAAAGAGATCATGAAGGAGGAGTTCTGTCCTCGCAATGAAGTTAAAAAGCTTGAGGATGAGTTCCACACCTTGGCTCAAGATAGTGGGGAAAATCTTGCCTACAACACCCGCTTTCATGAGCTTAGCTTATTGTTGCCACACAAGGTTACTCCTCTGCCGGTAGCCATCGAGAAGTACATCGGTGGTCTGCCCATGCAAATCCAGGACACTGTTTGGGGTAGAAATCCTGCAACTCTGGAAGAGGCCAAACGTCTAGCGGCCACTCTTACTGATAATCATGTGAAGAACGGTACTCTGGTTCGCAAGGGCACCAAGAAGACTACTGCCAAAGACACCCCACAGCCTGCAATTGAAGTCAAGCCTGAGACCTCAAGCAACAAGAAGCGCAAGGCTAGAAACTATATGGTTGCTGCTACTCCACCTGCTGCCCAAAACCCAGCCAAGAAACCATACACCGGACCTCACCCTCTGTGCAACACTTGCAAGTATCACCATCCCACACAGGTGCCATGTCGATTTTGTACCAAGTGTCAAAGATATGGTCACCTGGTGAACGTCTGCCGATCTCCTGCTGCCTAAGACAACAACAACCCAGCTCCCAACCAACAAAACAACAGGCCTACTCATGGTCAATGCTACGAGTGTGGTAACCCTAATCACTACATCAACAACTGCCCTAACCGTAACCGTAATCAAAACCAAAATCAGAACCAAAACCAAAACCAGAACCGCAACCAGAACCAAGGTGCTCGAGGTCGCGCCTACAATCTCAACGCTAATCAGGCCCGTGACAACAACGAAGTGGTGAATGGTACGTTTCTCATTAATAACCACTATGCATCCATATTATTTGATTCAGGAGCTGATAAGTCATTCGTGTCACTGAAGTTTGAACCTTTACTTAACTTACCCCACACTAATCTAGAAGACCCTTTTGTGGTAGAGGTAGCTAACGGGAAGTCTATTTCGATCGGTTCTATTATTCGTAACTGCTTGTTGAATCTCGATGATCATACCTTCCCTATCGATCTTATTCCCATGCATCTTGGTAGTTTTGATGTTATAGTAGGCATGGACTGGTTGTCAACTCATCGTGCCGAAATTCTGTGCTTCGAGAAAGTCATACGCATTCCTCTCGAATCTGGTGAGATTTTGAAGATCTATGGTGAGAAACCCTGTGGTGAGCTTAAGCTTATGTCTTGTACTACTGCCCAAAAGTACTTACGAAAGGGGTATACAGCCTTCTTAGCTAACGTGATAGAGAAGAAGGACAAAGGCAAAAGTATCCAAGACATTCCTATTATTCGAGACTATCCTGAAGTCTTTCCAGAGGATTTACCTGGTTTGCCTCCTGCTCGACAAGTGGAGTTTCGTATTGATCTTGTTCCTGGTGCTAATCCTATTGCTAAAGCTCCTTATCGTCTTGCACCCTCTGAAATGCAAGAACTTGCTAGTCAATTACAAGAACTTTCTGATAAAGGGTTCATTCGCCCTAGTTCTTCTCCATGGGGAGCCCCTATCTTATTCGTTAAAAAGAAGGATGGTTCTCTTCGGATGTGTATTGACTACCGTGAACTCAACAAACTCACCATCAAGAATCGTTATCCGCTTCCTAGGATTGACGATCTCTTCGATCAACTTCAAGGAGCAACCCACTTCTCGAAGATTGATCTCCGCTCTGGTTATCATCAGCTTAGAGTCCACGATGAAGATATTCCCAAGACGGCCTTTCGCACTCGCTACGGTCACTATGAATTCATGGTTATGCCTTTCGGTTTGACCAATGCTCCCGCAGTATTTATGGATTTGATGAATCGGGTTTGTAGACCCTATCTCGACAAATTCGTGATCGTTTTCATCGATGATATTTTGATTTACTCTAAATCAAAATCCGATCACGAGCAACATCTTCACTCTATCTTGAGTCTCCTAAAGAAAGAACAACTGTACGCCAAGTTCTCCAAATGTGAATTTTGGCTTAAGGAAGTTCAATTTTTGGGACATGTCATTGATATGAACGGAATTCATGTTGATCCTGCAAAGATCGAAGCTGTGAAAAATTGGAGTGTTCCTACCACTCCAACAGAAGTCCGTTCTTTTCTTGGGTTGGCTGGTTATTATCGTCGATTCATCGCCAACTTCTCCAAGATCGCTGTTCCTCTCACTACCTTAACTCACAAGGGTAAACCCTATGAGTGGGGACCTAAGCAAGAGGAAGCATTTGAAACTCTTAAGCTGAAACTCTGTGAAGCTCCTGTCTTATCTCTACCTGATGGTAATGATGATTTCGTGGTCTACTGTGATGCATCAAACCAAGGTCTTGGTTGTGTTCTCATGCAACGAGGAAAGGTTATTGCTTATGCGTCTCGACAACTCAAGACTCACGAGAAAAATTATACCACCCATGATCTTGAATTGGGCGCTGTTGTCTTTGCACTCAAGATTTGGAGACATTATCTCTATGGGACCAAATGTGTGGTGTTCACGGACCACAAAAGTCTCCAACATGTCTTCGACCAAAAGAATCTTAACATGAGGCAACGACGTTGGGTTGAATTACTTAACGACTATGATTGCGAAATTCGCTACCATCCTGGCAAAGCGAATGTTGTGGCTGACGCACTTAGTCGTAAAGAGCGTGTCAAACTCCAATGTGCGAGAGTTCGTACTGATCTTCAAGATCGCATTCTCCAGGCTCAACACACCTCAGTCACCCAAGGTAACATGTACGATGAAATGTCTTGTGGTGCTGAGACTCAACTTGAAACCAAACCCGATGGTCTCCTTTATTTTCTTAATCGACTGTGGATTCCCGACCGTGATGATCTTCGTACTTTTCTCATGAACGAGGCTCATAAGTCTCGTTATTCTATTCATCCTGGAGCTGACAAGATGTACCAAGATCTTCGTTATTCTTATTGGTGGCCTGGTATGAAGAAAGACATTGCTCTATTCGTCGCAAAATGCCTCACTTGTTCCAAGGTTAAGGCTGAACATCAACGACCATCTGGTATGCTTGAACAACCAGAGATTCCTGTCTGGAAATGGGAGAGCATAGCTATGGATTTCATCACCAAACTCCCTCGCACACCCAAAGGTTTTGACAGTATTTGGGTAATCGTCGATCGTTTGACCAAGTCCGCTCACTTTCTACCTATTCGTGAGAAGTATTCTGTGGAAAGGTTGGCAAAGATGTACGTAAGTGAAATCGTATGTCATCACGGTATACCTTTGGATATTATTTCTGATCGCGATGGTCGTTTCACCTCTCACTTTTGGGGATCTCTACAAGATGCTTTGGGTACCAAGTTGAACCTGAGCACTGCTTATCACCCTCAAACGGATGGTCAGACTGAACGAACCATCCAGACACTTGAGGACATGCTCAGGGCATGTGTCATCGATTTTGGTGGCGCATGGGATTCTCATCTTCCTTTGGTTGAGTTTTCATACAACAACAGTTATCACGCCAGCATTAACATGGCTCCTTTTGAGGCACTCTATGGTCGGAAATGTCGTTCTCCTGTCTGTTGGACCGAGGTTGGTGAAGCTCGTATTACTGGACCCGAACTAATCCAGGAAACCACAGACAAAATCCAGCTTATTCAGGATAATCTTCTCAAGGCTCGAAGTCGCCAAAAGAGTTATGCTGATAAACGTCGTAAACCCTTGGAATTTCAAGTTGGGGACCTTGTGCTACTTAAGGTATCCCCTTGGAAAGGAGTTATTCGTTTCGGTAGAAAGGGAAAACTAGCTCCTCGATACGTAGGCCCCTTCAAAATTCTTGACAGAGTTGGGAAAGTGGCTTACAGACTTGAGCTTCCACCTGAGCTAAGCAATGTTCACCCGACCTTCCATGTTTCGAATCTCAAGAAATGCTTAGCAGATGAGAACCTTCATGTTCCTCTTGAGGATGTGCAAATCGATGAAAGCATGCACATTATCGAGAAACCCGTCGAGATTGTTGACACTGGAGTCAAGAAACTCAAGCGCAGTCGTATTCCGATCGTTAAGGTTCGCTGGGAATCTAAACGAGGCCCAGAGTTCACTTGGGAGCGTAGAGACCAGATGAAGTCAAAGTATCCGCATCTTTTTCCACCAGACTCTCCAACTCCAACTTCGGGACGAAGTTCCTAAAAGTAGGGGAGACTGTAACATTACGCAATAAATACTTGTACGTTACGCTTTGACATTAATAAAACGTCAAGTTTTCATAATTATCTTCGCATTTATTATTTTTGTCGCTATTATGGAACCCTAATACTATATATAATATTATATATATGTGTGTGAGTGTATAATTAAATCAAAAAAAATAATTTGCCTTGGCCGGGGTTCGAACCCGCGCCAAAGGCCGGTCTGATCCAAACACACTCATGTGCACAACCAACTGGGCTAGCCAGTTCCTTGTGATAAACCCGGATAAATATTAATCTTATACACGCTTCAAATCCTCACAGTTGACAAGAAAAGTCAACTGTGGGATAGCTTGGTGTGCAATCCATCAATTGAACGCGTAATTGATATATTTTTGGCAAATTAGGGCAATAACCGGCCCAATACAACACAATTGCACATCAATAACACGGCAATCGTTGCCCTAATAATCAATTGGACGCGTATACATTCTATGGAAAGTCAACCTTCTAATTAACCCTAACCCTAATCCTCTAGTATATATAGATGATCTGCGAGCCTTGTAAAATCGCTCACAACTCTCTCTCAATCTCTATTTCACTCTAATTCACTCTGTAATTGCTTATTTTTGCTCGTGGTTGACTTTCTCTTTGACCCGACCATCAACATCAATCCTACACTGTGAGTCTAATATTTTTGGTGGGTTTCATTCATCGGCATTCAAGCAACTATAGCCCTAACATTAATCGGGCTATAGTTGCCTGAATCGTTCAATTGTAAATCTAGGGTTCATCACGATTTAAATTGGGGATAAAACTGGATTAGCGTATTGTATTTATTTATTTTAAATCAGAGGATAACACAACCACCGGCCTAGGCCAAGTGGTTGTGACTCTGGTCCTCTACAGGGGTCACCCGGGTTCGAGTCCCGGCTCTGACCGGGTTTTTGTATTCTTTTCTTTTCTTTTCTTTTTAACAATATAATTAATTATATATATATATTAAATCCTTTTAATCTTATAAATTCTTTTTAAAATACCAAAACTCTTTTATAAATTCTAAAAAAATTATATTTGTTTAATCTGTAATAAAAGTTTTATTTGTAATTTTTATTTTTCAGAAAATCATTTATTTTATAATTATAATAATTAAATCATTTTTATACTATTATATTTATAAAAATCCATTATTATATCAAAACAGTTTTATTAAATTCCCCAAAAATTATCCTAACTTTTTATAAAGTTAAATTTTACTGAAATAATTTTTAATTCAGTAAAATCATTTATTTTATATTTTTTAATCAATTTTTGTTAGATTTAATCATAATTAAATCATATTAAATCCAATTTTCATCATTTTTGCACCAAAATTTTATACAAATTATTTTTAATCATTTTGAACAGAATTATGATTTTTAAAATAAGATTTCTTTAATTTTAGTATTTTTGAATATTAAAGTTAATAATTGACTATTTATAAGTAAATAGATTTAAAAATCTATTTTAAATGAAATAATTTTATAAAAATTATTTTATTGCTTCAAACACTTTAATGTGCTCACTCAAAAATTCAAATCTTATAAAAAGACTATTTTTCATTAATTATTCAATTTTCTTTATTTAATTAACATTTTTAAATTAAAATTAACAATTGATTATCCCCAAATCGAAACCCTAGGATACACATATTAGTTACATAGACTTAGACTTATTATATATTACCTCATTATAGGGTAATATTTGGAATCACTTTGGGCAACACAATTATCATATCTTGTCAACAAGTTAACATTTGCTAAGGTGAGTTTACATAGCCCCTTTTATCACCATTTTTGGGGTGAAACATGTTATAACATTTTCATTGCAATTCAATCATCAATGTGTCTATGTGTTTTCTATGTTGCATATTGTCTTGAGCATGATTAGAGTAAGCACCATTCTAGCATAATCATTAACATTGATCAGCCGACGGTATACATTGATAGATCTATTGGACTGACAATCCCACCCGGATACGTGCCTCCTACAAAGGTTACGTGGGTGTTTGTTATCGCATAACATATTCATTGGGACCATAAGTGTATGGTATGTATCATTTTATAACAGTCAACAGGGTTGATTATGCACTCGATTTATTTCTAATATGTTCTCACATATGGGCTAGATTAACATGACACATGAATTGCATAACATTTTATTCATTTTATCATCAAAAACCTATGTAATTCTCACCAACTTATGTTGATCCAAAATACTTTCAAAATTAACATGTTTCAGGTAACAATGAAGCTGAGGCTTGAGTTAGCATGAGGATTTATCTTGAAGTTTATTTGAAGTTTTTGAAGTTATTATTTGATGTTATGTATTTGAATTCTTAGACATTATTTCACATTTTGGATTTTATGTTTGAATAAATTATTTAAAATTTATATTATACCATGTGCTACTGAAAACAATCATCAATACGTGGCACCCCGATGTTTCCGCCATCGGTTGGGGTGTTACACGTGACATGTCTAATAACTTGTTAACATGTTTTCGGACTTGTTTATGCGTTAATTGGGCGTATGCTAGACATGGTGAATTTTTGCGCATGCTAAGTGTTTAATTGCATATATTGCATGATATCTTATATGTGGCTAACACATGGAATGTCGGGTCACCAATGGGATGTCGGGTCTTGTCTGGCTTGGTTGGTTTAATGTTCAAACATGTTTTCAACATACACTATCACGGTCTGGACAATTTGGGAACTGATTAGCCTTCGGGTTAGTAGTCATCGCACTTATGTAAACTCATTGATAGATCGCCACTAGTAAGGACTATCACACACATATCGAATTTCTATTTTACTGAGGACGCACTCTAAGGTGAGTTTCACGGCCCCACTCTTTACTGTTTTACATTTTGGGGGGGGGGGATAACATGCTGTATTCTTTAAACATGTGTTAACTATGATTTCATAAAAGATGAGTCTGCTAAGTTTTGGTATTCATGTATTCATTACGTTTTGGAGTATTCATTGAGTTACTATGCGATCTTTGGAAGTCCCGGGGAGAACCATGAATGTGCGGGGATGCACAACGGGGAAATGTGGATAGATCTACTTGGGCTTGACCCGCCCCACTCGTTAACTGGAGGTCGGACTGGTGCATGTTTTCTCTTAGGTATTCAGTATTCAGGATGCAGTATTCAGTATTCAGTATTCATTCGGGCACCTATTCAGTATTCACAGTATTCGAGTCCAGTAATGGTTTTCCAATCGCAGTAGTAACAGGTATTCATATGGTTTGCATGCATGTGGCCTGGTTTGGCCACGGGTAATCTTTAAATCTTTTGGGAGTCAGTCTTCAGGAAAAACCTGTGAACTCACCAGCATTATTTGCTGACATTTTTAGCATGTTTGTCTCAGGTCACTAAGGTAGCAGCTGTCGATAGGCGCACGGAGTCTCACAGCGTCTAGGATCCATTTGCATTTCATTTTGAGTATTATCGGACTTTCATGTTTTACTATTGAGTTGTAATAAAGTTTTAAGCATCCGCAAGCGATGGATTGATTTTGAAACATAATGGGCAATTTACGTTGTTTTCATATCATATAGTTGTCGTTTATTGTGACAGTTGACTTGGATCCTGGTGTTTCAAGCGCCTCGCGGTAAAACCCCGCACGTAGAATTTGAGGGTGTGTTAGTAAATACACTTCCCTATCATAATTTAAAAAGTTCCTTCTTGAATATTCAAAACTTGGGATTAGATGTAATATTTATTATTATAATTGGAAGATCAGTTTTACAACAACTGTTAATAATAACAGATGTTGTTAAAATAACTTTCTTCAAATAGAATTTCACTTGCAATGTTATATCTTATACAACAACTCTTATTACAAAAACTCTTATTATTTGCAACTTGACCATGTTAATGTTAAAATTCCTAAACACGCTTCCCTATGTGATTTAAAACTTTCCCTCCTAAAAATTCAAAACTTAGGGCTTAAAAGTTCACTCTTCAATATTCAAAACTTGGGCTTAAATGTATTATTTAGACAAAATTACACTTTGTGTCCTTAATGTATCACTCAAATTATTAAACATGCCCTTTTTTTTGCATTTTATGTCCAAAATTTGCTTTTTTATTGCATTTTATGTCCTTTCTGACTAACTGGGTTAGATTTCTGAGTTAACCTAAAAACCATCAGGGTTATTATTGTCCATTCACCACATTAAGGACACAAAGTGTAATTTTGTCCTTTTTTATTATAGTTTAGAGTATTTGTGGGACCCACTCACAACCACTTCATCTTCAACCTCCACTCACCACCACTTCATCTTCAACCTCCACCAACAACCTGTTTTTATAGACCCTAGGTTTCGTTGGTTCTAATTAGAGGTAATAATAATAATAATAATAATAATAATAATAATAATAATAATAATAACAACAATAATAATAATAATAATAGTAGTAATCGAAAAAATGAAGATACAACCTATCGATTGCTCGTCGGTTGAATGTTTGGAGTCGGTGAAGACGGTGCAGAAGTCACGATTGAGACGTTTATTCGATTTCTCGAGCTTTTTGAGGGTCAACGGTTGTAATAGACGAATTCGAGCCAAGCTAACAAACTCTCATATCTTCTCCTATGCATCAGTAACTTGGTTCTGTAATTAAATTTAAAAAAAAAATCACACAAACAGATTAATTAATTTCTAACTAGCTAACAAACTGAAGTAAATAACAAAGTATGCTATTAAGTGGAAGTCAACAATAGTCAACGAGAAGTAATATATAAATAAAAAATAATAATAGTAATTAAATGTGAACTAGTAATAGATTTAATTGTGATACCTGATCGATTGTGAGGGGTAAGGTGTGAGTGTTGAGGATATTATGGTGTGGAAGCCATGAGTTGATAATGGTTTGAGATAAAGGATCAAGGCCAAGGCCAGCGCCGGTGGGGCTTCCGGTAGGAGGGGCGGTGGTTTTTCCAGGACAACCACGTCCCAACCCGCAGATAACAGTGCGTGGACGGCGGACACTCCGGCTATGCTGCCTCCGACAACCACCACCCTCCCCTTACTCTCTCGCATCCTCTTTCTCTCACAAACAGTCTCAGATAACATTTGGTACAGATAAGATGTCATGATTGATTACGAATTTACGATGCTTGGACGGTTGATACGCATCCACATGAAACCTAGGGTCTATAGAGGTGGTGGGTGGAGGTTGAAGATGAAGTGGTTGTGAGTGGGTCCCACAAATACTCTAAACTATAATAAAAAAGGACAAAATTACACTTTGTGTCCTTAATGTGGTTAATGGACAATAATACCACTGATGGTTTTTAAGTTAACTGAGAAATCTAGCCCAATTAGTCAGAAAGGACATAAAAATGCAATAAAAAAGCAAATTTTGGGCATAAAATGCAAAAAATAAAAAATAAAAAAGGCCATGTTTCATAATTTCAGTGATATATTAAGGACACAAAGTGTAATTTTACCTATTATTTATTATTATAATTGGAAGATCTGTTATACAACAACTGTAAACTTTTCAACAGATGTTGTTAAAACAGTTGTCATCAAATATAATTTCACCTAAAGCTTGCAATGTTATATCTTATATAAATCAATTAATTAATTAATTAATTAATAATAATGATACAAAAACTATTGATAAGAGTTTGTAAACTAACATATAGGTAAACAATAAAAATAGAGTTTCAAAACTGTCCTTATTTGCCAACAAAATGTTGTTAAAACAACTTTCATTAAAATAGAGTTTCAATTAGAATTTGCAATATGTCACGTAGATGAATTAATTAATTAATTAATAATAATAACAATATCAATATTTGCTCACACAGCTCTTATTATTTCCAATTGGACCCAGTTAATGTTAAAATTCCTAAACACGCTTCCTATGTGATTTAAAACTTTCCCTCCTAAAAATTCAAAACTTAGGGCTTACTTATTAAAGATAGTTTTAAAATAATTTTTTTAATTATTTAATTATCAAAATGAAATGATGCTAATACAAAATTTTTAGAAAATAACCACCCGGTTTGAAAAATGTGTTTTATAAAATATAAGCTCTCAACTTAAATATTATTAAACAATAAAACCAACTATATATATAATGATACAATGTTTTATTTTTTATAAATCAATTAATTATTTAATTAATAATAATAATAATAAAAATACTTCGTCTCAAAAAACTTATTATTTGGCACTCAACACAGCTAATGTTCAGAATCGTAAATACACTTCCCTATCATAATTTAAAAAGTTCCTTCTTGAATATTCAAAACTTTGGCTTAAATGTATTATTTATTATTATAATTGGAAGATCTGTTTTACAACAACTATTAATAATAACAACAGATGTTGTTAAAACAACTGTCTTCAAATAGAATTTCACTTGCAATGTTATATATTATACAACAACTCTTATTATTTGAAACGCGACCCTATTAATATTAAAATTCCTAAACACGCTTCCCTATGTGATTTAAAACTTTCCCTCCTAAAAATTCAAAACTTAAGGCTTAAAAGTTCCCTCTTTAATATTTAAAACTTGGGCTTAAATGTATTATTTATTAATATAATTGGAAGATCTGTTTTACAACAACTGTAAAATTGTCAACAGATGTTGTTAAAACAGCTGTCATCAAATAGAATTTCACTTAGATCTTGCAATGTTATATCTTATATAAATTAATTAATTAATAATAATGCTACAAACACTATTAACGAGAGTTTGTAAACTATAGATCTTCACAAAACAACTGTCAACGAATATAACTTCAATTTATACTATAGATGATTTACAAACATGCTTTGACAATAAGTGTAATCCAATGTTTCGAAAAGTTAAACAAAAGTTCACAAAACAACTGTCATTGAATACAACTTGAATTTATACCATAGGCTATTTACAAACATGTCTTGAGCGTAGACACATATTACAAACAACCACTAAAAAAATTCTAATATATCTTTTAATACTCTTCAGAAACCTCAAACTAATGTTGCTAATACATCAAAATCAACTTTAAATATAACATTTCTTTATACACCCATGAGTCTTCAACACATATGTTTGTTTCTTGGCAGGAATGGTTGAAGTTGTGTGTTTTATGTATAGAAGCATTATTAATCTCCAAAAGATTAACCTTGAATACTCAACATACTTAAGGTGCTTCCTCACATCCTCTGCTTGCTACCAGAACAAAAAAAACATTCAAAGTTAGATTTCGACTACAGGCCTTCAAAACAAAGTAAAGATATAAGATATTTAACAAACATACCTGTTGACAAGCACAACAGCGGGAACCACAAAAACAGAAGTAGACGCAGACGACTTCCTCAAAAGATAAGCATAGTGGCGTAAAAGCATAATCGCAATCAATGTTTTTCCTAATGCCATCTGAAAAACACTTCATTGCTTAAGCTAACGCCTCTATCTGTTAACGGAGAACATTCACAATAACATTAATCAAACATGACTCAAATTAATCAAACACAAAGGTTGATCAGAAAATAAAATGAACACGTATTAAACACTCGAATAAATGAATTTAAAAGCGAAAAGACATGCCCGCTTGAGTTTGAGCCTGCCAATCTACAACTGTTCGTAATGGTAAGACTGATATTTTCCTTTGATTGTAAGAATCTTCAAAAGTCGAAAACTTTTTCGACGTAAATGCTCTGGTTGCTAATGGAGCAGACAAAATATTGAGGTTATTGAAGAACATTGAAGTTATTGAAGAACAAAATGGATAAATTTTAATCTTATTCATAACATATATTAGAATTATTTTACCTAATGCTCGAGTGCTTCGACATAAACGTAAATGTGAGAGAACCATCTGTTACGATTTAAAAATTATTTGAGAGATTTATAAAGTATTTGGAAGAAAGAGATGCACATGATACCTTTATATAGTTGTGTAATGTGGTATCGAATTTGAAATTTGAATTTGGAGCTCAAATTTAAAACCAACAGTCATACAAAAGTCTGTTGTGTCAAGTGACAGTATTTAACTAATTTTAATAACCACTGTCAGGCAAGTGGCATTATAACCACTGTTCAGGCAAGTGGGATTTTTTTATTATTTAATGTGACGTCAGTTTTTGCATCATACGCGCATTGGTGGCCAGTCTCTCCGGCTGACACATCAGCTTTCTAACGTCACTTACGCTTCTCCTGTTATGAAAAGTATAGATAGATAGATAAAACCAAAAAATTATTGGGCCAATTAATATTTAAAATTAACTTATTAACCCAATATAAAACCTCATAACTTATTATACCAATAATTGATTGATTGACCTAGATACCTATTAACAATCACAATTAACATCATTTTCCCAAAACAAAATAATAATAATAATAATAATAAATAAATAAATAAATAAATAAATAAATAGATTTGGAACCAACAACTGTCTACGGGATGTCAAGACCCCAACACAATTGTCGACAACCAACCACCACCACGAGCGATTGAATTCAACTTTCTAGTTCCTACAATTATCCCTAATTGATAATTGATAGTATTGTGTGTTATTTTAGCCCTAAATTGGACATTTTGTCGTGTTGAGCCAAAAATTGAGTGCTTTGTTGAATGTTGAGCTTTAAGTGATTAATTGTTACTGTTAGAATTGGGTGTTTTGTTGAATATGTTGATCCCTAAATTGAGTGTTTAGCTGAATGTTGAGCAGTAATTGATTCATTCTTATTTGTCAATTGTTAGGATTTAGTATTTTGTTGGGCCCTAAATTGGCCGTTTTGTTGAACGTTAAGCCAGAATTGAGTAATTGTTAATAGCTTACACTTTTGACTTTGGATTTGATTTTTTAGAAATTATGGCTTCTAAACAACCATCTAGTGATTAATGAAAACTAAAAGAGAAAAGGAGATGAATAAAGAAAAAGTATCAAGCAAGTGCCATCAAGAATAGCAGGAGAGCTTCAAGAATCATTGGTTAATTATTACAGCATGTGATTTTAATTCCATATCTATTATAAAGCTTTAATCGTCGGTTAGAAAGACTTAGTTTATATAATTTGTTAGGGTCTAAGGGTTTTTTTTCCGGCTCGTATAGGACACCTGAATTATGTGGACTGACTTTTTCCTTGAGCGAAATGCTATATTGAGCAACCTAAACTGCAGAGTATAAAACTGATGAGCTGATAGCAGTTCATTCAAGCTATGAGTAAATTTATCCGATGTAAAAATTGACTGAATTTTTAGTTTCTTCTATTTAATGTTTTCTGAATAAATAAAGCCGGCTCAATGTTAATGTATCCTAGTTAGTCAATGACGGACCCGGTAAAAAAATTCAACCAAGTGTTAGTGTTAGTGTTACTATGTATATAATTAATTACGGATTTTTCACTTCGCCCCCCTTCGGACACAAATTAAGAATCTTTACTTGGTGGATTTTGCTTTAAACACAAATAAAAAAATCTTTTTAAATTATCTATAATACATTATAAAGGAGGAGTGATGTACCATATTGGAATTTTGACATGGGTACAATTTTTAAAGCAACAAGTATAAGAGAATAAAGCTTATTTCATAAGGGTATTATAGGGATATTGGGGACAATTAAGACACTTAGAGGGTTAGTAGAGTAATTTTATCTTTTGTTTTTAGTTAAAAGCTAAAATATCATTCCTATAATGCCCCTAACTCCCTTCACCTTCCCTCTTAGGCCATATGAAGAGCTCTCCTAATCAATTATTTATTCATTGTGTTTTATTTATATTAATCATTCATAACAAATTTTATTCCATTTCATGAAGAAACTTCCATTGATAGTATGTAGAGTTTTATGGCAAAATCTTTGTATGATAAGGTGCATGTTCTGATTCTTTTTCTCTTTTAATCAGTGTCCTTAAACTTGTATGTTTTTCTTTCTGATTCCCGTCTTATCTTGTTATTCATAAATAACGTTTTTAAATTTCCAGGAACTTCTTAAGAAGGTATCTACATCATTGAAAGGACCAACACAAGGGGAACTCAAGGAATTGAAGTTAGATAACAGTACAAAATCTACACTTTAGTTTCATGACCTTAAACAACTAAGTGCATCAATCTTCTAATCAAGTTAAGTTCACTAATGCACACTTTAAAGCCAAATCACATGAGCTTCATATCTTACAGTCCCATGTATGAAACATATATCAATTTGAATATGAATAGTGGGTTCGAAAAGGTTCGCTCATGCTGGAGGGAGGTTCTAACACTTTTGTTCATATTGTATAAAATTTTGGTTCACTCCATGTGTTTTTCGGATGGTATGTTTGATTTCCGTACATTCAAACTTCCATGTTTCTAGCAACTTTTTTTTAATCTTGCAGCTTCGTTTACATTTTTCTTTTATAGTTGCTTTTGCGGATCGATACAGGTAATATTCATTTTCTTTTTTCCTGCTTAGTTGCTTTGGTGTTTTAATCTTTACATTGAGTTTTTTTTTCTAGAAATGATGCGAAAACGATGAATCAACTGGCTGAAAATTTCAATTTTTATGTATTTTTCTATTTTCATATATTTAGGCCAAATTTATATACCCATAGCTAAAGAGACTTATGTTTCTTATGTTTGGTATAATTTCTTCAATAATTATTTTGAGATTTTTCTAAAGTACATATAATTTTTGACCTGTTTGTTTTTGTGAATTGATGATGGAAAGAGTGGAATGGATGAAAACCCGACTTTTGTGGTTTACAAGATATGGGACACATGCATTTTGGACTAATGCTCTATCCAACGTTTTAAAAAGTGCGCCTTGAGTGCGATTAAGTGCGAAGCGCACTGAGGCACCAGGCTCTGCGCCTTATGTAACCCTAGGCGCACCTTGTACAAGAAGAACAGGAAAAGCGCGATTTTTTGCCAAAAAAAAACCCCTGAGGCGCGTGCTTTTCGTACGGGAGGTGTTTTTTATGTTTAAAATTGTTATATATGTAGCTAAAAGGGTTGTTAAATCATGTATAAACCTTATTTGTATCTATATTTTAGGTAAATGATGCTAAAAACCTATAGCATATATAAAAAAAATTATATAATCGTCTTGCGCTTCGCGTACGAAAATCCCAACGCTTTTGCGCTTTGCGCCTCGGTTTTGGACCTCCTCGCTTTAGTTCGCTTAACACTTTTTAAAACCAAGGCTCTATCCTTCATTGTTCTACCCACATACATCACAGAAAAAAGCGTTGCTGGTGTTAGAATGGTTTTTTGTTATATTACAGGAAGCTTAATGCTTCTGCTGCTGATGACATTCTTAATATGGTATGTTGGTTTTCATTTACTATAAACACACACAAATAAGTTCAACTTGTCAGTATTTTTCGTAATTTATAATGGTTTAATGCAGACTTATGAAGAGTACTTTGAAGCCCATGATTAGATGATCATCATACCTATCGACACCATGCCTCCCTGCATGAGTGTAGGAGGAATTTAAATTTCTTTCATTCATTAACTTTTTTGAAAAACCTAACCCTGCAATTATGTTTATTATATATATATATATATATATATATATATATATTGTCATTTCCCTATGAACTTCGTTGAAAAAAGAGTTTTATTCAAAACAGAACCGTGACGGACCAAACTAACACCGGCATCGGAACTGGTATTCCCTTTCATGGTTTTCAGTGTAAAACAAATTCTTTTTGACATCATTAAATCGATTGCAAGTAACATATAGATACCTAATGATCTGAATGGATACCATCCGAATTCGCATTACGAAGATTGAAACTGACTGAGTTCCCGCCGCATCGCGCGGGCAAAGCCTACTAGTTATTAAATAAATAAATAAGTACTTTAGAGCGCGCAACACCTGGACTGAAGTAAATTAAACTATTCAAACCATTATAAGCAACATATAAATTCATAAACTAAAAGCAGAAACATATATATGAATCTTCTAATTTCTTAAAAGGAAGTATGAATGGGTTTTCAGTTGAAGAAATTTGCTCATAAAAAGGCCCAAGAAAAAATATTGGGCTTTAAGTTGAAAAATCCTACACATAAAAAAGCCCAAGAAAAAATGTTGCGCTCAAAAGAAAAAAAATGAGATGCGTCGCTTAGTAACTAGTATATGTTAGACGTAATTAACAGGTTCAATCTATGGGCTGACTTTCATTGGTATATACTAGTAGGAATGCCTGCGCGTTGCGGCGGGTGCATCTGTTTTGCCCCTTGTGCATTGTGTTTGTTGGTTATTCGTTATGTTAAAGTAGAAAACAACTATGTATAAAATATATGTTATAAAAACTGAAGCTCATAAGTATATCTTTTGAATATTTTAAATGGGTAATAGGTCGTACTATTCCTTACAACACCTTTAGATTGGCCCACATCCTTCGGTGGGACCCTTTTATGTATCTCGAAGGCAGATAAGTATGCCATCGTAGAGCGGTACTTAGCGTAGTGAAGTGGCGTTGTATCTCTTAATGACCATAAGATTGTAGTGAAAGTGATGTAATTACTAAAATGCAGTTTGTAGTGTGCAACATATTTCTTGTCCGTTGTATTTAGTTAACAATATATATGATTCAAGATAAACAACTTCTTAACAAGGATAGTTAAGAAAGCCACCTGTCACCTTCATAGGGGCCATATCATCCAATTCAGTAGAGTTGAGGTCAATAGGTCATAGAACATCCAGGCTTCTGAAAGCTTCATGAAGAGAAACTAAAAATGCACAAAGAAGAGAAAAACTGTACTAATTAATTTTGAAAAATATTTTGTCATCAATAATTTTGAATATAGTTTGTTTATTGTTTTAATTGTTAGCTGCACAATTAAATTACCTCGATTTGATTCGACAACGATCCAACATTGTTGATTATTACATCCAACATCACTGGCATTCCCATTGTATATAGCAAATAACTAAATTTAAATGGAGCAAAAAATGATATATTATGAAGATAAATTTTTGTAATTGTCAAAGAAAATATGAACAAGTAGAAAAAAATGTATATATGTATATAAAGATTAACTCATATCTTTATACCTTGTAGCATCCGGGAACCATATCTTGCAAGCGTCTTAACTTATTGATTTTTTTCTCTTCTCATCTAAAGAAGACATAAATATTTTGGACAAAACAATGTTTCAAAGCATGAAATTAGCTCTAAGATTTTGTTTGGGGTTATGAAAAGACTATTAGCATTCAAGAAACTGATTATAATGAAGTATATATAATAATATAGATGGGGGTTGAAAGGTCTCACATTTAAGATGCGTCATAAGTTAAGTTGTATTTTGTGTTTTAAAAGTTAGACATAAGGGCATAATTAGCACTACTAGAAAAATACCCCTTTCTTGACACACATTTAATGACACGCATCTATTTATGACACTCAAAACGTGTGTCATAAAAAAAAGTGTCATGGTTTATAAAAATTGGTTAAATAATGACACGCTTTTTTGCGTGTCAACAATTTGATGTCAAGAATTCAAAAACCATGATAGTATAACAATTGTGTGTCATGTTTAGTGTCAAGATTTCACACATTTCTAATTTCCCTCCCACACATTTAAGTCCCCTCCTTTCATGTATCATGTCTGTATCCAATCTTCTTCTTAGAAACAATAGAAACCCTCATTCTACAAACACATACATACATACATACTGAAACCCCTCAATCGAAACCCTAGCTCATTCTGATCCCTCAATCGAAACCTCTCCATTATCAGAAACCCTCATTCTGAAACCCCTCAATTGAAAGATCTGCAAGGGCAATCGCTATACACTCCAACTTAACGCTTCTTACATCACCACCAATGCCGCAACATCCTCTCGCCGCTGGTTCTCTTCATCTATACGATCCATCTCCTCGTCTACCAGATCTCCTGGAGCGACTAAAGTTATTATTTCGTTAGGTTGTCTTGCTGGTGCTGGAGCGTTGTTATTGGCGGAGAAAGAGGCGTATACCAAAGAACCGGTTCATTTAGATCTGGTTCCCAAGGAGGTTGTGTTGTATCAGTATGAATGCTGTCCGTTTTGTAATAAGGTTAAAGGTATTGCTCATTAGTTTTGTTTTTATTAGGTTTCGTGATCAGCATGTTTTATATTATATATAGTTTATTATTTTTAAGGCAAAATGTTAGGAGTGGCTATTGATGTTAATATGTTACAGTAGCTATTGTTTGTATCTTTAATCTGTGTTTTATGTAATGTGATTGAGTTGACAATAGTTAGGTTTGTATGTTTTGGTGTGAGACTGTGAGTATGAGTGAGGGGTGTTTGAGATTGCTTATTGGAGTTGCGGTATCGGTCTCTCCTTTGAAACAGTTGATTAGGCAATTAAGAATAGTGATGCATCGTCAAAACGCCTTATTTTCATTTCAAAACACAATAAACAGTTAAGCGGTTATAATTAATTAATTAGAAATCTTAACCGCCCTGTTGTTGTGGTAACTTTGAAGACAACTTTTAAAAAAAAAAAAATGAACATAAGTGCAGGAAAATAAGTAACTAAAAACTGACTAATGATAAGGTGAACATATTTTGGTTCATTGTTTATGATAAAGAGCGTTGTTGCTGGTGATTGATTGCGTTATTTTGGATATGATATTGATTTGACTAATGATAATTTGAGTGGGTGTTATTTTGGATATGATATTGATTTGACATTTTGGTTCATTGTTTATGATAAAGAGCGTTGCAAGTGAAGTCATTTTCATGCTAATGAACTGTTAATTTGTTATATTTAATCGCGCTAATAATATTCTAAAGTGTGGGCATCAAATAAATTTAAACTAGCTTGCATGCTTGCTAATGTATCCTATTAAAGTGTAATGTATGTGTGTTTATTTATAGAATAAGATATGCTATGCATGTTGATGTTGCCCATTTACCAAATTCACCATATTATTTAGCACTGGCTTCCATATTAATAAAATAAATAAAAATTATTTCTTCAGCTTTTTCATGCCAATTATATGGTTTAGAACATGGCACTTGAATGGATTGTTTTTTTTTTCTGTGATTGTTTTCTGTTTTGATGTTTGCTTATAATTGCAAGCTGGCATCTAGCTTCCAATGCTGAATTCTAATGTAATAAGAAGGCGGCTAAGCTTCTAACTGATGTGTCAAAAACATGTAATTAATCTGGTTAATAATGATGAAGTCTGATTAGTTATATTGTTCTGCCAATTTTGACTCAGACACGGAGAAGCATGGGCAAACTTGAACTATACCGAAAGTTTACTAACGCTTTAGCTTTATCAGTGTTGGTTTCTGTTGCTTGGATTGGTTACGAGGTACTATGCTTTTTTATCATTTTCAAAATCTTTGGTAAATTATTAATGTGTTAGTTATAATTACAAAAACAATATTATAATAGTAATATCTAAATGATGCTTGTTGTATGCACTAAAAATAGAGTTTGTGTGATTTCCATTCCACTATGGTTTTCGCGAAGTTTTAAATTTGACCCGTTTGAGATAAAATAAACCTAAATCTACCCATTTATAAGTAAGTTAATCAAGCTAAAGTTTTCTAAATTACTTTTTATCGTCGTCATTAATATTGCTATGCTGATAGGTGCTAGCATTTCTAGTACTTAGCACTGCGTCTTCATCCACGTAACGTATTTATGTCAATTTATATTTCTTTATTTTGCTTCTTCACTATTAAATCTTTATGCTTTTTATTCAGTTGTACTTCAATGCAAGTGATCCGTTGAGCGAACTATGGAAACGAGCTTGGGTTATTCAAGCTTTCTGGGCTGTTTTGGCATATATACTTTTAGTTGTGACATGCCTTCTCTGGTCTCCTTCCCATAATCCTACCAGGTATGGCTGGCATATCTCCTCATATTTGTATCCTATTAACTTTAATTAGTTAACTAAAAGTCTCTTGATATTTCATATTTGATATATATATTTTCTTTGACACACATATAGTAATGAAGAGTTCGTATAAAAGCATCATGTTCTACATCGGACAAAGAGTTCGTATATCCCGTCATTATTGTTTTCTTGATTCTCATCTTGGATACTTAAAACTTCATTATGTTTTGTAGGCAAAAGCGGAAACTGGATGAGATGTATGACCAGTTGAGAAGCGAGTATGAATCGGTCAAACGCTCAGCAATTCAACCTGCAAACAACTTCTATTCAAGAACAGATCATGATTTGTTTGCTAGTCCAGCTAACATGATGGATAACAGAGATCCCATCAGGAAAGGTAATCTAATTTTGTTTACCAAATTATTATGATAATAAGATAAACATATGTGTGTGTGTGTATGAACAATATTTACTTATGATGTTGGTGTTATCCAAGAAATGCTAGTTAATTATATGCTGCAGATTGGTCGGTAACCACTCCCGACACTCCAGGACCTTGGGAAGATATATGGCCACAAGCAGCAAGACAGAACAGTTCAAACTCCGGGCCATTTGACATCTCTGCTAGCCCACCTGTTAAACATTCAGCAATTCCAGTTGACAACAGAAGACCTATTGGCCGTCCTATGTTTGGTGGTGGTGGCAGTGGTGGCGGCAGCGGTGGTGGTGGTGTTGGAGCAAGCAATCCTTCTATGACCTTGAGAAATCTGATATTATCACCAATGAAGCGGCCTCAGCTCTCGCGTAACCGCCCTCAGTTGTTCACGTAAGTAATATGTTTTTTCACAAAATGGACCCAAAGGTGTGTTATTCCATGAGCTGATAATGTGGTCTTATTTTCAATGTTTTCAGGCTATAGATAGATAGAAGGGCAAGCAGTGATAGTCAAACCTCTATACAAGTTTCAGATTTGGAGACAAAACACTAAAAAGAGATTCAATTATAAAGAAAAATGCCTCAATGCGCGCAACTACCGGTTAGATCATGACGTCAGGCTCTAATAGAGATGTCAAGCATCTTCTTGACAAAAATCTTGGTTCTAATCAACCAGAGTTAAAGAACAACTTCTTGAGAGTTGGAACGACGTTAGTGCGCGCGCAGTCCGTGCAGTCGCCTGTTCTGTGCAAGCTGTGTGCTGCTGCGCAGTCGCCTGCTGCTCAGTCGCGCTGCTGCGCAGTTGCCTGCTGCGCAGTCGCCTGCTGCGCGCTGCTGCGCAGTCGCGTTGCTGTGCAGTCGCGCTGTTATGTACTAAACTGATGTAGCAGCCATGTTCATATTTATGTTGATACAAAAAGATTGGCTTCAGATCAAAGTGGATGGAGGTTTTAATGAGGCATTGATGGAGAATGTTGATAAAGAAGTAAAAAAAAAGAAGGTATTTTGTGATTCTATAAAATTCTGTTTGTTAATCGTTATTAGATCAATCTGATGATAATAGTATACCCAAAACAGTTAAATATATCGAGTATGAAGTGTCTTTTGTTCACTCAAAATTCAGAATTGTCATTTTTCAGATTTCGAGCTATATTTTCAAGCTGATTAATAATGGTTTTTTTATTTTAAAATGTTTAGGCGTGAGGGACATACTCAATTATTTGATTGCAAATGACATGAGACAAAAACAGGTTTAGAACACAACTATATGTATGTTTATACAAATTAAGTGATTTTGATGTTTATGTTGGTAATAATTCTCGTCTTGAAATTAAAACCATCACGAACATTAACCTTCATCTTATTAATTTAATTGTTGTCTTAGGTAGGGGAAGGAGTAGATGCTAACACGGATGCGGATATTAATGCCATTCGTGAAGAGTTGTCTAGTTATGCCGCAACCTTCATTTTCAAGTTATCCGTACGTTTAGTCTAGACTAATGTAATGTATTGACACAATATTTTTGTAACTAGTGGTAGGATTCGACAAATGCTAATTGTAATTTTTTTGTGGTATATATAATATATGCAATTTTATTTTGAAATTTATTGATTTTGTTATTATAAATATAAATATAAATCCAGATTTATTAGTTATTTTGCAGAATTTTTTTTAGGTAAAAAAAAAACATGACACGCAAAATTAGTGTCATAAAGGTGTGTCGTAAATGCATGTCATGAAAGAGTGTCATTAAAGAGTGTGTCATAAATGCGTGTCAAAAAAGCGTGTCGTAAAGGAGTGTCATAAACGCGTGTCATTAAAAGATGACACGCGCCTGCATGTCATAAACCTTTCTTGACATGTTCTTCCTTGACACTTTTCTGTGTGTCATAAACACCCTTTTATGACGCGCAATGCGCGTCAAGAAAGGGGTATTTTTCTAGTAGTGTAGGATAAGATTTTAGGATGTGAGGTATTAGATTATGTTTAATTTACTAATCTACCCTCCTAAGTGTCTTAATTGTCACAACTATGCCAATAATATCCTTAATTTTTTTTACTTAAATATGTTGTACATGTTGCTTCTTAAGTTGTACGGAGGTGAAAATGACTATGTTGTACATCACTCCTCCTTTATAATGTATATTATAGATTACACACTAGTATATATCATGGAGTTTTCTAAAATAGACAAATATAACATGAAATGACAAAATATGTGTTATGATATAGTTTACTAGATTTATCCTTCGGAAGGTTCTCGGGATAGACAAATCTTATATAAAGTGATAAAATGTGTGTACCATAAAATGAATAGGTTGTTTTTTTAAAAAGAAAAAAAAATATTATAGGATCAACACCAGATAACTCAAAAATCCTACTTTTAATTATACGTGTGCACTTTTTTATTTTCTAGTTGAGACTGTATATGAATGGTATATGTTAGATATATACATGTTGTTGATGAAACTTATATGTGTATCAATATTTACATGCTTTCAAAGCTTCACAATCCAATAGCCATGCACATCACATACATACACTACTAGAAAAATACCCCTATCTTGACGCGCATTGCGAGTCATAAAAGGGTGTTTATGACACACAGGAAAGTGTCAAGGAAGAATATATCATTAAATTTTTATGACATGCAAGTGCGTGTCATCTTTTAATGACACGCTTTTTTGACACGCATTTATGACACGCTTTCATGACACTCTTTAATGACATACATTCTTAACACACCTTTGTGACACTCATTTTGCGTGTCATGGTTTTTTTTTTTACCTAAAAAAAATTCTGCAAAATGACTAATATCCCTAGATTTATATTTAAATTTATAATTACAAAATCAATAAATTTGATAATAAAACTGCATATATTATATATACCACCAAAAAAATCCATTACAATATTAGCATTTATCGAATCCTACCACAAGTATTAACGGTTACAAAAATATTGTGTCATTACGTTAGTCTACCTAAACATACGGATCACTTGAAAATGAAGGTTGCGGCATAACTTGACCATTCTTCACGACTGACATTAATATCCGCATCCATGTAAACATCTACTCCTCCCCCAACATGAGACAACAATTAAATTAATAAGATGAAGGTTAAGGTTCATGATGGTTTTAGTTTCAAGAAAACAAGAATGGCTAGAATTTGACTTGACCAACTTGAACAAACTCCTCCTTGAACAAACTCTTTCATGGATTTCATCACATAGAAAACACATTCGGTTTTTCCTTGCTGGCATGCACACCACACATTAAAAAAAAAAATAATCCAATTTAGTAGATGAAGTTAAAGTTGCTATTTAAACATACAACTAGAGTGTGTGACGGGCACACAACCATTCTTTCGGCACGTCGTGTCACGCCACGCTAAACTGGCACATTCCAAAGCAATTCCAAAGCACAGGCACTAAATGAAGATGATGACCAATTAAACACAAAAAAAGGCAAGTACGTACCTCAAATATGTATAAATAACTCTGTTGGGAATTAATATAACTAACTGTTGCTAAGATCGCTTGTTACAAACAATATACATCATAACAGCTCAGAACAACTTATTACTAATATTACATCCATGAAGCAAGGCAGATAGGAGTATCATAGCCAGCTAATGCATGTATCACAATTAAAATTATATTTGTAAATAGCCATCAGCGACTTGCCTAAATACATCGCACACATGAGGCAAGTCTAATAACCAGCCATACACCTAGAAAAAACATTGAACTTACAAACAACGATAAGCAAATACCTGCATAGATCAACAGTAGTCGCACTACACATCTCTCGCTGAGAAACCATAAAATGGTTCTTGAGATGGGCAAAACAGGTGGACGAGCAGGATTAGAAGCCACGAAACCACATGGACAGTCGACAAGGTAAAAACCCTGAAATGCAAATTAACAACAATGCCATCGGCTCATGTTAGCAAGACGGGGCAATTCAATCCGTTGTAGTTTAAATATATTTGAATTTGAATATCTTTCAATCAGTCGGATTAAAAAGGCAACCATATTTCACTTATTTACCAATGAACAGAACCAAGTGACCTTATTACTGAATATGCAACTAGGGGTTTTCATCGGTACAGGTTGCAGGTTAATCAGTTTCCTCGGTTCAGATTCTTTGGTTTTGCAGTTTTTTGGGTGGAACAGAAAACCGAACCGAAAAAACAAATAGGAATTCAGTTTGTAATCTGATGTCATTAATATTTAGTTTGAGTTGCAAGAAGATTCAAAGAACTCTCTCTCTCCAACTACTAAACAACAATCTGACTGATGTCTACTTTCAAATCAAATCTTGTTGGATTAGATTTCACATATCTATCTAAAAGATGCAGAAAGCCAAAAGTATTTTATCTAAGTTCTAAACGAGAACTCACAAAGTGCTGGAATCTAACATAATAGTTAGTTTCTTGCTTTTGTCAAACAAAATCGATGAAGACTAAAGATCAGGTGGGTGGGTAGCAGACTTGATGAATGCCATTTTAAGTCAGAATCACACTTGTAGAATAAAATCAACATAAATGTTACACCAATGGTTAATCAATATGCCTCATCCATGATCCATCAGCCCTAATGATGAAACTACTTGTACAAAATTTAAAACATCATTCATCTAATAGCAACAAACTACATATATGGAGATTCTATTGAGATTCAAGAAAACAAACATCTCACATAGACATTTTATCGAACACGTGGCGTGCGTTACTGAATCGAGCAAAAATATAAGCTACTTCATGTCGATCATCCCCAAATTCGTAAACAATAAACATGATTCAAGATGTAATTATAAACAAATAATCATATAATCACATGACTAATGAGAATCGAACAAGATCGGAAAGCTAATAGATAAGAAGAAGGAAAAGATTGATTGATGATAAATTAGTGAATATACCTCTATAGTTATATAAGTACAAATAATAAACAAACTTACATAGGAAATCAATGAGGAGCCGATCTTCGAAGAGACGGCCGGTGGACCGGCCAAAGAAAGTGCAGCCGTAGGGAAAGGTGACGAAGTAACCAAGGCTGGCGACTGCGTTCAAAGGTGGGTGTTAGCTGATGAACGATAGAGGATTGATTAGGTTAAAAGAAATGAAGCTGGGAATTACATGGTTGTGACGATTGGTGTGATGAGTTTGGTTATCTAGGGATTTTTTTTTTAATAAGATTAGAAATTTGGGAATGATGTTAAGGTGGGAAACTTTATCTTTTCAAATTTTTGAAACTTACCGTGACATTTAAAGATGACATACCAAAACTGAGTGTCATGAATTCTTCAAACAATGACACTTAAAATGACATACAAAAATTTGTGTCATATATCTTTCAGATTTAATAGAAGATGACAGTTTTTTCATGACATACACATTTGCATGTCATAAAATTGGTGTATGTCATAATTTGTGTCATTAAAGGTATATTTTGTAGTAGTGATAATTAGCAATGATTTGTCATCAACTTTGTTGTTGTAAAATAAAACAAATTATATTCTTACCAAGTTGACTACATCAGTGAATATATATGTAGTTAGTGTGTTCTTATATATAATAGTAGGTTAAAAAAAACATATATACTATCTTAACATGATTAGTAACCGCCTAGAAATGCTTAATGGATTACCTCAGCACAATTTTTTTTTTTTTTTTTTTTTTTTTTTTTTTTTTTTTGCATGAGCAAAAACCCACTTATAAAATTCGTTTTTTTTTTCGTTTTTTGTATAGGATTATGGCCCTCGTTGGAAATATAATAAAACGCTTGTTTGTTTGGTGTAATCTTTTTTAAAATGTCATATATAAAAGTTATAAGCGTTTAAAAATTGTGAGAGGAAGTACATGTTTCATGCACATGAGAGAGAAAAAGACTTTTGAAGGAAAATCAAGGGATGGGAAAGCCACACCTAGTGCTATGTGGCATAGCCCTTTCCGTTTATTATATATATAGATAATACAATATTTTCTGTTGATTACAAAATGTATCGCCGATAGAATGTAATAATATTATCTTCTTCCAATTGTTATACAAGAACTCTAAATCATAGATTAAGCATAGAAACTGAAATAGTAATCATGATGAGCTTGATATTTCTCACTATAAAGCTATAGCCTCTTGCTTTATAGCCAAATCCCACTACTCATTCCTCTTTATCTTCTTCAGTACTTAGTCCGAAACTGCGAGTCCTACCATTACAACATCAGCTATTTTTCTGCATTAACAACTAAGTCATTGGATCTTAATTACATCAAACTAAAATAGACAAAACCAGAGCAAATTTTCACTCTTAAATAGCCTTCAAGATACATTACATTTGTCAGTAACCTCAGTCGCCCATTCATAGAGTCGTTCCTACGTGTAATTATATAACCATATCAGGGATAATAAAATATACATACATACTCAAATAGCAAAATGCAGTTGACAGTGGGAAAGCCTTGAATTGACTGTCGGAATACAGCTGTGTCCGGGAAGGCCCCAGACTTTTGCAAAACTGTGATATCCCTGTCCATGAACGTACAGACTTCATCCATGGGGGATTCAAGCAGGTTTTGGGCGATGAAGTCCTTAGGGACTCCAACAGTGCAAGTGGCTCGGGTGTTTTTTTTTTTCCATGATTGTTTTTGTTAGAAAATGATTTGCAGGTTTGGAAGAAGAAAGAAGAGAGAAACGTATCTTTTACTATGGTCTTGATGTGGATTTAAAGGGGAAGAAAGATCAGTAAATATAGAGGCTAATGAGATAAAGTATAATGGTCATCCCCAAATTATTGGCTAGTATATAGCATCAGGGATGTCAGACAGTTGTCACATCAAATTGTGATAAGATGAAAAAATTATTACCGTTAGGGTTATAACGGTAATATTTTTTGGAGACAATTGTTTGTGGTGAAATTCACAGGATTTTATTTAGTTGTATTATGAATGTACATCTTCAGGATATCAAAGATGATACTAAGTCCGGGATATAACTATGTATTATCTTATGTGTACATCCTGAGGATGGGCTAATAGTTTAATTTATTCTTATTCAAATGCATATATCAATTGGATGAATATAGTGGATGACTAAGTCTTGCATAATCTTCGTAGAGTTGGTTGATGACCGTTTGGAGGTCATGTGAACGTGGGAAGACTTGCAAACGGCTAGTGGACTTAGTGAACTTAGTTGATGTTATCCCGAATATTTCGGGATAGTAGTTGTTATCTCTTTACTATAAATAGGGATGTGTGGAACTATCACATGACACAACACTTGCTATTATTTCACTCTATTGCTACTTTCTCAGCTTCCACACACTTACACACTCATTATTGTAATTATAGTTAATCGTTCACCACATTTCCAAAGTTGTATCATTTAAATTTTTACTTAATAATAATAACAAAGGCAGAGCATTAGACTCCTCCCGGGGATTTGTGCCGGCGATCTATATAGATCAAGGGCTTTCCTTGTACATCGAGTGTTCTTGTGTTTTTTGTTTCAATTCATTAGCATAATTAACAGTTCCTATCACAGCTCCATCCTGAGGATACAACTGTCTATTTTATCTTATTTACTTTGACATCCTGATCATAGTTGTTAAACTTATTCTTTTGCGTCATAAACTTAACCATCCTCTGAATACAACTGATTTTATATCTAACAAACATCTTTAGCACACTACCTCCGTCTCTCCATCACGAACCTTCGCGACTCGCCGGCTTCGTTCCCTGAACAGTGATCGTGACCCGTGAGGTACTTATTAGTGTCTATAATTGATTATATGATTTTTTTTGTTATAAATTATAATTTGGGTTTATAATTAATTGTTTATTTTATAAATTATAATTTGTGTTTTGGGTTTATAGTTGATTGTTTATGTTATAATTATAAGTAGTGGTTGATTTTGAATGTTTGATTAATTGATTAGGTTTTGTTTTTTTTTTTTTTTTTTTTTTTTTTTTTTTACTTTTGTGCGATTGTGAAGATGCAACCACATTCTAATCCTAAACAAGTGCTTATTAGCAATTTGTTTAAAAGAAAAGGCCCAGGCATTGATAATAAGGATACTCAAGTGAATGATGATATTGGAATACAAAAGAATGATGATGTTGCTAATAATAATAATAATAATAATAATGATATGCAAACGAATGATGATGTTGCTACAACTATAAGTCCAAATCTTCCTAATTCTTTGTCTTCAATTGCGAGGTCATATATTTATTTGAATGTTCTTCGTTCGATACGTGTGAAACTTTATCTACTATCATGTTTTAATTTTTATTTTGTTATCATTATATGAAACTACGCCGATTTTTTTTAACGTTACTCCTCATATTTTTCTAGATCGGCCATTGATGTAAAATCGGTATTTAAAATTGTTGAGCTTGTTGAAAGCATGGATTTTGATCTTGTGGAAAACCGACATATCTAAATTTAAAAATCCATATTGAAATACTTAAAAACCTAGTAACCTCAGGATTTGAAATTGTGGAAAACCGCAGTTTGGGTTTTCTTCTTTTCATTTAGCAATTGTGTAAACAGGGTATTGTCATCCATGATTTCGATATGGTAAGATTTTAGAGGCAGTTTAAATTTTGGGATGTGTGTCAAATGGTTTGTACCATAGTTGTTAAAAGTCACCGCCTCTTGAGCTAGGCCCATTTTTTAGGCGAGGCAATGCATTTGTGTTTTGAGTCGAGGAAATTGCACTTTAATTCTTCAGGTTGCAGTTTTGGCATAGATCTCAGCTAGATTCCCAAATTCCGGAGAGTTTCCAGCCAAATTCGTTAAATTATGGCAAGATTCCAGTTAGATTTATACTTTTATCTTAGTAAAACTACTCCTATACACTTTATGTAACACCCGGCAAACTCAGGTTAGTAACTTTTCATTAACTAGTCAGTGTACCATAGCAAGTCATGCATATGTTACATTTTACTAAGTCAGTTGAGTCGAGTTGATGATTCAGGGAATCATCGGGAGTTGATTTACATTACGGATTGTCCAGCGTTCAATGATTCGGAGGATCATTGGAGTTATTTTATGTACACACGAGTCTTGAGACCCGTTGTTGGTGAATTACATGAATTGAATTAAGTGACAAACATAGATTGATCCATATATGTTATATATGTGCAAACACGTGTTCAAATGGTGTTTATATGATTATACATGCTTAACATATGTTAGGATTGCGTATTCATGTGTTAGGATGTGTTAAAACACGTTTAAATGACAAAACAACAACAACCAAACTTTGGGAAACTAGTTCGACCAGTCAAATGGTTGAAACAGTCAAAAGCAATTCGTTCGAACATCTTATCAAACTCATTCGACCCTTGCAGGGTGCGAATGAACTTGGCGTATAAATACCATACTTTGCAACTTTTTCATCATTTCACAAACCCTAAACGCCTCTAAGTGCTCTCTCTCAATCGTAAACCTGTAAGGAGAAGTTTTTGACCTCGTTTTTCAGATCCTAACCTACAAACACCTTCTATATCATAAACAAGAGAAGATCTAAGGTGTGTTCTTGATCTAAAACCTTTTTAAGCATTTTCCATTCGTTTTTATCAAACCCCAAAGGTCCAGATCTGTTCTAAGATGATTTTCATGAATAAAAAACCTTTCTAACAATTTTCTAAACAAAACCTTATCATTAATAATGAGTTCTTATGCAAAAATACATGTGTTAATGATGCTTAATGATGTAATATGTGTTGTTTGATGATTGAATGATGTGTAAATGGTATAGCAATGATCTAGGACTGTTATAGATGATGATTTATGATTATCATAGGCTACAAGTTGATGAATGTTGATGTTTTGCCCATTTTTGGGGTTTTTGTGTTAGATCTTGGGTTTGTTTATGATGTTATTGTTGATGAAATGATTAGGGGTTTTCATAGACATGATAATCTGAGCATATTGAGCTGATTAATAGATGATTTTGATAAGTTTCCATTTTGGGTAAAGTTTACATGCATTGATGTGACATTTCCATAAATTGCCATTTTGGGAAAGTTGTAAAACAGACTGATTTCAGGATAAAATTGGTTGGGTTTTGTGGGGATAGGTTAATGATAGTTGACTGTCGTGATTTGTGATGCTTCGTGATTTTTTCGGACCTCTTAGATACGATTTGGTGCGTTTTGTGGATTATTCCAGCTGAGAGGTCGAACCAGGTTCGACCAGTCGAATGGTCGAACCAACATCAAATGGGTCGAATGAACTTCAATTTGGTCGAATTAACATGTGCTAAGGTAAAATAAACTTGTGTATAGGTTGACATTTTTGTCATGTTTTCTCAGGTCGCTAAGGTAATGGATTTAGGTGTGTCACACCCTCAAATTTCCACGTGCGGGGTTTTACCGCGAGGCGCGTGACACACCAGGATCCAAGTCAACGGTCACAATAAACGACATCTATATGATAAGAAAACAACGTAAACTACCATTGAGTTTCAAAACCGTTCTAACACAGCGGAAGCAAAATGTATTATCACAACTTAAAAGTAAAACTCAAAGTCTGAAATGTTTAACAAAACATGCATATGATCCCTAGACGCCGTGAGACTCCGTGCGCCTATACTCAATGCTGCTACCTTAGCGACCTGAGAAAACATGCCAAAAAGATGTCAACATATAATGCTGGTGAGTTCACAGGTTTTAAGTTCGTAAACGTTTTCATGTGTAAAGCGATTCCTCATAAAGTGCCAAGTGTGCAAAAGTTCCAAGTAAATAACAAACGTTCCCTTACTACTATGACTGTGTTGCTAAAACCATTACTGACAAACGTTGCTCGAGTTGTTGCCCATGTGCCAAGTGTCAAGTGTCAAGTAGAGACAATATGCACCCGCCCGGCTCCCAGCCGTCAGGTGGGGTTCGTCACGCCCGATAGATCTATCCACATTTCCCCCGTTGTGCCCCGCACATTCATGGTTTCAATAGGGACTTAGGTTTCGTCGTATAGTAAATAAGTGCCAAGCGCCAAGTACCAAATGCCAAGTGTCAATGTTTAAAAGTGTCAAGTGCCAATGTTTAAATATGCCAAATGCCAATGTTTAAAAGTGTCAAATGCCAATGTTAAATATGCCAAATGCCAATGTTTAAAAGTGTCAAATGCCAATGTTAAATATGCCAAGTGCCAAATGCGTCACGTTTCTTAAAAGAGTCACATTCCCAAAAGGCGTCATGTTTCTAAAAGCGTTGCGTTTCAAAAGCGTTGCGTTTCATAAGTGTTGTGTTTCAAAAGCGTTGTGTTTCAAAACATAAACGTTGTATTTGTTAAAACGTGTGGCATGCTTCTCCCCCGAGAGAAAAGTGTATAAAAGAGGGGCCGTGAAACTCACCTTAGAGTGCGTCTTCTGATAACTAGAATTCCAACACGTGTATGATAATCCCAACTAATGACAACCTATCAATGAGTTTACATAAGTGTGATGACTATTAACCCGAAGGCTAACTAGTCCCCGATTGTCCAGATCTTGACTACGTGTGTTAAAAAGTGTGTTTAAACGTTAATCGGACATCCCAGACCGACCCAACATCCCGTTGGTGACCCATTACATCAATTAGTCATGCACATAAGTTTAACACATAAGTTTCAAGCATAAAACACTTAGTTTGCATCAAAAATCTCATTCCGGACATCAAATGGTCGAATGTGGTTTTTCCCATTTCCACGTTCGCCCGTTTGAGCCACGTTCGCCCGTTTTTCCCACGTTCGCCCGTTTTTTCACGTTCGCCCGTTTTTCCCATGTTTTGTTCCACGTTCGCCCATTCGAACCAATTTTATTCCACGTTCGCCCGTTTTCATCAGCATTTTATAAAACGCACCATAACGCATCTAAACGGTCCGAAAACATCACGAAACATCACCAATCACAGCAGTCAACTATCATTAACATATTCCTACAAAACCCTACCAATTTTATCCCGAAATCCGTCCGTTTTACAAGTTACCCGAAATAGCAAATTATGGAGATGTCACATCAAACGCATGCAATCTTTACCCAATTAGGAAACTTTATGAAATCAATCAATAATCATCTTAATATACTCATATTATCATGAACAATAAATCCCCCAATCATATCCTTATCACTATCATCATGAACAAGCCCTAGATCTAACCTAAAATCCCTAAAATGAACATAACATCATCAATAATCAATTGTAACCTATCTCAATCATAAATCATCATCAATAACAGTCCTAGATAATTGTTATAACATCTATACAACAATCAATCATCAAACAATACATAACATCACATAAAACACCATTAACACATGTTAATTTGTATGAAAACTCATTGTTTATGAATAGGTTTTGTTTAGAAAGATATTAGGAAGGTTTTTATCCATGAAAACATGTTTGAATCAGATCTGGACTCTTGGGTTTTAATGAAAACGAATTGAAATGCTTTAAAATGATTTAGAATGAAGAACACACCTTAGATCTTTGTGTAGAAGATGTTTGTAGGTTAGATTATAGAAAACAAGGGCAAAAACTCCTTCCCCAATGTTTAAAGTTTCTAGAGAGTGTTTTGAGGCGTTTAGGGTTTGTGAAATGGTGAAAAATGACAAAGTGTGGTATTTATACTATGTCTACATTCGCCCATTTTACCTGGGCGAATGTACCCTCCTTCGACCCTTTCACAGGGTCGAACGTACCCTGACTTGGTCGAATGAAATTCTTTAAATTCCATATCCCAGGTTCGCCCCTTTTACAAGGGTCGAACTAGGAGTATTGTCCAGGTTCGCCCATTCGATTGGTCGAACCAGGACTCACGTTTTTTTCTAGTTTTCCAATTTGTCGTGTTTAACGCATTTTAACGCACCCTAACATACGAGCATGCAACCTTAGTCTATGTTTAACATATTTAAGCACGGATGATTATCTACACATCATTTAAACACATCTAAGCATATAATCCACCATACGACAATTAGTCTACACATACACTTAATTAGTTTATGTAATTCACCAACAACGAGACTCGTATCGTGTGTGTGTGTGACTAACCCAATGATCTCCCGAATCATTGGACCCTGGACAATACGGATTGTGTTCCGACTCTACTGACCCCGTCAAGTATGTTTAATAAACGTTTTTCGCTAAGGTAGACTTATGTGTTTATAAAATGTTGACCCAAAACATGCCGGGTGTCACATCATCCCCCTGTTGAAAGAATTTTCGTCACGAAAATTTCCCGAAGTCAAAGAGAACGAAGCGATAAAAAGAAAAAAAAAATTCCCGGTCGTCACAAGGTGCACGGAGTCTCACAAAAAGTCTAGAGTCTTAGTATCATAAATGTTAAATTGTTTCAGACTTATTTACTTTTGTTGGGTTGTAAACAAGATTTTAAATATTCCGCTGTCGGTTTAATGTTATTAACTTATGGTTTGGTTTGCGTATCTTTTACATATAGTCATCGTTTATTGTGACCATTGACTGAGATCCTGGTGTGTCACGCGCCTCGCGGTAAAACCCGGAACGTGGAATTTGAGGGTGTGACACTTTACAAAAGGTGTGTTTTGTGAGAAGTGTTAGAAGTAATTGTGTCCATTAGATTATGTTGATGGATTACCAAGATTAAATGGATGGCAAAGTTGTAAATTGTGTTATAATTTTATTGATTAATTATGTCTTGTGGGGTATAATAGTAAAAACGCCCTCATTTAAAATAAGAATATATTTAATTTTCAGGTGTGTTCCTATTATTTAGGTGTTTGACTTTTCAACCCAAACAAATCAACATCAAAAGCCCAAGATCAAAACACGAAATCGTCACTCCTTCCTTCCTTATTTCTTTCTTTTTTGTGTGTGTGTGTGTGTGTTCAAACCACGATCAAAACACGATCTCTTATTTATTTATTATTATTATTATTATTATTATTATTATTAGTTTTTGCAATTTCAACAATTGTATGGGGGACACAGAACACATGTTTCCCCCTGCCAAAAAAAACGTGTTATTGAACACATGAAATCGAATGGGCGCTTGAAGGTGGCCTTTGGCCGACATCATCCAGTTTAGTAAAGGATTTTTATTTTTCTTTGTTGTGTGTTTTATATGTAAACGTTAGTATATAGAACATTTAGGTGTTTGTTTTATGTTTAAGAGTTTTTATTTTTAGTGTAGAAATCTGATTGTTCTTTTTTATGTGTTTTATATATAAAACATATTGGGTTGAAGTTAAAACACATGACTGAAGAGACGTGTTATATGTTTAAATGATAGTGTTGGTGCATATGGAAGTTCAGAAGAGTATTATGGTAAAACACAACAGTTGTAAGGGATTGTTGTTAAACAACTTTTGTGTTTTATGTTCATAGTTCAGATGTATATTGGTTACGATCATCATCTTGTGTTTTAGGGTTTAATCATCCATGTGATTATTGTTGTGTTTTATGTTCATATAAACCCGCGTTGTGTTTTGTCCTCATAAGGTGTATCGTAAGTTATTTTAATCGGTGTGTTTTATCTTTAAATATATTGTAGTTTTGTGTTTTTTGTTTATCAAATTATGTTAAAACACAAAGTTGATTCGATAGTTCTTTTTTTTTAATCAAATAACACAAAGTAATCGAAACACACAAGATTCTTGAGACGACGGTGATAAAACACACTTGAATGAACACAATGTTGATAAAATACACGATGGTGATAAAAAACAAAATAGTAGATATATTTTGAATGGGTGATAAAGATGTATGTATGTCTCCATATTCAACGTACAGTACTTGTAAAACACAACACTCCATATTTCAATGCTGCTGCTACCATTTCAAATTAGTGGATACTGCCAAATAACTTTTGTCAAATAGTTATTTAAAATATAATAAGATAATTGTTTATTTGTAAGAAAAAAGTTTTTGAGCATCATAATCTAATCCTTAAATCTCTCCATTAGATTAGGAGATTGATTTTTTTACAAAACTTGAATAATTGTTTATTTACCCTATTGCCCTTATACTTAAAATAAAACTCTGCCACGTGTCTCTTCCATAAGCCTTCTTACCCTTCTTATAAAAAGAGGCTTTTGTACCCGAACCTATATATATATATATATATATATATATATTCCAAATGGCTAAATCATACATGACACTCATATAGGTATTCTCCCTATTGAGAGTGCCATGTAGGATGCCATGTGGTATTAATTAATTTTAGGGAAAAAAAATAGTTTAAAAACATAATTGGATTTTTCTCTATCATATTTCCTATAAGTTTTTAACATTAATATCTTTTATCTACGAGATTTTTTAAAGAAAAAATTACACCAAATTAACGAGTGTTTTGTTATCTTTCCAACGAGTACCATAGTGCTATATAAAAATGGAGGAAAAAAACCGACTATTTTTTGTGGGGTTTTATTCATACAGGAAAAAATACGTGTTCAGGTAATTCATTAATCGTGTATAGGCAAGTCACTATTTGTGTGCAAATCAGTAAATATGAATTCTATTTTCAACCAGAGCCGAATAGGTTAATAGAGTTATACATTATTTTAGGTTAGGTATCAATATTAGTATGTTAGGGTTGTTTTTTTTTTAAAACATAGTATGTTAGAGTTGTACATTTGTTTAGTCTTTAGGATAGGTGTTAATATTAGAGTTACATTGGAGTTCTGCATTGTTTTAGGTTAGGTGTTAGCATTAGAGTTGTACATTGTTTTAGGTTAGATATTAATATTAGACTTATACACTATTTTAGGTTAGATGTTAACATTAGAACTATAATTGTTAAGGTTAGGCGTTAACATTGAAGATACATTGTTAATTGTTTTAGGTCGGGTGCTATCTGAGGCTTTCTTGCATGTAACTGTAAAGCGCATCGATATATTTTATATGTAAAATTGATGTGCCATATTAGATTTCTCAACCCCGGGACATTCTTGGGGTATAATCTAGTACATCAATATTTTAAAACTTTTGATACTAACTAGATGAAAGATAGTTTTATTTTAATATATTTTTACTTTATTTTCTTTGTTCGTTTTTTTTATCTTAGGCCCTTGCCTTTTTTTTTGCGCCTAGCGCCTTTGATAACTATGGTTTGTACGTATAGCGGTTTGGTTAGCCTACATGGTGCATAATGCAGCCCTATTGCACCGCCTTAGTGCCACGTATGCTCCACGTCAAATGGTGTTAGAATAAAACCCCCTACAATAAACACCAGGAAATAGAAAAAAATTCTCTCAATCATTACCCAATCATTTCTTTAGTTTTTTATTTTGTTTTTTTTATTTAACAAAAATATATAAAAATAAAACTACATAATATTAACAAAATACATAATATTAGAAAAATACATAACCTTAAAAAATACATAAGATGAAAAAAATTAGTTAATTTTTTTATATTTAAATTTTATTTATTAAAAAATCATTTAATATCACCATCTTCATCCTCTTTTTACCCCAAACCCTACCATCACCACCACCACCTCAACCACCACACCACCACCACCATAATCATCAATATCACCACCGCCGTCCTTCTCTTCTCTTCCTCTTTTCAACAGACAAAAAAAAATACAAAAGCAATACCACCTTCACCACCACCGTCCACGGCCATCACAACCACATTCCACCCCTTGTTCTTCAAAATAAATAAATAAATAAAATCAATATAGAGGGTGTCACACCCCGCCTAAGGCGGAAACGCGAGGTGAGACGAACATGGTGATCACAAACATTGTTTATATGAGAAATACTAAATGTTGTTTATCCCATCAAACACATAAGTCACATAGTCGAATACATATTACAAATCTTAGCAAATGTTTCAAGTGGCTACATCAAAATAACAAAACAAGAGACTTCTGCAGGCCTTCCTAAGCTCGCCTTCTTATTATCCTTACCTGGTTTACTGAAAAACATGCTTACAAGTGTCAACTAAAAAGTTGGTGAGTCCGTAGGTTTTGTTGACTCGATAAAACAGTTTTGTTGCTCAAAAAGGTTCGTTTCTTGTGTCCATGCAGAATATAGTTACCGTAAGCACCATAATCAAACCACGACGCTAATGTATACCCTGCCCCAATGCCTTGTCACGGGACATTGTAAAGTATGGATAATATGCATTCATATGTGTTAGCGCGACTAACAGTGAAAGGGGGTGTCAACCCAAATAGTACTATTCATATGATCCACGGCTTATTGCTAAGCTAATGGTTATAGTTGTCCGGAGAATTTTTGTTGATCTGTGACAATTGTGGGTCTAACTCATGTAACACATATTGTTGTCATGTACATATGTGGGTCTGTAGCATGTTTCTCCCCCGAAGTTGAAAAACAGTAAAACAGTAAAAGGGGCCACGAAACTCACCTGATGTTTGGTTTTGTGATCTAGCAAAGCAGAAGTAACTATCGTTCGGACAAAAAAGTACCCTATAACGTTAAAGACATCTTAAGTTTTGTATACTTGTCGTTTACCATACAAGTTGTTCACCTGACCTTTGTGGACCCTAGTATTAGTGTACGTGGGCGATGTTTTTGTGTTCGTGTGATCTTAAGTGTACTTGTAAAATATACGTTTAGACCTTTATAACATGCAAGCATATGTTCTAGCTTTATCAACATGTCTTATAATGTCGTAGCCGAATCTAACACTTCATGGGTCTTGAAATAGATTGTTTAATGGACTAGATTTGGTTGATATATGTTTATCTAAGTACCATCGAGTCATTTCAAGGTGTGTTAGAGTGTTTAGTGAGAAAAACTGATAATAAACACCACCTTAGCTTTGAATATATACCAAACAAGTTTAAATCATAAAGGCCGATTTTAAATTGATTATGTCAAGTTGTGATTCAATTACACAATTTATCCACTTTGTATAAAGGTCGCTTAAATGATGATCTAAGTGAGCCAAGGTAACAATGCGATTATATGATAGTTGTATTCTTACAAGTGTGTGTGACAAAATGCATGATCCATAAGTGTGTGTGGTCGATTCAATGGTCTAAAGGGGTCGGTAGTCGGGTTAACATCATAGCCGATGGTTTTAAGACAAGTTAGAAGCAATGTGGTAGCTAGTATACTTACCTAATAGATGGGAATACTAGTGGCGGATGGTAGTGATCCTCCAAACTTCTCCTTGTGCCTTGATTGCTTCCTTAGGCGGCTCGATGGTGGGGTTTTTATGTGCGTTGGGGATGGTGGTTATAACACCCCAACCGATGGCGGAAACATCGAGGTGTCACGTAGTGATGATTGTTCAATAGCTCATGGTACTAAATGAAAGTTGAATAATATTTAACAATTTACAATTCATCTTACAAGAAGAGATTACAAAAATTGATTAATATAAACTAGGTCCAAAACTCCTATGTGTTCCAAGACTTGTACAACTTCCAATAGCATATAAACCTGAAACATGTTAAGTTGGAAAGATGGGGGGTCAACTATAAATAGTTGGTGAGAATACATAGGTTTTGCATATAGTTGAAAACAATATGTTGTATAGCAATCATAGTTGAAGTATAATAATGAGTAATGATAGAATATGAGTCCGACATGTAACAATGCGTCTTTTGCACAATCAAACCTTGTGTCGACTGAGACCTAACTCGCAAGTTAGTAAAAGTGTAACTGTTATCGATCATCCCTGAATTTATGCGGAGGGATGGGTTTGTCAGACCTATAGCTCTATAATCTAAACAGGCGGCTTGATCAATGTTAATGATTGTACTGTGTCTTTTTGTTACAGTCAAATGATAGAATGAGTAAATGATAGTGTAATTGAATCATAACTTTCAACAATGTAAGAATGAGTAAATGATAGTGTATAAAATGTTTAAACATGTTTCACCCCAAAAATGTAAAATAGAAAAAGGGGCTATGTAAACTCACATTCGCTAAGCTGAATTATCCTCTAAGCGTTGTGAATGTATGTGAGGCGAATCCCAAAGACTCAACAACGTAGCTAGTCCAATTTGAAGAAATAAGAAATCCGAAAAAAAGAAAGAATATCATGCTTCCAATTCGCCAATTACAAGAGCTTATAATCAAAGCTTCAATTGTAGAAGTAATAGACTATAGAAGAAAAGTATGAGGGAAAGTTTAATCGGATTGAAACAATCGATTTAGAGGTGGCAAGTGTAATGGTTCATAGGTGGGTTTTTATACTAGTTTTGGATTCAATTAGCCATTAAAATTGGTCAACACCATAAAGTAAGGTTTTATGATGAATTGACTATTTGACTAGGACTTTGACTGTTTGACTAAGACTTTGACTAGGACTTTGACCAGGACTTTGACTATTTGACTTTCTAAAAATATCTGATTTTATTATCATTATTATTATTATTATTATGAGAGGAGTTTAAAATGTATAGCTGGTTGGGAAAATTTTGGGACCTATGAGCTTATTTGTTGTAAACGACGAATAATAATAGAAACATTTAATGAATAAAATTATTTGAGGAAAAATACAGGATGTTACAGTCTCCCCTACTTTTGGGAACTTCATCCCGAAGTTATATAAAAAAATACAGGTTGAGGGTGATTGGGTAAATGTTTGGACGTCAACCGTTTAGTACGTCAAAATTTTATAGGTGCTATGATAAAGTGTTTCGAAAATGTTATGTATGAGTTATATGGTGAAGTGATTAGGAATTAGGGTGGGATTACGTGGGTATGAACTAAATAGGAGGGTAAGAGTCTGTATATAGTACCAATCCCACGCATGTGTTGATTGACTAGATGAACTACCAACTACTAGGGTTTGTAATTGGGTATCTGCCTAAAACCTTGATAGAATTTCACACTACCTTAACGTACCTGTAAATTCATGATTACGTTCCAGACCGCAATCACCAATTTACCTTACATTAGGGTTTTGTGTCCTTCTATGACTCTAACACACATGTAAGTAATGCAAAAATAATCTTGTGGTTGAACCTTTGTATCAATGAGTCTAATAAATCTTTATATCGTAAAGTGTATCAAAAAAATGAGTCCAACTGTTGAGCAGGAAGAAGACTTCTACCAGTCAGTGAGTAAGAACCTCTACCGATTGTTGAGCAGGTACGATAGCCTCTACCAGTCGTTGAGCAGGTTGTAGGGCCTCTACCGACTGTTGAGCAGGCATGTTGACCTCTACCAATCGTTGAGTAGGTTATTTGGTACTCTACTAACTGTTGAGCAAGTACTTCATCCTCTATTAGTTGTTTGATTAAGTGTACCAATTATTACACACATAAATTGCAAATTGATAATACATACATGTAAGCAAGTTTGTAAATGCATCGAGTATCAAGTATAGCATAGAGTTGCCCTAGACAAGGTTAATGACTCTAGGTGTGTTTGTAGCAAATAGTTTATATTCCATGCTTTCAAGTATCATGAATAATCAAATGTTCAAGTAGATAAACATATCCTCATGTATGATAGTTTGGTTGTCATGGGTATCTAGTTCATGTTTGAGAAGGTGAAGGATATGAATCTAATTCTTGAGAGGAAAAATCTTGAAGCAGAATCAAGGTTGTGAGAGATAGTGAATGTGAAAATAGTTGATAAAGAGTTTATTATAGTAAGAAGATTGTATAGCAGTGTAAATTTTAGGGTCTGGATCAAAGGTCATAGTCAAGTGTATAAGAAAACATGATTGTGGTATATGCCAAAATTTGAACAAGTTGAAAATGAGTGAGTGTCGATGGAGAATTTAGAGACTAGATATTATCCTTATGGAAAAAAAAAATTTATTTTCAAAATTGGTTTTGTACATAAAGCAAATGTTGTTAAATAGTACAAGCTAAGTGGGCTTTGATTAAAATATTCCCGTTAGTTGGATATTTCAAACATGACATTAGGTTTTGAAGATCAAGGTTCTATTAAGTGATTTTTAATAGTTTAAAGCATTATATAGAAAATCGTTTGTTACGTCAATAAATAAACAATTGAGTTTAAGTTCGAGGACATCTTTTGACAAAAATATTTACTTTGTAAAGTTTCTAGGTAATGAAAATACAACAAGATTTAGAAATCTTTAGTTTGTGCTAAGGTATGAGGTTATAGTTTTTTTTTTTAAAATAAGTAACATGTGGAGAAATGAAATAATATGATTTGGGTACGGTGTTGAATATTTAAAAAGTGGCTAAGATGGTAAGGTGAAATGTGATTGTGAAATCCATAGATAGTTATGAAATGGGATTGATTTAAGCTGTAAAATTTTGAGATTTTAGAGCTTAGTTTAAGGAAAGTGAGTGTAATCATTTACTCATTTATTAAAACGAATAAATGAAAACGTTGACTTATCAAAACTTCTAGATTCTAATAACATAGTGAAGACATGCTTTAGCCTATAAGTGAACACTCATCTCGAGAATTCCCAGGTAGGCATCCGGGTCCCTCGTCTGATTGGGATATATGCGCAATGCCAGCCTAGACAGAAAACTCAGAATACAGGCATTCACCCTTCCAGATTGCACGTGTTCGTTATTAAAATCTATAACTTCGACGGGATCTTCAAAGCAGTTCAGGTTAAGACTTGAGAATCTTGTCCTATTAGTCTAAGGGTAGATCCAGCGATGGAGAGCAATCTTCTTGTAGGGACTAAAGTAGGGATAAGAAGTAGGAGGGAGATAGAGATTAGAAACAAGTAGGGTTTCAAGTTAAAGGAGCAAGTACTGATTATAATCCTATGGTTATAGACTAGATTATTTTTCTAATAACCTAATTCCCTATAACCATGGCTCTGATACCAATCTATAACACCCCAACCGATGGCGAAAACATCGAGGTGTCACGTAGTGATGATTGTTCAATTGCTCGTGGTACTAAATGAAAGTTGAATAATATTTAACAATTTACAATTCATCTTACAAGAAGAGATTACAAAAATTGATTAATATAAACTAGGTCCAAAGCTCCTATGTGTTCCAAGACTTGTACAACTTCCAATAGCATATAAACCTGAAACATGTTAAGTTGGAAAGATGGGGGGGTCAACTATAAATAGTTGGTGAGAATACATAGGTTTTGCATATAGTTGCAAACAATATGTTTTATAGAAATCATAGTTTAAGTATAATAATGAGTAATGATAGAATATGAGTCCGACATGTAGCAATGCGTCTTTTGTACAATCAAACCTTGTGTCGACTGAGACCTAACTCGCAAGTTAGTAAAAGTGTAACTGTTATCGATCATCCCTGAATTTAAGTGGGGGGATGGGTTTGTCAGACCTATAGCGCTATAATCTAAACATGCGGCTTTATCAATGTTAATGATTGTACTGTGTCTTTTTGTTACAGTCAAATGATAGAATGAGTAAATGATAGTGTAATTGAATCATAACTTTCAACAATGTAAGAATGAGTAAATGATAGTGTATAAAATGTTTAAACATGTTTCACCCCAAAAATGTAAAATAGAAAAAGGGGCTATGTAAACTCACATTCGCTAAGCTGAATTATCCTCTAAGCGTTGTGAATGTATGTGAGGCGAATCCCAAAGACTCAACAACGTAGCTAGTCCAATTTGAAGAAATAAGAAATCCGAAAAAAAAAGAAAGAATATCATGCTTCCAATTCGCCAATTACAAGAGCTTATAATCAAAGCTTCAATTGTAGAAGTAATAGACTATAGAAGAAAAGTATGAGGGAAAGTTTAATCGGATTGAAACAATCGATTTAGAGGTGGCAAGTGTAATGGTTCATAGGTGGGTTTTTATACTAGTTTTGGATTCAATTTGCCATTAAAATTGGTCAACACCATAAAGTAAGGTTTTATGATGAATTGACTATTTGACTAGGACTTTGACTGTTTGACTAAGACTTTGACTAGGACTTTGACCAGGACTTTGACTATTTGACTTTCTAAAAATATCTGATTTTATTATCATTATTATTATTATTATTATTATGAGAGGAGTTTAAAATGTATAGCTGGTTGGGAAAATTTTGGGACCTATGAGCTTATTTGTTGTAAACGACGAATAATAATAGAAACATTTAATGAATAAAATTATTTGAGGAAAAATACACGATGTTACAGTCTCCCCTACTTTTGGGAACTTCATCCCGAAGTTATATAAAAAAAATACAGGTTGAGGGTGATTGGGTAAATGTTTGGACGTCAACCGTTTAGTACGTCAAAATTTTATAGGTGCTATGATAAAGTGTTTCGAAAATGTTATGTATGAGTTATATGGTGAAGTGATTAGGAATTAGGGTGGGATTACGTGGGTATGAACTAAATAGGAGGGTAAGAGTCTGTATATAGTACCAATCCCACGCATGTGTTGATTGACTAGATGAACTACCAACTACTAGGGTTTGTAATTGGGTATCTGCCTAAAACCTTGATAGAATTTCACACTACCTTAACGTACCTGTAAATTCATGATTACGTTCCGGACCGCAATCACCAATTTACCTTACATTAGGGTTTTGTGTCCTTCTATGACTCTAACACACATGTAAGTAATGCAAAAATAATCTTGTGGTTGAACCTTTGTATCAATGAGCCTAATAAATCTTTATATCGTAAAGTGTATCAAAAAAATGAGTCCAACTGTTGAGCAGGAAGAAGACTTCTACCAGTCAGTGAGTAAGAACCTCTACCGATTGTTGAGCAGGTACGATAGCCTCTACCAGTCGTTGAGCAGGTTGTAGGGCCTCTACCGACTGTTGAGCAGGCATGTTGACCTCTACCAATCGTTGAGTAGGTTATTTGGTACTCTACTAACTGTTGAGCAAGTACTTCATCCTCTATTAGTTGTTTGATTAAGTGTACCAATTATTACACACATAAATTGCAAATTGATAATACATACATGTAAGCAAGTTTGTAAATGCATCGAGTATCAAGTATAGCATAGAGTTGCCCTAGACAAGGTTAATGACTCTAGGTGTGTTTGTAGCAAATAGTTTATATTCCATGCTTTCAAGTATCATGAATAATCAAATGTTCAAGTAGATAAACAAATCCTCATGTATGATAGTTTGGTTGTCATGGGTATCTAGTTCATGTTTGAGAAGGTGAAGGATATGAATCTAATTCTTGAGAGGAAAAATCTTGAAGCAGAATCAAGGTTGTGAGAGATAGTGAATGTGAAAATAGTTGATAAAGAGTTTATTATAGTAAGAAGATTGTATAGCAGTGTAAATTTTGGGGTCTGGATCAAAGGTCATAGTCAAGTGTATAAGAAAACATGATTGTGGTATATGCCAAAATTTGAACAAGTTGAAAATGAGTGAGTGTCGATGGAGAATTTAGAGACTAGATATTATCCTTATGGAAAAAAAAATTTATTTTCAAAATTGGTTTTGTACATAAAGCAAATGTTGTTAAATAGTACAAGCTAAGTGGGCTTTGATTAAAATATTCCCGTTAGTTGGAGATTTCAAACATGACATTAGGTTTTGAAGATCAAGGTTCTATTAAGTGATTTTTAATAGTTTAAAGCATTATATAGAAAATCGTTTGTTACGTCAATAAATAAACAATTGAGTTTAAGTTCGAGGACATCTTTTGACAAAAATATTTACTTTGTAAAGTTTCTAGGTAATGAAAATACAACAAGATTTAGAAATCTTTAGTTTGTGCTAAGGTATGAGGTTATAGTTTTTTTTTTTAAAATAAGTAACATGTGGAGAAATGAAATAATATGATTTGGGTACGGTGTTGAATATTTAAAAAGTGGCTAAGATGGTAAGGTGAAGTGTGATTGTGAAATCCATAGATAGTTATGAAATGGGATTGATTTAAGCTGTAAAATTTTGAGATTTTAGAGCTTAGTTTAAGGAAAGTGAGTGTAATCATTTACTCATTTATTAAAACGAATAAATGAAAACGTTGACTTATCAAAACTTCTAGATTCTAATAACATAGTGAAGACATGCTTTAGCCTATAAGTGAACACTCATCTCGAGAATTCCCAGGTAGGCATCCGGGTCCCTCGTCTGATTGGGATATATGCGCAATGCCAGCCTAGACAGAAAACTCAGAATACAGGCATTCACCCTTCCAGATTGCACGTGTTCGTTATTAAAATCTATAACTTCGACGGGATCTTCAAAGCAGTTCAGGTTAAGACTTGAGAATCTTGTCCTATTAGTCTAAGGGTAGATCCAGCGATGGAGAGCAATCTTCTTGTAGGGACTAAAGTAGGGATAAGAAGTAGGAGGGAGATAGAGATTAGAAACAAGTAGGGTTTCAAGTTAAAGGAGCAAGTACTGATTATAATCCTATGGTTATAGACTAGATTATTTTTCTAATAACCTAATTCCCTATAACCATGGCTCTGATACCAATCTATAACACCCCAACCGATGGCGAAAACATCGAGGTGTCACGTAGTGATGATTGTTCAATTGCTCGTGGTACTAAATGAAAGTTGAATAATATTTAACAATTTACAATTCATCTTACAAGAAGAGATTACAAAAATTGATTAATATAAACTAGGTCCAAAGCTCCTATGTGTTCCAAGACTTGTACAACTTCCAATAGCATATAAACCTGAAACATGTTAAGTTGGAAAGATGGGGGGATCAACTATAAATAGTTGGTGAGAATACATAGGTTTTGCATATAGTTGCAAACAATATGTTGTATAGAAATCATAGTTGAAGTATAATAATGAGTAATGATAGAATATGAGTCCGACATGTAGCAATGCGTCTTTTGTACAATCAAACCTTGTGTCGACTGAGACCTAACTCGCAAGTTAGTAAAAGTGTAACTGTTATCGATCATCCCTGAATTTAAGCGGGGGGATGGGTTTGTCAGACCTATTGCGCTATAATCTAAACAGGCGGCTTGATCAATGTTAATGATTGTACTGTGTCTTTTTGTTACAGTCAAATGATAGAATGAGTAAATGATAGTGTAATTGAATCATAACTTTCAACAATGTAAGAATGAGTAAATGATAGTGTATAAAATGTTTAAACATGTTTCACCCCAAAAATGTAAAATAGAAAAAGGGGCTATGTAAACTCACATTCGCTAAGCTGAATTATCCTCTAAGCGTTGTGAATGTATGTGAGGCGAATCCCAAAGACTCAACAACGTAGCTAGTCCAATTTGAAGAAATAAGAAATCCGAAAAAAAAGAAAAATATCATGCTTCCAATTCGCCAATTACAAGAGCTTATAATCAAAGCTTCAATTGTAGAAGTAATAGACTATAGAAGAAAAGTATGAGGGAAAGTTTAATCGGATTGAAACAATCGATTTAGAGGTGGCAAGTGTAATGGTTCATAGGTGGGTTTTTATACTAGTTTTGGATTCAATTAGCCATTAAAATTGGTCAACACCATAAAGTAAGGTTTTATGATGAATTGACTATTTGACTAGGACTTTGACTGTTTGACTAAGACTTTGACTAGGACTTTGTCCAGGACTTTGACTATTTGACTTTCTAAAAATATCTGATTTTATTATCATTATTATTATTATTATTATTATTATTATTATTATTATTATTATTATTATTATTATTATTATTATTATTATGAGAGGAGTTTAAAATGTATAGCTGGTTGGGAAAATTTTGGGACCTATGAACTTATTTGTTGTAAACGACGAATAATAATGGAAACATTTAATGAATAAAATTATTTGAGGAAAAATACAGGATGTTACAGTGGTTATTGAGAGAGAGAAAGAGAGAGAGAGATGAGAGTTGTGAGTGATTGTTGGTGCAAGTAATTCAAGTGTCCATTGCCCCTTTATATAGTGAATTGAATGGCAAGCCACACTTCTTGTAATGAGGTTCATGTATAAAGGTGTTGCTTAAATTAGTGATATTTAGTTGTCAATGATGTATTAATTTGTCTCTTGTTAGGCCGATTAGTTGTCAAGGTATAAAAGGAATGGATAGTTATCTAGGAACATGTAATGATAGGTGATTGTTTCCATTTGCTTGCAAGATATAACCACACATGTGCGAAAGGGACTTGAGCTAAGTGTGGTAGTAGGCTTCGGCCGATTATATTGAGCACATGGGTCTTCTAGTTTAGGTAAATCTCATGTCCTATGGAGAAGGTATAAGTATGTTTAGGGCCTAATTGTATATAAGGGTAGTTGTCTTGTTCTAGTGTGTCATGCATGGTGTTAAAAGACAAAACTAATCAATGGTCATCATGGTTTGATGATAGTATGACAACTCAACCATCTTGTCCCTTTCCTTGAAATTTTCGGCCGATCCATATCTCCTCAAAGAGGATAGTTGTCATGCATGAAAGGTTGTTTATGTAAGGTTGTCTTGTTTCTATTTTGGTATAAAGCATGCATGAACTTATAGATAGTGACATTACATGAAACAAAGATTTGATTTTTTTGTCCTATCCTTCCTAGAAGTGGAGAAGCATAGGTGTGAGTTGTTGTTCTTGTAATCCAATTTATGCACATGGATTCTTACCAAATTGGAAAGTGTGATGTACATGCTTGGGAGTTGTAGTTAGGAAAGAAAATGCCTATAATGATGTAAATGGGAAATGCCATGCATGTACATATGAGACAATATTAATCAATGGAAGATTCTTGCAAGTTGTCATGAAAATTAAAGGACATTGCAACTTGTCTTGAAAATGACATGTCAAAGGATATGAGTTGTGCACATGTCTAATATATAGCTAGGTAGTGTGTATTTGTTTTGGCCGAATAAAGTAGAAGGAAATAGATGGGAAATGTGCATATGTATAATATTGTTTTAAATTTTTTATTCTACACATAGGTATTTGCTTTTTTTTTTTAAATATAGTTTTAGTCTCATAAAATATTATACAAAAATCCATACGCTTTTGTTGATCCTTATGATGGTCATGGTGTTCGAGTAGAGTTCACTTCTACATATTTGTTCAAATAATGAGGCACACCGACACACTTATCCTAAGCACATAGTGAAATAAACCAGTTAATTATACGGACTCGACTAGTAAATTTTGCGGGTGTCATAGAGGGGCCCCCCATAAGGCACTCAGGAAAAGGGGGTATTGACAAGAAAAAGAGGCGCCATTGTTACACCGGTCACCCTTAAGAAAACTTATATATATATATATATATATTAAAAAGTTTCAATTATTTAGTTTAATTTAATTACTTGTTTTATTAAAAAATGGGCATTCAACTTTTAAAACAGCTCTTATTTAACTAATTTTCCAATCTACTATAATATATAAATAAAACCTATTATAATATATAAATAAAACCTATTGTGGGACACATGTCAATTTCTCAAGGCATCTAATTCTCTTTTTCCCGCCCATTTTCCACTTGCTTTGTATGCTGTCTTCTTTCCTTATTTTTCTCACAAACCCTAACAAAAAATCCTCTCTCACAGATATAATATCTGCATCTATATTATGTTTTCCGATCACTCTACTAAGGCTCATTCTGCTTATCAAGCTTACTGTATCCCTTCAAACCCTATCAGAGCTCTCCGCATATCTGGCCAAGCATATCATCAGCCGTTCCATCTTCGTTTAATCATAGGGTTCACGATTCCACCTCTACACGATGAGTTTATCTTACATTTTCTTATTCGATTTTAACGTGGTTTGTTCTTTCTCATGATTTTGAACTGGTTTACGGATCGTGTTATAATTTTCTCATTATTAGATTCAATAGTGAAAAATCTAAAGAAGGTGTCACATTCTCAAGCTAACATTTTTTTCTTTCCAGCTCATTTGTCCAGATCCCTATTTTCGCCTATTTCGGAATTATCGTGGTCGACGGGAAGAGTTTCATATTGTGATCATCTAACTTGCAATATTTTCAGTAATGAGTGTGTAGCAAAAAAATGTGCTTATTACTTATTAATATGATGTAGATGTTCATGTTGTTTTAGGGACAAAGAAATCATATTTGTGATATATTTAAGATTACTTGACCATCTGCCTATATATATTTTTTAGATTTAATAAGTCTTTGAAAGTGTAATTAAAGTTTTATTGTGCTTTATTGGAGGATAGTTCTTGCTCTTTGGGATGAGTGATTTCATAGGTGTGTTCAGGCGAATCCAGAAATGATATCCACGGGGCCACTGAGTGTGTTAAGTGTTTTAATGAAGAAAAGTTGCAATTTTCTGTGGAAATATTTTATCTGTAATAGGTTAAAGCTGATTATTACGCGTGCTTAAGTGCTTGGATGAAGAAAAGTTACTTATTTTAAACTGAAATTAACTATTTACTTCTAATTTTTAACTATGATACTATATCTTTGGTGTGACATATATCTTGATATATGATCTCTATTATATCTTTGGTCATTTTGTCATTTGATACTCTTTTCTAACTCAACCTGGTTCGACACGAATCTGTAAACACGTTCTGCTGAAATCAAACTGAACTTAAAATGCAGATCTGTGTTCATTTATTTGTATGTTTAAATCCTTGAATAAGAGTATTCTAAATGTCCGTAGTTGATCAAATTACATGGGAATGAATTTGAATGTAAGAGTATTGTGAATTGGGATGGTTGTATTCATGAGATGAATAGCTCAAGGGTTTGAGGATCATAATTCACGGATATTATTAGGGAATAATATTAGATGTAACTCGTTTCAAAACGATCTCCATGGATCTGTGTCATGAGATGTTTTGATATTGATATGTTCAATCTGTCATTTTTCCTAAGGCACATATTAAACTACATTGATCAAGGACTATCTTTGATGTTATCTTACACTATCCTGAAACATGGGTAGCAATAAGGGTAGCGTTGGGAGAAATCCGAGATTAAGTGGGAGTTGTATGACGCTGATGGAATTCTGTACTTCTATGGGATTAGAAGTCTAGACATTCTGGCGCTCTCGTAAAACTCAAACTAGTATAAACGCGTGGCCACGCTCGGACTAAGGTAGTTCGTTAGACCATTTTGAATTAGAGACAAGAATAGAGAATAGTTGATCACTATATAAGAATGAATGATCCATGTCTTATGATCAACGGATATCTATACAGAAAGGACTTATTGATAGAATTATCAAGGCTATAGTATTTGGTTAAGTAAAGTGTTACTTGAACTTCAAGAACTAGTTGATGACTGTAAAGTGTCATACTGTGTTGGGTGCAATGCGATGCAGCTAGGCGTCCAACTTTGCGCACGTTGACTCATTTAATTAAAATCGTCTAAGTGGGAGATTGTTGGATATATAGTATGTCCGATGTAATTAAAAGTCGAGGTCAATATAACCCGACCCGGTACGATCCGAAGAGTTACACGTTGGTACACGAATCAAATAAGTTCATGAGTAGATGGATTATTATTTATGAAATAATAATTGTTTTAGACTTGAGGGACTTAATATTAATAAGATTAATATTAAGGAGTATTAAGATATTTAACAAGGGGGCTTAATGTAAGTTATTGTTTTATAAAAGGAGGGTTAAGGAGTAAACCCTAATCACACTTTTATAAAAACAAAACACCTCTTGCCTCCTCTAAAAAGGATTTGCGGCCGCCACCCTTATAGACGGGCCGCCGCCTCCTTCTTCTTTGGTCCGGCCATCAACCACCACAAACGACCACCTTCCTCTTGCAAGCGTTGCTTCCCGGTTGGTTCGTGCACGGTGTGAACTTCCTACTAGCGAGGATTCGTTGTAACCCGCGTGTTACAATTCCGGTGTAGTCGTCAAAGGTTGATTACTAAACCCCCTATGATTGTTTTTATTATTTATTTGTTTATACGCGTTTAACTGAGATCCTGATTGGGAATATTTTATTAATCGGATTAATAAAATTAATTACATATTTATATATATAAATCGGCCAAGATTATATATTGTATATAATCGATTTTTATAAAAAAAATATTAACCGCTTCCGTTGTGTATACGATACCATGATTCCCAACATGTAGTACATGCAGCCTATTTTTATTTTAGATCTCCATTTTATGCAGTTGATGATTTGGATTGTTTAATAGCAGTTAAAGATTAAGATTACTTAACACAGTCTCAATTTTGATCCACAATTGAAGGTACTACGTACATGAGTGTTTTATAATTACCTTACCTATAAGCTTAAAGTTTTCCGTTATAATAATATTTATTTGATCTTCAGTAGTTGTTGGAGTTTGTTCAGTAAGCAAATAGTTTCTAATAAATAAGTAGTTTACGAAATTTTCATTTTCTTTTTCTTGTGATGGATACCTGGAAGTTGTCTCATATTTTTTTAGGAAAAAGTGGCAAGCACCATTTTTCTTTTATCCATGAAAATGCACATTCTTATTGATAAATTCGTTTCGGTATATAGTAATGCAATTGTCGAGAGGTACTCTGGGTCTCCATAACCATATGTTCCCATAATCCTTGTGAATTGTGATGTCTATCTCTTTTCCTATTATGTAACAAAGCCAAGTTCACTGACCATTATTTGAAGTTCATTTTGGTTAATATAAATATCCTAATTGGGGTGTTGACAATCACAAGACTTTCAAAGTTTATAAACATTTTCTTTAGGGAAAATGACCAAAATAGCCCGTTGACCGGACGTTTTGCACAAATAGCCCTCTCCACCCTCTTTGGAGAGAGGGGTCACGGTTCCCAACATGCCTGAACCGTCTCCCGAGAGGCTTCCCATTTCAGCCAACAGAAGACCGCCACGTGTCGTTGTTGATCCCGAGACAGACCTTTCTCTCTCCTGAACCCCCTTTCTCTCTCCTGAACCCTCTTTCTCTCTCCTGAACCCTCTTTATGTGTAGATTCGCTGTACTAACAGTGGTCCTCCACCCTCATTAAACACTTAACACGAACTCCCCGGAAAAGACTGATACCGTATGCTAATTTTCCGATCATTTGTACCTTGTTTAGGAAATGCTGACGTTGTCTGCATGATATGAACAGCAGCAACATTGCCTCCTTTTGCACATGGAACGTCTAATCAATGGAAGAAGACGTGTTTGTTGCAAAAGAGACCCCACACCAACCATCAAATATCAACCGTTGATATGAGGGTTCGCCGGAAATAGAAGGGCCGGTCACCGGTCCGGTGACCCTGCTGGTGTACTGATTCTTGTTTCTTCGTCTTCTCCGGTGAGTTCTCCGTCTTCTCCGACGAAGTTTACTGTTTTTTTCTTGTTCTTCGTCTTCACCGGAGACGTCTTCCGAGACGTCACCGGAGGCGTCTCTGAGACGTCACCGGAGGCGTCTCTGAGACGTCACCGGAGACGTCTCAGGTCTGTCTCACGTCTCAGGTCTGTCTCGGGATCAACAACGACACGTGGCGGTCCTCTGTTGGCTGAAATGGGAAGCCTCTCGGGAGACGGTTCAGGCATGTTGGGAACCGTGACCCCTCTCTCCAAAGAGGGTGGAGAGGGCTATTTGTGCAAAACGCCCGGTCAACGGGCTATTTTGGCAATTTTCCCTTTTCTTTAACCGAGTGTTGAACTTTGACCTATTACTAGACTCGATCCACCTGTTTTGCCCTTTGACCCGTCACTTAATCAACTTGCCTGTTTTGATTCTGGCACCTTAGATGGGGAATTTTGTTGAGTGCCTAAAATTCACCCCAATCTGAAGATATTTGACATCGATGGTACAATGTTTGCCACTCTATGTCGAATTATATATGAAGATGATTTTTCTTTATAAAAATGGTTTGCAGGTCAATACACTTTGGATTCAGTTCCCATTACTGATGTTGATTTTCAATATTGTAATAGAGTTACAGAAATATTTTACTTTTTATGAAAAAAATTCTATTCATATGAATTGTGGTTCGTGCGCCCATTATCGCATGCATTTGTAGATTTTTTAATTATTTTTAGATTCGAGAATTATAATTGTAATTTAACTTATTTCCTATTTATGTAATATATAGTTTAATTTATATTTCATTATTTATTGTTTTTATTGTTAATTTATTCCTTATTAAAATTATAGTGTTCAACCCGTATAACACACGGGAAGATAACCTAGTAATTTAATAAATTCCATGAAAAGGCTTCTTTTAACTCTTCAATGTAAAATAAATTTTAAAAGTAATGCATTTGCCAACAATCGGTTACTCAAGTAACCTTTTTTGAGATCAACCAAAATTAGTATATGTATAAATCCATCCACTTCATATCATTCATAGCTGTGTTTAAAAAATTAAAAATAAGAAAACCCTCCAAACACATCAACTCACATATTATTCAAAACAAAAAATGATCACCAATCAAGACTCCGGTGGCTTCTTGCCACCCATCACCACCGTATTTACCAACCACCAACCACCCTCCCCTCATCACCTCCCAGGATTCATTACTCTACTCCTCCCAGCCCAACCATCATCAAAAACTACCACCCAAGAATCAGACCTATCCGCCGCTATCGACCGTGCAATCGACAACCTTCGTAATGCTGTAACGGCTGCCACCAGACCCACCATCGTCAAGAACCCTATTAGCCGGACGGTTTCTGACACTACATATCAGAAACGCCCAACAAGAAGACACCCACTTCGCAGGACGGTTTCTGATACTGTTACACTGCCGCCAACAAGAAAAAGAAAAAGAAATATTGGTTCATCTTTAAGTTCAAGAAACAGTAATCCAGAGTGTTCAGATCGAGAAGATAGTCCCAAAACGAAGGTTCTTGAATAGTAATAATAACAATAATGATTATCTTTATTGTTTTGCTATATTTGTACTATTTTTTTTATAAAATAAAAACTAAGGTTCTTAAAAAACAGTAATCCCTGTTTGTTGTTTTTTTTTTAAAATTTTTTGTTGTTTCTTTTTAGTTTTAATATTTTATTAAAGAATGATGGTTTTTTTTTTAATGCAGCGATTGAAGAAAATGGAAGAAATGGTTACGGAGATACAACAAAGGTGTCGGGGTCTTAGGGATGAATATGAAGTCCAGGTTGGAGATGATAACCCTTCTCAGTCTCAGGTAAAATCTTATTTTTAGGTTGACTGTTTTAAAGGTTTGTTTTTATTTTTTTGGCAAAATTAAGTTCTCTAAATTCACATGTTCAGTTTATCCACCGAATAACAAGTTAAGTAGTAAAAACTCTACTATTCTTTTGTCTTTTGAACTAAGAAACTTATACATGAATTATTAATTAAGGATAAGGATTGATTTGTTATTTTATGTTAATTTTATAGGCAATTGTGGAGCCTGATGAAGGTGGAGAAGAATGTGTAGGTTTCAAACAACTTGAAGAAGATGAAGAAGAATCTATCATATTCAAACAACTTGACGACGGGGCTTTAAGAATCAAGATGCGTTGTTCATGTCGTAAACACTTTGAAATTTTGCATAATCAAATTGGGTGCTTCTACAGGTTGATATAGCGCACACTAAAATTTCCATGCAAACCACTTTTCTTTTTTTTTTTTTTTTTTTTTTTTTTGTTATTTCATTCAATTGTCGGTGAGTTGGTCGAGATTGTATTATTAGTTGAGTGATATTTGAGTTGATTGTGTTCGGGTTTAAAGACTTTTTCCATATATGTACTTGTTAATTTGTGTTCATTAGATTGCATACAATTGTATTGCTATCGGTTAATCACCAAGACATAATTATATTTATTGGTACATATTTGCTTAGCAAAATCGGCTTAAGAATTTGACATGTAACAAGTTAAGATTCACAAATTCAGTTTTTTCACCAAATAACAAGTTAAAGACCGGGTGTAGTGTTAGCTGCAAGATAACGCCCCCTCTTCAAATGAAGATAGTTGATTGGATCCAAAAGAGCAACCGGATTCACGTCAAAAACGGGCGTTAAAATTATTCGCCAAACCCTTTTTTCTTAAAAAAATGCCACTGGGAGCGGTGTTTCGACGTTTTGAAGGCGTTGTGGGGCGTTTTTAGCCCATTTCACTCCCAAAACAATCTTCCACACTATGGGTGGTCTAAGTGTTTAAAACTCTAGTTTTACTATTCTTTTGCCCTTTGAACTAAGAAACTTTTATGTCAAAAATATATACATGAATTATTAATTAAGGATATTTGTTATTTTATGTTAATTCACTACTAGAAAATCAAGCAACAGCAACCAAAAAACACGCTAGCAAATTGTGAAACTTACAGTAGCTAAGCGGTAGCAAGGGTTATAAATTTGCCACCATCGCTCTTCGGTAGCAAATTAGTGAAAAAAACTTATTAAAAATAATATTATATGATTTAAGGGTTGTTTGGTAGCCTTTTAACGAGGCTCTGAACCATTCAGTGCTGAATGATTCAGTATTCAGCGCGTTTGTTTCAGCTTCTGAATGAAATGGTTAAGACTGAATCATTAAGACTTGGGATGTTGCTGAACCATTAAGAACCGAACTAGGCTGAACCTTAATGATGTTCTCCTACCAATGTACGTGGGACAAGAAAACTAACCATTAAGAGGTCCAACTTAATGATTCAGCACTTAACCATTCAGACCTCTTAACCATTCAGACCCCCTTACTATATTACTACATTTATTATATAATAAGAAGACTATAAAGGCAACAAATAATATTATCAGTACATAACCCTACATCACCATGGTAGCCTTCCACAATCTTCACCAGTCATCATTAGTCACCATAACCCTACATCACTATGGCTACACTCCATCACCATAACATCTGTCACCATAACCCTACACCACCATGGCTGCACTTCATCACCATAACATCCGTCACCATAACCCTACATGAACGACTCATCTGAAGATTATGGGATTCAACCGCATGTAAGGTAAATTAGATCTTTGTAGCTGATTAAGTTTAGGTCGTTGTTTGGTTTTTGTTGGGAAAAACTGTGTAATTAGGGCTTTGAATCGACAATAGAACAGATGTTGCCATGATGTGTTAATTTTTGCATTGATTTGGATGATTTGGTTTATTTGAATAATAATAATAATAATAATAAACTGTCATTCTTGCCATGGTCATGAACCGGTGAACTTAGAAACTCGACTATGAGCTGGTGAACTTAGACTTATCTAAAGAGGATTTTGACTTATGGTCATGTTTTGTTGTTGTTGGTATATTTACTTGTGGCGGGGTTTTAAAAAGTGCGCATGTAGCGAGCCTAGGCGCAAAGCGACCTCAGGCGCAAGTTGTTGCCCCTTGTGTTACACAAGGCGAGGGTTGTACAAAAAGCAAGCGCTTATGTCGCTTTTCTGGTAAAAAAAATCAAAGCGAGAAGCGTGCGATTACTATACAGAAAGATAAAATTGAATGTTTATGCTTAAAAATATTTTCATAAATAAAGCTTACATGTACCGAAGACAAAGATGTGTGATAGAGATAGCACAAGAATCGCTGATGGGGGAGAACAGGAGAGATCAGTAGATGGAGCAAATGTTGGATGACGCCTGAATATTATCAGGGTAGAAAGAGAGTGTGGAGTAAAGTAGGGTTACGTATCTTTTCTATTTGTTTTCTTTTTACTAAGTGTCGTTTTTCATCCTCAGTGTTATAGATTCATATCTAGTTTAATCTTAAGCTTTTTTATAATATGTTAATTTGTTTCTTTTTCTTGTTTCTTAAGTGTATCATGAAATTTTAGGCGTACAAAGATTTAGATTGTAGGAAATAATATATGGAATTAATTTAAAAATCGTATATTAATACATTGCGCCTCACGTATGAAAAGCCCTGCACTTTTGCGCTTTGCACCTAGGTTTCCGACCTTGTCGCCTGAGTGCGCTTCTCTCTTTTTAAAAACAAGCTTGAGAGTTTGATTACCAAAAATTGTTCGTAACTACATTAGAATCCATATGAATATTGTTTGAAGTACGAGTTTGTTCTGTCTACAAGTTGCATAAGGTATCTTAAGTGAGAACATTCCTAGATAAAAGAAAAACAAAAAGGAAATAGTATTTCATAAAAAAAAAAAAAAAGACTAAAAATATAAGTTAGGAATTTTTCTTATAAATTTGCAGCATCAGATGTGGCTGCTAGCATGTGAACAACCAATGCCACGTCAACAAATGTGACATATTAAGCTCGTTGCTCAATTCAGTAATAACTTCAAGAAGTTTTGGATAAAGTTTGTATGGATCTTGGGTAACATCAGAAATAAATTATTTTTTAGTCGAATCTTTTTCTGATGAGTTTTGGTTGAGACCGTATTGATGAACAATGAGGTTAAAATAGCTTGTTAATCATAGACAATGCCTAAATCTACCTGTTACTTACTTACTTACTTAGACTCCAATTGAAAACTTCTCAGTTGTATTGTATGTGATTTATTTTTAATAAAAGAAAGGCCAAAAGGGTAGTTTCATGCACAACACTGATGCTGTAATAGATGGGTAACAGAACCTGGGTGGAAATAATATTCATGCACAATAAAGTAAAGACAATTGTACCATATTAGAAATTATGGTATAGAAACATTCTAATTTATTGTACATAAATTATGTTGAATTGGATGAATGAAAATAATATTGATAAAATATATGTATGTTTATGCAGATATGTCATGTTTTCATGGGTTGTTTTTATGCCCTGAATCTTTCTCTCTACTGCTTCATAACTTCTGCATATATCATATCAGCTATCCTGGCCATGAGGTCAGCAACTTGAATTTATATTTTTTTGTTATTTTGCATGTCTTATGTCTTACCAATAGTTTTGGCTGCAATGGGGAGCTGCTCTAGTGTCACATGATGATCCAACATTATCTGCTGATGACTTAGCCCATCAGGTTGCTGATGTTCTTGACTATTTTGGGTATTTTTCTCTTTTCCATACTTTTAGTAAGTTTTTTATTTGGAAGAAGTTTTATAGATCTGTGAATTGTTTTTTCCAGACTAGGTGTAGTTATGTGCTTAGGGTAACAGGTGGAGCATATGTACTTACCTTGTTTGTTGTAAGTTGCTTCCTATGTACATCACGTTAGTTTTAGAACATCATTTGATTCTATATTGTACAGTGTATTTATTGGCGTCTTTTGGCATATAGATTAAATATATACGACGCGTAATGGTCTCATACTTGTTTCTCCAGTTTGCAAAACACCTTCTTGGTCAGAATGGTTACACGATAAGGTTAGTTTCTTAATACCTTTTCATTCCCATGGCTCATGAGGCGGGTCGATTAGGTTATCTTTTATTTCAAACAGGCAACACGCCTAAAATTACCTAAACTGTGTTTAGCATAGTATTGGTAACGATATTTATTATTTAATGAAAAATGGACAAAAACTGTTTGTGGGTTAAAGTCAATATAACCCAACCCGTTCGATTAACTACAATAAATTAACAGATTTGACCTGTTATTTGGCACGATTTAATCATTTTACATATCTTACTAACTTGTTGGGTTCTTTTTTCAGGTTGTATCAAATGTCCTAATTCCTATATTACTATGGAATGTGTGGTCTAGTAAAGGAATTATTTTTAATGCGTTACTTTAGCAAGGTACAAATTTTGTACTGACAATTTACTCTTGACAGCTGCATTATTCAAAATAATTTCAATACTAAAACTAGAATTGTCATCTATTAAATAATAGGAAGTTCGTGGAGGTACTCTATTTCCAGAAGCCGGCGTGGTTCAATCATGTAGAAGAGTAAGTGATCACCTTACAATCTTCTCTTTTTTGGTTTTACTTTACCACATGTGACCCGTTGTAGAAAACTCATATCCTGAATACTTTTCTACAGGCCCTCAGCGATATGCAGAGTCTTAATGTATTGTGATTTCTTAAAGCTCTTAACGGGTAAACTTCATTTTCTTAGTGAAGGCATCAAGTGGCCCGAAATGTCGTATATGAACATAGATTTTCCTCTTTTGTTATGTAGGAGAACCGACCTTACAGACGGGCTCAAAAGATTGCAATGCCGAACACTTATATTCGTCGGAGAGAATTCCACCTTCCATTTGGAATCTCTTCATATGACTTCAAAACTAGACAGAGATTCAGTGCACTGATTGAGGTATGTGTATTAACTATGCATATATGTGTGTGTGTGTGCGTGCGCGCGCACGTGCGCGCGTGTATTTGATATACAACATAACTTTAATTGTGTATTTTGTTGTTGACATGGACTCTGCAATATGCAAGTCGTACTAAAATGTTTTTTTTTTTTGTTTTAGCGTCATCTATGTGTGGAAGCATATCAAGTTGATCAGAAGCTTCAACGCCTTGAGGAGAACACCATTTCCAAAAATCTTGTTGATGACGATGGACAAAACAAGGTTCGTACTACACAAAGTTAGACCAGGATTGATTGTAAGTTAATTTCTCTTTGTTTTGTTTCTTAAATATATTTCACATACAAGTATCTGTTTCTTAATATGAAATGTTGCATTTTATGTTTCAGTACAAATCCAATGCAAAGTGTTGAAAAAACTTTTCAACTTACAAGAGCAGAGACAGGGAGTTGTTGGTGAAACCAGAGTATGATGTGCAGGTTAGTTACAATAGTTTTTCTTTTAATTACACCAAATGTGATTAGACAAACGGGTCAAATGGGTGAAAGTTTCCTAAAGTCAACTTATAGTGTAGATAATGGGTTGATTGGGTCAGATGAGTCGATTAGTGTAGAGTCTTTTTTAAGATTCAGTCTTATTATTAGCGGCTTTTGATCCATGGGGTTTGTGGGTCAGTTTGAGCTTTAGGTTTGTGTTCAAGTGTATAATATTTTTTTGTAATATCGATAAGGCTTACGCATTGGTTGTTTTGTAGATTCAGAAGTTAAACGAGGAAAAGGAGGAAGATAAAGAAAGGTTCAATGGAATCATTGTAGAGTTAACGGTTATATTAACAACATACGCTACGTGTAAAACACTTTTAGTTTGGATTTGGATGTTGTAGTTTGGAGTTTTTGATGTTTTGATTTTGATGTTTGTTATAATTTAAATTTTTCATAAATGGATATATTTTGCAAAGAAATGGAATGGCAGCAGGTAGATAAAAGAAATGGAATGGCAATATTGTAGAAAAATACGCCAAAATGGTAGCAAAACGGTAGCAAAAATATGGCAAAAAAACGTAATAAAGTGGTGACAAAAAGTGGTTGCAAAATAGTGACAAACTAACCGTTGCAAAACGGCGGCAAATTAGCGGTAGCAAAACGGTGGCAAACTAGCGGTAGCAAAACGGTTTCAAAACATAAAACAGTAGTAAATTAGTTGCAATAGGGCAATTGCCATGTGTGATTTTGCTACTTAGTTTTTTGGTAGCAAAATGGTGTCAAAATGGTAATTGCCACCGTTTTTTGCTACCGAAAATGCGTTAGCAAAAACCCTTTTCTCTAGTAGTGAGTTTTAAGGCAATTGTGGAGCCGGTAAAAGGGGAGAAAAATGTTTAGGTTTCAAACAACTTGATGAAGGTGAAGAAAAATCTATTAGATTCAAACGACTTGACGAGGGGGCTTTAAGAATCAAGATGCGTTGTTCATGTCGTAAACACTTTGAAATTTTGCATAATCAAATTGGGTGCTTCTACAGGTTGATATAGCGTGCACGAAGTGAATTGGTTGAAGATGGTGGTGATACATGAAATTATCCATGTAACCTACATTTTTCTTGGTTTTTCATTCAATATGTCTATGATCTGATGAGTTGGTCGAGATTGTATTATTAAAGGAGTTATATTTGAGTTGATTGTGTTAGGGTGTAAAGACTTATTCCATATATGTACTTGTTAATTTGTCTTCATTAGATTGCATACAATTGTATTGGTTCATATTTGCTTAGCAAAATCGGCTTTAAGAAGTTGCATCTACATCTACATTATATAATAAAAGAAAACACATGAGGGACACATGGCACTCCCTCATGAATTCTCTCATTTTATTATTTAATTTAATACAATAAATTCAAATTTAATTATAATAATAGATTTGCAAAAGCATATTATAAATTTACTAAAATGAATTCATTAATTATATTAATAATCATAGTTGTAACTGAAATCATTAATAAAAGAAAACACATGATTCTTTTTACAATAATTGATTTGTTATTCTAACATTACAATTAAGTTTGTTACAATATTTGACAAATGATTATTAAGTTTTTTTTTATTTTGGTCATTGTTTTAGATGTTAAACTATGCTCAACAAATACATATTAATTTTAATACTTAAAAATCAAAAATCAAATAAACAAATTAAGAATAACACAATGCAATTAGTCAAGCCTTTTTGTGAGACTTTCATGTTGTTCAAAACAAATAAATAAAATCAATCAATCAACATTAATCAATTTCTATCTATAGTAATAAAAGACAACACATGGAGTACATAAAACTCCATCACAAAGCCTACCATTTTATTATTTTAAACAATACATTTATTTTAATTTTTTTCTTTATTTAATAATTATTACTTATTCGGTTTTTATTTTTTACAACTATAATTATTAGTATAATTACTGGAATTCAGTTTAATATGTATATTCTATGTTTTTTGTAAATCAATTAATATAATTATATTATAATACAAAATTAGAAATAAATTATTAGACATAATTTGAAAATGTTTATGAACTAACAAAAGTAATCTTTATTGAAAATTATTTTTTTAAGATAACGTATTTATGTGTTATTAAATTTAAATCGTGTACCTTAAAAACGTATTTTTAATATGTGGTTTTTCACTCTAAGTTTAAAACTATATTTCTTACAATATTCTAAACAAACAAAATAAAACAAATCAATTCACAATAATTAAATATTTGATTTAATACAAAACTAAATATGTTTGGCTATTTTCATATTATAATACCTTCATATATAAAATACATTTTATTTATGAAAAATCATTATTTGAAATCTTCATTGACTTTGTTTTTTCAAGTTACTTCAATAGAGAAATGCAATATCTAAGCAGTCTTTTCATTACTAATTCGTTTCAATCTTTATTTTCATGCTATTAATTCACACATTCTTTTTTAATAATATAGTAAAATTGAACCACTAAATGTCATTATGTTTAAGGACCTTGATGTTAGAAAAAAAATGATTATACACTTAAGGTTAGAAATACTTTGGCTTTGTAATAAACTTGATGTCAAATTCCAAAATGAACAATACTCGATTGGGATGGTTTAACTGATGAGGAGATACTTTTAAATTAATTTCATTTTATCCTAGCCTAAACAGATTTACCTTTATTTCTTTTTTATTTTTTATTTTTTTTTGTTTTGTTGTACCTGCAGTCTTTTAAGGTAATAGCCACGGTATGGAAGATATATTTTGAAATGTTTGAAAAAAGTTTTATGTGAATAAAATTGTTTTTTACAATAAATCATTTAGGAGCTGATGAATATTTAATATTTTTTTGGTTGTAAAGGCAATTTTTTTATTTTAAATAAAATATGTAATCTAATTCTTCTTAATTATATTTTAAATTTATATATAATATATATAATTTAAATTGTTCAACCCGTGTATTACTACACGGGTACATAACCTAGTACTCTTAAAGTGAAAATGTTTTAAAGTACTATAGTGCATGCATTTCCATATTCAGAGAATAATTATCCATTCTCCCAATACTCTGTCACTATAAATGTTTGTGAGTAAGAAAGAGAAACCAAAAACAAAAATCAATAACTATGTATTATTTAATTAAGGGGAATTTGATTTTAATAACCTGAACTATTTGAAATTGGCACTGGCACCCCAAACTAAAAAATTGGCCATATATAACCTGAACTATTAACTTGTTGGAATCTAACACCCAACTAACTGACGCCGTTAGTTGGGTTGTCGATGTGGAAAGAATTGCTGACGTGGCTTGCTGATTTGTCACTCATTTTAACCAGTCAGCTGCTGATGTGTTATTATAGTTTTAACCTAAAAAAACATAAATAAAAACCATAAATCCATGTTGGCACTTTGTTATATATATATTTATATAAAATTAAAATCATCAAAGAACTTCATCTCTATCCTTCAACATCACTGAACATATTGTAACCCTAATTTCCAAAAAAAAAATAAAAATAAAATAAAAAAAAACCGATGTATATATGAACATCATCTTCATTTCCCACTAATCTCTCACACATACATACACTACAGAATATTAGAGAGAGAGAGAGAGAAACGCAGAGATAGAGAGAGAAAGACAGAGAAAGATAGATATCGGGGAGAAGGAAAGAGAGATCGACAGAGATAGATGGAGCAGGAGGAAAAGGAAGACTGAAGAGGAGTTGTTGGTTTCGATGGTTGACGAATAGTTGTTCAATCGAAGGTAAAACCCTCAAACCCATTTCTATTTCATTGATAATAATCGATGAAATCGAGTATTGTTACTGAAATACAATATGGTCGATGGTTGTTATGGTAGAATCGATGGTGACCAGTGGTGTTCCAACGGGGATTACAGAAAATAGGTTGGGGAAGATGAAGATAAAGATGGTGGAATCGATCTGTATTTGTGTTTTATGAAGATGATGTTCATTAAAATCCAGATCTGTTTTTTTTTTTTTAATGACAGGTTGGGTTTTGCAAGGGTGAAGATATATTATCAAGTATTGACGATGATTAGATCTATCGTTATCGATCTTGTAGGGAAGATATATTATCAAGTGTTTGATGTTATGATGATGATGTTTGGGGAAGAACATATAACAGATCTGTTTTTTTTATGATATGCACACGTGGATTACACATCAGCGTGCCACGTCAGTAAATCTTGCCACATCAGCGAACCCACTAACGGCGTTAGTGATTTAACCGTTAGTGGGTGCTAGATTCCAATAAGTCAATATTTCATATTATACATGGCCAATTTTTTAGTTGGGGGTGCCAGTGACCAATTTCAAATAGTTCAGGTTTTTAAAATCCAATTCCCCTTTAATTAATTAAGATATCGCCATTAAAGGCCAAATCGTTGTCGGTTGGGGAAAACTATGTATTGTTCCTTTTTTCAACCTCAGGTTGAAGATTGGGCCTAACATGAATATCGCTCGTAATTGGAGGCTGCTGATTGATGCGGTAGGTGCTAGATTATCGTCATAAAAGACCAAATCGTTGTTGGTAGAGGTCGGGTGACGTTAGTTAAATGAGTATTAGATACTTTATTGATCTATTATTTTTCCCTCTATAGAGCTCTGATGAAAGTCATGAATGAGTTGGATGCTCTTAGGAGAAGTTTCTTTTTAGGATCCAACTTCAGAAGTAACCAAGATGATTTGGATATAATGAGGCGTTGTTTTCGCTCTGATAGAGGATGGAGGTTTTAGTTTTGGGTGGAAGTTTAGAACTGACCAAGATAAATTTAAATACTTATGAAATAAACTTATGTCCCTACCATCACAAAACAACTACCCCAACCTTCCTTCACCTTCCTACTACATCCTTCCCCCACCACCCCAACCTACCTCAATCCTTACCAAATACTTCCACCTCCTTCCTCCACCATACCCACCTAACTACCCCAACCTTCCTCCGCCTTCCTACTACCTCCTCCTTCCACTACCCCAACCTACCTCATTCCAAGCCAAATGCTCCAACCTTCTTCGTCCACCGTATCTACCTTCGTCCACCAAACATTCTACCTCTTTCCTCGACCACCCTAACCTTCCTTTTTCCTAGACTTCCTTCCTCTGCCGCCCACCTCTTATCTCCTTCGTCCAGTCTCCTTCCGCCTCAGCCACACACCTCCTACCTTCCTCCTTTGTCCAGTCTCCTTTCGCCGGTCCCAGCTTTCTGACACTCCCACTTCTGAGCAGATTTCGGTTGTTGGTCTGATCAAGTTCATTACTCCTTTTTGAATTCGGCTCCTTATTTTGTGTTCCCTTAAGTTAAATGGTTATTAAGACTGAATTTTGTTTAGAATGTAGTTCATTTCGCCCGTGGTTCACCTACTCCCTCCTTAAATTCGTTTAGATTGCAGTTCTTTTAGTGTGAAGTTCACTCGTCTGAACTTCAAGTTGAACGTCAGTTTCATACTCTATCTTCCATGTCTTTCATTTTCCAAGTCTGCTGCCAGTCTTCGTCGACTATCTTCTTCTTCGTCCCCCATTCCGTAGGTACATTCTAGGGGCCAAGCGCTAGTTCGATTTCCTTTAGTCTGATGCCTTGGTGGTAAGCGTGATTCTGATTCCAATTGCACCCATGCCTTGACAGGTGTGACCCCTTCTAGAGGAGAAAGCAGTGGTGGGCTGGTCCCTCCCTTCAGATCTCTTTTTCCTTGTTGGAGAACTTACCTCTATAGGCATCTAGCATTTTCGTTGTTATTATTAGGGTTATGGGTTAGGGTGGTTGTACGAACCTATCTGGGGATGTAGGTGATGTGCGTGGTTTAGAAAATTAAAAAGATGTCATTTCCCCGGTGCCAAAAACTTGATGTTTGAAATCCGAAACTTTGGTTTTGGGGTAAACGACTGATTTTTACTAAACCGGTTTTAACAAGTTTTAAATTTATAAAGTAAACAATAATTACTTTTGAAACTAAAACTAACACATAGGCAGAGAACCTGACGTGCATAGTATAGCTTCTATGGTAAGTATTGAGCATCGTATTCCATAGTTCACACTTTCCTCTACTCAACCTTTCATCCATCAACTGATCAGGTTTTGAAAAAAAAAAACGAAGGGGTTCTTTTGATGAAAATAGTTTTTTTTTTTTTTTGAAAAAGGTTTTGGTTTTATAAAAGAAAAAGATAAAATAGTACAGAGATCAAATATGCACATCTCGGGACCCTCCGAATAATGAGTTAAGTTTAATATTAAAATTAATAATTTAAGTTAATTAATTGTGAGGAAGACGAGAGGGATCTTGAAGTGTTGACTCCTTGATAGAGAAGCGGGGGCTACTACTGAGTAGAATGCAGAACCTCTCCAGCGTGCGTCCCCTGGGTTACTCCGCCAGGGCTTTGCATATAGCGGGCTCCTCAAACCGCGATCAAGTCTCTGGTCTTCGAACTTATCCTCTTCTTAAATTAGAGGCTTCCTTTCAGAACCGGAACACCGTACACCTCCCTTGGTTCTCGCATTCCGTACCGAAGGGTCTCTTTATCCTGGAAACCTCGGATCCCCTAATAGGCTAACGGTCATGAAGACAGAAGGATCTCTCTTACGGCTGTCTCAGGAAACTCGGGCCCCCATTGGTTAACGGTGTTGTACTGACGAGAACTACATAAAGAATCTTTATTTTGTTTATCTTTTGTGACACTTTAATATTTATAGGCCTGATAAATATAAAGTTGGTATGATGATTGGTGACTTAATTAACCCAACCCTTAACCTCCCGAACTGAATGAAATCCTTGGTAAAGGTGGCACATAATCCTAAAAGCGTGCAATCCGAAGATTACTGGTGCACCCGTAGGGAAACCGTCTTTTACCAAAAACATCATTCAATCATCTGGCCATTGCTTAGAATCCGGTTTGGATATCAGAAGCCCGAAGGATCTGTCTCACTACCGGTTTCCTCGCCTTGGATCTAGCTCGGGACTACCAGAAGCTGATTATACCCCTAGCTATTTAATTAAGTTAAGGTTGATTTTATTTATTAAATTAATCATCATTCAAACTTGTCACAAGATAAACAAATAAAGATTAGGAGAAGATAACACAACAAATAATGAAAAATAAACTACTACTAATAATAATAAAAGTCTACATATCGAAATGGGTTCATGATAATAGAAAGATACAACCATATCGAATGATCAACCCAAGAACATGGCTGCTCATAGACAAGCTCTGCATCTTCAAGTGCTATGCATCTAACCACCTCATGACCCTCGATGTTTTATTGCATATGAACTATTCTATGATCCTCTTCTTGGCCAAGCTAATCAAGGTAGGTCGAAGCCTAACCATTGAGGGATGTTAGGAGGACCAGGAGGCCTCCCAAAGGACCCCAAGATCTCTGGAAGAAGCTTGGTAGTCGGCCCAAGAGAGCACAAAAAGGGATGAACAAATGGTGAGGGGTAGCTTACTATTTATAGGCCTTTTAGAATGATCATGGGCGTGCCATATGGGAAAGAACGGGCGTGCTCTGCCTTGTTCCCCAAGTTTCATCGTTTTCCAGGTTCGCTGCGTTGTCTTCTAGCGTGAAGGGCCTTCGTTCAAGTGTGTGTGGGCATGCCGGGTCACTCCTGGACTGTTATTATCACTGTTTAAGTCCCGAGATTGTCTTCAAACATACAGTGAACATGCTTCAAGTCTCGTATCTTCAGGAATCTCCAGTTTTTGCTTGTTTTTGCCCAGAAATCCTCTATTTCCGTCTTGGTGCTCCAGTTTCCTGAGAAACACAAATAGGAACGAATTAAGCATCAAATATCAATAATATAAGCCTAATTGTATCCTACTATGAGACTGTTTATGCCTGTTTTATATGTTAATAATGTGAGTTATCAGTTCGTTCTAGCTCCTTTGAAGACATTTGGCCGTGCCCCCTTTAAAAGTTTCTATAATTGCTTGGATAGGAGCGTTGGGTATAAAGATTTTTTTGAAATTTCTAACACATTTTAAGAGGGACCACTTGCCTTTGGATGCTAAAAAGGTCCCTAAGGGTGTGATTATCACAGACTCTAACATGTTTGCTATGGTGGGGGACACCCTCAAGGTGTTAGGCTAATGGTTGTGTGGGGATTGTGTGTCCCTACATGTCCTCAGTCGGGCTTGTCATCATGCTAATGGGATTGTCTGCTTTCGTTTGGATGTGGGAGGGGAAGAAGAGTACATTATGGGGATCTGTAGGCCTCGGGATCCTATTGGTGAGTGTGAGGTTGTTCCCGAATGGGGTGTGGGTGTGGATGTGGATGTGGGTTTTCTTAACCGATTCTTCTCTCTCTCCATTGAGACTGCTAAGAGCATTCCAAATATTTGTTGTATGGTGTTTGCTCAAGATTTAACTACTGCCTTGCGCAAGGTGGTGGCTATGCCAGACTCGGTTGATTCTTGGGTTAAACTGGTGTTGTTATTATGTTGCACGTTGTTGGTGGTCAAACCATCTAATAGATAAGAACCTTGTAATGCTTGTAATATTAAGAAGGCAATGGCGGCATGGAGAGATCGGGATGGGTTTACTGAGCTCATGGTATCTTATCTCAACCAATCTATGGAAGAGAGATTCAAACCAAGGGGGTGTGCTTGTTGGGCCTGGTTATATTGGGAGTAGTGCTAACGTTAAGCAACGTCTTCGGAGAGTTGCTGATGGTCATTTCACTATTGTGGTCAAAGTGTTATATTCTTTTGGCATTTCTATTTTAGGGCATTATTGGATAAGCACCTTATCCTACCCCACTAGTTTTTCTTTATTCTTTGCTCACCTATCCACCATTTTTTGATGAAGTCGATTGTGTCATGGGATGCTTTAAATCCTTCCCCAAAGGGACTTCTTATAGGATGCTTTAAATCCTGCCCATACATCTCCCCCTTGGTCAATTTTGTTTATGTGTAACCAACTAGATTATATGGAGGATAACTGTGTGGGATAGTTGCAACCTCCTCTTCCTTGCGTGGCACTTGGATGACGGCACGATTATAAGGGACGCTGGTGAAGTGGCTAAAGTTATGGGTATTATCAAGTTTGAAGGACTGTGGTTGGGGCTTGATCTTAACATAAAGAAAACTGTGGTTTTTTGGTCTTCGTGTAATGAGAATACGGTGAAGGAAGGTGTGTCCCTTGTGAGATTGGGAGACCAAATTTGGACATTACATTTCTCGGAGCGGCGGTTAGTCAGGAACCTGGTTTTATATGTGGCTTGGTTGTGAAAATGGCATCATGTGCGATGGACCTTATGACTTATCTACCTAGATAGTTGGACCCTTAATGTCAGCTCCTTCTGTTACGCTCCTGTATGGGGGTTTTTTTGTTATTGTTTTCCCTTCAAACATGTTAGCCCATGTTTGTTGAGTATGTGGTTTATGTTTTTGACAAAGTCCAACTAGAGATGACCGATGACATAGTGGTTTGTTGAGGGCCATTTTGTGAGGATTTACAATGGAGGTTGGTATCTCTGCCTATGAGTTTTGGAGGTTTAGACCTATATTCAGTGAGAGATGCTTTAGCCTATGCTTTTGTGGCCTCGAGGAGGAAATCTTGCGCTTACAACACCACATCCCGAAGAACAGTGGTATGGATGGGCTAGTCTCTGATTATGGGAGCGCAATGGATAGCTTACATGGGTTCCTCCCCGATCTCGATCTTGGCGGTTTCGCAAATAAGGACATTACCCTCCCAAAGGCCCAACATACTTTGGCGAGTGCCTTTTATAGTAAAACCATCCATAGGTTAGGAGAGCAGCTTAACTTATCCCCACGTCAGAAAGTAATGTTTACCCCCCCCCCCCATGCCCAAGATTTCCTGACTATTGTCCCCATTGAAGGGTTAGGCTAGCGCATGTCCACGATAGAGTATCGATCCATCCGTAGATAACGGCTAACGATACCCACGTTCTCTGTTGGTGAACCTTGCCTATTTTCCATAAGGCTTGTTTGGATAATTATAGGAATCACGCGGTCAATTGCAGGGGTTTTCAGAGTTTAAATTTTGATACGACCGGGTGAAGGACTACGTGATGTCCATAAGCAGGCTGGTATCTGATGTGCCTGGTTTTAGTAATTAGAAAAGCAATCATTTTTCCCGGTGCCAAAAACTTTGGTGTTTTAATTTCAAAACATTGGTTTTGGGGAAAACATGGATTTTTACAAAACCGTTAAACAAGTTTTAAATTCATAAGTAAACGATAAATACTTAGAAACTAAAACCAACACATAGGCAAAGAACCTGACGTGTATAGTATAGATTTCTAGGGTAAATACCGAGTATCGTATTCCAAAGAACACACTTTCCCCTACTCAACCTTTCATCACTTTAATTAATCGGGCTTCGAAAAAGAAAATAAAACGGAGGGGTTCCAAAAGAAAATAGTTTTTGAAAAGGTTTTGGTTTTCAAAATAAAAAGATAAAAATAGTAGGATTAGAAAATATGCACATCTTGGGGACCCTCCGTATAAGTAGGCAATTTATATTAAAAGTAGTAATAAGTTTAATGATTGGTGAGGAGAACGGGTTTTAAAGGTCCGTTCAAAGTTGGGAGATGGGAAAAGAAATAGAAAAGGGAAGACATTCTAGCAACTCTATGGGTCACGCACAAGGGAAGTGTACGAGTCCCCATAAAGGTGTCTTCAGCCTGTTGGCTCGTAAGCCCGTCTTCTCTTGGTTGACAGTGTGGTGTTACTTAACTCACACTAGCCATCTAGCTTCTTGGAAAGCTTGAGTTCTGCTTGTTAGGCACTTCCCAAACCACCGCAAAGCCACTCATTTAAGCACAGGGTTCTCTATTTTACCTTCTTAAATTTATGTAGAGACTTAATTCCGACCGAGAATCCCTTCCACGTCTCTCAACTCTCACTTTCCTTACCGAAGGATATTACACGGCATCATCATGTGTGACGGGGGACCCTCTAAGAAGTTAACAGCGTTGTACTAACAAGAGCTGGGTAAAGTATCCTTGTTTTACTTATCTATTAAAAGTGACAACTTAATTATTTATTGATCTGATAAATTTAAGTTTGGTTTAGTGATTATGTGACTTAACAAATCCAAACCTTAACCCCCGAGAGTTATGAACGAAATCCTTAACAAAGGTGGAACATAATCCTAAAGGTGTGCAATCCGAAGATCTTTGGTACACCCGTAGGGAATCCTCCCTTTGCCAAGAAAGTCACCCACACATTTGGTAAGAAGTAGAAACTTGTCACCCGGATCTGGTAGTAAAGACAAGAACATGGATGCTTCCAACTCATAGACAAGCCTTCAACTTCCTTGATCCTATGCCTCAAATGTGATCCTCATGACCCTCGATGTTTTATTGCATGTAAACTACTCCTACGGTTCCATTCTCGGGCAAGATAATCAAGGTAGGATAAATCCTAACCTTGGTGAGATGTTAGAATGGCCCTATGGCCTCTCAAAAGGCCCCAAGAACTCTGGAAGAAGCTTGGAAGTTGACCTGAGAAGGCACAAGAAGGAATAAGAAATGAATGAGTTGAGCTCGCAATTTATAGAGCCCCACGTACTTTCTGTTGCTGTAGGATCTGTCTTGTATGGTGTGCACGGGCTTACAGGTTGGCAAACTTGATTTTCTTGTCTCCCAAGTTGGCTGCTTTGTCTTCTAGTGCACGGGGCCCTCGTGCAAGTGAGCATGGGCATGCTTGGTCAACCCCGGGTCAATTTTATCATAGTTTTAGCCTCGAGAATGTCTTTGCACATCCTTAGAACATGCTTCAGGTCCCGTATTCCCAGGAATCTCCGGTTTTAGCTGTTTTTACCCGAAAATCATCTATTTTTGGGTTGGAGCTCCAATTTCCTGAGAAACACAAATAGGAACAATTAAATAGCTATAATTATCAATTTAAGACAAATTTTTCCCTATAATGAGACTAATTATGCATGTTTTAAATGTATAAATGATGGCACATCAGTATCTCTGCTAAGATGGAGGTTCCGGTGAATTACCTGACCGAACCTTTGGAAGGGAGGTTCACTCTACGTCCTGCGGATGTTCTAGTGTATGGTTGGGCAGGCGGAGAACACACCTGTATGGACCTGACTAGGGTGTCTCTCCTCTTAGGTTGTTTGATCAGTTTGCTCTTTTTGCTAAGTAAGAACTTGCTATCTTGATACTTAAGTGTTTAGCAAGTCCTTGTAAATCAGATTATAAGCACAGCGGAATGTATAAGTTAAAGCAACACTTTTTATACTAAGGAAGAGTTATAACTCCCCCTTGATGATTGAAACTAATAAATGACAAGTATTTATTATGAATCTAAGCAGTAAATGAGAATTAGATACTTAGACAGATTCACAATAAATACAGAAATGGAATAGAACAGTGATAGTGTTTGAAGGATTTTTCTATTAAAATCAATGTCTAAAACAGGAGGTTGAAGCCTCCTATTTATAGACGTTTACATACATGTAACTTGCCCATAAAGCAAGTATACAAATATCAGAAACAAGTTGCACAAGTTGCAACATTGAAATAAACAATTACAGCTAAAAGTAATAATAAACAATAAAACTACTGATGCAAAAGGCGGTGGAAAATATCTGATGCTAAGTGCTGATGAATGACAAACTACTGATGAGTAGTTTGTCTTCAGTAGTTCTGAAGTGAACTTGTCTGGTTTGGACTTCAGAACTTCTGATGAAGTTTCTTCTTCAGCACTTCTCATATCTTCTCTTCAGCAGTTCTTTGTTTTCTTTTCAGTACTTCTATACTTTAGCCAAAATGACAGAAGTGAATTAGACTAAGGTTTCCAAAAGTGGTTTCACCAATCCTCTTTGTCCTAACAATCTCCCCCTGGATTGATGAAGCCAAAACCTTACTAATTCCTTATGTTTTTCTTCTGTCTTGAATAATCTTCCATATCTCTTTGTACATGGTGTTCTTGAGCTGGTTTAACTGACCATCAGATAGAGATCCTCTCTGTGGTTCTAGATGTTGAATTGTGAGCAGTTCTTGTGTTGACAGTTTCTTCAGATCACTGATCTTCTTGTAAGCCCTGCTTGAGAGGTCTCTTCTTGTCAATAATACTGAGTTGTTATCAGTAAGTGACCATCTGATGATAGGTATCTTTGACTTGTTAAAGTCAGAAGAATAGGGAACCAGACTTGTCCCTTGGGTTGATGGTCCTGAGTGCTGGATGTTTTCAGTTTCAGATAGCCTCAGGTGGGATTCTCTTCCTTGTTGTTGTTTCATATCAGGCATCTGAAGAGTTGGGAGATGGTGTTCAGTCACTACTCTGGTATGCAGCTTTTCTTTGATGGTCTTTTGTATTTGGTAGGCAAAAGTGGAAGGATCCCTGAATTGTGTTAACAGAGGTTTCTCCTCAATGTCAAAATCTGAATGGACTATTGAACTTCCTTCAAGTAGTACCATTTTGAAGTCAGTTTTGACATTGTCCTCTGCCTTCTTTCTCTGAGTAGCAGGTCTTCTTGATACACCAGAAGTTCTAACTACTGATCTTGAAGGATCAGCATTTTGAAATTTCTCTGGATTTGCAGCTTTGGCAGCCAAGTATTTTCTGTAAGTATCCATTAGTCTTTCTTCTTTCCATCTGGATACTGAGGCTTTTGAACCATAGCCCTCTGCTACTAGCTCTTCTATAATCTGGGCTCTCTTGGCCTTTCCTTCTTTGCTAGTGGCCATTTTATCTGCAAGCAGTTGTGCTCTTCTTGTCAGCTCTTGCATAGAGAGTCCTTTGAGTGTAAAGGCTTTAGTCTTGCTGTTCTTGGTAATGTAAGACACCAGTTGTTGTCTTTTATCTTGTTCAGCAATCTCATCAAGGCTAGCCTGCCTTTGTAGTTCAGCTTCATAAGCCTGAAGTTTTTCTTCATGGCTTAAATCTAGATCATCCCTTTCTTCCAGAGTTTTCCAGATCAGATCTTCTCTGGCCTTCTTGTTGGCTGCAACTAAGCTCTTCTCTAATAATTTAGCTGATTGAGAGATGGGAGAAGGGTTTAGTACAGTCATTGTTGTAACAGTTGTAGGCCTGATAGGATCAGATGTTGGTTGAATGGGAGCAGTGGTTCTGGAAGGGTCAGCAGTTTGAGGTTTGGAAGTGTTAACCTCTGATGGGTTGACAACTGCTGATGGTTTGTCAACTACAGAAGGATTGTCTTCAGTACTTTCTGATTCTTCATCAGAAGTTTTGCCATCAGAAGTTTCTTCATTGAGCCTTAGGGATTCTTCAGATGTTTGGGTCTCATCTTCTTTTTCTGCTGCTTCAATCTCTTCTACTGAGACACCAAACTGTTTGGCCAGTTTTTCTTTCCTGGCCTGATCTTTTTGATCTCTTTCAAGGATGGCCACTCTTGCCCTTATTCTGGCTTGGAATGACTCCTTAGGTTCCCTGATCTTCTCCCCCTTTTTGGATTCATCAATTTTAACTTTTGAAGTTGAGGGTTGGGAGAATTTTCCTTGAAGATGAGCAATCTGGTTGCTGTTGAAGTCTATTTTGTTGGACAGATCATTCATCTTGGTCTTGATCACTCCAAATTGATTCTTGATAGACAGCTCCAAGTTAGCTGTGTATGTTTGGAAGTGATTTCTGATGAGAGTATTCATCATGTGGTACAGGGGACCCTCTGGGCTGCATAGCTGGTTCAGGTCTATGCTTGTTTGCCCAGGGAATTGGGTAGGCATTGTTGTGAAGGGGGTGTTTTTGGGAGATCCTCATGTTGTACAGAGGATGTCACTCTAGGGGTTTTAGGGATTTAGTGGGCTTTAACCTGTGCAGGGGTGACTGGCTTCTTGAGCCTGGATACCCCTGAAACAGGACCTTCATAAAGTGCCGTCAATTCAGTAGTTTGTGTGTGTGAAACATCATCCAAATTAATGGAATCATCTGAATCCCTGATGTTGCCCTCAATGAGGACTGTCTCAGTTAAATCATGAGCTGAGCCCAACTCAGTTCTCTCATGAACCTCTTGTTCTTGGTACTGAGGATTTCCTACTTCAAGCATTAAGCCTTCATCAGTAGTTGCCACATCTGAGGTCTTAGCTATGTTACTTCTATCCTCAGATCCACCACTGGGTGGTAACTGAGTAGTAGCAGCCTCAGATGCCCCAAGAGTCTCTAAAATTGGGCTTAAAGACTCTGGTCCACCCTCATCTCTTGGGATAGGGCTAGAGATGTCCACATCCATGTCTGATGTAGTGGTTATGTCCCCTGTTTGTTGTGGTTGTAGGGGACTGACATAATCAGATGGGACCTTCTCTTTTAGCCCAGAGAGAAGTTTGGCAATTTCTATTGCCTCTTGTTCAGAAATTTGTGGGGTTGGTTCAGTAGTTTGGCAATAGGTGAAAGTTGTTGTTCAGCAGTTTCAAAAGAAGAGTGTGTTTCAATAGTTTTTCTAAGTCTTTTTCTTTTGAATAAAATGGTTATGGGTGCTCTTGGTGGGGTTTGAGATGGATGAGACTGAGAGGGTGTTTCAGTCTCACCTATTTGAAGAGCAGAATGCTCATGAGCATGTTCAGGCATCTCAACTTCCTGAACAGCTTTTCTTTTGGGTTGGTGGGTTGTTGTTTTTGTTGGCTTGGGCTTTTTGGCTTTTGGTGGTGTGAGTTTGGAAGATGTGGGCTTCAGGGGGACTTGTTGTTGTTCTCCCTGATCATCTTCTGGCCAGGCAGCCGGTTTGTTATGCCTTGAGTATGCTTGTGATGTTAAAGGATTTAAAGTTGAAATTTTTCCCACAAGCACCTCATTACCCAGTTCCCCTATTATGCACTGCATAATGAACCTTGGGTACAACAAAAACTTTTTCTTGGTATTATTGTGATGTAACACCAACTCATTGAAAAATAGTTTTGATGCCCTGAATTTAGTTTCATTCACAATGGAATGAAATATTGGTTGAAAAGTGGAGGGCATCTGGTCATAAGACCCTGTTTTTGGACTCAAACACATAATAATATAATGAAACAAAAGCTTGTATTTTGGTTCAAAATATTTTTTAAAGATTGTAGCATGGGAGAGAGTACCTTGATAACCACACTCAGTCATGGTTAGGTGAATATCAGAATTAGCAACATGGTCAGGGGCAGTTACATCATCCAGACCCAGTCTTGTTGCCAGTGTGGCCGGTGTGATGGTCAGTGGTTTCCCTTTTATTCTTGAGTTGAGGGAAATGACTTCATCATCCGTTGTCACCGTCTCAGCATTTGCCCAGAACTCATTCAGAGTTTCAGTGTGAATTGGTGGGTTTATTGTGAGAGCAGTAAAGTATTGGGATTTTACGACAAGATCAATGATCTCATCGTATTGGGACCAGCCTTCTTGTTTTTCAAGAAAGGCCCTTTGATTGTGTCCCTGTTTTAGAACTAGAGCCATGTGGTTTGGGTTTTGATCGAACAGTTGATTTGCAGGTTTAGGTTAATGAGAGAGTTTTTGAGAGAGAAGGAGGGATATTTTGAGTTTGAAAGGATAAGTGTGGAGAAAAAGGTATTTATCAGAAGTTTTAACCGCTTGAATCTTCTTTATTAGAAGTTTTTGAACCGCCTTTGGTTAAAAATCTTTTTATCAGAAGTTTTAAACTGATTAGGTTAAACCTCTGATGATGGGAAAAGTCAGATTTGCCCTTTTGACTTAAACTGCTGATGAAGGATTACTTCATCAGTAGTTCCCATTTCCTCTTCAGTAGTTTTAACAGCTGATGAGAAATGTTTTTATAAATACTTTTATTCATAACTTCTGAAGGTTATTTTATCAGAAGTTACACACTTTTCAGAAAATTATCCCCATACTGATGTTTGTTCATCAGTAGTTTCTCTCTTTTCAGAAGTTTTGTTTCAGACTTTTTGTCTATTTTGTAAGTGAAAAGTGAAAAATTGCAAAATAAGAAAATAAACACTTACAAATTTAGCATCCCAAGCATGGATACTAACTTCTGAAATGTTGATGTGTCAAGGGGTTTTGTGAAGATGTCAGCTATTTGATTAGCTGTTGCAACATGCTTCACCTCAATCTTGCCTTTTTCATAGCAATCTCTTATGAAATGGTACCTGATCTCAATATGTTTGGTTTTTGAGAACTGTACCGGATTTTGAATGATGCTAATGGCAGATTTGCTATCTACAAACAAAGGTGTCTTGGTCTCTTTGATTCCATAATCAAGAAGTTGATATTGGAGCCATTGTATCTGTGATGTACAACTTGCAGCTGCAATGTATTTAGCTTCAGCAGTTGAAGTTGCAACAGATGTTTGCTTCTTTGATTGCCATGACACTAGACAGTTACCCAGGAATTGACAACCACCAGATGTTGACTTTCTTGTCATCTTACACCCTGCATAGTCACTATCTGAAAAAGCTGATAACTTGGTATTGCTTGAAGCAGGATACCAAATTCCAAGTGTTGGAGTTCCTTTCAGATATCTGAAAATTCTTTTGACTGCTATAAGGTGTGATTCCCTTGGTGCTGATTGATATCTAGCACAGACACATGTTGAAAACATAATATCTGGTCTAGAAGCAGTTAAGTATAAAAGGGAACCTATCATGCATCTGTACATGGTTTGATCAACCTGTTTTCCTTGATCATCAGGTTCAACTTGTGTGATAGGTGTCATGGGAGTGGAACATGATTTACAGTCATTTAAAGAAAATTTGTTCAATAATTCTTTAACATATTTTGATTGATGTATAAAAGTTCTATTTGTTTGTTGCTTGATCTGCAGTCCTAGAAAGTACTGCAGTTCTCCCATGGTACTCATCTCAAATTTTGATTGCATGAGTTTCTTAAAATCATCACACAGTTTTGTGTTTGTTGAACCAAAAATGATATCATCAACATAAATTTGAACAAGTAAGACATGATTTCCAACATGTTTAATGAAAAGAGTTTTATCAATGGCACCTCTTGTAAAGTTATTTTTGAGTAAAAAGGTGGAGAGTGTATCATACCAGGCTCTTGGAGCCTGTTTGAGCCCATAAAGAGCTTTGTCCAGTCTGTACACCCACTCAGGATGAGAAGGATCCTCAAACCCAGGTGGCTGACAGACATACACCTCTTCTTTTATTTTTCCATACAAAAATGCACTTTTCACATCCATTTGATAAACTTTAATTTTGTTGGAAATGGCATAGGCCAGAAATAACCTGATGGCCTCAAGCCTTGCAACTGGAGCAAAGGTTTCATCATAGTCAATTCCCTCTTCTTGAGAGTACCCTTGAACTACCAGTCTTGCCTTGTTCTTGATTATCATACCAGCTTCATCTTGTTTGTTCCTGAAAACCCATCTTTTGCCAATTGGTTGCTTGTTTGGAGGTAAGGGACAGATTTCCCAGACCTGTTGCTTGTTGAACTGAAGCAGTTCATCTTGCATAGCTTGCACCCAATTATTGTCTTTGAGGGCTTCATGGTACTTCTTTGGTTCCAACTGTGAAATAAAGGCTGAAAATAGGCAAAAGTTGGAGAGCTGGTTTCTGGTAAGAACACCTGAAGCTATATCACCCATGATTTGATCAAGTGGATGATCTCTGTGTTCAATCAGTTGTTGTAAACCACTGACATGTGTAGTTGGCTCTTGTTCTTCAAACAAACTACTGAGGTCTATAATATCTGGTTCAGCAGTTTTAGCTTCTTCAGTAGTTGCAGGTGCTGAAGCAGATGTTTGAGTTTGGCCTTCAGTATTTGTTTGATCAGAAGTTTGAGAAACTTCTGATGGTGTTGAAGTTGACTTAATGACTGTTTGAGGAGTCCATGGTGTAGGATCCTCATCTTCAAACCTTTGATCACCATAATAAGTAGGTTTGGAAGGAGTACAGTCTTTTCAGGTCCAAAGTGGAAGTTGTCAAGGTCAAAGAGTTCAGCAGGATGTGCTGGAATAAGAGTGTGTTTTGACTCATTGAACTTGACATTCAATGTTTCTTCTACTATCCTGGTGTGAGAATTAAAAACCTTGTAGGCTTTTCTAGTTGAAGAGTAACCAAGAAAGTAACCTGAGTCAACTTTGGCAGCAAACTTTGAAATAGATTCCTTTATGTTCAAGATGAAACATTGACACCCAAAAGCCCTGAAAAAGGAGATAAGGGGCTTCATGCCATGAAGAACTTCATAGGCAGTCTTAGAATGTCTCTTGACCACAAGAACTCTATTCTGAACATAACATGATGTGTTAACTACTTCTGCCCAAAAGTACAAGGGCAGTCCAGAATCAGCTAACATTGTTCTTGCTCCTTCTATCAATGTTCTGTTCTTCCTTTCTACTACACCATTTTGTTCAGGAGTTCTGGGAACACTGTATTGTCTAATAATCCCTTTAGACAAACAGAATTCATCCAGAGTTTTGTTCCTGAACTCTGTCCCATTGTCACTTCTAATGGTTTTGACAGATAGAGAGTATTGTTTCTCTACTTGTAGAATGAAGAACTTGATGATTTCAGCAGCCTCATCCTTGGTGAATAAGAAGAATACCCATGTGAATCTTGAGTAGTCATCAATGATGACTAAGCAGTACTTCTTTTTACCAAGGCTCATAATCTTGACAGGTCCAAATAAGTCCATATGGAGTAGTTGAAGACATGCAGTTGTTTTTGATTCTTCAATAGACTTATAGGAGGACTTATGCTGTTTTCCCTTTAAACAGGACACACAGTGTTCTTGACACTGGTATACTTTCAAAGGTAGACCTCTGACCAAGCCCATTTTTGTGACTTTATTTATGGTTTTAAAGTTCACATGGCCAAGTCTCCTGTGCCAGAGATCTGTTTCTGAAGTTGATGCCCTTGAGAAGAAACAGGCAGTGTTGTTCAATACTTTGTCTTTCTCAATGTCCACTGCATAGACATTGCCACATCTTTTGGCAATCAGCAAAGTATGATCTTCAATAATCTTCTCTATCAACTTCTGGCCTTCTGGTGAGATGATCTTGCATGCTGTCTTTGTGAAAAAGGAAGAATATTCTTTATCACACATTTGTGACACACTCAGCAAGTTGTATTCAAGGTTTTCCACCAGATTGACCTTGTCAAACTGTATTTTGCCAGAGGAGACATTGCCATGTCCTAGCACATATCCCTTAGCATTGTTCCCAAAGGATACAGATCCTTCTCTTTGGCTGATAAAGTTGTTTATCAGGTATCTGCATCCAGTCATGTGCATAGAGCCTCCACTATCAACATACCATATGTTGTTTAAGCCCCTGGAAACTCTCTGCACATAAAAGCAAATTAGTTAGGTTTAGGAACCCAAGCCTGTTTGGCTTTGGGTTTGCTCTTGAGAACAGTTACAGTTTGTTCTTGACCAGGTTGAGAAATCCATGTCTTTTTGGCAATGGATTTTTCATTAAGAACCATGGTGGTATCCTTTTCAGGACCACCATCAACCTTGGTCATCAGTAGTTGTACCATGTTCATTAGATTTTGTATCTCAGCAGTTTGTGAAACTGCTGATGATCCAGGTCTAACTACTGACAAAGAATTTTGAGAAAAAGATTTTGGTTGAGATTTTATCTTTTTCTGAGAAAAGGTGTGTTTCAGGTTGTTGTTTCTTGGGTTTAAAGATTCTTTCATAATCATTTCTGATTTGATTTCCCACAACCTGTTGTTTAATTTTTTGATTGAACTGAATTCCTTTTCTGTATCTACAAAATTCAGTTTTGTAGTTGAACAAACCACAAATTTCACACTCTTTTGCCTTTTGTTTTTGATCTAAAGGCAAATTTCTGACATTTGTGAAGAGATTTTGCTCATCAGTAGTTTTCAGGGTCTCAACTCCTGATGTAGATGAAACTATTGATGGCTTTTTGTCAGATTTAGTTAATACTTCTGAAGTACTTTCCATAAAAATGCCAGGATTTCTGTTTAGAAAGTTTTCATGGAAAGATGTGCATTCTTTCCCTTCAGAAGTTTCATTTGAAACAATTCTTCTCCCGTCTTCAGTAGTTTTGGGAGAAAAATCTGTTGGTGTTTCAACATGATGGTATCCTATGCCAAACTTAACATTTGAAGCACTTTGTTTGTTTAACAATAATTGATACCCCTTACAAGATTCCACCCATTTTTCACATGTGATCCTGGTGTCAGCAAGCTCTTGTCTGACATCTCCCAGGTCATTTAGCATGATTTTAATTTGTTCTTGGGTTTCAATAGTAGAGTCAGTTAATTTAGAAACTTCTTTTGTTTTAGCACACAGTTTTCTTTCTAAATCACATTTTATCTGTGTGTATTTTCTTTCTAAATCATTGGCTTTACCTTGTAAGTGCAGATTTGTCTCTCTTATGAGAGCAAAAGTTTCTTTGCAAGAATTTGAGCAAAGTTTTGTCAAAGATTCTTTTGATACCTGTGACAATGCAGATTTTGAAGTACAGCCTTCAAATGCCATTAAGGCAAAGTTCTTTCTGCCATTGTCTGGTTCTCCCCAGTTGATGTCAAACACTTTGTTGTCTGCATCAGGATTGCACTCTGTGGTGTCAAAAGGAAGACTGCTCCAGTCAACATACCCTGAGGTGAAAAGACTTTGTTGAGAGGGTTGTTGAGGCTGTGGAGGATGTTGAGCAGCTGGAAAGGGAGGGATTGATTGTTGGCTCTGCATCTGTTGAGCAGGCACTTGAACATATTGTACTTGTGGCATGTATTGCTGTTGAGGAGCTTGTGCCTGTACAAAATGAGCGCTCCCTTGAGTTCCATTATTCCTATTATAATTGGGGTTATAGTTATTTCCAGATTGTGATTGGTTAAAGCTAGAGCTTCTACACTCTCTAGCAAAGTGTCCCAACTTCTGACACTTGTGACATCTCAATTTAGATTTGTCAAAACCAATTTTTGTATTACTGGTCAATTCTGGAAATTTCCTTCCTGACCTTTTATAAAACTTGTTAGTTTTAATGCTTAGCATGGCCAGTTGGTGTAATATGTCCATTTCTTCTAAGTCATCACTGCTAAAGTTTTTCAAATCATCCATGATAAAACATAGATTATCAGCAATTTGACTTTGGTCATTATTGTCATAACCTGGGAAAGATCTTTCTGATGAGATCCCAGTGGTTATGTCAATATTGTCATAAGATCCATAGGAACAAGTTGGTGAATCTTGTCCCAAAAGTGTTGTACTACCTGGTAGGTAGTCATCAGCAGTTTTACCAGATGATTGTAATTTCTTCTTTTGATCAATTTCTCTCTCAAAAGTAAGTAATCTCCCATGGAGTTTTGTAAGAGTGAGGGAGCTAAAATCTGGTGAGGATCTTAAAACAATGGAGTATGTTTCCCATTTGTCTGGTAAAGACCTTAAAAATCTATGTAGCATAGACACTGTTGTATAGGTCTGACCATTTAACTTTAGCTCAGATATTAATGAGGAGAATCTTTCAAATTGTTGAGTTAAAGTTTCCCCGTTAATATGAGCAAATGTTTCATATTGTTGAGCTAAAATCTCTCTGGTGTTGGCAATCACCTCTTCAGTTCCTCCAAACTGTTCTTTAAGACAATCCCAGAGTTCTTTGGCACTTTCACAATGTAAAAGACCAGAGTATATCTCATTTGGGAGAGTCATTGCCAACATAGAGAATGCTTTTGCATCTAGCTCAAGTTTTAGGAAATCATCATCTGTATATTCTTTAGGGTCCTTAGGGACCTTAACATTAGTTTCAAGATTAGTATTTACTGGTATGTGAGGACCATATATCACAGATTTCCAACAACCTGTGTTGGTTTGTGACAAGGTATGTGCCATTCTCTTTTGCCATATGTTGTACTCATTTCTCACAAGCATGGCAGGTTTAGTGGCAGAACCAGTATTATGTGGATCCATTTTAAAGAGTATAGATTTGTCAGATTACTCTTTTAAGTGATGGATGTTGATAAAAAGTGAACTTTTGATCTTTTTATTGAATATCAATAAGAGCTTTGTGTCTGATTCTCAATTTGTTAGATTGATATGTGATCAGATAAACCAATGCTCTGATACCAATTGTTGGATCAGTTTGCTCTTTTTGCTAAGTAAGAACTTGCTATCTTGACACTTAAGTGTTTAGCAAGTCCTTGTAAATCAGATTATAAGCACAGCGGAATGTATAAGTTAAAGCAACACTTTTTATACTAAGGAAGAGTTATTACTCCCCCTTGATGATTGAAACTAATAAATGACAAGTATTTATTATGAATCTAAGCAGTAAATGAGAATTAGATACTTAGACAGATTCACAATAAATACAGAAATGGAATAGAACAGTGATAGTGTTTGAAGGATTTTTCTATTAAAATCAATGTCTAAAACAGGAGGTTGAAGCCTCCTATTTATAGACGTTTACATACATGTAACTTGCCCATAAAGCAAGTATACAAATATCAGAAACAAGTTGCACAAGTTGCAACATTGAAATAAACAATTACAGCTAAAAGTAATAATAAACAATAAAACTACTGATGCAAAAGGCGGTGGAAAATATCTGATGCTAAGTGCTGATGAATGACAAACTACTGATGAGTAGTTTGTCTTCAGTAGTTCTGAAGTGAACTTGTCTGGTTTGGACTTCAGAACTTCTGATGAAGTTTCTTCTTCAGCACTTCTCATATCTTCTCTTCAGCAGTTCTTTGTTTTCTTTTCAGTACTTCTATACTTTAGCCAAAATGACAGAAGTGAATTAGACTAAGGTTTCCAAAAGTGGTTTCACCAATCCTCTTTGTCCTAACATAGGTCTTAGGTACAATGGGTTTGCGATGGCTCAGGCTATCTTTAAGGCTAAAGCAGGGAAAATTGCCAAGCATGAGAAAGCGTGCGCTAAGAATCAACATCTTGCTTTTGATACCTTTGGCTCGCTAGCTCTTGAAGTTGTCAGTTTCCTGGACAGAGTGCAGAGAATTGTACACAACAATATCTCGTTGCCGACGACTCAAATTTATGTTTTTATTAAGATTGGGTTTGCCTTTCAAACGGGGGATTGCGCCGCAAGTTGTTTCCCATTTACATGCCATTCTATTGTAATTGTTTTATTTTCTTTATATATGTAATACGTGACTAAGGAAGTATTTAACTTGTAAAAGAAGTCACTAATATAGGATTTCTTGCCAAGTGGTGGTGGCATTTTAAGGTTCCGAAGAGTGGCTTCTGGAATAGGGTGATTTGGGAGATTCATCACACGTCTAGGTCTTTGGCCTAAAATTCGAGTTCGGATGTCTTTAGGGAACCCGTGGAAAAATATTATCGAAGTTGATATGGAGTTATTATAGGTGAATTACTCAATGTCTCATTTCATTACGGGTATCAGGTCGAGGTAATGAGGTTCGGTTCTTGGTGGATAGATGTATGGATGGATGATCTTGGCTTATGTATGTGGCTTCCACGGTTATTTGAAAAAGAAACTGACAAAGTGTGTGTTATGGCAAACTGGTATTGTGTGTTGTCCATTTGTTTTTATGTTGGAAGAGTTCCTTCTTCCTTGGTTACATTAGAGCTAGCAGAGCTCCACAATTTAGATGAGCTTTTAAAAGATGCAATGATTTCCGATAATAAAGACAAGTGGCTATAGAATGAGTTAACGGAGTCGGAGATTGTTAAGTCGGTTAAGGAGTTGTTTAATGAGAGGAAAATGAGGGATGATGTTGTTGTTTTTCCTTTGGAATAAACAGGTCTCTATTAAAGTAGAGATTTTTGGGTGTAGGATGGGGGCGGATCCCAGCTAAAGGAGCCCTGGTTGTCTGAGGTATTCAAGTTCAGTCTATGTTGTGCACGATGTGTGATTCGAAAAAGGAAACGGTAGATCATTTATTTCCCTCTTGCCAAGTTACTAATGGGATCTGGATAGGGTGAGCTAATTGTGTCAAGTCCCCCTAATCTTTACTTTTTAGTGTTAGGGATTTGATTGAGGTTCATACACATCTGAAGGTCAGTAAGGTGAAACAAAAAACGGTCTAGGTCGTGGTACTTATAGCATGTTGGGTAATATGGAGGTCTTAACTCAAAGTGTCAAGCATGATAATCAAGGCTCCTGGTTGGTATCATATGAGATAAGTGGTGCGAGATTGAAGCTGGGTAGGTGCTTGATGTCTTTTGATGGTGTCTGTTTTTTTTCTTTACTTTTGTTTGTTTATCTAGCTGCTTGTTAGGTGTTTATCTATGATATAACCTGCATTTTCACGAACAAAAAAGGGTATAGATAGGGAGAATGGAATGTAAGGAGTTTGTTTTAGCTAAAATAAAGTGATAATGATAGAAAAGTAATTATGAATGGAAAATTATTCAAGTCAGATCATTCAGTTTTTAGTGATGAAAATATTACCTAATAACTGACCCAATTAACTAGATCGGGTTTGGTTTTAACTGTTAATCGGGTTCAGGTTTATTAGATTGGGTTTGATGGTTATCAGTTACAGACATTACTATCAATGATTGGGTTAAATGGTTATCGGTTACACACATTACTATAAATGAAGGAAACTCATTGTTATATTGATACTGAGCCTGCCACGCAAAACGAGTCAAATCTCATTATGATGTTCACTTAATATTAATGATTAGTGAGGTCTTTAAAGATGTTCAAGATTATACAACACTTAATGAAGATACAAAGAAGAAATAAACCAAGTAGCCTAGGGAAGTAGGAGGGAAATCAGGGATAGGAAGAGAAAAAGTCATTTTTCTAAATCTGTTCATTGACTTCCATGGGTTTTTCGAGTGATCCCAAAAAACTTATATTAAAACCAAACGCCAACCCCATTAACTATATCGGGTTTGGGTATACCCATTCCTCAAGTTCGGGTAAACAATTAAGCCATCTTCTCGGGTTGGGTTGGATTTCATTTTCATTTATCGGTTATCGATTAAAACGAACACCCCTACATTCCGTTGTAAATTTCTCAACATGGTGTGGTCCTTCATGGAATTTTCTCCAAAATGGAGGAATTAGGTGATAGGGATTTTGTTTTTGGGAGGGATTCAATTCTAGTGAATGGGTCACTGTCAGGGGAGTTTCAATAAAAAAAAATAGATACACGGCTGTTTTTAGGGAGACCCCTTCCCATTTTTGTTCATTGCAACTATATATGAACTTCATGTCATGATGGCAAAGGCGATAGACACACGGCTGTTTTTAGGTTGTTTAAAAATTTTGAATAACAATACTTATTTATCTTATATGTTCTTTGCGGATTATTCAACATTTATTGGTGAGTGGGATGAATATAATATAAAAAATCTTAGAAGAATTTAAGATGCTTATATATGGTTTGTGTCGATAGGTAAATCCTAGAAAAAGTCAATTATTTGAGGTGGGAAAAGAAGATATTCAGATCACTGGCGGTGTTTAATTGCAAACCAAGTGAATTTCCGTTTACCTACTTGGGTTTGAAAGTGGGTGCAAATGTGAGTAGGATAATTAGTTTGAAGGAGGTCATATACTCTTTCAATAAAAGGCTCTCAAATTGAAAGGTGAAAACTCTTTCTTTTGCGAAGAGGCTAACATTAGTTAAGCTGGTATTGGGAAGCTTGCCTAATCACCTCTTATCATTGTGTGCACCCAAGGTGGTCACAAAAAACTCTTGAGGGTACTAGGAGAAAATTTTTGTGGGGGATTGCGGTTTAAACAATATAATCAAGTGGGTAAGATGGGAGAGGATTGTGGATTCTAAAAAAATGCGAAGCCTCGACATGGGAAGTATGCGGGATCTCAACGTTGAATAAGTTGTGGTATGGTGGTGGCGGATCAGTTATGGGTGAAGGTAATCAATGCCATGCACAAGACTTCCAAATGGTCACTTCAGTTTTTGTTAAGAAATCAACCACGGATGTTTTGAAAACCATAGGCGACACTAGAAAAGGGTTTAGTAAAAGAAATATCGATGTTACACGATGTTGTACAAGTAAAATTGGTGCGGAAACTATATCAATGCTTTGGATCGATCATTAGATGGAAGGAGGGTTGTTGAAAGATTGTTTTCCTTCCATTTGCAAACTGGTTGGGAATGAGAGAGTAATGGTAAGGGACTATTACAAGATATGCCAAGGTATTAATACTTTGAGAATGGCTAGGTTAAAACTTTGAGTGATGAGCACAAGAAAGCAAAAATGGATGGCCTATTTAATGTACTTATGTTGCAGACTGTCATGGAAATTAATGATCAATGGTGCTGGAAGGATGACTCAAACTTGGGCTTCTTAGTATAGAATAATAGGTAATATAGTGAATTGGATCAAATGTATTGTTCTCATTATTCATAGAAGATTATATAATGGTTACTACATTAATACAATGGCTTGATTCTAGGAGGAATATTGACTGGACTCTTAACAGGACTAAATAATTACAAAGACATAAAGTTAGCTATTTGACTATTGACTTGCTAATCATATGGGATTGACTATTGGCTATTGATATGTGTTAATACACCCCCGCAAGATGGAGGATCCATTGGATACGCCAATCTTGGAGAGAAAGGAAAGAAACGGTGATCGTGGAAGTGGTTTGGTGATGACTTCAGCTAGTTGATCTTATGAGCTAATGTGAAAGACCTTTAAGTGACCGACATTGACTTGTTCACGAACAAAGTGGTAGTCGAGGGCAACATGTTTCATGCGTGAATGGTACACCGGTTGGCACAAAGGTACCATATAGAGTAATAGGTAATAGAGCGAATTGGATCAAATGTACTGTTCTCATTATTCACAGGAGATTATATAATGGTTACTACATTAATACAATGGCTAGATTCTAGGAGGACTATTGACTGGACTAAATAATTACAAAGACATAAAGTTAGCTATTTGACTGTTGACTTGCTAATCATATGGGATTGACTATTGATTTGTGTTAATACTTAGTTCATTTGGTATGGCAACGTCTAGCAAACGGATATTAATATCATACAAGTTATTTTCTTTGGAACAAGTTGGCAATTGCGAAATGTAACTTGTTCGCTTGGAGGGCTTAAACTTCCAGCAGGATATAAGGTGGATTCGGTAAGGGAATTACTTCATAATATAAACGGAATGGGACTATCGTCAAATTAAAAGAACGTTGTTCATGCAGTTTATCTATTTACTTTTTGTAGCATTTGGCAAGTGCCGAACACTAAAGTGTTACATAACAAAAGTTATTCGATGTACAAGCTTGTGGAAAAAATTAAGGAAACATCATACTATTGGTTTTTGCACAGATCATGATTAACATCCGGCCCCTCTCACCACCAATATTGTCCACATTATCCTGCTGGGTTGCCTATTCAGAGCTCACGGGTTTTCTTTTGGTTGCCTCGGTGGAGACTTCCCAGGATATCACCCATCCTGGTATTGCTCCCACCTGAGCACACTTAACTGTGGAGTTCTCCTCTCATCCACTAACATTAAACCCCAAACACGTTGGTGATTTAATACGCATTGGATTACTTATGAACCAATGATCTCTCATATCCATGGTCGATGTAGGATTTGCCTAGGGTGTTACACATTGGTCCATGTTAATCTTCTCGGTAAATCGGTATCGTTACAAATACTCGTGCAAGTGACCTGGATAATTGGAGGCGGTTTGTGTGTAGTTTATAATTTTCATGCAACTTGGTAGTTTATCTTGCTCTGTATTTTGCACAGCTTGCATAGGTGGTTTCCATAGCATCTTGCTACGGTGTCAGGTTTGTTGGTTTTAATAAAAGTTTCTTATTGCCACTCAAAAAAGTGTAGAATTTTATAGATCCAAACACACAACAATACAATAATATTGAGCCAACATAAACTCAAAACAATAAACACAAGATTTAGGCGACAAAACGGTGACGAAAATCTTATTTAACCCTGTGACACCCGGCACGTTTAGGTTAACACTTTATAAAACACATAAGTCTACCTTAGCGAAAAAACGTTTTCAACATACTTAACTAGGTCAGTTGAGTCGTTATGATGGTTCCGGGAATCATCGGGAGTCGTTACAATGATCCACGGGATCATTGGGATTCGGTCCATAACCATGTGAACACGGATTGGTGATTTGTAAAATCGTCGGGTTTAACGCACGCACGTAAATCTCGAATCCCGGGAATTGGTGAACGGATGGGAACGTGTTAGTTATCATGCATTATGTGCTTACAATCATTATATGACTTGTCGGTATGTGAATACGTGTTTATATGTGTTAAAATAGTGATTACGCCGTAATTGCATGACATTATAGGTGATTACGCGTAATTGCATGACATTATAGGTGATTACGCGTAATTGCATGACATTATAGGTGATTACGCGTAATTGCATGACATTATAGGTGATTACGCGTAATTGCATGACATTATAGGTGATTACGCGTAATTGCATGTAAATAAGGGGTCATTAGCCTAATCGCCAGTAAGATGGGCGATTAGAGGAAATTTTATAGGCGATTGGGCTAATCGCCAGTAGTTACACGCGATTAGACAACCTAATCGCCTGTAACTGCTGCGTAATCACCTGACGTGTACTAAACGACTAGAAACGCCTATAAATACCACCCTTATGTTGTAAAACATCATTTGTGAAACCCTAATACACCCCAAAGCCACCCCACACCTTATTCAACCTCTGCAACACGTTTTTGATCAAGAAATCACATTTCCAAGCTTTACACCTCATAATCTTACAATTTCAAGGTGTGTTCTTCATCCCAAACCTTTGTAATGATATTGTTTTGATCCCTAAAGGTCCAGACCTGGTTTCTAAACATTTGTGTCTTTGAAAACTCATTAAAATCACTTTCTAAACAAACCCAAACCTCTATGCTTGTTATATGTGATTTATTCATGCAAGATAGGATTTTTATCATTTAAACATGGTTGTTCTTGTATTATTGATATGTTTCTGATCTAAATAAGTTGATATGATGTTAACCTAGGAGTTTGAAGGTTCATTGATGTGTATTATTGATATTAGGCGTTTTTACCCGTTTGAATGATCATGGAGGATTGATGATGATATGTTGTGTTTTATTGATTGTTTGAGGTTAGGGTTTACTCTAGGATGAAGCTAGAATAGTAGGATAGTGTCGGAAAACGTCATTATGTGATAAAATCTGGATATTTGCCATTTAGGGTAAGGTTTGCATGTTGATGTGATGTTTACATGCTAAGTTATGCTATTTTGGGAAAACGCTTGCATTCGGGGCGGCTATATTGATAATAAATTAGGGGTTTTTGCTTGAAATAGTTTGATTAATGTTTTGGGTTTGATATTGGGTGTTTCCACATGTTTCGGATCTGATTGGAAGGTTAAACGCGCAAAAAGGCGACACAGAGCAGCAGGGGCGATTCCTAATCGCCTATAGTAAGGGCGATTGGCCCCAATCGCGTGTAACAAGAGGTGATTGGGAGCCCAATCGCTAGTATATCAGGCGATTACACTTCTAATCACCAGTTGACTTTTCCTAATTGCATGTTTGATTCCTAATCGCGTGTACTGCTGTCATATGTGCATTTTAACATCCCTAAACACGGTTTGACACCTAGGAACATGTTAGGAACCCCGTGACATGTCTAATAACTTGGTAACACGTGTTCGGACTTGTTTATGCTTTAATTGGGCGTTATGCTAGATAGGGTGAATGTTTGCGCATGCTAAGTGTTTAATTGCATAAGTTGCATGATATCTTGTATGTGGCTAACACGTGGGATGTCGGGTCACCAATGGGATGTCGGGTATTGTCTGGTTTGGTCGGTTTACCGTTCAAACATGTTTTCAACCTATACAGTCACGGTCTGGACAATTTGGGGACTGATTAGCCTTCGGGTTAGTAGTCATCACACTTATGTAAACTCATTGATAGGTCGCCACTAGTAGGGACTATTACACACGTATCAGATTTCTATTTTACTGAGGACGCACTCTAAGGTGAGTTTCACGGCCCCTCTTTTATACACTTTTTCTCGGGGGAGAAGCATGCCACACGTTTTTACAAATACAACATTTATCTTTTGAAATGCAATGCTTATGAAACGCAACACTTTTGAAACGCAACGCTTGTTTTAAATTACTATACGACGCAACACAACGCTAAGTCCCTGGGGAAACCATGAATGTGCGGGGCACAACGGGGGAAATGTGGATAGATCTATTGGGCTTGACGAACCCCAACCGACGGCTGGGAGCCGGGCAGGTGCATATTGTCTCTATTTTTGGCAACTCAAACACGGGCGGCAACACACGCTACGCTTGTCAGTAATGGTTTCGGCAACACAGTCGTAGTAGTAAGGAAACGTTTGTTATGTACTTAAAGGTTTTGCATATTTGGTACTTTTGAGATGAAACTCTTTACGCTTGAAACGCTTTGTGAACTTAAAACCTGTGAACTCACCAGCATTATATGTTGACGTCTTTTTGGCATGTTTTCTCAGGTCGCTAAGGTAGCAGCATTGAGTTTAGGCGCACGGAGTCTCACGGCGTCTAGGATCCATTTGCATTTCATTTTGAGTATTATCAGACTTTCATGTTTTACTTTTAAGTTGTAATAAACTTTTACGCTTCCGCAAGTGATGGTTAAATTTTTGAAACTTAATGGCCAATTTACGTTGTTTTCATATCATTTAGATGTCGTTTATTGTGACTGTTGACTTGGATCCTGGTGTGTCACGCGCCTCGCGGTAAAACCCCGCATGTGGAATTTGAGGATGTGACAAACCCAAACCATAAAAACTCCCCCCAATACCCAGAATCTCACTAAACGGTGAGACTCATAAAAGAATATGTTCAACTGATTGTTTAGATCAGTTGAACTCTAAGTTCAAGAACTCAAATAGACAATACTTACAGACCAAGACGAAGAAGACAATGATCAACAGATGATCAACCAGGATTACACAGGCGTAATCCTCAACAAGACAAGCCTCTAATCTACTGAACAAAATACAGAAAGATCAAAGACTTAGACAGATATGAAAACCCTAGATTACAGAGAGAATGGGAGGGACGATGTGTGACGAATAATTGATCTGAGAACAATAATAATCCTTTTATACTCAGTCTCGAATATTCCACCAGCTCAGCCAAGGATTTAATATAAGCCATAGATCTCATGATAATCCAACGGTCACAATAAGTTCCTGAAACAATATCTCAACAACCATATAACAAACTCACCATCCTAGACCACACGAATTGGGCTAGAGAATAGAATGGACTAATATCAGAGAATGGGCTAATATAGCCTTATTATTATAACAAGCCCAAAGAATGTGACAAGGCAAAGAGACAACATTTCATACATGCAATACAATACAAACATATGAATTAAAGATATAATAAGAGATGTATATCTTTTTAACAAAAAGGAATAGTTTTAATAAGCTAAAGATTATGCTTTAGCATTTGTTTTGCAAGTCTTAACTCTTAAACAACACTGAAGAAATTGGTTTGTGATTGAGTGATATTTGCTTTAGAAAAAGGGGAAGGCAACAAAGCCTAATTTGCAACAAAGCCTAATTTGCTAAGCCTCTTTACTTACAAGAGTGGATTTAGATGTGTCTCTTATCTCATTAAGTGTAATCCTTTTTTTATTTTTATTTTTGGACTTTATATATGTGATTTAAAATCTCTCTTTTTTAAGGAAGATCCCTTTCAGATTTTCGATTCATAATATAAATCCTTATGTTTAGAAAAGTATATTGTTTTCATAAACTTGAATAGTTATAAATTAAGTATATTGTTACATAAGCACATTAATGATTGAGTGATTATTTTAGAATCATGCTCACTTTAGCTTGAAGATATGTGGATGGTGTTTAAGTTGTCTTTGTTAACTATTCTGTTGATTCAAGAAATTATCAAGGGAGATTATGATTAATCCACGATCAGACTATGAATTTGACCGTGGAATGTGTTTTTGATTCCTAAGTATTGTTGTAAATCACTATTTTTAGATTGTCTAGAAGACTGGCGGATGGCACACTATCAATGTTCGACAACGTGTGTTACGCTTCTATAATGTTTTGGGCTTTAAGCTTTGAATTCGTTTTGTTGATACATTGGCTAAGCAATTTTGGTCAAAACTGCCACCACTTTTGCATAATTTTGTAATTAAACTTTAGTTTTCATCCAAATCAGTTATAGGTAATTTAATTAAGAATTGATATTAATAACACATCTTCTACAAAATTGTCATTTAAAACTCTATAATTCTAAAGTTAAGCGGTAATGTTTTATTATTATTTTTTTCGCTAGGATTCACTTGTAGAAGACAATGCCCAAAACTGCATTTACTTTTTTGCACCTCAATATGGATTTCTCTTTATGCTTGCTTTTTGTCCCCACACGCTTTAAGAGTTTAAGGTCTTTACGTTTTCCTTCTTTTAAATGACCGACACCGTTGTGGGCAGCCATATCCAGGAATTATAGTGTGCCTAACTAGACATTTAAGTCGCTTGCTAGTTGGATTCTTTGAGCCATACAGCGGAAATTCGGTTTCCATCGCTATTGGTTGGATTTATCACTACCGACACTAGGTTTAGTAACTGAAAATATAAAGTCGTGATATGCTTAATAGATAACAGGACGTGTTATAAGAAATGAATAATGGTACTAGTTTTGATAAGACTTGATACAAGAACCAATATCGGTTCAGTTCGTCTCAGTAACGGTATGATATCAGCAATTTCTATAGCTTACAATACGTTAAAAAAAAATAGTCTAATTTGAATACCTCTCTATTTTCATACATAAATAACAAAAAATCATGACCCTAATTTATGACTTTTGCTATTAATTAATAAATTTGACATCTACAAACACTAATAAATTTTACTTTTAATAAGAGGGTCGTGCAGTTTCTCTTATTACCAGATCTATGACTTTGCCAATGATGTCCAGCCCAGCTGGTTGGAGGTGGGAGGGTTTACTCCTTAGAGGGATTCCTGCCCGGGCTTGGTCTCAGGTTCGAGTCCCCTCACTCGCACTAAGGGGTGAGAAATTCAACACCCGCGTTTGACCTGGATTCGAACTGAGGTTGAGAGGTTGTGCGCCGTTTGGATTCTCCGCTGAAACACACCTTCAAAAAAAAAAAAAAAAAAAAAAAAAAAAAAAAACCAGATCTATGACTTTTATTGACTTTTCATTCTTAAAAATGAAAACATGCAACTAAAATTAGTATCGAACAAAATTTATAAAATAAAATTACTAAAAGAAAAAAAATATACTCACCACTATTGCGTCATTTGAGATTTTACGTGAGTTCCGTAATATCTTATTTTTTTTATTCGAATTTAAATACATCATGCTAAGTATTTAATTGGTTTGTAAAAACTCCAAATCCAATTCTATATCTACACTATGGTGAGCGGCCATCTTCAAGTCGGTGAACATCGGAGTACCAGATCTCATCTACATAGAGTTTTATTAGAACAACAAACTCACACCCACTACACCAATTTCTCAAACGGAATTTAAACCGTCAACCTCTTACGACCTCTTAGAGCATTCACATTTGGTCCATAAAATCTCCTCTATCAAATTACACTAAAAATCACTACTTCATTTTTAAATCTTCTCTCTCGTAATTGAGTAAATTGCCAAAATGGCCCCTCAGGTTTGGCCCAAAATGCTTGTTTGGTCAGTTATCTTTTTTTTGTGCCAAAAGCACCCCTCACAGATCGAAAATTGCCAAAATGGCCCATATTTAACTGAGTTTCTAACTGAGGATGGAAAGTCAGTTAAGTATCAGGGGCATTTTCGTCCTTTCAACTCACTCCTTCTTCCTCATCTTCTTCAACCTACCTGCACCCACCCCTCCTTCCACAACTCCACCACCCATTTCTCTGCTCCTCTCCAACTGCTCCGACGACCTCTCTCTCTCCTCCACCATCCTCTCCTCTCTCTACCCTCACCTCTCTCTCGATATCACCAGAAAAGGAGAAAAACTCGTGAACCGTTACAATCCACTCTTTACAAAAACCCCCCCAAAAAAGCAGCAATACCCTTAATATTTATTTATTAAACAATGAATCTGTAAAAAAAGGAGAAAAACTCGTGAACCGTTACAATCCACCACCATCTCCGCCGTGCACGGCAGTGTTCTGACACTGGAAAGGGTGTTTCCGGCGAACCTCGAAAGATCTGAGTTGGCAAACAACTGTCTGAACATGCTGAAAGTCGTTTAAAAAACACTGAAATAGCCAAAAAAATCCGTCTAAGCAAGCAAAAAACACTCCAAGCCAACCGGAGACTAATCTGAAACAGGTAAGACTGGTCTTAATTGACCGGCAGTCTTGCTTGTCTTGGGTGTGCATTTGTCAAGCTCCTTGTGTGTGGCTGAAACACTCATCCTCTGTGCTTTGAGCCAATAAGTTCCTAACCGGTCTTTGGTTGTCCGGTATATACCAGCCAATTTCATATATATCTGAATACTTGCATAATATCACAATAAAATCATAATTTCATACACATACCTACCTATTTAAGATACAGAAAGTTATATGTTGATTCATTCATTAAACATAATAAGTACTTTAAACTTCCGTAGCCTAAACACTAATCCTGTAATCTGTAATTCCATAAGAACTCAAATGATGTATGACACAGTTTGTATAGTTAAAGACACCTGGGTGTTGCAAGGTGTGGCAAACCGGCACCTTAGAGATGAAATGATTTGGGAATTAGGGTATGTATGATTTGGGAATTAGGTTTGAAGAGGGTTAGTGTTGGAGAAGATGAAGTTCAGATGGGTTAAAAGGGGTTTTAAAACGTTTAAAGATGAAATGACGAAAATGCCCCTGATACTTAACTGACTTTCCATCCTCAGTTAGAAACTCAGTTAAATATGGGCCATTTTGGCAATTTTCGATCTGTGAGGGGTGCTTTTGGCACAAAAAAAAAATAACTGACCAAACAAGCATTTTGGGCCAAACCTGAGGGGCCATTTTGGCAATTTACTCCTCGTAATTAAAATAATAATATCTTTTTCATACTTTTATTATTATATTTTCTCTCTTATCACTAACAACTAATTACAAAAATATTAAAATATTTAATAGGGGTGAACAATGTCCCCTCAAATATAAGGGTGAAAAGTGTTTCCACCAAATAATTTCTTTCTCCTCCATTCACAACCACTTACACTCACCCCATATAATTTGATGGAAACACTCACATACATTTGGTAAACCAAACCAACTCCCCCAAATGTCACATCAGCGTTACATCATTTTCCCTCTTCCCTCCCTCAAACTAAGGAAATGGTTTCCCCCAATTCCCTGCTCTCTATCTCTCTCTCTCTCTCTCTCTCTCTCTCTCTCTCCACCAATCAAATAACTCGATGATCACAATGAATTTCCACCAATTGTGCCATAAAAAGGGTATAATGACACAAAAAAGAGTGTTGTTGATAGCAGTGTCAAAAATGTAACATGACATGCATGCGCATATCATCTTTTAATGACACGCGTTAATGGCACTCTTTCATGACACTAGTTTATGACACTCTTTCATTACACTCCTTTACAACACACGATGCGTGTCATGTTTTTTTACCAAAAAAAAATTATAAAATTACTAATTTACCCCGAATCGATATATATATAGGTTTAGGATCATGTGCAAAACTTATTTTGTGTGAGAAGTGTGAGAACCAATAACATGAAGGCTTATCTTATTATATAGAAGGGCAACATTGTAAATTGCATTGCTAATCTTATTTTAGGAGATAATGTCTAATTTAATTTCGTGATTAATGTAGAGCATTCTTAGGGATTTTGTTTCACATCCTCAATATTATTTACAGAGTTTTTATTAACATTAACGACATTATCATTCATTCTCTGAATATATACGACCAAACCAGCATTCATATTGGTGTGTTTTACTGATGTGAGCACATGGTGTTTTACTGGTATACCATAAGGTTTGAAGGTATAACACACCTTTTGTGTTATTTTTATAAGGAGTTTTACTGATGCAAAAAATATGGTTTTTTTATGCACATTGGTGTTTTATTATAGTCTTGTAAGTTGCTTCATCAACAAGGTGTTTTTACGTTCATACCCGTGTGTTTTATCACCATATTCTCAACTTTGTGTTTTAAACAGTTCCGTGTGTTTTATCATCATCTTCTCCATAATCAAGTGTGTTTTATCTTCATCATACATGATGTGCTCAAAGTGGTTTAGTAATAACTAACTGAATTAACCTAAACTAGACACTCTAAGTTTTAAATTTATAACATAAGACTCTCTAAACCTAAACCACACAACCGGCAAGTGTACCGGTCAGTGCAGTACAGCTAAAGTAAGTCCGAGTATCGAACCCACGAGACTCTACTGGAAAACGTAAACTAGACTCGATTACTTATCTTAAATGCTAACTTAATGTTTTATTGCTTAAAGGGGGGTTTTCTAAAAGACTAATGCAAATAAATAAAATAATAAAACTAAAATAACTAAATACACAAACTGGAGACTGCAACTGAGATCAGATGGATGGGAAGGCACTACCTAGGCTAGAATCCTACACATGAATGATAAAACTTCTAATGGCTATGGAACTGGTGTGGAACCGGGATCTTAAAATACTAAACTTACAGGATAAACTAGAGGACCCTCGACCCTTCTCAAGGAGAAACCTAAGGTTAACTATAAGCCGTTAAACCACCGGTTGAGAGGTTACCCTTACAGGCTTACCTACTCGAATCTTAAAGTACCCGTTAGACAGTCTACCTTACAGCGTGAAAGTCACAATACACCCGAAAGTGCAAGGGGTAACTACAATATTTCTGATAAGACTTGGCCTACAAGGAATGCTAGGGAAACTAGGAAGATCTTCTTACAAAGCCTCTAGATCTAGCAATTTAACACCCTAGACAGACCAACAATCTCGCACCTTACAGCTATTAAGAATTGGTAGAACACTTAGAATCATCTAACTAACAATTACAACCCCTATGGATAACCCTAGGCAATTAACCATAAACTAGTTGCTAACACCCAGTCCGCAACCTAACCCGCATTCATACATGAAAGACATTCACAAAAACGCAAGTGGAGTTTATAAAAGTTATTTAAACAAAACTAAATACGCATATACATCAAACCAGAAAATAAAGAGTTCTTTACTAAAAAATTCACCCACAACCAAAAGTTCCAAAACCAAAAGAAAATAAATCAAACAAGTGCAATCATCTTCGCCTAGGTAGTTCTATGATTTAGCCAATAATTGTCATGGAAAAATCAAAACAATAAAAACTAAACATATTCATGGCGTTCACTACGGGTTTGAATAAAATAAATAAATAAAATAGAACCAACCTGTGCTGACACTTATGCCTCAACCCTTGACTCCACTCTAATAATTCTCCCTGGAAGCTTCTGTCGTAATCTGCTCTTCTCCCTAAGATGTTGAGCGCCTCTTCAAAAAATAATATATCTTCCAAACAATAAAGTCTTTTCCTCCAAGTTATTTTGTGCGCAGCTCCTCTTCGAAATCCCCAGAATGTGCCGCCTCCCCCAATTAATTATATCCTACCTCACCTTTATAATATATATTTTTTTTCCAACCTACAAAGTCAAGGCCTTTTGGCCCAATTTATTAATAATTATTATTATTATTATTTATAGCATTTTAGCCCAGTGCTCTTGACTCGGGTGTTCTTGACTCGATCAAGGTTGCACGTTTACGCTCCAACGTTCATGAACCCCTACAAAATATGAAATAAATTAATAAATACTAAAAAAGACCCAAAACTAATAAAAATCTATAAACAACCTATACTAAATAAAATAGACCGGTACAAGCCTAAAACTAATAAAAGTACATTTAAATGACTCGAAAACTATACAAACTTTACACTGGAAATAGATGTATTTTACAATACATCAATACACAATCAGTAACACATTCAAAAACACAACTATACATACATTTAAAATGTCTTTTAAATTCAAAAACACTAAACCACACAAAAATCCTTTGAACATAAAACACATCATTATCACCTCATGTCGTCTTCATCTTCATCCCTAAAAAAACACTCCGATTTTTATGTTTGTGATGGTGGCTGTCGAATGATGGTTCGGTTGATGGTGGTGGCTTGTGGTGGTTGATGGCGGTTGTGTAGGTGGCGCAGGGAGAGAGAGAGAGGAGAAAGAGAGAGAAAGAGAGTAATGAGAATTAATGGTGGTTTCTATTTTTTAAGAGGTATCAATTAAATGTGAATTAAATGTAGGGTGTGTTTTACCATTATACCCCTAAGTAGCCTAATTAGTAATTATAACTATAACATTATTTACAATAATGCCACTCATTAAATCTAAACCATTGATTAAGATGATCTAATAGTCCAAAACACTTCTTACCCTTCTCACACAAAACACACTTTACACAGGATCTCGACCCCATATATATATATATATATATATATATATATATATATATATATATATATATTGTCACACCTCAACAGCGTACATCAAAAGGCAAGTCATGAGGTAATGAAAATTGTTACCATAATTTTTTAAATCACACAATAATTACATGATGAACATTTTACTTCAAAACCTCTAGCCAAACATGTTTAGTTTTCCCAAATTTATTAAAAAGAAAAAACATGTTCAACCAAGATTTAAGTTTAAACAAAACGTAGTTTTTTTTTAAAACAAAAGAGGACAAAGCCCCTTAAAAGACTTAAAAGACAGGTACAATAATCATGTCCATATGTAGTGCATGCTAAATCGTGATTTCTATTCTTATGCGTCTGTGCTTGAAAAACATGCTTAAAAATATCAACAAGAGTTGGCGAGTTCACGGGTTTTAAGGCAAATTCAAATTTTCCTTGTTCAAAAATGTATGATTGAGTATCGACTAAACCAAAAAACAATGTAGACTAGTTAGGTCATATAAGCATAATCGCAACCTAAGGCTCTTAATCAAACCAAAACAATCATTCCATACTGCGCTCCTAGAGCGACTTTAATCAAATATATTCTCCCGTCTGGACAAGCACGACTGTGACGGGAGGAGGTGTCAAACCCAGTATATCTATCAACATATTTTGTGACTCACAATCTAGAGTTAATGATTAAGACTGCAGAAAGTTCTCCTGCGGGAATAAACATGCGTCCAATGCATACAACATGCAGTTACCAAACGCCATCATAATGTTCTATACAGTTCTAGTCTACCCATCATACAAGCATGTTTAACCCCCAATAGTAAAAGCGTTCAAAACATTTAAAATGTAAAGGGGCCGTGACATTCACCTAAAAAATTCTAAGTGTCCCCAAGTTATTCACCAAACTTCATTTGACATAGTTTTTAAATAAAAGATTAAGTTTTCATAAACCCTTACCCTAAGGACCCATTCGTGACCATGACAAGTAAGCCTAACACTTAATCATAGTCAAATTATATTAGACCACATATCGCGTTTTAATATTTGACCCTTAGTTTTATAGCTATCTGATCACACACGTATATAAATTCTAAGTCAATTTTCACATAACTTTACTTAGTAAGCCTAACACTTAATCATAGTCAAATAATATAATGTAGCACATAATTTCATAGATCTACTACATCTAAGACTCATTTTTCATAAAAAAAAAAAAGGTCATTTCTCAATAAAACGCGACCATTCTTTGTAACACTCATTTTTACCTTTAAAGTGTCTAAATTTTATGGAGATCATTTAAGAAAGTCAACTTACAAGTCTTATGTCATTTTTTTTATTTAAATAACTCATTTAAACTATAAACACGTGTCAATTCGTCAAGTTATCGCCTTGTAAGGCGTTTTCTAGCAATTTCAACGCATACCAAATTTCCAACATCACATATAATCTATGGATATCCTAGAAACTTATTTCCCATGTTGGGACCTGAACATTAATCATAAAACAAGACCAATATTGTTGTTCTAAAACAATTTTGAAAAGTAGTCGTTTAATGTTAAAACTTACATTTTAACGACTTTTAACACATAGTTTTACATTGTAAGCATTCATTAACATGACAAACTTAGTATACATTACATTCTAACACCAAATAATCTGTTTTGCATCAGATCTTAAAACAATCACTTTTTTCACGTAAAACTCATCGAGAAGGTGCAACTTTGCGTATCTTTTGTAAAGACATTTAGGTTTTTATGTTAGGACTTTTGTAAGAACTTTAACACATCTTATTTCTCTTCAAACTAAACCATGAAAAAACTGTTTTGAAACATCCTACTTAAAAATCCGTTTTTTCACGTTTTAAACCGAAATTTGCATCTTGATCGTACATGCAAGATTTCCCAAACGTGTAGAAAGTTGAATAATCCACATTTTAAACTTATCATAACCTTCAAAATTATTATCATTTTCGAATTTAACTCAACCCCAACAACAATCAAGAATCAAGAATAACTAACAAATCAATGCACATGCATTATCATAACCATCATTTAAGCCACATTTCAACTATCACATTCATGTACCCATCATCTAAATCAACCTAAACATCAAAATGTTAAAAAAAATGAGATTCTAAAGCCCTAATAAAAACACTTTGCATGTATCAAAAACATGATCTAAGCATATGTTCTAGTAGTATTAACCAAAACTATATATCTTATATACATTTGAAACAAAAATGTGTTCTTATCGGCCTAAATTGCTCATTTTTTTAACGTCCAATGGTACACAACTCCTACTACCTACTAAATTACGCCAAATTGTCACCTTGCTCGGGAATGGACCTATGATCTCCCACTCAGAGGTAAGAGCCTCTACCAAATGAGCTAGTCTCATATTAGCCTGAATTCCTCATTTAGCCATACTTTTTTGCTCCATTGATTTAGGATGTACTTTTCAACTTGCCAAAGCTCCAACGACCAGATTTGTTCTTGGTTAGGGTGTACCATTTCTTATCTTACCTGTTTTAAGTTAGAGGTAAACAAATTGGGTTTTTTCACGAATTGGTTTTGGTTTGGAACCAATTTTGATTTTGAGCGGTTCTAAACCAAACCGGTTCGGACGGTCACAAATCAGTTTATACCCGGTTTCGGTTGATCTTTGACTTTGATTCCGGTATCGGTTTTGATTCATTGCGGTTTATGTGCACACTTTCTAAAATCATATAAACTGCATAAAATATAAATTTCATTAACCTTTAGATTTTTATACAAAAATTGAATTTTAATACCATATATATATATATACACACACACATTTGTGTTTATGACCATTTTTTTCTTAAACCGGTTTTGGTTTAGTTTTGTTTTTTGTGGTTCCATCCGGTTTTTAACGATATCGGTTTCAGTTCGGTTTCGACTTGTTAAACGGTTTTGGTTTTGGTTTTGGTCCTGGTTCGTTTAGCTTGTTTTAGCCCGGTCTTCGCTTCGGTTTATTGGTTTCCGGTGAAACCAGTTTGTATCGGTTTTGATTCGGGCAAGTTTTACCGGTTTCGAATCAGGTCGGTTTTACCTATTTCGTTTCCCAAACCAATTGATGTAACCTTACGTATTTTCCCATCAAGTTAAATTCCAATTATTCGTATATATTTAAATTCATCCTTGATTTTTTTCTTCATATTTTTAATATTCTTGGTGTTTAAAAAAAACTATATATATATATATATATATATATATATATATATATATTATTGCTAATATTAAGAGTTTTCAATAAACTATACAAACTATTTTCTAACTACATAATTTATCTCATTCTTTATATACAAATAAATAAATGAGTTATATATTACATATTCATACAATTATGTTTTGAATGTTTTTATAACTATAAAGTTTATAGAATATATGTTATAAATCTGTGTTTATATAAAGTTTTATATAAAAAATAATAAATTAATAAGAAAACCCATTAAAACAATTTCAAAATCAAGTAATTAGAGAAGATTTTATAAAATCCATCCTATAATCTCAATCTAAACCGTAATTCGACTTGGACTGCTGCGGATTTGGCGATAAAAACAATCTTAAGTCGGTTAATTTGAACATAATTCGAGATAAACATTAACCGATTATAAATCTAATTTAAACTAATTCAAATCGGTATCTAAACTATAAATTGATCGATCCCAAGCCTTCTGATACTTGTCGCCTTTCGTTTACCCCAACCAATTACTGTTTTCGTCAATCCAATCGTTCCAGATCGATCTCCCTTTGTTTCGCCTTTTGTTCTTTGTTCTCGTGTTCAATCGACCAGGTTGATACAATTGGGAATCAATATACTTGCTACTGCATACTTGAGATTCTTGCTTGCTTGCTAAGGTGAGTTTACTATCCCCATTCTTTTTACTGCTTTCAATGTTTTTGGGGTGAAACATGTTTGAAACTTGTGCAATTACATTTTCGCATCATAATATAAACTTATATACTTGTGAACTAGTTGTGGTATATAGTCCACCTCAGTACATTCCTTAACTTTGATCAAGCTGCCTGTGTAGATTATAGCGCTATAGGTCTGACAAGCCCATCCCCCGCATAAATTCATGGATGATCGAAACAGTAACAACATTTTACTAACTTGCGAGTTAGGTCTCTGTAACACCACAAAATTTCTAAACCGTATTTCATGATAATATAAGCACACGGGGGGTTCAACTGAAATCACATCAAATTCTCGGACACAAATTAGATATGTTACGGGTGAGCCCGAGCATAGTAAACCGGATAACTCACTTGGTGTGAGGTTAAAGAAAAGGGGGGGCAAGGTGAACCATAATGGATCATACCTTAGAATGTGATACTTGAAACATGGAGTCCAGCAAACTGACTGGGTAAAATGTGGGAAATCGGTACGATTCCCACAACAAACACGAAGGGTAAGGGAAACCCAATAAATGGCGAATTCTTAAAATAGGATTAGCGAAGAATGGAAAGTGTAAAACAAAGTATGTTATAACATACTAGCAAACCAAAAAAAAAAGGACAGTAGTTGGATTTGGGGATGAATCCAAGGGGGTTAGAAAACTGCTATGTTGAAAAGCCGGGTTAGTCATGGAAATCAAGACAAATTACTTGAGAGTAATCGATGCATAGACATGTATGCATATGCATGTTACAATCATCGTGTCACAGTAGATGCCCTAAGGTGCATGATAGAATGGACCCTTAAATCATTACATCCTTCGGGATAATAGTAGACGGGGATAGTATGCGGTTCTAAAAGCGAATCTATTAAAACTACATGAATAGCTAGAATACCCTGTAAGGGTATGTAAATAGACGTTATGCAAAGCAATAACGTCTAGTTAAACAGAAGAGTAGTGTGACTCAAAGTAGTGATATAAAGTCGAGGCCTTCATACAAAAAAATCAAAAAGTTAGAAGGTCGAGTAAAGGGGTAACAACCCTAATTACATAGTACTAATTGTTAGACAATAGAATGTCATGGGATTGAGCGGCGCTCAAATTTGATTATAGACACTAAGGTTCTTTAGTGTGACCAAAGCAACAACACAAGAAAGGTTTCGGGGACAAAACCTCTTTAAGGGGGTAGACTTGTAACACCCCGAAAAATCGGTTTCGTTTAAATATGCCATATAGCATGATTAACAAACTAGTCATTTAATCTAGCAATCAAAGAAATTAGAACTTGAGGGACCCAATGTGTCATTTGGGCAAAGTAGAGATATGAGAATAATAAAAAACAAAAGTTAGTAAAACTGATCAGTGTTTTGATCGACCAAAACACCTCCAAAAACACACACATAAGAAGTTCATCCAAATCAGCCCCAAAAACATGCTAAGATCAAGAGTTCCTGTCAATGCATGACGGGAATTATGATCATCTAGTCTTCTAAACATCCTAAGGTAACTCTAGAACTCTTTTGATTCATTAAAATCCATGGATTTTGGAAGATGATGATTCTAGACATGTATGCATATGCATGTTACAATCATCGTGTCACAGTAGATGCCCTAAGGTGCATGATAGAATGGACCCTTAAATCATTACATCCTTCGGGATAATAGTAGACGGGGATAGTATGCGGTTCTAAAAGCGAATCTATTAAAACTACATGAATAGCTAGAATACCCTGTAAGGGTATGTAAATAGACGTTATGCAAAGCAATAACGTCTAGTTAAACAGAAGAGTAGTGTGACTCAAAGTAGTGATATAAAGTCGAGGCCTTCATACAAAAAAATCAAAAATTTAGAAGGTCGAGTAAAGGGGTAACAACCCTAATTACATAGTACTAATTGTTAGACAATAGAATGTCATGGGATTGAGCAGCGCTCAAATTTGATTATAGACACTAAGGTTCTTTAGTGTGACCAAAGCAACAACACAAGAAAGGTTTCGGGGACAAAACCTCTTTAAGGGGGGTAGACTTGTAACACCCCGAAAAATCGGTTTCGTTTAAATATGCCATATAGCATGATTAACAAACTAGTCATTTAATCTAGCAATCAAAGAAATTAGAACTTGAGGGACCCAATGTGTCATTTGGGCAAAGTAGAGATATGAGAATAATAAAAAACAAAAGTTGGTAAAACTGATCAGTGTTTTGATCGACCAAAACACCTTCAAAAACACACACATAAGAAGTTCATCCAAATCAGCCCCAAAAACATGCTAAGATCAAGAGTTCTTGTCAATGCATGACGGGAATTATGATCATCTAGTCTTCTAAACATCCTAAGGTAACTCTAGAACTCTTTTGATTCATTAAAATCCATGGATTTTGGAAGATGATGATTCTAGGGTTTTTATAAAAACGTGATTGATGAGCTTCTATAGGTTGCTATGTGTTAGTGGACATCAAAGAAGCTATAAAAACGTGATACTGTGTTATATTTTGTTAATCCACATGTGTGTTATGTATGAGTAGTGGGATTTCATCCTAAGCATGAATTACACAAGTATGTGGCTAATCTTGCAATTTCTATGTGATTGTTATCATGTATGTGTGCTAATTGATGAGATGATCATGTGCAAATGGTTAATTAAGCCATGGTAAAATCGAGGAAGCTTTGGACACCTTGAATTAACATGATGAAAATGGTGCATACAAGGTGTTTGATGAAATGCCAATTAGGTGAGAACTAGTGAAACTAAGAAATTAGAATCATGTGAATGATATCATTTATATGAAATGTTGGTTAGCAATAAGCTAAATTAATAGCATACTTGATATGAGAGGATGGTTATGGATTTAGCTAGAATTGATAATGAATACATGATGCCATGGATAGTGAAAGGATCCTATATTATGTATTCTAACAAGAACAAGTTTGGCTCATTCCCAAGTTAGGTACAACGGGGGAGCAAACGGGTCAAACGGATACAAGGTGGATACTTATGGAGACAAGAATGGATGCAAGGTAAGTAACACTTACACTACTAGTCTACAAATACAATTCTTGTATTAATATAAGTGTTTAAACTTTGAAGTGGGACAAAGGTATGACCTCAAGGGGTGAAACCTATTAATCGGGTGATTTATGCAAATCCATGTCAAAACAAATTCATAGTCATAAATGAGTCATATAGTGTTGATCAAATGATGGAAATCATCAATTGGGTCAACCAATAAAGCCATGTGGTAAATAAGAGTCTAAACTCAAGTTTTAGATAAAAATCACATGAATAAGGAAATCATGTAATCATGAGTCTTAACAGGCCGAATGGGTGATTCCCTCACCATTCGAACCCGACATTAAAAGCTGGTTATCTAAGCTTTAAGAAACTTGTGGATAACGGGTCAAATGGTAAATGCATTACCATTGAGTCCCAAGAGACTAATGTGGTCAATATAGAGTGTATGCAGGAGGACACTTGGAAATTGGGCACCCGTTGCCTAAATAATCCATATGGGTGCAAGGTATGGGTCAATGCCACCCGGTAAGTCCGTAGCTAAATAAATGTCTTCGGGCGAAGCAACGTGGGTACTAAAGCTACTCACATGAAGTGTGGGTGTCAACCAAGTAAGTTATTTCCATAACTATGTCTAATGCGCGCTAATGCGCTTAGAAGTGATTAAATAGGAGAAATCTTGAGAAAAGGTGGAAATCTAAGTCCGGAAGGACTTAGAGTTTTTTAAACAAGTTATTGAGTCAAAGACAATGGATTTGAGACAAGAAGTGTCGCCATAAATGGCCAAATTGAAAGATTTGGCTATAAGGGCCATTTTGGGAATTTAAAAGATTACTAAAAGTTGATTCTAAGAACTGAGTCATAATGAAACAAAACGGACAATGCTTTTAGTTGAAAATGTGTCTAATGAGATGACAATATGATTTCTATGCCTTGGGTGTGCTTAATAAGTGTCTTGTATAGTCCAAGGTCTTAACGGGTCGATTTGGGTAAAAATCGACATAAACATTTAAAACTGGGAACCGGGTCTTAATGACATAAACCAGATGATGTTTTTAGTTAAAAAAAAAAAAAGAGTCCAATGAGTTGACAAAATGATTATTATGCTTTTTGAATGGTCTAATGAGGTTTTGTAAAACCTATGGCCTTAACGAGTCGTGGTTCCCCTTTTTGGAAATGATCCAGAACCTAAAAGGGGGGGATCCAGGACCTAAAAGGGGATCCAGAACCTCAAGAGGATCCAGAACCTAAAAGGGGGGATCCAGGACCTAAAAGGGGATCCAGAACCTCAAGAGGATCCAGAACCTAAAAAGGGGATCCAGAACCTAAAAGGGGATCCAGAACCTCAAGGGGGATTTGTCACACCCTCAAAATCCACTTGCGGAGTTTTACCGCGAGGCGTATGACAAACCAGGATCCAAACCAACGATCACAATAAACAAGTCTAAATGAATATAAATGCAATTTCAAAACATAGTTTAAAAATCCCGTTTACAGCGGAAGCTTATTCAAAAACAATATCTCAATAATGAAGCAATAGTTCAACGTTCAAAAGACCATGCAACCCTAGTAAGACGCCGTGCAGACGCGTGCGCCCTAGTCCAGTCGTGCTACCTTAGCGACCTGAGAAAACATGTAAAAGTTTACGTCAGCACAAAAATGCTGGTGAGTTTACAGGTTTTGTATCCAAGAACCAAGTCCACCTGTCCATACTATAATAAATCGAAAACCAGTATACGCTAGCTAGGCGTACGTTTTGTTACTACCACGATTGGAAAACCATTACTAACGCGAATACCAAAAGTATGCCCGATGTAGTTCCTGTTGTTCCTGTTGTTCCTGTTTGAGACAATATGCACCCGCCGACCCTCCAAGTCGACGAGCGGGGTTGGTCACTCCCAATAGCGCTATTCACATTTCCCCGTTGTGCTAACCCGCACATTCATGGTTCCCCCCGGGACTTCCAAAGATCGTGTAGTACACAATAGAAACCCATAGTATGACAGTAGTTACCAAATAATCGTTTTAACACATGTTTTCTCCCCCGAAAGTATGAAACCAGTTTAAAAGAGGGGCCGTAAACTCACCTTAAGTTGCGTTACTCCTTAACCCGAGTAAACTCAGCTGCTATGCTAGTCCCGTAAAGCGGCGACCTAACATACGACAGTTACAAGTACTTAGACTAATAACCCGCAGGTTAATTAGTCCCTAGATGTCCAGACCATAACTAAGTTCGTTTGAAAACACCGTGACTGTTTAACTGACCCAAAGTACAAGACTCGACATCCCATTGGTGACCCGAGACTCCCCGTGTTATGTTTACGCTCCAAAACATAAAATAACGCAATTACACTTAACATACGTTAACGCACAACAAGTTATAGCACATCGTTCACGTATCACCGAATTACATCCAAATATATGTTACCAAGTTATTAGGCATGTTACGGGGTTCCTAGCATGTTACTACATGTTAAATCGGGTCTCGGAAATGCTAATTTACACTTACAGCAGCAGTACACGCGATTAGGAAAAGTCAACTAGCAATTAGGTTGGTCAACTAGCAATTAGAAACCCTACTCGCCTCTATTATAGGCAATTAGGGCTATTCACCTGAACTTACTAGCAATTAGGGCTATTCACATGAACTTATAGGCAATTAGGGCTATTCACATGAACTTATAGGCAATTAGGGCTAATCACCTGATCTTTCACATGAGTAGGCCTCTACTCGCCTGTGTTATAGGCGATTAGCACCCTACTCGCCTATAACATAGGCGATTAGGAATGCTACTCGCCTGTAACCTTGCTGTTCCGGTTTTTCGCGCGTTTAACGCTCCAAATCAGATCCAGAACGTGTGTAACCACCCAATATCATCCCAAACACTATCCTAAACATGTTTAACCCAAAATCCTTCGTTTAACCTCGTATAATCAGTCCTGCATGCAACCAAGTAATCCAAACACCATTCACATAGCATGCAACATCATACTAACACGCGTAATCATAACCCTAATATCCAATTACTGAGATTCCTATCATCATACTATCAATATCAATACTGATCTATCATAATAACATATCAAATCATCATCATGAATCATAAAAACCCTAGCTTTCTAATCATACACACCCATAATGCATGCATATTAGTTATAATCCGATTAACAACCCTTATTGACGATTTTCAGAAAGCATTTTCGTTTAAGAACAGGTCTGGACCATTAGGGATTGATTAAAAACGTTTATAAAGAGTTATGGATGAAAATCAAACCTTAGGATTATGAAAATATGATGATCCAAGCTTGAAACCTTGAGTTTTGATCAAAAATCGCCTTCCAGAGGTTGTTTATGTGTTGGGGCGGGTTATGGGACGACTAGGGTTGGTATAATGAAGTTTAGGAGGTTAAGTATGGTATTTATAGTCGTTTTTAGTCGTCCAGCCCGTTACTAGCGAGTATGCAGCAGTTTCAGGCGATTAGGAATCCTAATCGCCTGATTGTTCAGGAAATTGGGGCCTACTCGCCCCTAAGGGCACACGATTAGCCCCTACTCGCCCCTAAGTTTGCCTACTCGCCTCCCTTATAGGCGATTAGGCCTTCCTACTCGCCTATAGGGGCTGGTTTCGTGTGTTTTGCGCGTTAAACCCCGTTTTAACATATGTTAATACATATTCACGTACCGACAAGTCATATAATGATTGTAAACACATAACACAAGTAAATACACATATTTACACTCGTTCACCAATTCCCGGGACTCGAGACTCGTACGTTCCGTATGTCCTGACGATCCTACAAATCGTCACCGTTTGTACACTTGGTTAAGGACTGACATCTAACAAACCTCTAGACCAACATCCAATGATCTTCTAGACTAACCAATAGTTCCCGAATCATAACCCGACTTAACTAACCCAGTTAAGTACAATATACGCGTGACTCGCTAAGGTAGACTTTCATCTAGACAACGTTGTTAACCAGAATTTGCCGGGTGTCACATCATCCCCACGTTAAAAGAATTTTCGTCCCGAAAATTGCACAAGTACAAAAAGAACAAAAGAAATAACGAAGGAAACAAACAAAAAGATAGAAACCAAAAGAAAGATTTACCCGAGTTGTCACATCATCCCCACGTTAAAAGGAATCTCGACCCGAGATTCATTCAGCTGCCGAAGAGACATGTCTCGACTCGAACGCTTCCTTAGGAAAAAGATGAGGATACTTAGACTTCATCTGATCCTCCCGTTCCCATGTATATTCCGGTCCCCGGTCCGAGTTCCACCGAACCTTAACGATACGAATCTTGCTGTGACGCAGGCTACGAATCTTGTAATCAAGGATCTCCACAGGTTCTTCCACAATCCGAAGACGATCATCAACCTTGATCTCTTCTAGTGGAACGATGAGAGACTCGTCAGCCAAACACTTCTTCAAGTTTGACACGTGAAAGACGTTATGTACGTTACCGAGCTCCGTTGGTAGATCAAGTCGATATGCCACCGGCCCAATCCGTTCCAGGATCGTAAATGGGCCGACATATCGCGGATTGAGTTTGCCACGCTTCCAGAAGCGTATGACGCCCTTCCACGGTGAGACTTTTAGAAGTACCTTGTCATTGACTTGGAATTCCAGTGGTTTGCGACGCTGATCAGCATAACTCTTTTGCCGGTCCCGTGCCGCCGCCAACCGATTTCGAATCTGTACGATCTTTTCCGAAGTTTCGTACACTAGTTCAGGCCCAGTGAGTTGACTCTCACCCACTTCCGCCCAACAAAGAGGAGAACGGCATTTCCGTCCGTACAGTGCTTCGAACGGAGCAGCCTTGATGCTCGTGTGATAACTGTTGTTGTACGAGAATTCTACTAACGGCAGATGAGCTTCCCAACCCTTGCCAAAATCGATCACACATGCCCGCAGCATGTCTTCTAAAGTTTGAATTGTGCGCTCACTCTGACCGTCAGTCTGTGGATGATAAGCCGTACTCATGTCTAGTTGGGTACCCAAAGCCTTGTGCAAAGACTTCCAGAAGTGAGAAGTAAAATGGGAGTCACGATCCGAGATAATAGAAACTGGTACCCCGTGCTTAGAAACAACTTCTTTCAAGTAAAGACGAGCCAAACGATCCATGGTGTCGGTTTCCTTAATAGCAAGAAAATGAGCTGATTTCGTCAACCGATCGACAATCACCCATATCTTGTCATTCCCGCTTGGTGACTTAGGAAGTTGTGTGACAAAATCCATAGTAATCCGTTCCCATTTCCATTCCGGAATTTCAGGTTGTTGCAAGAGACCCGACGGTTTCTGGTATTCCACCTTGACCTTAGCACAGGTCAAGCATTTGCTCACGTATGAGGCTATGTCCGACCTCATGTTTGGCCACCAGTAAAGCACCTTCAGATCCTGGTACATCTTATCCGAACCAGGATGAATAGAATACCGGGACTTATGAGCCTCATCAAGGACAAGCTCCCGTAGTCCCCCGAACAAAGGAACCCATATACGTTCTGCGAAATAGTGCAGGCCATCAGGCCTTCGCTCTAGGTGCTTGTCGGCACCGTGCATAGTTTCAGCTTTAAGGTTTTCCTCCTTCAAAGCTTCCAACTGGGCAGAACGGAGTTGATCAGGTAACGACGAATGGATGGTGAGCTGCAACGCCCGAACACGACGAGGTTTAGTTGATTCCTTCCTGCTCAAGGCGTCTGCTACAACATTTGCCTTGCCAGGATGGTACTTTATGGCACAATCATAGTCGTTCAGAAGTTCGATCCAACGACGCTGCCGTATGTTCAAGTGTTGTTGGTCGAAAATGTGTTGGAGACTCTTGTGATCGGTGTAAATGGTGCATTTGGTACCGTACAAGTAATGTCTCCAAATTTTCAACGCGAATACCACGGCACCCAACTCCAAGTCATGAGTTGTGTAGTTCTTCTCGTGCACTTTGAGTTGACGAGAAGCATACGCAATCACTTTCTCGCGTTGCATCAACACGCAACCGAGTCCATGAATGGAAGCATCACAGTAAACAACAAAATCATCAGGACCCTCAGGTAAAGACAAAATAGGAGCAGAACACAGTTTAGACTTTAGTTCCTCAAACGCGGACTCTTGTGGTTCACCCCAGTCGAACTTCCTATCCTTCTGAGTGAGAGTGGTGAGGGGTTGAGCAATCTTCGAGAACCCCTGAATGAAACGACGATAATAGCCCGCAAGGCCTAGGAATTGCCGCACCTCAGTTGGCGTCTTTGGTGCTCCCCAGTCCTTGATCGCTTCGATTTTAGCTGGATCGACATGAATCCCTAGTTCATTAACCACATGTCCTAGGAATTGAACTTCGCGTAACCAAAAGTCACACTTTGAGAACTTGGCGTAAAGTTGTTCCCGTCGCAAGAGTTCCAAAACTAACCGCAGATGTTCCCCGTGTTCGGTCTCGTTCTTGGAGTAGATCAGAATGTCATCAATAAATACAATGACGAATTTGTCCAGATATGGTTTACAGACGCGGTTCATCAAGTCCATGAAAACCGCCGGTGCGTTCGTGAGACCGAAAGGCATGACCAAGAATTCGAAATGGCCATAACGTGTTCGAAAAGCAGTCTTTGCAACGTCAGCCTCCCTGACGCGCAGCTGATGATAACCGGACCTCAAGTCGATCTTGGAATAATAACTAGAACCCTGAAGCTGGTCGAATAGATCATCGATACGTGGAAGAGGATAACGGTTCTTGACGGTCAATTTGTTCAGCTCTCTGTAGTCTACACACAATCGGAAACTTCCATCCTTCTTCTTAACAAATAAAATCGGGGCTCCCCAAGGGGAAGAACTTGGTCGGATGAAACCCTTGTCCAAGAGTTCCTGTAACTGACTAGACAATTCTTGCATCTCGGGAGGTGCAAGACGGTAGGGGGCCCGAGCAATAGGAGCAGCCCCTGGTACAAGATCGATACCGAACTCGACTTGACGATGAGGAGGAAGACCAGATAAATCATCGGGAAAAACATCAGGAAACTCGCGTACCACCGGAATGTCGTCGATCTTCTTCTCATCACTAGAGGAAACAGATAAAAGCGCCAAAACGGCTGAATAACCCTTTCGAAGACACTTAAGGGCTTTCATGCTAGAGATGATGTTTAGCGGAACACCACCCTTGATACCGTACACAGAAAGAAATTCTCCATCAGGGAGAGGAATCCGAATAACCTTATCGTAACAGACGATCTCCGCGCGATACAAAGATAACCACTCCATTCCTACTACAACGTCAAAACTACCCAAAGGTACCGGCATAAGGTCGATGGGGAACGATAAACCCGACAACTCTAAATGACACTCCCGAAGGACACTAGTAGCTTCAATCGTTTTATCGTCAGCCAACTCAATAATATACTTGGTCTCTAATGGTACGGGTTCTACATCTAGCAGTCGACTAACATCCATGGATACAAAACTCTTGTCGGCACCAGAATCAAATAACACACTAACAGAACGATTATTGAGAAGAAACGTACCGGTGACTGTGTCAGGGTCCTGTCTAGCCTCAGCGGCTCCAATGACGAAGGCACGTGCATTTCTGCCGCCGCCCCCGTTGTTCCCATTCCCGTTGTTCCCACCCTGCTTCAGTTTTGGGCAATCCTTCTTGTAATGCCCAGTGTCACCACAGTTGTAGCATCCTTGTTTCCCTGTAGTCCCCTGAGTAGTCGGAGCTGAGCTGTTAGTCGGAGCCTGAGTCGATGGAAGTGTAGCCCGACAATCTTTAGCATAGTGGCCTGTTCGCTGGCAGCGGTGACAACGGTTACTGTCGCAGTTCCCTTGATGATGGCGTCCACACTTGTTGCATTTGGGCAGTTTTCCCGCATAACCACCCTGCTTGTTACCCGAAGAAGATGAACCCCCATTATCAAACCTTTTACCCTGCTGTGCAGACCCAGATCCTTTCCCGTCGTTTTCCCACTTGCGCTTGTTGTTCTCTGGGGCCTTAACAGTCGAACCTTTCGCAGGCAAAATCCCCTCATTCACTTTTAAGTTGGTCATCCTATGGGCCGATCGAACTACCTCTGCATACGTAGGATGATTTCCAGCAGCCACTAACCCTGCAATTTCCGGTACTAACCCTGAGACATAGTGTTCAATCCTACGATATTCTGGCACGTGCAGATCGGGACACAGCACTGCCAATTCATTCCGCCTCACAGTATACTTCTCAATTTCCGACCCAGTCATCTTGAGGTTCCACACCTCATGCTCCAGCTTCTGTACCTCTTCCCTCGGACAATACTCACGCTTCAGCAACTGCACAAAATTCTCCCATGGCATAGCATATGCCTCCCCAATACCCATGTTCTGGGTAATGCCATTCCACCAAGTCAATGCCACGTCCTGAAATAACGCAGCAGAATACTTTACCCGATCTTCTGGGAGACAGTTACACATCAGAAATACTGACTCCACTTTCTCCAACCACCTAAGCAAGCTAACCGCACCCTCAGTGCCAGAGAATTCCTGGGGCTTACAGTCCCGGAACATCTTGTAGGTGCACATGGGTGGGGGTGGGTCAACAGGACCACCTGAAATGAAACGTATAAGAAACCACGGATAGCGTAAACAAGGTTCACCAATGAGGCAAAGAAAACGGATAAATCAACTTACCACCACCGTTGTGCCCTAACTGAAAGGCAGCTTGGAGCAAGTTGTTCAGATCAGCCTGTGATAGGTTAATACCTCCACCACGACCACCAGCACCACCGCGACCACCACCACGTCCACCATTGCGACCACCTCCACGTCCTCCACGCACTCCAGACATGATTCTGGCAGAAAGAACGGGAAAATTTAGTTTCGCAGTTAAAGATAACCACTAATGTTCACAAGATCACAGCTAGATCCAATCCAGGACTATCCCTCCAAACCCAGAGTTCACCAGGACTTCCATGCATTTCGGTTTATGATTTTGTGTGCACCCAAAATGATAAACCGCTCTACATGGTCCTCCCAGTGTTCCCCTAGTTCAAAGTTCAAATCACCGAACATAGACTCTTAGCTACACACCGTAATACTACGGTAGTTCATGACAAGTGTTTCTATTGGAGTGCGGAAGGGAGATGTCCGAGCCTTGGACAAATCTCAAGAGCACACGAGTTACTCCAATAGACTACACTGCCTAGATAACAAGTAACCCAACCTAAGATAGAACGGATGATGTAACGTAGAAAGACCAACGATTTAGAGACACCCCGACAAGACCATACATAAACCACTATAATGTTTAGTACCATGTGATCGTCTAGTGTGTGCGACTCGGCTATAGACTAGACTCTACATGCAGTCCTAGTTCACTATAACCATTGGCTCTGATACCAATCTGTCACACCCTCAAAATCCACTTGCGGAGTTTTACCGCGAGGCGTATGACAAACCAGGATCCAAACCAACGATCACAATAAACAAGTCTAAATGAATATAAATGCAATTTCAAAACATAGTTTAAAAATCCCGTTTACAGCGGAAGCTTATTCAAAAACAATATCTCAATAATGAAGCAATAGTTCAACGTTCAAAAGACCATGCAACCCTAGTAAGACGCCGTGCAGACGCGTGCGCCCTAGTCCAGTCGTGCTACCTTAGCGACCTGAGAAAACATGTAAAAGTTTACGTCAGCACAAAAATGCTGGTGAGTTTACAGGTTTTGTATCCAAGAACCAAGTCCACCTGTCCATACTATAATAAATCGAAAACCAGTATACGCTAGCTAGGCGTACGTTTTGTTACTACCACGATTGGAAAACCATTACTAACGCGAATACCAAAAGTATGCCCGATGTAGTTCCTGTTGTTCCTGTTGTTCCTGTTTGAGACAATATGCACCCGCCGACCCTCCAAGTCGACGAGCGGGGTTGGTCACTCCCAATAGCGCTATTCACATTTCCCCGTTGTGCTAACCCGCACATTCATGGTTCCCCCCGGGACTTCCAAAGATCGTGTAGTACACAATAGAAACCCATAGTATGACAGTAGTTACCAAATAATCGTTTTAACACATGTTTTCTCCCCCGAAAGTATGAAACCAGTTTAAAAGAGGGGCCGTAAACTCACCTTAAGTTGCGTTACTCCTTAACCCGAGTAAACTCAGCTGCTATGCTAGTCCCGTAAAGCGGCGACCTAACATACGACAGTTACAAGTACTTAGACTAATAACCCGCAGGTTAATTAGTCCCTAGATGTCCAGACCATAACTAAGTTCGTTTGAAAACACCGTGACTGTTTAACTGACCCAAAGTACAAGACTCGACATCCCATTGGTGACCCGAGACTCCCCGTGTTATGTTTACGCTCCAAAACATAAAATAACGCAATTACACTTAACATACGTTAACGCACAACAAGTTATAGCACATCGTTCACGTATCACCGAATTACATCCAAATATATGTTACCAAGTTATTAGGCATGTTACGGGGTTCCTAGCATGTTACTACATGTTAAATCGGGTCTCGGAAATGCTAATTTACACTTACAGCAGCAGTACACGCGATTAGGAAAAGTCAACTAGCAATTAGGTTGGTCAACTAGCAATTAGAAACCCTACTCGCCTCTATTATAGGCAATTAGGGCTATTCACCTGAACTTACTAGCAATTAGGGCTATTCACATGAACTTATAGGCAATTAGGGCTATTCACATGAACTTATAGGCAATTAGGGCTAATCACCTGATCTTTCACATGAGTAGGCCTCTACTCGCCTGTGTTATAGGCGATTAGCACCCTACTCGCCTATAACATAGGCGATTAGGAATGCTACTCGCCTGTAACCTTGCTGTTCCGGTTTTTCGCGCGTTTAACGCTCCAAATCAGATCCAGAACGTGTGTAACCACCCAATATCATCCCAAACACTATCCTAAACATGTTTAACCCAAAATCCTTCGTTTAACCTCGTATAATCAGTCCTGCATGCAACCAAGTAATCCAAACACCATTCACATAGCATGCAACATCATACTAACACGCGTAATCATAACCCTAATATCCAATTACTGAGATTCCTATCATCATACTATCAATATCAATACTGATCTATCATAATAACATATCAAATCATCATCATGAATCATAAAAACCCTAGCTTTCTAATCATACACACCCATAATGCATGCATATTAGTTATAATCCGATTAACAACCCTTATTGACGATTTTCAGAAAGCATTTTCGTTTAAGAACAGGTCTGGACCATTAGGGATTGATTAAAAACGTTTATAAAGAGTTATGGATGAAAATCAAACCTTAGGATTATGAAAATATGATGATCCAAGCTTGAAACCTTGAGTTTTGATCAAAAATCGCCTTCCAGAGGTTGTTTATGTGTTGGGGCGGGTTATGGGACGACTAGGGTTGGTATAATGAAGTTTAGGAGGTTAAGTATGGTATTTATAGTCGTTTTTAGTCGTCCAGCCCGTTACTAGCGAGTATGCAGCAGTTTCAGGCGATTAGGAATCCTAATCGCCTGATTGTTCAGGAAATTGGGGCCTACTCGCCCCTAAGGGCACACGATTAGCCCCTACTCGCCCCTAAGTTTGCCTACTCGCCTCCCTTATAGGCGATTAGGCCTTCCTACTCGCCTATAGGGGCTGGTTTCGTGTGTTTTGCGCGTTAAACCCCGTTTTAACATATGTTAATACATATTCACGTACCGACAAGTCATATAATGATTGTAAACACATAACACAAGTAAATACACATATTTACACTCGTTCACCAATTCCCGGGACTCGAGACTCGTACGTTCCGTATGTCCTGACGATCCTACAAATCGTCACCGTTTGTACACTTGGTTAAGGACTGACATCTAACAAACCTCTAGACCAACATCCAATGATCTTCTAGACTAACCAATAGTTCCCGAATCATAACCCGACTTAACTAACCCAGTTAAGTACAATATACGCGTGACTCGCTAAGGTAGACTTTCATCTAGACAACGTTGTTAACCAGAATTTGCCGGGTGTCACAGGATTAATGCTGGAAATTATAGTAACAAAACTCTTTTTCTTATACTTTCCATCCTACTCGATTCTAGTAACGTTTAATGGGTTAATTAATCGTGTTTAACCCACAGGTACTCGGTTGCACTGGATGGATGATGATCAAGACTTGTTAGAAGAATCGAACACACTCGAGCACTCATCAAGCTTCCGCATTTGAAGTTCCCGATTAAACGCAAGATTTAGTACATGTTTTTAGTAAACCTAATTACAAAATTTTTGTTGGGACATATAATGTAGAAATCATAATGGGTTGGATTTCACAGATATCAAAGTTTTAAATCGGGAGTGTTATTCAATAAGACCAAAGCCCGTAAGTTTTAAAGTTAATCGCGTGTTTATGGGTTAGGGTCTTACAGAATTCGTTTCATCGAACCCTAGGATCTTACTTTTTAAGTTTTCAACTTTTTGGATTTTTCATTTGTAGTTTTTAGAATTTGTGTTATATCATCGTGTCTTTTATGTTGGATTGTGTATTTTCTTTATTTTCATCATTGTGTCATTTTTACGATTCATTGTATCTTTTTTCTTTGGTATTGTGTTATATTTTTTGTCATTATGTTATATTTTGTGACCCATGATGTTATGGCTCGTGATCCATGATGTTCTTTTTATTTTTCTCAGTACCTTTCTCAATTTTTGTACACTATGTAAGATAACCGGACCCTTAGATTGATTACATATAAAAATTAATACTTAACTCGTTAAACAAATAAATAAGAACACTTCATTAAAAAATGTATAAAATTATATAATATTTTTACAATTGTTATCTGTGTGTTTTCATCTTGTAGAAACAGTACATTATATGTTCCACATAAAACATTCGTGTACTTCACTGAAAAAACCCATCTGAGTAGGGTTTATTTCAAGTTTGCCTGGTTTTCAAATCTGAGAGGTTTATAGAATGTGTGAATTAATTAGTAACGGGCTTGTAAGGTTAATAAGGGGTGGGCTTAAAAAACTAGGTAATTCGTTCAATAATACTAATAGATTATGTTTGTTTATAAGGGTGTTTGGGATTGCGTTTTGAATCTGATTTTTAGATTATTGCGTTTTGAAAACACGGATAATCAGTTTTTAGTGTTTGGATTGCGTTTTGAAAACACAAATAATCAGTTTTTTAGGCTACCAAAACGCAATAATCTATAAGCAGCTCCACCCCTGCTTTTCTAAAACGCATAATCTGTTTTGAATAATCAATCCCAAACACCCTCTGGGTTAAAATCAAATACACAGTAAAAGAAAAATAGAAAGTCGTAGGAAGAGTATCAAACGAACTCCGATTGAATTCATTCAAACGGCATTGGAACCATTTTATCGAACCATACGACGTTAGTTTTTAGATCTTCGTTTTTTAAGTTTTAGCTTGTAGTTTTTAGAATATGCGTTATATCATTGTGTCTTTTATGTACCATTGTGCCTTTTCTTATTTTCTTCACTGTGTCATTTTTTCAATTCATTGTGTCTTTTTTTCTTCTGCATTATGTTATATTTTTTTGCACTGTGTTATATTTTGTGACTCATTGTGTTATATTTCATGATCTATTGTGGTTTTGTATCCTTCTCATTTTTATTACACTGTGTAGAATAACTTGATCTCTTGTTTATATAATGAGATTAATATTTATTACTTATTTATTATTAAGCAAAAAAACGGTAGAATACGTTCAAAAAAAAAACTGTAGAAATAAAAAAAAAAAAAAAAAAAAAAAAAAAAGTTAATGGCTTTAGTGCCAAAAACGTTTTGGATGTCGTTCTACTTTCGATTATAGATATGGTGCTTGTGGCCCGTAAGCAATGATCATCGCCACTTATAGCCTAACCGCTGTCCATTATGCAACTACATCAATGAAATGGTTACCAACAGTTGTTTTCATGATTCCCACTTAAATAAAGTGCCTCCCACTGACCCCCAAACTACAAACCTTAAGCACATGACTTATCCCCCTGGATTCAACATACAATCTGTTAGCCAAACATTTTGAAATTAAATATTATCCATTAAAAATCAAACCATATCACTAAGTGCATCACAATAAGAAAACATCGAAACGTACATTGTTAACTTACACATCAAAAAAACATTAATTTTTCAAAGACACAAAAACTCAACCAATAAGGGAGACGGGGTACTTGAAAAGTGAGAGAAATTTCATGAGAAGCAGGGAGGCAGTTCAAGTGACGAGTTAAAACACTGCCACAACTAACCTATTCTTGTATGGGTTCAGGTGATGATAATTAGATGTTACTAGGATTGATTGAGGTGAGAATTCAAGTGAGGGGGAAGAGGATTGCCCCGTCCCCCCTAGGAAAATCCACAAACAATGCCACACATAATTACCATTTTTTTTATCACTCATTTATGCTACTCATTCTCTCTTCGTGTCTAAACCCAATAACTAATAACTCATTGCGTGTAACGACTCTCTCACTAGTTTGTATTAATTATATATCTTAAATTTTAATAACCGAATAAATAAACAATAATAATAAAGTACAATATTTGAAAATATTATTTATTAACTTATGTAAGATATTTAACCCGTGTAATATCAAACCCACCTCGGTCAAAACCGAGTTTGCCACCAAATCAAATTGAATTTGATTTAGTTAATGTCTAGTCAAACTAGTTCCTAATCTTTTGTATTTAGTTAATGTCTAGTCAAAGTAGTTCATAATTTTTAGCCTTGTATTCCCTAGTATTTAAGCTATTTTATTGTATATATTGGCATCTCCAAATCAAAAAGAAAACACACTTTGATACTTTCATATGTAATACACACATTTACAACCTAGTATACCACCAAAACAAACCATTGGAAACAATTAAGGGTGTAAATGACACGTAGCGGCTCGAGAGCTACCTGGGATCGGCTCGGTAAAAAGCCTGAACGAGCCGAGCCCGAGCCCGAGCCTGAAATATGGCTCGTTTAGTTTTCGAGCCCGAGCTTGAGCCCTAGATACAAAGCTCGATTGGGCTCGCGAGCCTAAACGAGCCCAAACATAATTTTAAGTTTTTTATATATCTCTTATAATTTATAGCCCACATCTCCAAAGCCTAAGTCCTTATTTCGTAGTGTAGGACATGGGTCACGATTTTATAAAAATAATAATAATAATAAAAGTAAAAGAGACACACTCTTTATACATTTGAGAAATTGTAGTACCCATACCGTGTACAAATCTAAACAAAAATAACGTAAAATACATCATAAAATGATTCAAACCGAAGTCTTTAACAAGAATTTGAATTGTGTCTTCTTATACGAATCTTAGCATAGTCTTCAACGAAACCTTGAACCATGTCTTTCGTACGATCATTCTTGGCTGCAAGAATAAACAAACATAATGTTGACGGTTGAGGCTGAGGCACGTGTTCAACACGCTTCCCTTAAAACAGATTTCGCGCCTCTACTAAAGACAACGCGTCTGTCTCCCAGGGTACAACAGCCGAAGCAGTCTGTACTGCCGGAGAAAGCCACGCACCCGAGGTTGCACTGGGTAGAATTATAGTGTATGACATTTGGAACAAATAAAAGGAAAAAGTAATGGAATCGAGTAGAGAGTACTCATCTCTATAGTACCCAACATATGGGTCTTTTCTTTCTTCTTCTCCAAGAACTCTTCATGTATAAATGTATAATCTTTTTCTCTTGTATCTCTCTTTCTCCAAGAACATCATATTTCATATATATGTTCTATTCTCTCTAGTATCACATGAGGCATATAACCTACTAAATATACTAGACTTGAGGAAGGGTGAAAAGTCTCACTTAATTTGTCACTTAATTAGAGATTTAACACTCTAATTTAACTCATCAAGTGTTACAAAAGAAACTCTACTCAAGAGTCTCTCTTTTATTCACCACATGAAGACTCTATATAATAATATCTCTAAATTAAATTTCCATTCAATATTTCAAAATTCCAACAATCCCCCACATGAATGGAGATTGATAAAAACACACTAATTTTCCAATACAACCTCAACAGTTGAGTATTGCAGGATAGGTAGGTATTAGCTTTGAACCTTCCTTTGTGAAGCATACTTAGTCTCCTAGCGGTTTGTAGACTTGATGTCCTTGAACAAACCCCCATTTGTGTAGACGACAATACACTTCACACAATACTCTCCTTAGCCGGGCCATCCCCTCATTTTCGTGTCCAATAATGGTCCTGGAACACTATCCTGGTTCTGCGAGAGCTCTAGGAATTGTGCCCCCAATTCCATTTGAAGCGACCCCACTTCTCTCTAACATAGGTGATTTTTCTCAAATCATTAAAAGCATTATGGTTACCATGATTTACCCACATCATTTACCATATATTATGCTTATCCTCACAATTTGTCACTGAATGTTATAGGAATGGACAAGGACATATTTAAACACCCTTTTATAGTTTAGGGGGTATATATAACCATATATAATGGCTTACACATATTAGCCATGCCCCCACAGTGACCACCCTTAGGCGTATGAATTAGTTGTCCTATTGAACTTAGATCTTGGGATCTCCAATTAACTAAGGTAGGTTTCCTTCACAAGCCTTTTTCTATGGGCTTTAGTCTCATTCCACAACTCGATCTCTCATCAACCCTCAGGTTGTTCGATCCATAAGACTATCTTTGACTTCGTCAAGTCACTACTGATAATTTTGCAATTGAGATCAGTTGTACAAACGTGATATTGACTCGCAAGTCGTTCATGACTTATTGTCAACCTTTATTGCCAACTTTTAACTTCATATTATCAAATGCAAGTTACCCCCCACATTTAAGCGTTATTAGATTGAAACAATCCAACACAAGATAAAAGGTAAACAAATGTCATCTTTTTATATGGATTGAGAGACTCCTCAAACACCATTTATACAAACCTATGGTTGTTCCTTAAATGGATCTCTCCCCCACATTACTTGCACTTTGATCAAGTTTAAGTAATACTACTCACGATGACTACTAGACACCTTGATTAGATCACAAATATCTACATCTTTGTACTATTGAAGTCACCCGAGTATAGTGTTCACCTCATATTCCACTTGTTCACAAGAGGTTTTAAAGCTAAACAAGGCAACATATGCCTTAGCATGAGATGCCAACACTTTTGCGTGTATGTGTTCTCCTCACTATCCATTAGACTGAAGGAAGTTATATATTTTTAGTGTTTGTTAGACACCAAATTCATTCTCATGCCATCTTATAATTTGAATGTTTAAAGTTAATTTAATCTCCACAGAGCATCTAAATTAACATGTACTAGTCTATCATGCTTTAGACTACAATACTCTAGCATATGAACAGAAGATGCATCATTCTGATTCTTCACAGCCTTAAGAGATATACGCATTATCTCTTACCAACATTCATTCTTATTTATACATGAACATGAGTTTTTTTTTTCATATAGTCTCATATGTATGTTACATAAACATGCATTTTCCATTATTCAGTCTAAAAATATAACAATTTTGCCTTTGATCTCGAAGGCTTCACCATTAACTTATAAGTACTTGACTATAAGTTTTATCTCGAGTAACTTTGGTGAACACATTCATCACCCACAAAAGGTATAAATAGTATAAGTGTACAATCACTTTTATGTTGATATGAAATCACTTAGATTCACTCTCAACAAACCAACTTCAAAATTGTGTCTTTAAGTGACATGCCTTGTCGTTTTCTTTGAAAGCTATGTATATTTATGACACTCTCCCAATTTAAAGGTTAAAACCTTTACATACTTCCAACAACTTGAAGGTGGTAGACATATTAACATGTCCTCCATTTCTAATGGTACTTTTGGAACAAATCTTGCCCGATTCATTAGAGATTTGTATTAACATATATTTCTTCCATATGTTAAATTTCACACTTGTGAATTTCCACGATAACTTCTAATGAAGTATGTTCACATGTAACATGCTTGTGTATTTCATCTCAATACACTCACCACTTTCTTTCACGATTCTCTCATGATGTGGCTAGACATTTGATGTGTCGTCTCCAGCTTTTAGTCAATGCAACAACTCTTAAGTTGTTTTAAATTCTTTCCATATACTATCCGTTTATAACAATGTTCTTTAAACATTGTATCGTTGACGTTATAATTATTCTTCAAAAAAGAAAAAAAAAATATTTCATACGTCACAAACCTTTGATTTATTTCTTTGTAAAAAATTGCATGTGTTATCCGAAGATGTTGAACACAAAACAATAAATAATATACATTCAAAACTAAATCATAAAGTGCAAAACACTTTTAAAAGTTTTAATGGATAAGTAGACATATCTACACATCAAATCTCATAGTGTTATCATCTTCAACACTTTTATCATCCGATCAAATTCATCACAACAATATCGTCTTGCAACGTGTCTTGAGAACTCTATGCACTTATAAGTACAAGTTCCTCATTTGATCGTGAAATTCTAAAGTTAGACAGCCACAAATCTGTTCAAAACAACACCAAGTCGTTAAAAAGTCTACAATTAAGTAGTAAAGCTTGAACAATTGATCTTGTTCACAACAACACCAAGTTGTTTTCCACCATATAGTGTCAACAAGAACACTACTTTGGTTCAACATATGCTACATCTAGCAAAAGTAACGAACCGTTTGAATTATCAAAACTATGAAAAACTTGTTTTAAAAACCATTCTAAAACATTTCCTTAGTTTTGAAATATCAATACGGGTTTATGAAACCGTAAATCGAAACCAAAATAGCAAACCTTTTATATGGTTTCAGTTTAATACACATGTACTATAACGGTTTCAAAAACACATGAAAAAAAAATCATGTTATAACGCGCACGTTATAAAATTGGACGTTTACATAAAACCTTTTCCAATGATATAGTTCATAAAAGAATCCATTTCTAATGAACATATTAGAAAAATAAAATGTTTACATAAAACATTTTCTTTTTCATTGTGGTTTACAAAATTAAACATTTCTAACAAACATGTTAGAACTTAAATGATCATAACGCGCATGTTAGAGTCATTTTTTTTCCATGAAATATTTCCAAATATTCCATTTCATAAAATAGATCGTATTTAAACTCGTATAAGCGATAACAGTTTTCTAACACACATGTTAGAAAACTAAAACGAGTTCTAATGCGCACATATAGAAGTATTAAAACTTCTATACGAAATATTTTAAACACACATGGTTCATAATATTAAACCACTTCTAACACACAAGTTAGAGAGAAAAAAAAACTATTGCCATCCTTTTTTATTTTTATATCGGTGGTTTTTATGAACCATTTCTAACACGCATGTTAGAAGACAAATGATTACAAAAATCATTTTAAACCTTTTTTTTTAAACCCAATCGATAGCAATAAACGGTTACAAAAATCGTTATAAACTTATCAATAAATCAGTTCTAACATGCTCGTTAGAATTAAACGATTACACAATCGTTATGAACTTGACAATGACAATTTATATACAATAAACAAATTCTAACACCATCGTTAGAAGTAAATGATTACAAAAATCATTGTCATGCTTATTGATTTATATATAAAAAACTGTTTCCAACACACTTGTTAGACATTATCGATTACAAAAATCGTTATAACACTTATCGTTTGCATAAAACAAACCGGTTCTAACATGCTCGTTAGAAATAAATGATTACAAAAATCATTATAAGGCTTTTTAGTTTATCAAAATAAACTATTTCCAACACCCATTATAAGAAACGAGACGCTTAGACAAACTTCTCAAATCAATATATTTTTTCTAATACAATCATTTCTAACACACATGTTAGAAAATGAAACGTTTACAAAAAACGTATTGTTTATAAAATAAACCAAGTCCTACGCGAACGTTGTGGAATTTAACGTTTACAAAAAACGTATGGTTTACACCAATAAACCCGGTATAACACACATGTTAAAAAAAATCATGATTAAGATCGTTTAAAACCAAATGGTTGAATCAAAACCAATTGTTTTGTATCACGGTGTAGGATTTAATATTATACCACAATCTCTATAAATCCAAACCCAACAAATTGTACTACATACATATTTCCCAAAAAAAAAAAATATATTCACAAGATTATACAAAAATCTCTAAAATATTTTTTATTTAAACCATTTCGTTAACCCAAAATCCTTATGAATAAGGTTTTAAGATTGTAGCAACAATCTCACGAAATCTGTTTTAAGATTGTAGGACATGGGTCACGATTTTATAAAAATAATAATAATAATAAAAGTAAAAGAGACACACTCTTTATACATTTGAGAAATTGTAGTACCCATACCGTGTACAAATCTAAACAAAAATAACGTAAAATACATCATAAAATGATTCAAACCGAAGTCTTTAACAAGAATTTGAATTGTGTCTTCTTATACGAATCTTAGCATAGTCTTCAACGAAACCTTGAACCATGTCTTTCGTACGATCATTCTTGGCTGCAAGAATAAACAAACATAATGTTGACGGTTGAGGCTGAGGCACGTGTTCAACACGCTTCCCTTAAAACAGATTTCGCGCCTCTACTAAAGACAACGCGTCTGTCTCCCAGGGTACAACAGCCGAAGCAGTCTGTACTGCCGGAGAAAGCCACGCACCCGAGGTTGCACTGGGTAGAATTATAGTGTATGACATTTGGAACAAATAAAAGGAAAAAGTAATGGAATCGAGTAGAGAGTACTCATCTCTATAGTACCCAACATATGGGTCTTTTCTTTCTTCTTCTCCAAGAACTCTTCATGTATAAATGTATAATCTTTTTCTCTTGTATCTCTCTTTCTCCAAGAACATCATATTTCATATATATGTTCTATTCTCTCTAGTATCACATGAGGCATATAACCTACTAAATATACTAGACTTGAGGAAGGGTGAAAAGTCTCACTTAATTTGTCACTTAATTAGAGATTTAACACTCTAATTTAACTCATCAAGTGTTACAAAAGAAACTCTACTCAAGAGTCTCTCTTTTATTCACCACATGAAGACTCTATATAATAATATCTCTAAATTAAATTTCCATTCAATATTTCAAAATTCCAACAATCCCCCACATGAATGGAGATTGATAAAAACACACTAATTTTCCAATACAACCTCAACAGTTGAGTATTGCAGGATAGGTAGGTATTAGCTTTGAACCTTCCTTTGTGAAGCATACTTAGTCTCCTAGCGGTTTGTAGACTTGATGTCCTTGAACAAACCCCCATTTGTGTAGACGACAATACACTTCACACAATACTCTCCTTAGCCGGGCCATCCCCTCATTTTCGTGTCCAATAATGGTCCTGGAACACTATCCTGGTTCTGCGAGAGCTCTAGGAATTGTGCCCCCAATTCCATTTGAAGCGACCCCACTTCTCTCTAACATAGGTGATTTTTCTCAAATCATTAAAAGCATTATGGTTACCATGATTTACCCACATCATTTACCATATATTATGCTTATCCTCACAATTTGTCACTGAATGTTATAGGAATGGACAAGGACATATTTAAACACCCTTTTATAGTTTAGGGGGTATATATAACCATATATAATGGCTTACACATATTAGCCATGCCCCCACAGTGACCACCCTTAGGCGTATGAATTAGTTGTCCTATTGAACTTAGATCTTGGGATCTCCAATTAACTAAGGTAGGTTTCCTTCACAAGCCTTTTTCTATGGGCTTTAGTCTCATTCCACAACTCGATCTCTCATCAACCCTCAGGTTGTTCGATCCATAAGACTATCTTTGACTTCGTCAAGTCACTACTGATAACGAGCCGAGCCCGAGCCCAATCAGACTCGGGCTCGACTCGGCTCGTTTACACCCCTAGAAACAATTCCAACATTTCAACAACAATGAAAAATGAAAACCCGCTTAGGTGTGAAAACTAACCAAAAACCATACCCTAAAAACAACTTTCAAGAACAATCTAAAGACATAAATACGAATCCTCAACCGGACCACCACTACTCATCTAATCTAAAAACACAATATCTCAAATATTGTAGTGGTTCAACTTCACCACACACACTTATTATTCCCTAAAAAAGAAAAAAAAAAAAAAAAGCGTTGGGACCGGCCAGCGAATTTGTGGGTTGTCACGACCAGGTTTTAAAAGACGAAAACAGGACGTGACCTTCACGAAACCCGCCCCACTCGATTCTCCATTACTCTGACAAAAGCTCATCACACTCCTGCCCTCTGTCCCCTCCTATTACTATTATTAATATTATTATTATCATTATTATATTCCTTTTCCAATTCCATTTCCATTCTATTCTCTTCTCTCATCACATCTTATATTCAAATCTATTCTCACAAATGACCAACCCATCACCAATATGAAAGATTTCCCATCTTGTTTCGGCGAAAACGGCGTACAAGTCGCTGATGCATCCTGCACCAACGCATCAGCGACCACATCCCTCACTAAAGCGTCGCAAAATCTCGTCACTAATATTTACCAAACCAAACTAGCTAACAAATCTCGTCTAATCATCATCACCTGGTTCAAGAATCTTGTGGGTCATTGCTTTAGCCTCGAAATAGAAGATTTGTTTGGTAAAAGTCTATATAAACTTGAAGTTAGACCTTCAATCTTCTCCAAACGTAAAGGGTTGAAGTCAGTTGAAGTTGATTTCGTCGCTATTGATGTGTATTGGGACCTTACTAGTGCCAAATATGGATCCGGACCCGAACCCGTTGAAGGGTACTACGTGGGTCTTGTTTGTAAAGACGACATCGTTTTGTTAATTGGAGATCTAAGGAAAGATGTGTTCAAGAAAACCAAATGTATACCAAATTCAATTAGGTTGTTAAAAAGGGAACATGTGTTTGGGAAAAACATGTTTGGAACTAAAGTCCAGTTTAAAGATCATGGTCAGATCCATGATCTTAGAATTGAATGTGAAGCATTCGAGTTTGGGCCTGGGCCTGGGAATGGGTCTATCGGGCCCAGGCCCAATGAACCACGCCTTGTGGTTCGGTTGGATTCTAAGGTGGTAATGCAAGTGCAACATTTGGTGTGGAAGTTTAGGGGGAATTGTACTATTTCAGTTGATGGGCTTCCTGTGGAAGTGTATTGGGATGTGCATAATTGGTTGTTTGGGTCGTCGACTGGGAACGCGGTGTTTATGTTTCAAACGTGTTCGGGTGTTGGGAAGAGTGGTGCGATTGTTGCGGATCGGTCGATGGTTTCCTGGCCGGGTTTGCAGGGTTCGAGTTTTTGTTTGACACTTTATGCTTGGAAGAGTGAATGAGTAGGTTGGGGAATTGATCTGTTTTAATCTTTTGGTTAAGGATTTTGTGTTAAGTTTATACACACTGATTGTATTTGATCTTTGCAATCTTGATATTCGTTATAAATACTAATTATCGGCAATAGTAGTGTTTTATGTGATTCTTTAATTATATTTTGATTCTAAAAACCAGATATATGTGATTTATATATTTATTAGCACTTAAGAGTCGTTTGTTTGTGGTAGTATGCACAAATTTGCTGTAAAGATAATGTTTTGTTGGTGACAATGTTATACAATAATAGAATAAAAAAATTCCATTAAGATGACATAATATCTTTTTTTTTTCTTTTACTTTAGTTGTATTGTGAAAATTTAAATTAACATATTGATCATATGTTAAAATGATATACTTCAGTTTTATTAGTTGTATATAAGAGGGTGTTTGGGATTGAGGTTCAAAACAACTTATTGACATAAGGTTTTTCCAAAAAGCTAATAAATCAATAAGCAGTTTGTGTAACCCAAAAGCACTTTCTGTTTTAACTTTTGGCTTTTGGCTTTTAAGGGTGGAAAAACTGTTCTTGAGAAGTTAGAAATTCTGACTTTTGGTTTTTGGCTTTTGACTTTTGGAAAAAAAAAATTACAAATCTACCACCCATATAACCAATATTCATAGTAAGTTAAGCGAAACACTTAAAAACAACAATCTATTGACTTTTTGACGTTTCTCATCCTAAAAGTTAATTCAAACACTTTTTTTAAATCTCCTTTTCAAAAAGTCATAAGCCAATAACCACTGCTGACCAAAAGCAATTTTGCATCTCCAAACTCAATCCCAAACACCCTCTAAATGATTTTTACATCATTTTGCATAAGATGTTTTGTTTTGTAGGAAATATAAAAAGTTAAGCACATTTGCTTTGGAGACTAAGACTTGTGACAAGACTCTGCTTTGGAGGCTTGGATGTTGCTTTGCAAACTTGTGCTCGTGGTCTGCTGGACTATTGATTAAATGGGCTCAACATTAAACTAAAGTCTAAACTTAGGCTCAGGCCCACTCGCCAATTAGGTCCACTTGCCTATTCAAATCGGTGGCTGAATTATTTGTCAGGAGCATACAATCATCTGGAGTGTGGTTCATTGGTTTTACCAACACATTTTACAAAAGCATCCAGATTTTTTTTAGTTTGACCGACACATCAAACTTTCCATTGAAGGGATATCATGTAAAGAGAGAAGGGGAAGAAGTAAGTTGGGTTTAGTATTGGCTTTTGGCTTTTTCTAGTTTTTTATACAGTGTTTATGCAATAAACTAATAAGAGTAGTAGGCATATGATATGGCCATGGTTGTAAAAATCCCGCTTAGTATTCGATTAATTTTTTATTAATCGCTAGTCAGAGGTTCACCAAGTAAACACCGATTAAACGTTAGTCGGTGGCTATATAGCCATTCAAGCCAAATTCCAGCCACAATCTGTACAGTTTGGTAGGATTCCGACCAAAGCATGTAAATTCTGGTGATTTAATCCTATATCCTTAAAGATATGAGTCGAAGAAGGTGTTAAAACATGCCTACCTAAAAAATTACATATAAAATGTGTGTGTATATATAAAACTGACAATTACATTTAAAGTCCCCATCTGATTAATCACAATTAATCGCTAATCGGTACCTCACCGACGGACTAGCGCCTAACGATTCTTACAAAACTAGATATGACCACTCTAAACTCTCTACTCCATGTAATTAAATACGAGCACACCCACCATTTTGTGGAGTGGTATGGGAAATGAAAATAAGAGTTTGAGGTCATTTGGTCTCAATTCGAATCCGATCCAGATGCCACCGTAGGCCTTCGGACGGCAGGTTTTTCAAGCACTAAACTGAAAACTCCATTTAAGATACATCAGGTGTCAATTCAGACGCGCAACAGATTTCATGCGGTTTAATATTATATGTTTTCTTTAAAAGTTGTGCTATTTTTTGGTATCATATTTCATTTTGTTCATTACAATAACCTTTTATTTAATATAGTTAGTTATGATGTGATTTTTCTTCATTTTAATTATCAGTTTGACTTTGCGAATCAACAATAAGAAAATAAAAATGTATGTGTCTGTTGAAAATGTAAAGGATGGATTGGAAGCAAGAATTTGTTCTAGATTTTGATTATTGAAATAAATCTCATTCTCCAGAAGATTTAATAATCAAACATGAAGATATACAAGAAATTCCAGGAATCGCTCTTGATGACGAATGATAGGCAGACAATAGATGAGATCATGTAGACTTGGAAAGCGTATGACTAATTTGATCTTATTATTCAAGTAGCTCACATTGAGCTTTTATTTTTCAAATTTATGTTTATTAATTAATACTTATTTTTCCTTTCGTAGGTTACTTTATTTTATCAAATGTTTCTTGAAGTACTTTACAATCTAAATGTTAAATGTTTTTAGTTGCTAGACATGTGTAACGCTTATAACGTATATCCACCATAATGACACTACAACAAATATTATACGAATTTGAAATAAGTAACACAATGCAAAGTGTCGCTCCCGCCGCATTGCGCGAGTTTCCTAATAGTCTATATCTATCTATCTATCTCTCTCTCTCTCTCTCTCTCTATATATATATATATATATATATATATATATATAGGGGGGGTGGTTAAAATAAAAACCCACTCAAAACGAGTAAACTCGGGAAACTCTGACTTCCCGAACTTTTTATCATCTGAAAAAATTAGGGTATGTAATATACATGTTTTTAAGAGTTTTGAGCCAAAAAAAAACAAAAAAGCGCCGAGTGGATATTTTTAAAAAAAATAAATAAGTTTTTTGTGTTACATATGTAACATGTCTGTTTTTGTGTAACATACGTAACACAAAAAAAACTTATTTATTTTTTTTTAAAATATCCACTCGGCGCTTTTTTGATTTTTTTGGCTCAAAACTCTTAAAATCATGTATATTACATACCCTAATTTTTTCAGATGATAAAAAGCTTGGGAAGTTAGAGTTTACCGAGTTTACTCGTTTTAGAGGGTTTCCGGTATCCCTTTCCCTTATATATATATATATATATATATATATATATATATATATATATATATATATATATATATATATATATAGATATGGTTAGGATCCTAAGAAAACCCTTATTATAGTGAAAACTCTGAAAACTCTGACTTCCCTAGTTTTTTAGGGCCTGAAAATTTTAGGGCATGCAATATACATGATTTTAAGCATTTTGAGCCAAAAAAAAAAAAAAAAAAAAGAGCCGGGCACTTTTTTGATTTTTTTTTTTTTTGGCTCAAAATGCTTAAAATCATGTATATTACATACCCTAAAATTTTAATATAAAAAACTTTGGAAAGTTAGAGTTTCCATATAATAAGAAAAGAGAATTCGAATAAGGGACAACAGCTGAACACATGTTTCCTAAAACCAAATCTGCTTTTGTATCACTTAATTTGTTTTCCCGTTGGGTTTTATGTAACTTTGCTTCCCAATAAAGTAACTTCGCTTCCAAGTAAAAGATCGAGACTTGAAACTAATCGTTTGGTACAATTCAGTTTTAGGGTTTATGTAATGAAATTGATAAATTATCTAAATATGTTGTTAAGGTCGGATGGATCAATCAAAAATATGTTTTAGCTAATTGGGAAAGGTGGGACGACCTAACATATTCGTGGTTGATCTACTTATTTTTGTAGATCTTTTAAAGAAGATATTTTATATCAAAATCCAGTTACCAGTTTCTGGATTTTGCAGATATGTAGAGATCACCTTTTTAATAAGTAAAACCAAGTATAAAATTACCTTTTAAATGCTCTTTCAGTGTTTTTAAAGAATTTAAACACTTTACCTTGAGCAAAAGGTTATTAAATATATACTATGTCCAAGTTAGAATAGATTTCTGGACATGTGATGAAAACACCATACAAACATAACACAAAGTTTATGGTTTTGTATAATTTAAACCGGTTAAAGTCAAACCACGAATATGTTTAGCTAAATAAGTTGGGTGGGTGGGTCAGCTTAATATATTCATGTGTTGACCTGCTTATGTTTATAAATTTGTTTTAGAAATTACTGTATGTTAGAAAGTATGTATGGGGGAATTTTTTGTCATTTTTTGATTATGTGTTACCATAGTTCCCATGTGCAGATCGAGTGCCACATCAGTCTGCTGGCGCCCGACACACACCAACATGATGGCGCGGGACACAAAGCCAGTAACACTTTTGTACTCCGTATGTAGCATTTGTATCACAAACACAACAGTAAACAATTTGTACAACACGTAGGTTGTCTTGAGTGTTGGTGATAATGAACGCTAAATACCATGTTTTGCAATGCAATTTAGATTACATGACAGCTATTATATACTTCCTATATACTCACAATCTATACAAAAGAAAGTCAAGCGTTGTCGCTGCAATGCGCGACGGGAGAATTCCTAGTAGAGGTTTAATAAGAAAATCTCCTTGAAAGAATAGTAGGTGTTGACGCATGGGACTATTTAAATTGTCAATTACAAGTAAGATAAGATATGATTCTTCAAATAGGGTAGGGATCTTGTATAAAGGGTGTTTTTTGTGAGAAGTCTAAGAAGTAATTGTGTCCATTAGATTAGATTAATAAAGGGGTGAGATTAAATGAATGACAAATCTATAATTAGTGTTATAATTATATTGATTAATTAGATGATTTAAAGGTATAAGTGTAAAATTACAATTTCTTTTTTAAATTTAATCACAAAATCATTCCTCCATGTTCTTGTTATTTAATGTTATTTCCTTTTTTACTCTCTCTCTCTATCTCTCTCTCACACACACACACATTAAAATCTCCATAACTACTCTGTTTCTTTCTCTCTCATCAAGAGTTATAATCATCAAAACTTTGATCATCAAACTTCATAATCAAATGAGAGAAACCGAAAAATATAGGGTTTAACCTTTAAAGTAATCACGAGTTCGCAGAAATTAGGATGAAGCCATGGTGTTTTAACATACAAGCGACGGTTTATTCAAGGTGTTTTTTCCCTAGGACCGAGGATGAAGTTAGGCAAAAAGATCAGTGTTTTATGAGAAAAGTGTTTTGTGATCATTGTTTATCCTATTGTACATTCTAGTGTGTTTTTCGATCGTGGGTTATTGATTGTGTATGAATGTGTTTTATACTTATCGTTTATTTAGGTTGTTGATAAACATGTGTTTTATGTTGAATGTTCTTACCAACAAGGAATTTAAATATAAAACACAATGTGTTTTACATTTGTTACTTAACATGAATATAAAACACAATATGTTTTATACTGTTTATTTTGGGATGTTAACAAGATGTGTTTCATGTTGAATGTTATTAACAAAAAAATATATATTTAAGTATAAAGCACAATGTGTCTAACATTTTCTGCTAACATGAATATAAAACACAATATGCTGTAAAAAAACAATAGGATGTAAAACACATAACCAATATTAGTCTATAACATGTTACATATGAATAATTGTTGTTTATAAAACACCCCACTATTAGCCAAAACACCCTATAAAAAATTGTGGAACCGAATAGAGAACAAGACATATGTAAATGAATGTCAAAAAAATTCTGTGTTTTTTATTGTATATCATCACGAACGAGATATAGAAAACAAAATTTGAAATTCAAGATCCCTAATTTTAGGTGAAGATGTTATGCATGCAGTTACCATGATTAGGATTTAATTTTTCTTTTGATATTTTGTCAAAATTACTAATTGCCCAAAGTCCATGTGCCATGTGTCGTAACCAGAGATCTTCTCACCCTTTTCACACATTTTGGTTTTTGTACAGGATCCTAAATCCTTCAAATATTCATATTTGCTTTCTTACAATAACAGTTAACTGACGAAAAGTAAAAATCGAATCACTATCATGGAAAAATACCATTCTACTAAATTTTTTTTATCATAAATTACCATTTTTAATTCACATAAATCATTATATCAACATGCCACCATCATTACGACCCAGATAAAATAAAAATGATTCAAGGGTACTCAACAGGACCAGTTGAATAGCGGTTCCCGGTCCAACCAGCAACACAGACATTGTGAATGAGTCCAGACATGAAAAATATAATTACTGTTTAGTGTTTCATTAACTTTGAAGTTTGTTATCAGTTATCACCTTAATAGTTCATAACATACACTTTTATCTGTATTGACCAAATGACCACTACCATGGGACGATTCGCAACCGAAAACGACCCAATAAATCTCATCTGCGACACTAAAATCACCGTGCGGAACGTAATGGATGTTGATGCTTCCAAAATGGTCAGTGCAAGAAAGTCAACACAAACTTTAATCAACACCTACATCAAATAAAACAGTCACATTTAAATTAAACTTAAAAGTTAACTAAAACTTATAAGTTATAACACAAACTGAGCAGAAACTAACTTACCACCTCCACCTTCTAAAGTTGATCTTTTGTTTCAGCAGATGTTGAGTGGTTGAGGCTCTTGTTTGCTTCTTGGGACTGGCATTACATATGTATTTTTTTTAGTTTCATGAATAATAGTAGTAGACGGGGAGTCGGGATATAGACTTTAGGAATGACGGAAAAACAAGCAACATTCAGGACAGGTATGGCATTATGTGATACCCACCCGAAAATTGAAAAATCAATCTCATACCCATTTACCCGCATTGGAACCAAACTTTTTAGTATATTATATTATATATCTTTATATGATTATATAAGATAAAATAAATATTATTTTGAAGAGTAAACTGTTAGTTTCATCCCTGTGGTTTGACGAAAATTGCCAGCTCAGTCCAAAAAAAGAAGTTATGCCATTTTCATCCCTAAGGTTTTCAAACCATGCCAGTTTAATCTAAAAACTTAAGAGCCGTTAATATTGACCGTTAAAGGAGGGGTAAAATGGTTAATTTTTAATAGCTTTTCTTTTCTCATTTAATGAAGAAAAAATGAAAAATAAAATAAACAGGTAAAATGACATTTTTACCCCTCTTTTAATAACTATTTTTAATAGTGGTTAACTTTTTGGATTAAACTGGCATGTTTTGAAAATGTTAGGTACGAATATGGCATGAAGAAGATATATGGACTGAAATGGCAACCACAGAGAGACGAAAATGGTAGTTTACTCTCTTTTGAAATTGTTAAAAACTTGAAATTATTGAAAAATACTGCAGTTGAATATTTAATATGTCAAGTCGGTTTTTAAGGTGAGCTTTCTTAAGATCGGGTAATGTGGTATCCTAACCCATCGAGTAAATCAACCACATAAGATCATAAACGGGTATACCCAATACCCATGAGCCTAACGTCAGTTATGGGATTGGGATTTCTAAAACTGGCCATTGTCATCCGTGATTATTCAAGATGATGATAGTAAACAAATAGGTAAGTACCTGACTAGATGAATGTGTCATTGGGTCCTTGGAACTGGGACCGACATCTGGAGCACCGACTTGTCGAACCGAAGGATACATAGGAATCCCGGGCATCGGTGGCTGAGGTAATACCATGGGCATACCTTGGCTTGGATGCCCGTACATAGACTGCGAAGGGACATGGTGTCGTGACCCTTGTGTGGTAGGAGAAAACGGATACATATGCGGGCCGCCACTCATCTCCATTCCCATTCCCATCCCCATTCCCATTCCCATTCCATAACTCATTCCCATTCCCATGGGGGAGAAATGGGGAGGATGCATATGTTGCATTCCGGTCGGGAACATCATTGGCTGCATGCATAATCCAGCTCCCATTGACATAACCTGCAATGGTTGTAGAAAACATATTCAGTGTATATGTAAATTATGAAAAAAAGGCAAGATGAATAGTGTCATGTTTAAAGAAAGTTTCAACATTGTACCTGTACTTGAAGTTGAAGTGTCTTCAAATACTCGATTGCCTCATCAAGCATTGATGCTTTATCCACCTGTAATTCGAAATCTAAGATTCAGTTTGAAGTACCACTATTTTTTGTCGTTTTTATATCGCCGTGAGAACCTGTTACTCAGGTACACTCACAAGACACCACCAATACCCTGTTAACCAATGGGATCAGGTAAAACACAGCTTGCGCATGTTACATGGCTTTTTTAAAGGCAAAAAAACCAGTGGAAGCTGGATTTGAGCAATTTAAATACCAATAATTATGTTTCTCACATGTTTAAATTCAAGGTAAATATGATATAAATATTACACAAGAAATTAAACAGAAAAAAAAAAAGAGAGATTCATAAAAGAAAATTACATTGTGTACCTTGTTGCAGTTTGGTATGAGTTCCTGAAGCGCACGCATCTTTTCGTTAATCCTATCTCTTCGTCGCTGTTTCAACATAGAGAAACAAGGATTGATATGTGATTTAAAATTACATCGTCAAACGAAACAGGTACAAAGTCTAGGTTTAAGTTATCATGGTACTAATATAGTATTTGTAAACCATAATTAACATATAAGTGTGCCAATATTGCAATTTAGAATGGATTTGAGGAATTTGCTTACCCTTTCAGACATATTATGAACTTCAGCAGCACGGCTTCGCTTAGAACCTGAACCATTTCGAGAAGCGCCTGCTGTTTTAGTGCCCAACGATTCTTCTTCGTCATCCTAGTCAAAACACTAATTATAATCAGTACACTAAACAACAACAAAAAAAGAAACAAAACAATATATAAAAATAAGCTTTCAACATACATGACTTTGCCACTCAGAGTCTTCCATATCGAGCGATTTTCTCTTAGAGCTTTTCGTCAAATCATTAGAAGCTCTCTCCACACTATTCCCTGAGCAAACAGAAGAAGCCGCACGAATTGGCTCATTGCACTTTACACTTTCTTTACCTTCATTCACATCATTAGTTGACTTTTCAAAACAATGTGGCTCATCAAGCGGCTTACTTGCAGGCATGTTTGAAACTACTTGGGCCAAATCCGTACTAGGCTGACCAATTTCTTTCATTGCACCCTTCGGGTCAACATTCTGAACATTAGCTTTAGCCATAGCCTTAGCAGCCGGTCTTGAAAAATGAGAAAAATTCAAGACCGTTGAGGTGGAACATGGCGGTGCAGAATCTTGTTTCTGTCCCATTTTCTCAACCTGCCCGACTGCGCCTCTATGAACTACATTATTTTGTTTACTTCCACCATTATTATTATTACCTATATCCGAAACACCTGATCTGACCGTCGGATCTGAAAACTGAAAAAACTGACTAGTTCTTGACCCGATAACCGAACTTGGATCTTTGTTAACTCTCTTTTCAATCACATTTAAACCATTATGCGTGGCGGGCTCATGAGCCGTGACTCCAGATAACTCAGGTAACAGATCAGCGCAATAATCATCTAACGGATAGTTTAACCAAGTCGCCATATCATCATCTTGATTTGATCCCATTCCAGATATAGCCACATCAAAAATACCATCTTTTTCTTGAATCTTTGATGTTTGAAACTGAAAATTACTCGAAACTGGCGTCTTTTTCGTTTTACTAGACTGACCCTGCATCATAACCTGACCCTTTTCCCATATTAATTCTACATATTCATCGTTCGGCCTGCAATTATCACAACTCATAAACAAAAATTCAAAAAAAAAAAAAAAAATCAAGAAACTCACATATATGAAACATCAGTAGACTTTTGCTGTAAAGATTCATTCTTTCCATCAACAGATCTATTATACAGCTCAGAAAGTGGCATCTTTGAATCAAAATTAGCAAAAACTCTCAATATTATTCATACACAGACACCCTTTAAGTTCAAATCCACTTGATGTAACAAACACCTGCAGAAATCATGCCATCAGATGAGAAATCATTATTATTTATGCATAAATAAATTTTCTGACAAATATAATATATTTTATCTGCACCCCAACATGCCTATTTTGACAATTTTATATACAATTTTTATACAATTCCCTATCTTTATCAGACAAAATATTATCTGGAGCAGTCATAAATGTATAAAAAAATAATAACAATAATCTTACTATTAACACTCAAACTAATTCTTTAATAGTGTCCTAAAGCAGAAACTCAATCTAATTAATCTTATTATAATTGCAAAAGTACAAACAAGTATACTCTAATCATCAGTCAAACATAAGTAAACAAACCCATAATTTATTATTAATTAATTATCTTTAAAAGCAACTAACCTTTCCAAAAATAAACTCAACAATGAAATTTTTCCAATTTTTTTTTTTTATTTCTTTCTAATTTAAGATTGAAATAAAGTGATAATCTTGAAGACCCAGATGATATCCAGTTTGGATTGGGTGTAAATTTCTTGAAAATGGTGAAAAGAGGTGATTGGAGTAGAGAGTTTATAGAAGACGGCGAAGTGTTTGTGGAAAATGGAGAAAAAGAGACCAACTTGTTGTATCCAATTCCAAATTTGTAGCATTTATAAAGTTTCCAAAATTTTTATAGAATTTTTATAGAATTTTTTTTGTTTTTTTTTTGGGTTATTGTTTTGTAACATTCTTTGTCTTATTTGGGTTTTTTTTAATGTTGTTTTTATTTTTGTAAATTTGTTTGGATGGTATCGAATATAATCGTAATGTGTATGAGTGGTATTTAGGCCGTCTTTATCTAAAAGGACGGTTTATATAGATGTATTATCATCCTTCTGGCACTTGTTCAACATGATCTGACGTAGATATTAGGGGCAACTAACAGTGGCATGTTGAACATTGTGTTTGTTTTATTTAGATTTTTTTTTTGTTAATTTGTTTGGATGGCATCGAATATAATGATGGTGTGTATAGATCGTCGTTATTTAAAAGAACATTATATGTCGGTGAATTATCTATCATTCTCTTAACACTTGTTACACACGATCTAACAAAAATATCACAAGAATCTAATTGTTTTTGTTTGTATTATTATGGTTTTATTTTAATTTTTGTTTTTATCTTTGTAAATTTGTTTTGATGACATTGAATATAGTTGTAGCATGTATGGGTAATCTTTAGATCGTCTTTATTTAAAAGAAAATATATATGGACGTAGTACCATCCTCTTAACACTTGTTGAACACGATCTAGCACAAATATAACTAGCAACTAAGCGTATGACCACCATGTGTTAACACCTTTCACTACCATCCCCTATCCCAAGAATTATGGTAGGGTTATAGGAGTTTGACTTTTCGATACGACTCGAAAACACGACATGAACCTAATATGAAACTCGCAGGATTGAGTTTAGTCTAAACAGGTTTGGGTCAACCGAACAGATTGACCCGTTTAACCTATTTATATTATATTGTATTTTTTTTTTTCAGGATTTTATGACTTAAAATGAAATTGACACAAGATTTTATAACAAAATCTATTTTTTATAAACATTCTTTTTTTGTAAATTTTAATTTAATTCTAAAATGATATTATATGAAAAAAAATTAAAAGATAAAAAATATTCAGGCCAAATGAGTCATGTTTAGATCAAACGTGAAATTTCGGGTCATGTTCGGTTAATCACGTGAAACTTTGGGTCATGTTTGGGTTCATCTGTCTCACACAAATTTCGGGTTTGGTTCGTGTTTAGGTTCATATAAATTTTTTGAGTTCAGGTCGATTAGATCGCCAACCCCCAAACACAACTCATATAACACCCCTAGATATGAATCATGGTATCCCACTTGTTGGTGTGTTTTACTAGTGATTTTTAGATGCTATTTTTCAATAGGCTATCAAGGTTTTGAACACATTATATGTATATAACTAGCTTTTATCTCGGGAGCGTCCTGGGGTAGAAAAATATTACAATTTTAATAATACTAATACTAATAGTAATAATTATTACTCTTGTAATTAAATAAATAAAAAATAACCTTGCTATAAGGTGACACCATGTGTTGCAGTGTTGCGCGATTCTTTCTCATAGATTCTCTTGATGAAGTATACCTATGCATCTTTAAAAAAGTAAAATTCCAATGAAAGCATGGCGATTGGGCTGAATTTCAACATCGTAGATAAGAACCTGGTTTAAAAGAAAAAACATTATTAATGAATAACTTGAACACTTTGTGTTTTTTTTCCTGTATGAACGAAACCCCACAAAAAATAGTCGTTTTCTTTCTCTGTTTTTTTATATAGCACTGTGGTACTCGTTGGAAAGATAATAAAACGCTCGTTAATTTGGTGTAATTTTTTTCTTTAAAAAATCTCGTATATAAAAGATATTAACGTTTAAAAATTATGGGAGGAAACATAAGAGAGAAAAATTTAAATTTGTTTTTAAATTTTTTTTTCCTAAAATAACTCAATTTAAATTTAGTAAATTAGGTTTTATATTATTATTTATTTATTTTTTATTTGCCACATGGCATGACACATGGCACACTCAAGGAGGAGAATGTCTCTTTGAATGTCATATCATTAAAATGGATTTCTTAGGCCTTCATTGAATGAAAACTCATCAATATTTAATTATTTTATTATAAGTTATAGAGGTGTAAATCTGTAAATATAAATATCGACTTACATGAAATCTTGAAGAAGTAGTCTAAAAGATATTTATTAGTTACTCGTTCACCCCTGTTATGCTTCCGACAACATCTACAAATAATCAAATATACATAATTGATAATTCATTAACCAAATGCAACTTATTGTTCGAATTATACAGTGACAAATATTTAAAACATGTCAACAATACAACTTTTATGACTTATGTCATGGGTCAGTGTTTTAATGCAAGGTATTGTTGGATACAATGTAAACCCTTTAGGAGGCTCAATAAAAAATGTTGACAACTTGAATTGTTCGTTAATCACAATTTTTTTATGTTACAAATGATTGTAATTTTTACATGATTGTTTTAGTTGCTATATTCTTAAGCTTTGCCATTGGCATGACGATTGGTGGTCGGAAAGTATAAAAAGTTTTTCTTGTCCATTCTTAGTATAATTTTTTTTTAACGTCAAAAAAAGTCTGGCTGTCCAGTTACATACATAAGAAAAATTCTATACACACCCGTGATTGCATACAATGTTGGTGACCTGATCTATCATAAATTCCAGAAGACAATCACCGTCCGAATACCCAATGTGATAAAACTCTAACTCACACATGATATTTTATCACAAACAAGACTCCAACCAATAACCTTAAGTAGAGAAAGTCATCCAAATATCGCTAAAACAATGTCTTACTAATATTATTTCATGTTTTGAAAAGTCAGGTCACAATAACCATAAAATTTCATACGATTCTATTTGTGTCAATTGTAGCTTTTTATTTAAAGTGCCATAGTGGTCACAACGCCAATTTTGTCATTACCTTAAAATAATTTTTTTTTTAACTCTACTATATTCTCATATATTTTAGAGCATTTAGAAGTAAGAGTTTCTTCTAAATTAGATCATAGACACCACATATAAACCACAAATAACACATTAACACACTGTATAATTCTATGAAGTACGAGTTTATTATGTGTAGCTAGATATGTTGATGGTGTTAAGTTAGTGTACACACAACCATCAAACTTAAATCTAACATTAGTTAACTATAATCGACAAAATCATATATCATTTTCAGATTTAAAGTTCCTAGATTCTGAATTTATTATTGTATACTATGTGACATTTTTCAATGAAAACAAATATTCTAATTCAATGTATTGTATAATATGAATGAAGAAAAAAAATTGTTTCATGTTTTCTCCAATTTTGGTCCATATCACATTATCACGCAAACAGAATTTCCTTAGTAGATGGAGATGAAGACACGTGGCATATTGCTTGGTCACGACGCACCTGTGACTTGCCAGATCATTGGATTCGACATACTTTGTAGGTGGGCCCATGCACCCTATTATTAGGCATGGTCTCTTGCCACGTGGACCCTGTTTTCAACTGGGAACAGATGTTTGGCTATCCAAGTGGGCCCCTTTCTTATCGCCTATCAATTCGCCATGATAATTTATTATTCCCTTAAATACAAGTAGTGTACTAAAATAGCGATACCAAATATCGAATAATATTTCATTTAAGTAACTCAACCAATGTCATTTTCAATTTTGCGTGTTAATTATAATAATCATAGTTTGTGGTTTGTAATAGTTTTGAGTTTTCATCATTGTCTATGTTCTTTTATTTGTGAGTGTTATGTGTGTGTTTGGTATTGAGATGGTCCAAAAAGTAAGTTTGAAAAATGTTTTTTTTATTTTATATAGAAGTAATTAGTTTTATATGGAACATATAATTGATAATTTTTGGTTTTGTGTCATTCATGATTAGATGTTTACGCCGAGTTAAGATGTGTCCAAATAAAGTTAAGACGGATGATATCAATAGTTAAAATAGTGTGTCCAAGTCGTTGGATAAGGTTTGATACAATCTTGTACATATATAGCGTGGTGGTTGTTCTTCTTCAAGTTCTTTATCTCGTGTTTATCATCATGCTATCAAAATCAATGTTTGATGTTTGTGAAATCCCCATCCAATTTCACAAACACTAGCCTTTTGAGGTTGGCTTGTAGTTTGATTGTTATTTGTATGCTCTTATATTGAAAAAATAGCCTGAGTTTTAGTTTATGTATAAAACATCAAAAACAAATAGAACTAGACTCCTTGTTGTGATGTACCAAATGTTTTAAAGATTGATATACTCTTATAGATCTTTAGAGAGTACTGATAATTAAGAGTGTACTTCATAAGTGTCATTAGATGACCCTGTAACAAGTTGTATTAATGTGGGTTTGAGTATTTGGGCAATTATCAAGTAAAAGTCAATATCCTATTTTTTGATTGAATTACAAATTTTGTCCTTTATGTTTATACCAAATTTCAACGCATGCCCTTTGCCTTTAAAATTGATGAGTCTTGTACTTTAAGTTTCAAAATATTGCACGGTTTATCCTTTAGCCCTAACCTAGTTAATTTTTACCGTTAAGTTAAGTCATGTACAAAACACATGAGGGTAGTTTAGTCTTTTCACCTATGTTTTTCATTTCCCTCATATATAAAATTAAACAAATTCTCTCTAAACACTCTCATTCTATCTCTATATCTCTTTCTCTTTCTCTCTCTAGGCAAGCAAGAAAGACATCCAGCCACCACCAATGGAACCCACCACTGTCCACCTCTAACGACCAAAGATCAGGTTACCCCCTCACTGCTATCTGGTTTTAGATCTGAAACCTCTCTTCCATTATCTATAGGTCTCAAACAACGATTTGGGGGCTAGGGTTTGATGAGGAATTTAGGTTGTGTTTGTGGGGTTCTGCAGTGAGGGTTCGTGATGGTCAGATGAGTTAACGATATTGGGGTCAAGCAGGGAGTGCGGTGCCATAGGTTTGGGGGTTGGTGGTTGTCACACCCCGCCAAGGCGGAAACACAGGGATATGACGATCGAAAGGTTTTCAAGCATAAGGTTCAAGCAACACACATTTATTTAAATAGTACCACCATAAATGATGGACATTGTCATAAATTTATTTAAAATGACATCATAGCGTTAACAAAATGAGATATTGTCTAGTACTCATGGAAATTGAAAACATGACATCTTGAAACCGACAAAACCCATCAAAGTGATACCATGTGGTGTATGCTCGAACCCCTCCCTCAAATCTCTGCGGTCCTCCATTAGTTACCTGAAAAACATGCATAACAAGTTTTGTCAACAATAATGCTGATGAGTTCACGGATTTGAATGTAACAAGTAAACCAATGTGTAATTCATGCATGACCAATCATAAGCTAGCTAAGCGAATGATTACTGTGCAAACCATGAGTCCCGTAACCAAACCTCTTGACTGTTGTGCCTCGTGCATTGTACACTAAAGACAATGTATGTATGTATAGTAGAATACTAATACTCTTTTGTATGTGATCGGTTAGAGCGACTAACCAAGAGTGGGAGTGTCAACCCAATAGATCTATTAAAGTGTTCCATGGCTTTTGATAGCTAATGGTTACAGTAAACGTTGTACGAGGACTAATTAGCTCACGAACCAATATGTCTCATGTTCCACATGGTAGTCACGATAGAATATACACACACTTGCAAATGACACTAGTATTGATGCATGTTATTCCCCCGAAATGTAAAAACAGTAAAATGGGGCCGTAAAACTCACCTGATGATAGTACGTGTGGTCTAGGGAAGATGTAGATGGTCACCGTCCTGACAAATGATACCCTATGATAATTATAGACATGGTAAGTTGTCTAGCTTTGTGGTTTATCATACAAATTGTTCACCTGACGTTTGTGGACCCGAATTTTGTGTATGGGGGCCGTGAGTTCTTGCCCGCGTATTATCCATGAGTGTGCTAGTGATGTGTTTAGAAATGTTGATAGTGATCATGGATAAAAGGGACCCTTTGTGAGTTGTCATGGGTCCAAGTAGTTCCCGATTCATCGTGTGTGATTGATTTGTGATAAATAAGTATCTTAACACGTGCTTAGCCTATTATATTATGCAAGCCAATGCAAACACATGTTCAGCTTTGCTTAACGTATGTTAGCCGATTAAAGCATACTATGTACACCATGAGGCCGATTATTTAGTGGTTCCATTTGATCGTTTTAAGCTTGTTAAGGCTTCGTAGAGTTAACATATAACATGCTTGTAAGTTTTTGTAAGAAAATCGAGCTTGATCACCTTGTTGCTTAGCCTTAGCTTTGAACTTAAGCCAAGTGAGTTTGTTTTCATAAAAACCGATTTATTACATGGTGATCCAAGTGATGTATAGAATCAAAAGTATGACTTGGTTACTCAAAGTTATAATAAAGCCGATTGTTGCTTATGTTAAGACAAGATCATGAGGATAGGCAACCATGATTAAGACAATGTGTGTAAGATCTATACCCGAAGAGCAATGCTTGGTAAACCATTATTTATAAGGTGTCGTGTGATTAAAGTGTGGAGTTCTAAGGGCCAAGGGTCGGGTTAACAAGAGATAGGCCGAGATAATGAAGCTTAAAGATGCAATGTACCTTACCAAAAGATGACCCGAGCTAGGAAGCCTTGTGATCACCTCCTTCATTCCTTGATGGCTTCGGCTTGGAGTTTTAGGTGACCGATGGTTTGGAGTGTTCTAGTAGAGATTGAGAGTGTGTTTAGGTGTGATTGTTGAAGCTGTTTGTGCCTCCTTTTATAGTGGTTCGATTAAGCAAGGACAAAAACAAATGGGGAAAGTATAAGTGTCTTGGATGAGGCAATGTTTAAGTGAACTAATGAAAGAAAAAAACTTGTGATTGTTGTCTTCTTCTTGTTCTTGGCCGATTAGGATAGGCTTAGGCATAAGAGGGTGGGTTGACTCATCAAATCAATGTGTTAGAGGTTTGTTTATTTCCTAGTTTAGTGTAAGTTTGACAACTTTCATATCCCTTCATCCAAGCATGCATTCGTCCGAGTATAGGACAAGGAAAAAGTGACAAAGATCTAGGTGAAAGTGATGGTTCATTATGTTTCTTTCATGTTGTCCGAATGGTGCTTTGTTCCCAAGATGTTTGCACTTGTTTTTCATGTGAAAGGGACATGAGGGGAGTTTGACGGCCGATGTAAGGATAGGTAGAGTGGTTTTGGTGTTTTGGGTAGGTATCAAGTGATACGTGTATGTTCTAGTGATGTCATGGTGCTAATTTATGGCAAGGTTTGGACATCCCTTTGATGGTGACTTCACATAGGTTTTGGTGGATACTTGGCCGATTATTTCACCTCTAATTATGGAAGTTTTGTCATGCTAATCTATGGAATTGAGAGCTCTTGTCCCATGCCTACTTTAGTGTAAGAAAGGGTATCATATATGAAGTGTCTTATTTGTTTTCTTTTGTTTAGAAATCGGCTAATAGGTAATCTTAGGCTCAAGGTTTTATCATGGAAATATTCATTGTATACAAGCTTGACATGGGTTATAGGTTTGGAACTTTTCTTATTTTGGTGGTGGTGAACCTTCGGCCGATTAATAGGAAGGTGTCAAGGAAAAGACTAGTCCAAGTAGGTGTGGTACAATCATCCAATTGTGTGCACATGTATATATATAGCCGTGCGTGTATATATGTGTAAGTGTGGTCATGTTTTGTGAAAACCATAATGAGATTACTAAGTCATAGGTTCCTTAACTTGTCAAGAGTGTGTGGATATCATGCCTTGATGAAATGTCGAGTTAGTTCACTGGTTAGCCTCTTAGTTGCCCTTTGATATAGGAATATCCATAGTCGTGTATTAGTTAGGTTCCATGACGTCTGATGATGACATTAACATGTATTTTGTGTATCATAAAATAGCTACTTGTCTCCTTGTTCATACGTGTTAGGAAGCTACCAAGTGGGGGGGGGGGGTTATCAAAATCATAAATTAACATATGATAGTGTGTAAGACTCATTTAAATGTGTTAGAGAAGGATTACCATGTGTTAGGGTGTAGTAACCTCATTGAGTGTTTGTTTGGTGATTGTCCGGGTGTTGTATGACTAAACGGATGTTCTTTGTTGAGTTTTCTGGTAAACTCATGCTTCACTAGACTGGGGGGGGGGTATAGTGTATGTAAAATGTCTAGATATGCACATATAATGAAATAATAAATGAAATGTGTACGGACGTTGACCTGGTTTGTTGACTGTTGTCACAGTGGCGGTGAGACGAGTCTACGGTGGTTGAATATTTGGGGGTGGGCAGTGCGGTCAAGTTGGTGGTTGTCAAATGAAAACGATGGTGATGGGAGTCGGGTGGGGGTGGTACGTTGGTGTTGGTCGGCAAGTGGGGTTTGTGGAGGTGGTGGTGGTCAAGTGGGTGGGAGTCCTAGGAGAGAGAGAGGGGGGAGCGGGGGGGGGGGGGGGGGGGGGGTTAAAATGTATATGGCTACTAAGTTTTCATCTCCACTACCACAATCAACCTACAACACAGAATAAAAAAACTTACTTTAAAGACAAAAGAAGAAGATGCAAACACCTGCAAATATCCTAACTCCTCTACCTTTATCCACCCTGAATACTCTTATTAGCAATTCCAACAACAACAACGAAGATGTACCAGAGTGAAAAGATCATGATAGACGGCCTTGATTCATTTTCTGTGAATCAGATTAAAAGATTAAAAAATTATATAATAATTATAATTTTTATTTTTGTTTTATTTTATAAAATATCTTTAAATTAATTGATAAAAGGACTAAATTGCCCTTACGTGATCTGATTTAACGAAAATATTTAACTGGGTTAACGCCAAAGGACAAGCCATGTAAGATTTTAAAACAGTACAAATCTCATCAGTTTTAAAAGTAAAGGGCAGTATTTGAAATCTAATATAAACGTAAAGGACAAATTTTGTTGCCTACTTAAGAGGTGTGGGTGAAATATCTATGACTATCAGTAAATGTGGCCATGGCTAATACGAAGGTCAAGTGTTGTGTTAAACCGTTCATGGATGTCGGTAAAGCTAGATATCAAAGATTTTTTGATCCTAAGATTTTCAAGGTGTCATGAATCAGTAACTTGTTGTGTTCTTCATTAAGTCGATTGCTAGAAAGCTAACGATACATCTTGTTCAAATTGGTTTTTGATGTCAGGGTCGACGTGGTATGACGAAGTCATTAGTTTTGATGGTGAATAGGGAAATTCCATGGTGTAAGAGGTTGTCTACAAACTATAACGAAGGGATAACGGGTTATTGTCAATTGGAATCGATGGATTACCATAATGAGTAATGGGCCACCACAAAAGAAGGATATTTTAAGAAACGATTTAGGGTGGTGCATGGTCACTTCAAGTTGGGATCAATACTTATGAGTGTCCTTTTAAGTTTTAACCGAAAGACGAAATAAAGCCTTTATTCCATGTTGATGTCGCAAACGAGCATCTCAACACAAGGACATGCATCGTGCCAAATGTTTTGAATATAGCATCTACTCATTAAGACTCCTGCTAAATTTTGTACGTCAACATCATCACTATAACGTCATTGTTAGGGAGCTCGGGGCCCTCTTGTGATCAAGGCTTGGGTTTGGTGATTTCAAGTGAAACACCATCACAACCCTTTCATCTTCGGCATGATGGAATTTCACGTGGTGGTGAACCCCTCATGATGGAGGGAAAGAGTGGATAGACATGTGTGGCGATGTGATTGGTTGTTGGTGGAAGAAAGTGTGAGGAATCCTTTGAGAAGCGGGGAGCATGTTCAAGTGATGAACTGAAATACCGCCGCAAGTAATTGGATCTTGTGAGGAGTCAAATGGATAAGATATAGTGTCACAATAAGATTAATTAATTGTCACAATGAGATTACCTTGTTCCACTCTAACTAATCTTAATCCAGATTACATAAGAAAATTTGCTCTCTCAACCTTCTAATTCAAACCTACACTATAATATCATGATGACTTAAAAAGGCAGAATGATTAATTCTAACATCTAGAACAATATATTACTCTTTGTTTATCTAATTTCAAATATTTTCCCTCATATTTCTCTCACACGCGTTTCCCATTTTTTCTATTAGAATGTCATTTACAATAATTATTTAAAAGAGTCTAAAAATTTATCAAACATAGAATACGGTTCAACCAGTCATACTAAATTCGATATATATAGTAGCATCTAGCTAGTATCTACACAATCTATTTTCTTGCAATTTGTCGAGACTAAATAGAGAAAAGAAAATAAAGAGAATTAAGAAGAAAAAAGAAAGAGAGAGGAAAGAAATTAACTATCGTGTTCCCAAGTTAAAAGAAAATGAAAAGAAAAAAAAAAGATCTTTATGTTTAAAAAAGCATTTCCTTCCTAATGTCTCCCGTTCAAAAGGAGGAGATACGGAGGAAATGAAGCAAACCTTTTCTTCCATTTCTCTCCCTTTCTCTCATTAATAAAACTGTGAAACAATATTTTTTCCAAGTATCCTTTCAAATCCTTTTTTTTTCTTTGTTAAATTAAACTCAGGAACACAACGTAAGAATCAGCAGACCTAACTCAGACAAATATAGATGAAATAAATTTGCTCAAAATCAACATATTCCAAATCCGATTGTTTCAATCTCTAAGTCATTTCTCAAAGCACAATGACCATCAAAACCATTAACATCAATTGCTATTAAAGGTTGGTTAGAACTTTTAGACGCGATTGCAGAACTTTGGAATAATAGTGGTGCTTGTGTTGGTGCATGAACCCCCAAGTTATGATTGAATGTTTTCACTTTAATGGGACCATGAGGATGGGTGGTGCTATATTAAAAATGCACGTGGGATTCACATGCACCTTCACTCCAAATTGAATAAATCATGTTGGCTTGTTTGTCAACGTGTTATTTCTATCAAATTAAAATAGTACCAAAAGTCCAAAATCTTATCCTTCAAAGTTTTTTTAGGATAAAAACATTGAAGTTTTGATGTAACTAGTGGGATTCAAAAAGGCGCGTTGCGCCTAGGTTAAACTGGTATCTCGTAAAATCTTCGTACGACGATCTTCCTCTCTTCGAGAAGCAGTGTTTGCGGTTATCCTGTCATTCAACTCGAACTCATTTTGACCAACCCATCCGAGCCGCCTGTCTTGCACCTTTAGTAATTCCACTTTGAGTCTATGACTACAACAAAACTATATATATAGTTTAGTAATTCCACTTTGTGTCTTGCACCTATGAGTCTATGACCTAGTAGCGTGATAATAAAACTATATAGTTTAGGCGATTCCAAAGAAACGCCAAAACTATATTAGTTTAGGCGATTCTTTTGAAACGCCAAAACTAATGGCGTTTCAAAAGTTAGTTTAGGCGTTTATTAAGAAACGCCAAAACTATATAGTTTAGGCGATTCCAAAGAAACGCCAAAACTATATTAGTTTAAGCGTTTCAAAAGAATCGCCAAAACTATATAGTTTAGGCAATTCCAAAGAAACGCCAAAACTATATTAGTTTAGACGATTGAAAAAAGATCAATAACCCGACAACAAAACATGAGACAACAAAATCAACCCCAAGATTTCGTCAAAATCATGTCATGCTCTTACAACAGACTATACATAACAAACAAAACTCACAACAAAGAACACTACATCAAAAAAAAGGGTAGCAAATAACAATTGGACTTTGGTTTTTTGACTTGTGAAAGTTGTCATGTGATTGTCATTATCTCATAAATAATGGCATAAAGCAGGGAAAAGCTTCGATTAAATATGTTGTCACTAAACACAAACACAAAGATGCTGCCACTAAACACATAGTAATTATCCTACTGTAATAATCAAATGATACTGTTAACCGGAAAAGAAAAAAAAGAAAAAAAGAAGTCACACCGGAAAAGAAAAAAAAAGAAAAAAAGAACTCACATGCACAGAATCGAACCCAGGTGGACAGATGGCAAACCAAGGAACTAAACCACCTGCTCTATGATGACATTTGTTCACATTATAGAAACACAGAGCTAAATATTTTTAAAATGGCCAAGTGTAGCACTATTCATGAAAGTTGGAAAATTAATATATAGGATAATCATTAAGCACTTAATTATCTTTAAATAAGTCAATGTCAATATTTGTTATGTAAACATATATTTTTTTCTTTTAAAAAGCTTGTTCTAGTTGATTTTGATGACGATTATGTAAGTGATAACATGTTATTGTTGGGGTTATGTTTAGTTGAAGCGCTGAAACATATTGGAGGTTTAAACATTATAATAGTAAGAGACTCATGCTAAACTCGTTATAGTTTTACTAGCAAGGTGTACCAAAATAAGATTTTGACACTACGAAATAATATGTAACACGCATCTATATCTATATCTATAATCTATAACTTATAATAAAACAATTGAATGTTGATGAGGTGTCATTCAATGGAGGCCTAAGAAAACCATTTTAATGACATGACATTCAAGGAGACATTCTTCTCTTTAAGTGTGTCATGTGTCATGCCATGTGGCAAATTAAAAATAAATAAATAATAATATAAAACCTAATCTACTAAATTTAAATTGAGATATTTTAGGGAAAAAAAATTTAAAAACAAATTTAAATTTTTCTCTCTTATTGTCCTCCCATAATTTTTAAACGTTAATATCTTTTATATACGATATTTTTTAAAGAAAAAAGTTACACCAAATTAACGAGCGTTTTATTATCTTTCCAACGAGTACCATAATTCTATATAAAATGGAGAAAAAAACAATTATTTTTTGTGGGGTTTCGTTCATACAGAAAAAAACACACAAAGTGTTCAGGTTATTCATTAATAATGTTTTTTCTTTTAACCAGGTTCTTATCTACGATGTTAAAATTCAGCTCAATCGCCATGATTTCATTGGAATTTTACTCTTTTAAAGATGCATAGGTATACTTCATCAAAAGAAGCTAAGAGAAAGAATCGCGCAACACTGCAACACATGGTGTCACCTTATAGCAAGGTTATTTTTTTATTTATTTAATTACAAGGGTAATAATTATTACTATTAGTATTAGTATTATTAGAATTGTTATATTTTTTAACCCCGGGACGCTCCCGGGATAAAAGCTAGTATATTATAAAAGAAAGTCATTTTAATGACATGACATTCAATGAGGCATTCTCCCCTTTGAGTGTGTCATGTGTCATGCCATGTGGCAAAATAAAAAAAAAACAAATAATAATATAAAACCTAATCTTCTAAAATTAAATTGAGTTATTTTAGGAAAAAAGAATTTAAAAACAAATTTAAGTTTTTCTCTCTTATGTTTCCTCCTATAATTTTTAAATGTTAATATCTTTTATATACGAAATTTTTTAAAGAAAAAAATTACACCAAATTAACGAGCGTTTTATTATCTTTCTAACGAGTACCATAGTGCTATATAAAAAACGGAGAAAAAAACGACTATTTTTGTGGGTTTTCGTTCATACAGGAAAAAAAACACATAGTGTTCAGGTTATTCATTAATCATGTTTTTTTTTTCTTTTAAACCATATTCTTATCTACGATGTTGAAATTCAGCCCCATCGTCATGCTATCATTGGAATTTTACTCTTCTAAAGATGCATAGGTATACTTCATCGAGAGAAGCTAGGAGAAAGAATCGTGCAACACTGCAACACATGGTGTCACCTTATAGCAATGTTATTTTTTTATTTATTTAATTACAAGAGTAATAGTTATTACTAATAGTATTAGTATTATTAGAATTGTTATATTTTTCAACCCCGGGATAAAAGCTAGTTATTAATATTACATTTCAATATTGTACGACACAAATTATGAGCCAACCCGTGCACCTCATAAATAATTTTGTAATCGTTGGTTCTCGGTTTAAGCTATTTTCTTTCTCTTTATCATACTCCATATGTTTTGTAGATTATATAACTTGAATGAAATTCATAACTCAACAAGTTTGTTAAATGTTATTTAGTTAACATGACTTGAAAAATATATATATTTTTTTTATAAAGACCAAAACATAAAACTAAGAATTTGGATCGTTAATTTATAGACTATTTGAAAAAGCTCAATAAATTAATAAGGTTTAAATATAATATTTAAAGTTTAAACCTAATTCGGGTCTAGCGGTTCTTTAAATAGAACCGCAGTTTCAAACTGAACAGAACCGGGAACCGTTTTCACTAAAATTTAAGAACTGGAACCGGTCCCTAAATATAAAGATACGGTTTGGTTTCGGTTCCCCGGTTCTGGCAGTTCCGAACCATGAAATGCTCAGCCCTGCTTCTAAACAATAATTTAGTCAAAGTTTGGTCTTGGTTGTTAACCGAATTAATTAAACCAAACTGAAAACGATAATCTAATCAAATAAACTGAACCAATTAACCATTTGGTTAATAACATTGATTAACTAGTAACTTTAGTTTTTGTTTCGGTTGAGACTAATAACCAAACCGAACTGAACTGAACCCGACAATGCACCATTAGAGCTGTCTATATTCCATGTTGCATCGTTCGGGCACCCTGCTATGAATGTATGAATGATTTCGTTTCAATTTGGCTTATTTCGGTTAACTAAGGGCACAAAGATAAAAAAAATGATAACCGATTTTAAGTTGATTCGGGTTTTGGTTATTTAGTTTTTGATTGATTTTGGTTTAGTCACATATGTTTTTTTTTCTTCGGCTTCGGTTAATAGTTCAGTTATTGCTCACCCCTAGATATTGTTAATCACGTCGCACGTGAAACTTTTTAAATACAAAAAATAGCAATATTATACTCAAATTAAAGAGAATAAAATGCTTATTGTTGTGGTGTATTTTTTTAAGAAAAAAAAATATTAACGTATGAAAAAATATAGTTGTTTAAAAATCGTTGGCGTAGTTTGCTTAAAATAGGGGGGGGGGGGGTAAAGTTTAACTATTATTTAAATAAGAAAAAGTTTAGTATAATTGATGGAATTAAAATGTAACTAATATAATATGATTAAAGTATAATTAATGTGTAAAAGATTAATTTATCTTCATTTTAAGTTTGTATGTTATGCAATAAAGAAAAAAAAAAGTTCTTACCTTTTTATATCTTAAACTACCTTTGTCTAGCTTAGACCATGTGTAGTGGGGCTTTATATTTATAAAGCCCCTGAATATGATTGGTCCACGTGGCTGCTGAGTCAGCGTGGAGAGAGAAACTGAAAAAGGGGTGTAGTGGTGGGGCTTTATTTATAAAGCCCCTTTTTGTGATTGGTTGATTTTTTTATTTTTTTTTTAATCTTTTAATTCAAAATAATTAAAATAAAATGCAAATAAATATAAAAAAATTACAAATAATAATAAAAACACCAACTAATATTAATTAAATTAAAAAAAACAAACAAGTTAAATAAACTACAATACCAAATTAAAAAAAAACAAACAACTTAAATAAACTACTGCAGGTTATATTTCGCAAGGATTTGTTGTCTGTGATGCATCGCGAGGAGTAGGGCTTCTCCCTCGAGGTGGTCGATCGGTTTGGACAAAAACTCGATGTCCTTTTCCCTTTGCCTCGCCTCTTGAATGTCGACGAACCTCTTATTCTGGGCCACTCTCTGGTCCATAGTATGTAGACGTCTTTGGCCGAGGTCTTGAAGATCCTGTAGTCGTCGATTCATTTCATCAAAACCACTTGCTGTCGAAGACGACGACTCCGCCTTGCCACCCTTTTTTGATCGTCTACCGGGTGGTCTTGGAATATCAAACTCCTCCTCCTCCTCCTCCTCATCCTCCAAGTCAACAGGATCATCTAAACTCACAAAGCGAGCATCGGATGTCGGTGTATCCGGATCTCGCGACGTGGAGGTGGTTTTGCTTTTTTTTGACGGTCCACCTCCTCCTGCTCCTCTCCCTCTCCTAATCTTGCGGCCACTGCCCGACCCCATAAGCGGGACATCAGCCCACTTAGGACTATGTCTCAACATCTCCCATATATAAATGTAAACACAAAAAAAATATATATATAAATGTAAACAACTTAAATAAAATACTAACCAACTTCCGGGTCCTCGGATATGTCGAGCCATGCTCGCGCTGACTTGAACTCCTCATCTTTTTCCCAACGCTCCTGTTGCTTTTTTTCACGAGGAGCGTTCGGGTCTTTCTTTTTATGCGAGCGTCTCCCGCGCCCGCGCCCGCGCCCGCGCCCACGCCCGCGCCCAGAACCCTCGGGTTCGTCTTGAGTTTCTGGTACCGATTCGGGTTCGTCTTGAGTTTCTTGTGAAGGTTGCATATAGTTTGGTGGAGGAAAAAATTGGGCGGGCATGTTTGGGCCCGGATAAAATTGACCGGGCATGCCCAGAAGTTGCGCGTATTGCATGGTACTCGCGTCAAACTCGCCCCAGTTTGGTGGCAGCGGAGCAGTAGTGTTTGGCCTCGTGGTGTTTGGCCTAGCACCCGGTCGACCCGGGACCCCGAACGGTGAACCATATGGAAACATCTTTCGCGTTTTTAGTTTGTGTGTGGTTTTTAGTTTGAAAGTATATGTTTGTATGTGTGTTTGTATATGGTTTGGTATATATAAATACCTTTAAAAAAAATAACCGTTCAAGAATTAAAAATGGACAACGGTCCATTATTTGACCGTTCAAAAAATGCCTGCCATCGAGCCACGTGTCTGAATATGATTGGGCCAAACAAATTCACTCGAGCGTTATAAAAATCAAGCCCCAACCTAATTTTAACATATAGCGCCCAGGTGTAGGGGTGTTTGGGGCGCTATATTTGGATTTTTTTGAAAAATAGCGCTCGACTACGGCTGGTCTTATACATTATATATATGATTTCTAAGTAGAAACAATTAATTTATGAAATTGTAATTTTAAACATCTTTCTAGAAACTTTAGCATGATTGGTTTATTTTATGCATACTTAAATTTGTTAAATTTTTAGCTTTCTTTTACACATTGTTTTTCTTATAATGACATTCATTAAATAAGTGGTAGAATTTATAATAGGATGAGAGGTAGACAGACAAAAAGTTGTGTCACTGTCCCATTTTAAATAGCAGAACTTAGCTTATTGAAAACAAACCTCTGGTCCCTAGAGTCGAGAAATCATTCAATCTAGAAAGATTATGAATAATTCATTTTTTTAAGAATTTGTTTTAATTTTATTAGAAATTAGTTTTTAATATATTGGAAGTCAAAAAATATTGTTTTTATGTATTTTTAATAGATCAACTTAATTTTGTTAAATGAATAAGTTTTATCTACTATGTAAAGACATGATTAATTATAATAACATGTTCGAACTTTTTAAAAGTAGAATTAAATTTTCTTAATGAAATTAGAATAACAGTTATTGTTTATCTATAATGCATTCTAAGTGAGTAATAGGGTAATTTAACTTTATTTTAGGAGGATACTATTGTAACTTACCTCAAAGTTTATCAGAAACATAGACAAGACGATAGTTCGATGTCAACATGAAGTGAATTATCAAAGAGGTAGTGTGCATTTAACTAATTCATTACAACGGACTTGAGAATTTGAAGTCACATTAAGCAACAAACCAACCTAAAACTTAAATTCATTTTTTAAACTTGGATTATGGAATTAGATAAGTTTATTGACTGAGGTTTATTAAGTTTTAAAGGATTGTATTTGATTTTTCTTTTCATAATAATGATATGAACTCAACTTTTTAAAGCATGAAGTTGATAGGGATTTTGAAAATGGGCAATAAATCTTAAATATCGAAAATGCCATAAACCAAAATGATTCACAATTTGATTTCGTGTAAACATCTCTTTAGGTTACTATGATTCTTGGCAAGGCATTATAGCATTTGACCAATTATAATTTAATATTAAATGAAAACTTAATTGTTTTATGAATTTATATATTACACTAGGTTTGAATCCAGTGTATTACACGACTTAAATTAATAAAACTTTGTTTTATTTTTGTAAATTTTAATATGTTGAAATATAAAAGGTAAAAGAGGAAAATGAGAATCATAGTTTTCAAATACATAATTTAGAAATTTAAAACAAAATAACATTGAATTAAATTTGTATTATAATGGTAAGTAAGGTTTAAATAACAAAAACATGCGAGGTTCATGAAAACCAAATAAGGATTGCGTTAAATGCAATATTTAAAAGGAAACGAGTTAAATTTGTAATGACTAAAGACCAGTGTGTAGGTTAAATGGGTATACGGTTTAGACAGAAAAACAAAAATTAAGGATGCATAAAATTGTATTATATATCCCTAAGGTTTTTATTTATTAGATAAATATAGATAGATATTATGTAGCTAAAAAATTAAATGTATTTTCGATCAACTACAATGATAGTATTGGTGATGTGAATTGAAGTGAGCTTTCAAATTATCAAAACTTTTAATATTTTAATAGGTTATTTATTTGATACTAAAAAAAAATTTATTTTTTAGGGTTGTGTTGTAACATTATATAACTGCAACTCTACCCTACCTTTCATAATTTTAATGCAAATCATATCCTATTCATGAAACCCTCATGCTTTGGTTCCCATTCTAAGTCACACACTCATGGGTCTACAAGTGGAGGTGATTTATACACTGCCATTTCTACTTTGTAGCTCACCAAATTATACAATACAAAAGTAAAATTAAGCGTAAACGAAGGAAATGATGATGCATATCTCACCTCTCTTGAAACCGTTTGGTTTAAATTTAATACATTCGCCTTTATCTTGAGGAACTCATTTTTATTTTCAGTTATGTGTAAAATAATTACTAAAGTATAAAGACAACCATTGAATTTGACTGTGACCTTTACCTTACTCTATTATTAAACCACAAAATGAAACAATCATTTTATCATTGCTGAAGAAACAAATAGTCTTACTACCGGTTAGGGATGATAAGATTACGGGTATCTACAGTGTTGATCCTTCACTAGCAGCTTCGGATTCGTGGACCTGCAAACAAGAGTTGATTGTGGATGTGGAGACGACTACATGAGGTAGCTGTTTATGACAAAAACGGGATGAATGGGGATACTATCTTGTAGTGATAGCTCTCTGTGTTAGCAGAAAGTGTCCTCTCCTACTTAGAGGTGTACAAAATACCCGAACCCGAAAAAAATACCCGAACCCGGGTATTTTAAAACCCAGTTATTTAATACCCGAACCCGACCCGTAGGGTATTTTAAAACCCGATTATTTAATACCCGAACTCGACCCTACCCGGTTATTTAATACCCGAACCCGACCCTACCCGTAGGGTATTTTCGCAAACTAATGTATTAAAATTAAAATTTTACTACAAAAAACACAAATATATATAAAACATTTATGTTTTATTTATAAAATCTCATACCAATTTCTATTTTAAGTTATAAGTGTAGCATAAAAATACCTAACCAATTTAATTTATAACATAAAACATATTGTAAAAAAACAATATATAGTTTAACCAACCTTCCCGAGTTGACCCGAACCCGACCCGCTTAGCTAAGCCGGTTTGCGGTTTTGACCCGAACCCATTTAGACTAAACCTAAACCCGCTAATTTCGTGTTAGGTTCGGGTCGTGTTTTCGGGTCGTGTCAAAAATGGGTATACCCGAAACCGGGTATTGAAAACCCGAACCCGACCTGAACCTGGTATATAGGGTATGGCTTTTCACGAAAATACCCTACCCGAACCCGACCCTATTATTTTGTAATACCCGGTTATACCCTACCCGGTCATACCCGAACCCGGGTACGTAACCGAACCCAGGTATTCAAAAAACCCGGTTTTGTACACCTCCTACTAGGGATGTGATCCCTTATATAGGAGATGTCGTATGCCACCATTACCCAAGTCCTAACCGTGGTTAGGTTGTCTCCATCACCCTTAATTATGTTAGTATGGTGATATAAGGAAAGCTAGATCAATGGAAATGGTGGAACGGTGTACCGCCTTTAATGTTGAGTCCACGTGATTGTTTCCTTGATTCATGCATGGCAGTTGACCATGCATGATATCCGCCTTTGACCATGTCTTGACTTTTGACCAAGCGTGAGCTTGCTTTGACGATTCCTTGCGCGCAGGTTCTCTCCGCGTGGTAGTGCTTTTTCGGGTTTTGGTATGCGGAATAGTCCATTTAGTACTCAATCCCATCAAGTCCCCCCAGTCCAGTGTGTCTTCTATATCTGAAGTTATGATGAGATGGGAGGGATGCTGGACTCATAAAAGTTAAATCCTCGATGACAGCTCGTTGAGGTTGTATTTCATGCGGGAATGTGATGAACGTCTCTTGCGCTTAGGTGATTTTTGCGGAGAACGGAAATTGAAATTTTACGTCAAAATTCCGCGAATGCAAGACACGTCAGTCTTTTATGGTGGACAATTTTCAATTCCCCAAGAATTTGAAAACATGTGAACATCATGGCGAGTGGGGTTTGACATGACTGGTGACGGTTGAGACGTGCACAGACACGTTGTTCGGCAGTTGTCAGGCGAGTAGGCGCGTGAGGCGTCTGTTTGTCTCCTATTGTACACGTGTCATCTTCCTGTTGGGCTCATGTACAAAAAGATGTGGCTGGCCCACTTGTCCTGACGTCATCTGCATTAATTACCAAGCCTATATAATCAATTTTGAAATTGTAGTTTCCCACTTCCTCTTTACATCGCTCGTTTCATATTCAAAAATATTCTTTAACGTCTTTTTTCTCTGTATCTTCTGAAACTTAAGCATGTCTCAAGATTCACAAAACGTTCCTGATTCAAGCAAGACGTCTGAGTCTGCAAAGGAGTCATCCAAAAGTATTGATGCGATGACGATCAGGTGGGATGAAACCTCTTTTTCTGGCTTTCCTGATCAATATGGAATTTTGAAAGAGTGGGAGCCAGAGCTTCCGGCAGAGGGCAAGAATGCATTGCATGCACCTCCTGGTAAATTTACTCTATATGCAGTAGCATTTTCGAAATGTTGTTTCCGTCTTCCGGTGATGAGGTTTATAGTGAATGCCCTTCTGACATATGGTATTCATCCTACACAAGTGACCCCATTTGGGTGGTGTCGTTTGATTCATTTTGAGGCCACATGTAGGGCATTAACTATCAGGCCTACATTCGAGAGATTGAATGTGTTTTATGTTTTGGAAGCTGCTCGTGGTGGGAGTGGTTGGTATAGCTTAGGTACGCGCAGGAAGGTGAAGCAACTAGTATCTGAGAATCTGAAGTCAATGTATGATTGGAAGGATAAATTCTTCTACATCAACCGCGGAGTTCTCCCTGCCTCCTTTCAGTGGATGACAATCGGTTTAAGGGAAAAGATTGCTGAGTTATCACCGATGGAGGGGTACAAAGAACAAGAATGGTATAAGTCACTTTGTGATCATGCTACTCCGCTGGTGATGGACGAGTGTCCAAAGGGTATGCTGGCGTTGTTAGGTCTCAGCCTTATTAGTCCAGGAGGGGCATGATCCTTGTCCTCCTGAAGGTGATATTACAGTCTCTATACTTTGTTTAAGTAGCTTGCACATTGTTCCCAGGTTAATATTTTTGTAATTGCTTGCACGTGTGTCTTTGTTTGACTTATTTGCGCAGAGGGGTGAGGCGAAGATTTTATATACTCCAATTGCTGAGGGTTCGCAAGGACTAGTTGAGAGGATGAGTTCCAACTTTTTGTTTCCAAACCTCGTTGATCCTCCCCGGCATTATGCCAGGACAGGTTAGAAATCTTTCTTTATGTCTTTATGCTTTTCTAAGTATCATATGTGCGCGAAGGATGCGCAGGTGGGTACGTAATCCGCGTGCTGATTTTGCGCGTCCTTCGTGACAGGTGCGGGTATTCAACTCCGCAGAAAGATTTCCGTCGAAGTTGAAGAAGTTACCTCTGAGCGTTGGGAATCCATTGGTTAGTATTGGAATTGTTGTTTATTTTCTTACGTATGGGTTGATGTACACAGATGTGATTTCCGCAGCAGGCACGAGTACTTCCAAGAAGCGTGGGTTTTTATACTAGTTTTGGATTCAATTAGCCATTAAAATTGGTCAACACCATAAAGTAAGGTTTTATGATGAATTGACTATTTGACTAAGACTTTGACTGTTTGACTAAGACTTTGACTAGGACTTTGAAAGGGTTTAAGTTTAATTGGTTTTAATTAACATCACAAAACACCAAATGGTGTAGTGGTTTGTGTGGTGTGGTTAAGGTTTAGCCCGCCAGGGACTCGGGTTCGAATCCTGGCACAAGCAAACATTTTTTTTAACGTTTTTAAATCAGAATTTTTAATACAATCCAATTTAATATTGATTATAAGTCATTATCTAAACAAAAAAAAAATTAACAAAATGGATGGTAAAGATACTGTAAACATGAATCGGATGAATAAACGATGGAGTTCTATATATATATATATATATATATATATAAAGAAAGTTTGTGTGATGTTACAGTCTCCCCTACTTTTAGGAACTTCGTCCCGAAGTTTATTTTAAGAAGAAACATTTGAATAGTGTTGAGGATAGTTAGGGTGACTATGGTTCAGAGTAGGGTAAGAGTTTAAGGAATGTATAAGATAACCATAAATGCTAGATGGACTACCAAATAACTAGGGTTTGTTATTGGTCTGACCCTACAGTATCCCTTTCCACGTATCATTAGTGTTTATATATAGGGTGTACCGCAGCTAACCCATCACACCTCTGATACTTCGAAAACATACGGGGTATCTCCCAAAACCTTAATAGAATTTCACACTACCTTAATGTACCTGTAAATTCATGATTACGTTCCGGACCGCAATCACCAATTTACCTTACATTAGGGTTTTGTGTCCTTCTATGACTCTAAACACACATGTAAGTAATGCAAAATAGCCTTGTGATTGAATCGTATACAATGTATCCAAAAATAAGTCCAACTGTTGAACAGGAAAAAGACCTCTACTAGTCAGTGAGTAAGAACCTCTACCGATTGTTGAGCAGGTGCGATAGCCTCTACCAGTCGTTGAGCAGGTTGTAGGGCCTCTACCGACTGTTGAGCAGGCATGATGACCTCTACCAATCGTTGAGTAGGTTATTTGGTACTCTACTAACTGTTGAGCAAGTACTTCATCCTCTATCAGTTGTTTGATTAAGTGTACCAATTATTACACACATGAATTGCAAATTGATAATATGTACATGTAAGCAATCAAGTATCAAGTATAGCATACGAGTTGTGATAGAGTTGCGCTAGACAAGGTTAATGACTCTAGGTGTGTCTATAGCAAATAGTTTATATTCCATGAATTCTAGTTTCAAATGTTCAAATATGGTAGATAGTCGAATCCTCATGTATAACTAAGGATTATGTTTGATGCAACACACAATCAAGTTTCAATAGTTTGGTTATCATTGGTAACTAGCTCATGTGTGAGAAGGTGAAGGATATGAATTTAGTTCTTGAGAGGATGATGAAAAAGCAGAATCAAGGTTGTGAGAGATAGTGAATGTGAAGATAGTTGATAAAGAGTTTATTTTATAGTAAGGAGATTATGGGGTTTGGATCAAAGGTTATAATCAAGTGTATAAGAAAACATGATTGTGGTATATGCCAAATATTGTAAAAAATTGAACAAGTTGAAAATGAGTGAGTGTCGATGGAGAATTTAGAGAGTAGATATTATTCCTATGGATAAAAAAAAATCTTATTTTCAAAATTGGTTTTATACATAAAGCAAAAGTTGTTAAATAGTACAAGCTAAGTGGGCTTTGATTAAAATATTCCCGTTAGTTGGAGATTTCAAACATGACATTAGGTTTTGAAGATCAAGGTTCTATTAAGTGATTTTTAATAGTTTAAAGCATTATATAGAAAATTGTTTGTTACGTCAATAAATAAACAATTGAATTTAAGTTCGAGGACATCTTTGGACAAAAATATGTACTTTGTAAAGTTACTAGGTAATGAAAATACAACAAGATTTAGAAATCTTTAGTTTGTGCTAAGGTATGAGGTTATAGTTTTTAAAAAAATAAGTAACATGTGGAGAAATGAAATAATATGATTTAGGTAGGGTGTTGAATATTTAAAAAGTGGCTAAGATGGTAAGGTGAAGTGTGATTGTGAAATCCATAGATGGTTATGAAATGAGATTGATTTAAGCTGTAAAATTTTGAGATTATAGAGCTTAGTTTAAGGAAAGTGAGTGTAATCATTTATTCATTAATTAAAACGAATAAACGAAAACGTTGACTTATCAAAACTTCTAGATTCTAATAACATAGTGAAGACATGCTTTAGCCTATAAGTGAACACTCATCCCGAGAATTCCCAGGTAGGCATCCGGGTCCCTCGTCTGATTGGGATTTATGCGCAATGCCAGTCCTAGACAGAAAACTCAGAATACAGGCGTTCACCCTTCCAGATTGCACGTGTTCGTTATTAAAATTTAGAACTTCGACGAGATCTTCAAGGTGGTTCAGGCTAAACCTGAGGATTTGTCCTACTAGTCTAAGAGTAGATCTTGTGATGGAGAGCACTCATCTTGTAGGGACTAAAGTAAGGATAAGAAGTAGGATAGATAGAAACAAGTAAGGTTGCAAGTAAAAGGAGCAAGTACTGGTTAAAATCCTATGGTTATAGACTAGATTTTTTTTTCTAATAACCTAATTCCCTATAACCATGGCTCTGATACCAATCTGTAACACCCCAATCGATGGCGGAAACATCGAGGTGTCACGTAGTGATGATTGTTCAATAGCTCATGGTACTAAATGGAAGTTGAATGTTACTAAACAATTTACAATTTGTCTTACAAGTAATGATTACAAAAGTTGATTAGTATAAACTAGATCCAAAGCTCCTACGTGTTCCAAGACTTGTACAACTTCCAATAGCAAACAAAACCTGAAACATGTTAAGTTGGAAAGAAGGGGGGGTCAACTATAAATAGTTGGTGAGAATACATAGGTTTTGCATATAGTTGAAAACAATATGTTGTATAGCAATCATTGTTGAAGTATAATAATGAGTAATGATAGAATATGAGTCCGACATGTAACAATGCGTCTTTTGTACAATCAAATGATAGAATGAGTAAATGATAGTGTAATTGAATCACAAGTTGCAACAATGTAAGAATGAGTAAATGATAGTGTATAAAATGTTTAAACATGTTTCACCCCAAAATGTAAAACATAAAAAGGGGTTATGTAAACTCACATTGGCTAAGGTGAATTATCCTCTAAGTGTTGTGAATGTATGCGGGGCGAATCCCAAAGACTCAACAACGTAGCTAGTCCAAATTGAAGAAATAAAAAAACGAAAAAGAAAGAATATCAAGCTTCCAATTTGCCAATTACAAGAGCTTATAATCAAAGCTTCAATTGTAGAAGTAATAGACTATAGAAGAAAGGTATGAGGGAAAGTTTAATCGGATTGAAACAATCGATTTAGAGGTGCCAAGTATAATGGGTCATAGGTGGGTTTTTATACTAGTTTTGGATTCAATTAGCCATTAAAATTGGTCAACACCATAAAGTAAGGTTTTATGATGAATTGACTATTTGACTAAGACTTTGACTGTTTGACTAAGACTTTGACTAGGAATTTGAAAGGGTTTAAGTTTAATTGGTTTTAATTAACATCACAAAACACCAAATGGTGTAGTGGTTTGTGTGGTGTGGTTAAGGGTTAGCCCGCCAGGGACTCGGGTTTGAATCCTGGAAAAAGCAAACATTTTTTTAACGTTTTTAAATCAGAATTTTTAATACAATCCAATTTAATATTAATTATAAGTCATTATTTAAACAAAAACAAATTAACAAAATGGATGGTAAAGATACTGTAAACATGAATCGGATGAATAAACGATGGAGTTCTATATATATATATAAAGAAAATTTGTGTGATGTTACACCACAGTTGTGTATAGGAAAGCATATTCGGAGGGGAGTTGGAGGTCTAACCAGTCAGGTCACATTGGTCATGGACGAGGAAAGTTTTCCTCGCGTGGTTCTGATCAACCAAGGCCGTATCAACCGTGCTGGGACATTATGGATACAACCCGGTTTACAAACTCAGTTGATGCTCGGGAGTTTGTAACGTTGTCCGTTCCGCCGGCTTAGCGTGATTATCAAGACAGTGTTGATCTCAGGTCTTTGTTTATTGATATGTCTATGAACCTTGCGCTAGGTGTGAGTGGTCTTGGTTCCCTTATCCGACGTGAGAACGAGTTCATGCGTGATTGGCAGAACTTGAAGGAGTTACAGGCTAGCCTTTTGAAGCGCGAAGAGGAGTTCCGGCTTGCGCGTCATGACATCCGGTCGGAAATTGATCATCATAAGAAATTAGCTCGTGAAGCGGTGGAAGAGGTGAACAAACTAAAAAAGGAGAAAACTGAGGCTTCTAATGCGTGGACTATTGCGTGCCAACGGACCAACCAAGAGACTGAGCACTTGCGTTCGACTGTTGAGAAGCTAAAAACTGAAAACTCCTGGCTTGTCAAGGAGGCGGAGCAGAGTCGAAAGACTTGCGAGGGGAAGTAGATAGAGTTGGCTGACACAATTGACAAATTTAACCGTCAGCACGATGATCTCATAAAAGCCACTTCGCCGTTGTCTGATGCAGAGTTAAAGGTAAAGCAACTTGGCGCGGAGAAGTCCAAGTTAGAAGAAGAAAAAGCTTTGGCTGAATCCTTATGCTCTCAAGCTAAAGTAGACTTGGACGAAATGCGGACCACATGCCGAGACGTTACGGATATTGCTATTGCTGCCAATGAGAGGATTGATTGGTTGATGAAGGATGGTGTTGCAGGGGTAAGCTATCCTTTACCTTCATAGAAACTTTGTTTGTTTTGCTTTGTTTTTGCATGTGTAAAATTGTAGTATCATTTTTTTAGATATTCAAGCGTGTGTGGAATGATCCCAAGTTGACGGAAGTTATTGCTCGCATTTCTAGTACCTCCGTGAAACAAGGTCTGAGCCTTGGGTTTTGTGAAGGTTTCTGTCATCATGCGGATGGGAAGAAGATGGAAGATGGGCCATATCATAACAAATCTTATGACGATGAAATAATACAGGGCCAAGATGATTATGAAACTTTAAAGTTTGAGGTGTTTGACTTGTTGGACGCATGTATGAAGACTGATGACCCCGTTGGCGAGCTGCGCAATTATTTTAGGGAATCAGATCGTCTTGGTGCGGAGCTGGCTGAGAAGGCTTACAAAGAAGAAGAAGCCAAAAAGGCTGTCTTAACTGGCAGAGTAGGTACATCGTCCGCAGCTGGTGAAACACAAGAGGAAGCTCCGCATACTGATGACGTTTCTCAGTATTAAAATCTTGAATGAAGATGTTGTTTTTGTTCTGAACATTTTGAATTTTCTTAAACTTGTAATGTTTCTGAATGATCTTTCGTATTCCTTTATATTATGCCTGTTGGGTATGCTTTTTTTATTTCCACACGTGTGCCAATCATGAGAAGATGTCATCCGTCTCTGAAACAAGTGTGTGTCAGTTTGCTGCTGATAGATGTGACAGTTATGGCAGCTAACGTCAGGCGACTGTCACACTTCTCTAGGGTAATCAAGTGATTACCATTAATGGTAATTAATTACTATCTTCTCTCTCCTTTATAAATATTAAGTGCATGCAATCGTTTCCTTCACATATTCCTGAGAAAACTCTTTCATTTGTTTGAGATAATGTCGACCAACATTACTTCAAGCAATCTTCGAGCAGATGAAATTTTAGCTGTGAAGGGGATGATGAGGCTGTCGCATCATCCTGTCAATAATGGGGTCCCAGCAAATGCTTTTGATCGACTTGCTGAATATTGTGGATATCTTCTGTCGCAAGAGGATATAAGGCCTGATGATCTTGATGATCAGGGGACCTCTGATGTGTAGCCGTTGAAGATGAAGAAGCTTTCAGAGTTAGGAGATTTGCCCAAGACTCCAAAGCTTAAACTCAAGAGAATTGAAGGTCAATGGAGGCATACTACTTAGGTCTCCAACCTTTAAGTGTTTGTAGGTAGATGCATATGTAGACGCTTTTGAAGATGTTGTTGGATATATATATTTGGGATGTATGTGTTTTTTGTAATGATCCCTTTCTTTTGTGTATAAAAACAGCATATGTCTTTTGTTTGGTCTTTTAATCATATAATGATGACTTGTATAAAAAAATGCTTGATTGTAATGTAAATGAATTGAGCATATAGCTCTTATTACAAACTTTGAAGTAGTAAATTAAACATAGCATATGCGCAATTGTGCTGCATTCCAAGTGCGTGGCACAGGTGTACCATCTAGACATTCTAAGGCATACGTACCCTTTCCCAATACTTCCTGGATTTTATAAGGTCCTTCCCAGTTTGGAGCAAGCTTACCAGGTTTTTCGGCATTTGATGCCTCATTGCTGCGGAAAACGAAGTCCCCAACGCGAAAAAGATGTTCCTTGACTATCGCGTTGTAATACTTTTCCAGCTGTTGTTTATATGAGGCTTCGCAGACAGAATCCGCATCTCGATGTTCGTCTAGTAGGTCTAGGTTCATCCGCAGTTCTTTGTCGTTATCGGTGTGTTGCGCGAACAAGACCCTTGGGGATGGGCATGTTGCTTCGGCGGGTATTACTGCTTCAGTTCTATATGTCAAACTGAACGGTGTTTCCCCGTTGCTTGTTTTTGATAGGGTGCGATGATCCCATAGGACATGAGGCAACTCATCAACCCAACCACTGTGTCTTGTTCCCAGACGGGCTTTGATGCCTTTGAAGATGCTTCGGTTTGCGCGCTCCACTTGGCCGTTGCCTTGAGGATGCGCAACTAAAGTGAATATCTGTTTAATGTTCATAGATGACAACCATTCTTGTAGATGTTGGTCCGCGAATTGCGTACCGTTGTCGCTTACGATCTCTAATGGTAGGCCAAATCTACAAATGATAAATTCCCATATGAATTTTTTGATGTTGCGTCCATAAATCGTGGCCAATGTTTTGGCTTCTACCCATTTGGTGAAGTAATCGATGGCGACCACTAGGTATTTGACATTACCCGGAGTTGTGGGGAAAGGCCCAACTAGATCGATGGCCCATTTTTGGAAAGGCCCTGCTGCTGTGACTGGTATTAAGTTGTTTTTTTGGCCTGAGTGTTCCGGGTGCGTGCCGTTGGCAAGCTTCGCACTTGCGCAATTCTTTTAATGCATTGAGGTGCATTCCGGGACAGTAGAACCCCGCGTTCATGAGTTTTGCCACAACCATCCTAGGACCCGTGTGCAACCCGCAAGTTCCTTCGTGGATGTCCTTGATTAAATATGTGGCTTCTGCGGAGTCTAGGCAGCGCAACAATGGTCCAGGGTAAGATCGTCGGTATAGAATACCGTCAACAACCTCGTAATGCAGGGCTTTGTGCTGCAACTTTCTGGCTTCAGCTTTGTTGGATGGAAGGATCCCCTTGGTCAAGAAAGCCATTATGGGGGTGATCCAAGATTCTTTTCCTGTTTGGACCACGTTTACTTGCTTTTATGGTACGGATGGACTAGTCAGTACTTCCACCCGTACGTCTTTGGCCACGTGATCAAATGCGGTTGATGCCATTTTGCTTAATGCATCTGCCGGTTTGTTTTGGCTTCGACGCACATGATTTACTTTGCAGTGGATGAAGCTGTTCATCAGTTCTTTAGTGTGCTGCAAATATAAGATCATAGATGGCTCTCTTGCTTCATATGAGCCGTCTATGTGGTTGGCAACTAACATGGAGTCAATGTGGGCTTCAATGTATTGCGCTCCCATCTTTTTGGCGATGCGCAAGCCTGCTATAAGTGCTTCGTATTCCGCCTCATTGTTAGTTGTTTGAAAATCGACCCGGATTGCGTAGGTATACTCTTTTCCTTCTGGTGTTATCAGACGTAACCCCGCACCAGATCCTTCGTCGTTGCAAGCACCATCAGTGAAGAGTTTCCACTTTTGTGATTCATCTGGCGGAGTTGATTTCGAAGATGCTTCGTTTGCGCATTCTTCAATTTTATCTGCTGGAACCTCCGCGATAAAATCTGCCAAAATTTGCCCTTTAAAAGAGGGTCTGGCTTTGTATGTGATTGAGTGTTCTCCCAATTCGATGGCCCGCTTAGCCAATCTTCCAGAAAGTTCTTGCTTGCGCAGGATGTCATTGATACGAAAATCTGTGAGGACATTGATGGGATGTCCTTGGAAGTACCTGCGCAATCTTCTGGACGCGTGCACTAATGCGAGAACCAATTTCTCCATTGTTGAATAGCGAGTTTCAGCATCCAACAATGTACGGCTAACATAATAGATTGGGGTTTGTACCCCTTTTCTGTCGACCATAAGTACTGGGCCGACTGCCTTATTAGTGACGGATAAATACAAAGTGAGTGGTTCTTCAGGTAACGGAGCAGTGAGTGTTGGCAGATTGCTCAAACACCTTTTCATTTCTTGAAAAGCCGTTTCTGCTTCCGCGGTCCAGTGAAAGTTAGATTTCATCAAGCAATTTTTTCAGCGTGTCCACGAAAGGGAATGATTTGGACGCGTAGTTTGACAAGAATCTGTTTAAAGCTCCGAGACATCCCATTAACGTTTGAACTTCTTTGATGGAAGATGGGGACGACATGCGTTTGATTGCTTGGACTTTTTCTGGATTCGGGCGGAAACCATCTTTCATTACAATGACCCCGAGTAATTTTCCTTCTTCCATTCCAAAAGAACATTTTCCCGGGTTTAGTTTCATCCGCACGCTCCGCAGTTGGTCAAATGTTTTTTGGATGTCGTTTAGCATCTGGTCCTCTTCTCTGCTCTTGATTACCAGATCATCGACATACACTTCCAAGTTTACACCTATCTGTTTTACGAATGTGGTGTCCATTAAACGTTGATATGTTGCTCCAACGTTTTTTAGCCCGAATGGCATCTTGGTGTAGCAGAAAGTTCCCATGTCAGTGAAGAATGCTGTTTTGTCTTCGTCTTCTTTGGCCATCTGGATTTGGTGATAGCCTTTGTAAGCGTCCAGGAAACATTTGAATCTGTAGGGTGCAAGTGAGTCGAATTTAAAATCGATCTAAGGTAACGGATAACAATCTTTCGGGCAAGCTTTGTTCAAGTCTTTGTAATCGACGCACATGCGCCAAGTGCCGTTGGATTTTCCTACCATTACTAGATTTGCCACCCAGGTTTGATACTTGCTTTTGCGGAGAATACCCGCTTTCAGGAGTTCCATCACTTGGTCATTCATCGCCTTTGTTTTCTCCGGCCCCATGCTGCGTTTCTTTTGAGCAACTGGTTTTGCATTCTTGTAGACGTTGAGCTTGTGTTCCGCGATGTGCCGTGGAACGCCCACCATGTCCGCTGGCTGGAACGCGAATATGTCCATGTTTTTGGTTAACGGTTGCTTCAAGTGTAAGCGAATGGATTCGGAGATTACATGGCCGATGACAACTGTCTGTTTTGGAAATCCAGGGTTGATGACCCATTTTTCCGGTTCGGTTCTGACAGTTGGTTTTATTTGCTTTGCGGGTTTCAACGCATCTGTTATATGACATGTTTTGTTCCCGCGTATAAAGGCAACTCCTGTCCTTGTGGGAAAACCTGCCATCTGATGCGGTGTGGACGCATTACAGTTGAATTTTTTCAGTCCTTCCCGTCCTAACAGGATGTCATGTGAGGAATTGACGGGAAGGACAATAAAATCGCACACCTCAGTGCGTGAATGCTTTCCGTTTGAGAGTGTCACCGGAAACGTAAGCATATCCAATGGGAAAATCATCTCGTGAATAAAGCCGGAGATGGGCTCTGTCACGGGTATCAATCTTGTTTTATCATCGTCATCCAGCTGATCGAAACATTGCTGGTACATGATGTCTGTGCTGCTCCCGTTGTCTAGAAACATGTACCTTGTCCGATAATGTCCGACAACACCTGTAATGATTAATGGGGCTGTCGAGGAAGCCCATCCTTTCACTCTTGGCATGATTACTTGTTCTTCTTTCCATGAGTCGTCATTCGCGTCTGCGAATGTGCGCTTGGAACTTGTGGCTCTGTGAATCATGTTGCAACTGTTGCGCGTGGTGTTATTCATGTGGTGCGCATTGAGGTTGCGTATCTTCTTTTGAGGGGGCTCATTTCCCTCAGCGTTGTCTTTTTGTCTTCTCCGCATGTGCTTCACAAGGTGTTCTAGCTGTCCGGATTTTATGGCATTTTCAATTTCCATCTTCAGACTATAGCAGTTGTCTGTTAGATGGCCATAGTCTTCATGGTATTTGCAGTATTTGGACTTGTCCACATTCCGTCTATCACCTCGGAGCTCTTGCGGTTTTAGGAATTGGATCTGTTCAGTTTTCAATACCTCGGACGGTGTTTTAGACAGCGGAGTCCACTCGTAATTTTTCTTCGAGTGTCCTTTATGATCACGAGGCCCTCTTGAGCTAAGCATGTTCCGCGCATCTTGCGCGGAAGAGTATCTTCCCTCTTCGGCCGTGCTGGAGATTCTGGACCAAACGGATTGCTTTCCTTTCCCCCTGTTGTTAGAGGATGGATGATGACTGCTGCTCTGGTATGTGTTTTTGTTCCGATGGAAAGATTGTTCAGAAGACGCGTATACTTTTGCGGCTTCGATCACTTCGTCCCAAGCGTTGGGCACGCCATATTTTCGCGTCAGGCACTTCATTAGATCATCATTTCTTACCCCGTGTATGAATGCTGCACGGGTAAGTTCTTCTCCGCAACCTAGCTGAAGAGCTTCCTTGTTATATCTGACGATGTAGTCTTCTAAGGACTCATTCTCATGGCGTGCACACAAGAGGATATGTGCTTTATCTTTCTTGTGCTTACGCAGGTGAGAAAAGTTATTTTTGAATTTTCGAATGAGATCGTCGAAATCTCTTAGACTTCCGACAGGCAGACTTTCATACCAGACCCTGGCTGCCCCTGTTAATGTTTGCACAAACAGATGACACCAGGCTTGCACGGGCCAGAGCTTAGAACTTCCTGCGTAGTTGAAAACATGCAGGTGATCGTCCAGGTCACGTAGACCGTCATATTTCCCAATCGTGTTTGGGAGTTTGCATTCTTGAGGCATTGGTGCTAGCGCGATGCGCGCACAGAACTTTGATCTCTCCGCGAAGGTCTTTGGCCTGTAAGGCTTGTAGAGATCATCATCCTTTGTTTCTGGGTTGCTAGCAACAGATTTGGAATGTTGTCTTCGGTTGGAGTCGTGGTGTACTTCATTTTCTGATTCATAACCGTCTGGTTCCTCGTTCAGGTTGACGGGGTCCTGACCGCGAGTATTTCTACCACGGTCTCAACCAAGTACTGCCTGATGAGGACTGTTTGGACGACGGCCATTGTTGTCTTCCGGAGGTAATTCTGAATCATCCTCCATTGTGCCGAAGCTTAAAGTCTTTTGGACGTTCATCTTAGCATTTTCCATAACCATCTTTTGGTACTCAGCGATTGTTTTTGAATTCTGCCTGGCTAACCATTCATTCGGGTCTACCGAAGACTGGTTGTCTTGCTTCTTCTTTGTTCCTGTTAGTCCCCACCTGATTGGGTTGAACTGAAATGTCGAAGCTGGCTGTTTCTGGGCCACATTCTTTGTTATGGTGTTTGGTGTAACTTCATTGATCTGGTCATCGATTGTTGCATTTACTTCAGCAGTGCTTTCGTTTGCATCCTTTGAGGAAACCATGGTTGCTAGTGTGAAAGATTAATGAACAGTAAGGGATGGCGCCAATGAAGAAACAAATAGTCTTACCACCGGTTAGGGATGATAAGATTATGAGTATCTACAGGGTTGATTCTTCACTAGCAGCTTCGGATTCGTGGACCTGCAAACAAGTGTTGATTGTGGATGTGGAGACGACTACACGAGGTAGCAGTTTATGACAAAAACAGGGTGAATGGGGATACTATCTTGTAGTGATAGCTCTCCGTGTTAGCAGAAAGTGTCATCTCCTACTAAGGATGTGATCCCTTATATAGGAGAGGTCGTATGCCACCATTACCCAAGTCCTAACCGTGGTTAGGTTGTCTCCATCACCCTTAATTATGTTAGTATGGTGATATAAGGAAAGCTAGATCAATGGAAATGGTGGAATGATGTACCGCCTTTAATGTTGAGTCCACGTGATTGTTTCTTTGATTTATGCATGGCAGTTGACCATGCATGATATCCGCCTTTGACCATGACTTGACTTTTGACCAAGCGTTAGCTTGCTTTGACGATTCTTTGCGCGCAGGTTCTCTCCGCGTGGTAGTGCTTTTTCGGGTTTGGGTATGCGGAATAGTCCATTTAGTACCCAATCCCATCAATTGGCATTAAATCGTGTCATCAAAACAATTAATTACGCAACGAAACCAATTTGGAACTCATCATAAACTCCCGTGTAATCATAAAGCCCAACTCACCAACCATCTCTTCTCTCGGCCTCCTTGTTTCTCCAACCAAAGCTTTGGGACCATCACCACACACACATCACTTTGACACCACCGTTTCGTTTACTTGCGACATAGAACCAACGTTGCCACTCTCTTTGCTCGAACTAAAGACCGGTGACCAGAATAGCGTACCACCATTGTCGCCGGTGACTCACCTTCCTATTTGTTTCACCATCGTGCGATGAGGTACCGACTCCATGTATTTTCCTTATGTTTTTTTTGGTTGATTAGTTGGGTTATTTGAGCTAACAAGATTAGATTTGGGTGGGGGTAAATTCCGGCGATGGTCCGATTGTCATTTATAACCGTAAGAAAAGAAAGATGATAAAAATAAGGTTATTACTTATATCGTATGCGTTTGAATGTGTGTGTAACTTTTAACGGTGGAAACTTTGCATGAGTGCTACTGTGTGATTATGTTTGATTGTGTGTATGTGATAAAAATACCAAAATCTTGCAACGTGAAGTTACTGTGATAAAAATGAAACTATTATATCAAAAATTAAATTATTTGTAAATTTATTAAAGAGTTTTATGTGAGACTATTAAAGATACCTAAAATATATAATCTATTGACACACCAATATCTAGAGCCGATGAAATTTTAAAGGGAACGATTGTTTACTTATAAGATCATGAAATTCATATTATAAGAGGGAAAAAAGACCAGTTTGAAAGTCTCCTAAGGTGTATTTTCAACGCAAATAAATTTATAAACGGTTGCATTCATAGGACTTAGATGAATATTGGAGTAATATAGCTTTCATATTCACCGCATTCATTTTAATGATCTTTTAGATGAATAAATAAATGTTTTCAGGCCGACCCATTTCAACCGACACTAAAAAGTACTCGGTTTTGAACTCAACCCGTCTGTTTCATTATCCTTAATGTTTTCCATAGGCAAAATATCAAATTTTTGAATTTGATAAGGACGTGCAACATCAAAACACGTTGTCAATTGAGTGACTATCACACTTTGGGTTACTTTCACATCGCATGGTATCTAATACAAACTTAACGTCTAACTCTACTCCACTTTCTAATCCTCTGCATAAAATATTTATACAATAAGTCAATTTTATACTTGCTGTAACATTTATGCTACCACTTCGTCAGAAAATCTATAGTAATAGTAATAATAATAGTAGTTCTAGTAGTAGTAATAGTAAAAATAATATATATCATCACTATATAACGATATTTAATATGGTTATCTCTTTTTGCCAATAAAACAAGTCTTAAAGCTACATGTACAAGTCCTAAATTCAAACATATGAATTATACATATATATATACAATTATATATAGCCAAACATCGTGCAGCCCTATCGCAACATGCGGGTTCCTGCTAGTACTAATAACCAAACGTTAAAGGTTATTATATTATTATTATATATTATATGTTAATAATATCATTATAAATTGTAGAGAAATTATAGGAGAAAATGCCCTGTGACATTAATTTAAATCATTTATTATAATATGAATTTTATAATCATAATATGAAAGGATATAAGCTTTATGCGTTTCTTTAGAATTCAAATGACTAAATTGTATATTATGTTGTTGTATTATAAAAGGGGGACGAGGCACTCTCGGCAACTTTGCTGAGCTCATCCATACCCCTTTGTCATGTCAAATACACCCCGCAAAATCATCAAAATCATACCTTGTCAAACGGTTACATCTTGCCGAACAGTAACAAATTTGACCGTTGTTGAAAGGGTGGCGGCGTTGTTGTGGCACGTCAACCCTAACCGGGCATCCCTTGCCGAGAGTGCCCCGTCCCCCCTAATTTCTCGACATGAAGCACGACTTCCCTACTAGTTTTATATTAATAGTTTAATGATTCGTTAATCTATATATACAATAAAACGATTGGGGTGGGAACACATAACACTTGGTAAGACCATCCTCATCCTTGAATTCTCGCCAAAAATTTTAAGTTATAAATAACCTAATTAACCCAATGTATATTAATTTATAATCTTTATCTTTATCATTACTTTACTATATAATTAATAAAAATGTTATGATTATATCAATTCTTTCTCATATGAAACAAAATTATTAAATTATAATTTCATATTTATCTCTTTATTTAATATTTATTTTCCTAACTAGTTCCTTTTATATTTTCACTTATTAAAACACATTTAATATTTTATTGATTAAACCTCATGTAATATTAAATTTTCTAATCTATTAATTAATAAAAACAAAATTATTGTTATAACTTGTGTGGTACACAAGTTTATAATGAATTCTTTGCATTAAATGAAAATGTAAAGAGAGTTCTATTTTCATCTAGAGCTGAATCTTTAAGATCACCGCCTCAATCACGCCATGCAATAGCTGCTTCTACATCTGCTTCTATTCCGAACGTACACTCCCTCTATAATATACATTTTCATTGTTATTCCATGATTAAAATTGTTTTCTCATATTATAGTGCATTAATTTCTATGCTACATTATAACACACATTTTGTCTGGTTCATATGAGATTTTTCTATCCTATGAAACTCCGGGGATATAACCTAATTATTTTATATTAAACTAGTATTATGTCCGCGCGCTTCGCTGCGCAAATACAATTCTAAAAAAAACATGGCAGCGTATTGCATTCTAATTTGGCTAAATTTTGTAAAGCATGTCTCTTTCTCGCTCTCATTCTCATAAGAGACGGCTTTTGAAAGTAAATTTAAGATTTAACAATCAAAATTACAATTCTTTTTTTTTTATATACAACCCACATATGTTTTTATGTTTATTTTGTTCATATAGTCATTCAAGCTTAACTTTCTTAGTATAATACTAGTGGTTATGCCCGCGCGTTGCCGCGGGTGCGTCTGTTTTGTCGCCTCGTAGTTGTTGCAGTTTGTGGTGTGTGTATAGCGTCTGTGAGTAATTCATTAGGGGACCTTTAAACCATAAAAAAAAATACATTTTGTGAACAAAATTGAAAGTGAAAGTGTTTGGGTTAAATACAATGGCATACATGGTATCATCAACATCCATTTTCTTAACCTGCTAACGGAATATAATAAACAATACTAAACTTTCGTTCATATATATATATATATATATATATATATATATTTGCATATGAGTAATTACTGTAACAAACAACTTGGCCCTATATTATAGAAAACTTTGTGTATTTGTGGCTTTTGTACATGCATATTTAAAAGAAACAGGTGAAACAAAGTTACAGCTTAAAAAAACAAAGGGTTCACTTGCCTGTATATGAACTTTAAGAGGCACAACCTTACACTTTGGTTAAAATTGACCACACCAATCTCCCCAACTCCCAACCAGATTCCTAGCAGACATCACACATTGGAAGAATATACAATAACTCAGGACAAAGAAGTTGTCTAACAACACATATTATTGTTAAATAGGATGATAAATTGAATACGAATAAAGTACTAAAGAGAAACAGAAAAGAGACATTAGGTTCCAAAATCAATTTGAATAAGGTTTTATACTTACATATTGTAATGCATGCTTAATTTTTTTTAGTTTTAGCAGTAAATTGTTTTTTTAAGTTCTACCAATGCAGGATAAAAAAAAACCTAAAAATTCATTAGAGGTTCATGAACAAAGTAACTCACTGAGCATTTGCTAGTGCAACCTTAATCACAAATGAGCACATCTAAAGGGTACATGAAAACAAAAATGTCAACATAAAACGATGAACTATTTCAATACTCCTTGTGAAAAAGCTCTTCAAATATTATCAGGAAGTTGAACAGAGGCATACATAAATCTTTATTATGCAATCATAAGACCACCAATCTTATTCTCTCCCCTCCAAGAAATAATTATGTTTTCACACATTCGAGGGGAGTGTCAAGGAAACAACAAAATACAAGAATAATAAATTGGAGCTAAAATGTCATTTAAGCCTTTATACACACACACTAAACATCTAAAGCAAATTGCATTGCACCTGACCTCAAGCATAGGTCAATGGTCAGCTCCAAGTAGGTGAATCTCATCCAAAATCATAAAGCCAACCTGCCACATAATATAAGACAACTTTGGTAACATTCTACACAAATCAAAGAATGATATACTACAAAAACTTTGGATGATAACAAATTAACAATATTATATTATTGGAGGTATATAACTCTATAAAGCAAATTCCAAAATAGAAAGTAGGAAAGGAACCTTTGTGACGTAGCTTCGATTGTGCCAATTACGACTAATACCATCCCACTTTTTAGGAGTTGATATTATCATATCTACCGACGTAAGGGCCATCATATCTTGTGTGTAATCACCAGTCATTTCAACCTGATAAAGAAATGAGTGGAAAAATGAATTCATGTCATACGGATGATAAACGTAATCTTACGCCTGTCGTAAATAAACATCCAGCCAAAAATATTAAAAGAAAGCAATAAAAATCTCTAACTATTTTTCAGTAAAGTCAACCTCAAACTATGTTTGCTTAACATAACAAACTCATAAGGTTTAGTTCATTGGTTTAAAATTATAAAAACTGTATTTATACTTACCATTTCTTTCCAAGTTCAGTAACAAGGTCATTCTTCCAATCATTCATTCTTTCTCGAGCAGTGGTAATACATGGGCTCTGAAACCTTTTCAATAGTCACGTATAGACAATAGTTCCAAGTTAGATCTCTTTAGAAAGATGCTCATTTTCTCTATATCAAGTAGATGATACATTTAGGTATTAGCACCCATAACAAGTAATCTCCTTGATCACAAAAATGAAACATGTATAAAACATGAAAGAACTGCCAAGTACAACATCAGTGGCATACAACATAAATGGTGATGACATGACTAAAATCTACAATTTAGGATGTTATACCTGCGTTTGAATAGGATTGATGTGTATTTCAAACAACAAATTAGACAAAATGATGCAAAACAGCACACAAGATTGTATATTTCCACTTTTGAGCAGGGAAAGTTTCAATCTTATGTGGTTTAACCTCTCATGGTAAAATAAAACTTTAATTATAATTCTACATTTAAACTGTCACAACTTTTATGTACTACGTCTTAACATATTAACAGGTAAAAATTACTGTAAGAACTGTCCATCTTCACCTTCATTCTCGCTGAATAGGCAATGACGATGATCTCGTAACAATTTCTGGCACAAAACTTGGTGAAGCCAAAGAACATACAGATGCGCAAGGTCTAAGTAGAGGCGCTGTACCAGCACGACATCAGTTTTCATTAGCCACAAGCGAGGAATCTGAACGACCCGTCATTACAACACTATGTGGCTGCAACTCGATTTCAAGACCCTCACCAGGTGCCAACCCGGCTCGTGGACTATCGACCTCGCGGTGGTCATATTCCTCTACAGATAACACAATGTTTATGTCTGTGTGAACTGTCGAGTCATTACCATATATTCCTAACTGCCTTCTCCTTCTTCTGGATTCCTTTCCCCATCCATGGATTGTATCTCTTATTCTTTGTGGAATTAAGGCAGCCTTGTAATTTGTACCCATCTGCAGAGTAACATTGAGTTCAGAAGAAAATAAATATCATATATAATATGTATATATTGTTTGTTTTGACCTGAAATTATACCTGTGTAACGAGTGCATAAAGTGGTAGGGTGTTATAGCTGCATAAGAACTGGCCCATAAACCTACATAAGACATGAGAACAGTGAGGGATGTCGTGTTTTGATCCATTACCCGACCACCAAATTTTGCTACTTTAAAGAAACAAGTATGAAATCAAGTCAAACTGAATGGAAACAACTGCATACCCCAAAATCAACCGTATATACACGAGCGTGTGGTTCTTGATAAAACAAGAACTATTGCCGAATTGCCACTGCAATAAAACAAGAAATGGTTTATATATATAACTCAAGTTTTACCATCAAATGTGGTTATGAAATCAAGTAACAAAAATTACCCAGAACCTAAAGAACGAACCAAGCTCAAATGTGTTCTGCACAGAAGTTGGTCACAAGTTAAACAGCCATATTAACTAAGATTTTGGATGAATGGAAACAAACTAAAACTAACCTTAGCTTGCAACCGGGAATCAGAAACAACGTGAATGTAGTATTGAGGATGATGTGGCTCAAATATTGGCACGGTAAAAGAAATCTTTTGTGGGTCCCCTGCTGCTCCCCGTTTCGTCAATGTAAAAAGCTCTGAATGATAGATATGATCATCATGTGAATCCTGCATAAATTACTTCATTAGAAGTTGGCTACTTCACTGCCATTATGCCTGAAGGATTAAATGAAAAAGAAACATGTCTTAATTTTTTTTAGCTAGTTTTGTTAATATACAGTTTCATATATCAGTGTAGAACTTCAAAATTTTATTGTGATTATCCATTTCACAGTTCATCTTCTAATTCCCAGCTAATTAAGTATATACAAATGATTAGCACGAAAAACACATAAAAAAATAAACAAACAAAAAGTTGAACACAGAAGAGAGTTTATGTGCATAGATACATCATTCCAAGAAACAATAATGAACACTAAACCTTCAAATTATAGTTCTTGAACAAACTGTTCCTTGATTTTAAGGTTGGGTGGGGGTAGTAAACAGTGAGGGATGCGAAAAACACTTAGAATTAACATCGGGAATCCGCAAATACTTTCAACTCACATAATACGAGACTAATGTTCTACAAAATTAATAATTAATTCTGGTATACTTTGAGAAACAAAAAAAAAATCCTTCTCACGTCTCAACAAAACAAAACTTAAAGATGTTACTATTAAACCTGAGATGCCATTGTTGTTGATTAAGTTGCAGCTTCTAAAATTGTCCAAACTTCGGTATTGTGTTCAGCTAGCTCACCTGAGGTCTGTAAAGTTTTAACACATTAGCCGCAAGCAATTTATACAAAATTTTCATTGACCCCTTTTCTCTGAAGCATTTGCACAAACACCTGGTAGCCATCCTTTGAAGCATGTTCTTTGATGCAATGATCCTATCTATTGCTCATTCGGTTCAAAAACAAGATTTTTCGGCTTAAATGATCCTAATAGCACAACTGAAAGTATAAGGTATAAAATTTAAAATTCTTTATCTAGAACAAAAGACGCGTAAATCCCTAAATATGAGTAAACAAAGTAAAATTCTACTATGAGTAATAAATTAGTACACAATTAGAAACTGAAAAAAAAAACCTTAGACAATTCAAACCCTTTTACAGTTAACCACAACAAGCAAAGTATGAATCAAGGATGTACAAACAAAAACTGTACCTTCCATGAAATTAGGGAAGTGCAGAAGAAATAGTGTAAAACTACGGCCAAACGGAGGCGGAGAATTGTGGTGCATATAGAGATCAGAGGAGAGTCCAAACTCCAACAGATTGAGTCCAACTTCAGCTTCAAGAAACCGATATCAAGTTTCAAAGAAAACATCAAAACATCAAGAAATGTTGCAAACCTTTGGCTTACCGTTGTTTCTCAGTCAATTTACGATGGAAGCAGAAGAAGAGACTGAAACTGATGTCTACAATTAGAGAAATTGAATGGGAGGATGGAAGTGGGAGTCGATTAGTCTGGACATTAAGGGCAGGGATGGGAATTAAGGGTATTAACGTAAATTTATTTTGATATTGCAAAGGATGAGGTGGGTGAAATGTCTATATTACCCTTCTAAGTGTCTTAATTGTCACTAAGATCCCCATAATACCCTTAAATTCCTTGCTTAAATATGTTGTACATGGTGCTTGTTAAGTTATACGGAGGTGAAAATGACCATGTTGGCCATCACTCCTCCTTTATAAAGTAGTATAGATAATGATTTTAAAATTTATATTTATATTATAGTCATTTTGCAGTTGATCTAGACGGTCACTTTCTCTTTTTAATTGAAATCATATAAGGGTGAGGAGCTTCAAAACAACTCACATGATAGTAATGAATGTGATAATTCACATGATAGTACAAGTGCATAATACAATAAGGGGTATTATGGGAAACTTTTATATGACATATCTATGTTAAAGCATGAGTCTCTTGATATCCCATCTTAAAATAGGTGTAAAATTACTTTTCTAAACATGTCTCCTCGTTAATAAGGTAACATAGAAACTTAGATTAAGAGTGAAATTAATAAAAGACCATAAATGATAAATGCACTTAAAAGAAAATAAGACCATAATGAAACTGAGCCCATTTTGTCTCTAATGAAGAGAGACGTATTGGGAAGCCCAAGTTGCCTAATTGTATCGAACTAATTGACTATGATGGGTTCGTATACTTTTATTCATATTCAGGTGCTTGGAACTTAAAAAAATAAGTTCTAGATTATACACCTGGAGTGTTACGGGGTTGAGAAATCTAATATGACACATCAATTTTATATATGAAATAGACTGATGTGCTTTACAGTTACATGCAGGAAAACTTGAGGTAGCACCTAACCTAAAACAATTAACAATGTATCTCCAATATTGTTAAAGCCTAACCTTAAACAATGTATAATTCTAATGTTAACATCTAACCTAAAACGGTGTATAACTCTAATATTAATACCTAACCTAAAACAATGTACAACTCCAATGCTAAGACCTAACCTAAAACAATGTATAACTCTAATGTAACTCTAATATTAACACCTATACTAAATGCTAAAAAATGTACAACTCTAACATATTAATATTGATACCTAACCTAAAACAATATATAACTCTAATAACCTATTCTGCTCCAGTTGAAAATATAATTCATATTTAGTGGCTTGAACATAATTAGTGACTTGCGTATATATAATTAATGAATTACCTGAACACGTGTTTTTTTCCTGTATGCAAAAAACCCCCACAAAAAATAGTCGTTTTTTTCTCCATTTTTATATAGCATTATGATACTCGTTGGAAAGACAATAAAACGCTCGTAATTTGGTGTGATTTTTTTTCTTTAAAAAAATCTCGTAGATAATAGATATTAACGTTTAAAAAATATGGGAGGAAACATGAGAGAGAAAAATCCAAATTTGTTTTTAAAATTTCTTTTTCCTAAAATTACTTAATGCCACATGGGATCCTACATGACACTCTCAAATGAGAGAATGACTATATAAGTGCCATATAGGATTTAGCCATTTGAAATAAATATATATATATATATATATATAGTTGCAGGACGTGGTTTCTATTCATACGTATCAAAACATAAAGGCTAATGTTAGGCTAACGTTACCGAATAAACATTTTGTTTACATTTTCAATGGGTTTTATATTGTCACGATAACAAAACGTTACAAACCAATACTGTATCGGTACTTATATTAAGACAGTACCGCTTTGCTTCTCAATGATAAACAAAAGTATCTCTATACTGGTACCGAAAGTATCGGTTCGATACGAGTACCCAGTACCAAATGCTCATCCCTGATAACCATGTTTGCGAACTCAAAAAGTCTCTCTATAGCCTTAAGTAGACATCGTGAAATTGGTACAAAAATTCACTACTTAGCTTTAAAGTCTTGGCTTCAAACAATCCAAAACGGACCATTCCTTATCCATGTTACCTTATTAAGGAAGAGACATGTCTAGAAAAGTAATTTCCTCTCCCTTTTAAGATGGTATATGAAGAGGCTCTTCACAAAAAGTGTAATCTTTGGTCATTTTATTCCATTCATGCCTTGTGTACAATATGCAATGCCCATTGTATATGTGTGTACTACATACTTTTTATCCCTCTCCACATGTAACCACTCTCATAAATTTCATTAAACTACTTTAAAACCACTTCATTATTATAAACCCTTCATTTTATTCCATTCTAGATGTAACCCGATCACCCATGTCTTTTTAAACCTATGCATGAATGCATCTAATTGTTCTTTATTTTATTTTATTTTTTTTTGCAGGAAAGTGTTGAATTAATAGAATTGAGAGCAGAATATGAGAACTTGCTTATTAAGTTTGAAAGTCAGGTCATTGTAACTTTTAACATACCGAGATAATACGACTATCACTTTTAGCAACTCTTTGAAGCCTCTTACATTTGATTTGTTGTTTTTTTTTCCAGCTTACTATTTGCATTTGTTTGCTCACAGGTGAGAAAGGTGGCAGACATAGCAAAAAGCAACCTATCATTAGTCAAGGTTATTCACAATTACAATAAATCTTATTAGCATTTAGTTATAGTTTATTGGATTAGTTATTTGTTTCATTAATGTATTGTATTTGAAATTTTGAATAAGTTGTTAACTAATAAATTGTGCAATCCTATTTAGTGAAGATATTATGGTCATGAAAATTTGTCTGTGGAACTGGTAATTAAGAGTTCTAATGGTTTTTCATTTCTTTGTTCTCATATTTTGTCACATATGCTTTGTTGACTTTTGGTTATAAAACTATCTGTTTATGAACTTCATATTTTAAAATAGTTGTATATGGTAGGAAGGTGCTATTATATGTGGGCACGTTCTATAGTCTTGAATAGTTTGTTGAACGGAAAAAGATTACAGAAGTCGTTTAGCTGGACACAACAGAAGGCGAAGAAAGACACATTTAGAAAACCCGACAAATTGGATGTCATTAAATGATGAATAAAGCTGTATTTATTTGCTTGTAAGCCTTTAAGGTCTCTAATGTACAGTGTTAATTTTATTGACCCTCACAAGTCTTGATGGTATGGTTTATTAAAAACACTCGTCTGGATCCCAATGTTTGCAAGATGATGGGACATCCTTTGCATCTCCTGAGAAGGTAAATCTCATAGTTGTTTTTGGATTTGCATTTTGGGATTGGTTGTGTTAGAATAAACAATTTTAAATGATTAGATGAACATGATATTGTTGAAAACCTCAATTGTAGGTGATTTTTATACCATTTGACCAATTTTCTTTTCACGCATTACATACATTTTAATTGCTTAAAACCTTGTTGATCTCCAATGTTTATATTCTGCTCTGCTGGGGAATTTGCATGTTAGTGATTTATTTGGGGGAAAATAAAGCCTGCAACTTGGAGGATTGAAATAGTTGCCAAGCTTTAGGCATCTGTTGGACTCGTTGACTATTTGCAGGCATTTTTTTTTTATCTAAATGATGCTTCCTGTATTTCTAAAGAAATGGTTTTTCAATTAAATATGTTCATATTCAGGAACCTAAAGCTTGAGTAAGTTGTGTCTGCATGCCAAAACATGTGTTTTATCTTTGTTAATGTCCCTTAATTTGCTATTTCTTCATGGGCTAATGTTGTATAAAATCAACTAACTTGCAATGTTCAATCCCTTAACCTTTTTTGTTGCGATGCTTATTTCCTTTGAACTTTCTTAGGCTAACATCATACATTGAACATCAAACATGACTTAGAAACTTTTTCCTTAAAAACCTACCCAAAACTTTCCCGCAGCAACGCGCGGCATTCCCATTAGTTTTTATTTAAGGAAGAAGATGTTTTTGTTTTCGTGTTAATCTACGTGGATGACATTCTTATTGCGGGAAATGATTTGCACAAAATTCATACAAATAAGAAGTTTCTTAATCTAAAATTCAACATTAAGGGCCTCGTGTAAGACCCTTAACCCTAGAACACGCGAAAAGTTGCTTAAACTTATGAGTTTCGGCCTTAATCAAAAATCACGACCAATTAAAACTTTAATCTTTATAACTACATTCCATTTTAAAGACTTTGATTTGATAGAGACCTTCAATTTTGCATTTTTTTCTTTTTGATATTACAAACCTATACTACGATTTGTGTTTTAAACGACAATTTATTGCGGAAGCGTAATAGTGATCGGGTGTGTTCGGCTCTCCTCTTGACTTGATCCGTGCTCCGGAGCTCCTATCGAACGTGTACCTGGAACCATTACACAAGTAATGGTTAGTGGGGTTTCCAATACTGCATTTACTATATTAGAAATGTCGTTGTGCGTCGAAACAGAACGAACTAGACCAAACGGCCCCATATCAAGAACATAAACTGCTGCACTTTTGCGCAGCAGCTGTTCGGGACGCATTTACCCCTTTTAAAACACGTAATCTGACTTTGGCTTTCAAATAAGAAATGTTCTTCGTTCAAATACCTTTCCAGGCATATAAAGAACACCCCCTAACAATTTTTCTATGATTTTAAACGAATTTTTAAAAATCAGCATGTCTGTTAGAACGATGACCCGCCTGGGCTAACCTGGTATTCAAAATCTCTGAATTTTGACCCGCCCAGGTTAAAATGTGACCCGCCCGGGTTGACTTGCTAATTTAAAATCTCTGAATTTTGACCCGCCCGGGTTGACCTGCTAATTTAAAATCTTCGAATTTTGACCCGCCCCGGTCAGAATGTGACCCGCCCGGATTGACCTGCTAATTTATCATCTACGAATTTTGACCCGCCCGGGTCAGAATGTGACCCGTCCGGGCTGACCTGCTCGAACATTATTAAGCCATGAAAACTTATGCCTTCACAAGCCCGACTCTTCACTATGGGCGTTTTTGGACATCCAGGACATACCCAATATTATTTTAAACCTGCATATATAAGTTCTATCCAGATATATATATATATATATATATATCACTTCTTGGTTTTGACCCATTAGAAATCACTTAGTTCGGTTAAAACCGTTTGACCCGTTAAGGCCTTAGGTTTTACACAACCTTATTTAACCATTCAAAAAGCATAACAATCATATTGCCACCCCGTTGAACAATTGTTAAACTAATCAACACTATCCGATTCACTTATTATGACTCAGTTTATGGATTTAGCCTTTAGCAATTCTTTAGAATTCCCAAAATACCCTTAGAGGTCTATATTCCGTTTTAGTCACCCGTGGGCGACAACACTTGGTCATCACCATCATTTTAGACTCGTTAACATGTTTGGAAACTCCTAAGCCCTTAAGAACTTAGTATATTACCAATTTCATAAATTCTCTATTATTAAATCAATGTTAAGCGCATTAGAGCGCATTAGACATTTTTATGAACAAGACTCACCGATTTGACACCCACATGAACATCCACATGTCTACTCGCACATTGCCATATCTTATACTACAGACTTACCCAATAGTGTTGACCCATTTCCATACCTCTCGAATATTCCTCAAGGATCCTTGGCATCACATGCCATTCTATTCCAATTTATCAATTTGTGCAAAAACTCATTACCCTATTAACATTCCGCGATCCAAAGGGTGTCACACTACCAAATGGCTCGTCTAGCCCTTTTAACTATAAATGCTTAGCATAGAAGAATTAAGTACCGAGTTCAATTGATGCTCACAACATCATTTGACCCGTTTAACTATTTATTCACAAAATCCTCCATTCTTTGGTCACATTCTTGCGTTTTAATGAACATAACATTTTTAACTCATTTGTCCATTTTACAAGGGTGTGCCATTATCTAGTTAGGCGTCCCAGACGGACTTAACCATTTTTCATAATTTAGGCGATTCTAGCCCTTTTACAAGCTAGTATCCCTTATTCCACAATCCGTTTTAGTGATTAAACCCACATACTTTACAAACAATATAAATTCCATGATTTTCAAATGTTTACAACATCATTTAGTTTCTAAGAGACTTATTTAGGATAAGTCACTTACCTTGGCCCAATTTATGCATTCCATGATCTATTGCTTTGTTGGTTTCCTCCCATCCAAGCTCCCACCTAGCTTGACAAGATCAACCCTCTTGGTTTGTTGAAGCTAGATGATTAATAATCTTTCAACATGCATGAATTTAGGGCTCCCGTGGCTTGGATTTGAGCAAGACTTGAGTGTTTAGGGTTTGTATATGTTGGAGCTTGAAGCTCCTGTGAAATTTTCGACCAACACACCTTATGTGTGTGTGTTTATTTTTTAACTATAATATTAACACCCAAGTTTGCCCATTTTACACCTTTCACCCCTCCATGATCTAATAACACCAAACACACTTAACTTGGTTAAGTGTTAGTGGGTTATTTGTCCTCTTTTAACTAACTTCACTAACGTAGTTATATTTCTTCTAGAAATACAACCCTCATTTTTACCTTATAATCCTGTTTTATTATTTGCTAATCACCCGTAATGATGTAATTAGTCAAATTTGATATTTGGGGCGTTACACCTCAGCCCCATAAAATTCTTTCTCGGTGTTGAAGTTGCATGAACCAAACATGGAATGGTACTAATTGAGTCAACGAATGCAAATAAACATTTGACATTATGGAAGAAACCAAAATGAGGGATGTCGTTCAAGTTGCTTCCCATGGAGAAAAATCTCAAACTTGACATAAGAGACGAAGACTCACAAGCTGATGCAAATCAATATGGCCGACTAATCGGAAAACTCATTTACTTACAAGCCACTCGTACTGACATTGCTTATGCCGTAAAGGTCCTAAGTTAATTTGTGAGCGACCGTAGAGAAGGCCATTTAGACGCGGCTACTCGTGTCCTACGACACCTAAAAGCTACACCCGGACACGGTATTCTTCTCACATTTAAACAACAATAAATGAACCTGCACCCAGATACAAAACGCAGAGGAGTGGCAACAACAAAAAAAGCTGCACTTTATTGTACCGAAAAATGCAGGAAAAAATTAGTAACTAACCAGGTAACATACCACTTAAAACAGTAACTTATTAATCCACATTTAATCACACAGCCACATCACATATAATCATATTTTGAAGCATTCAAAAGCATACAGTTCCAACAAACGTCTTAAAAAACACAAAAACATCTCAAAAACAAACAATGCATGTTCAACCTAAAATAACAGCTCATTAACAAACACACAGTTTGGAGTTCAGATATCGAAAATGATGATGATTTTTTTTTTTTTGACAAAATACGGACTAAATCATAAATATCTGAGTCAAATGCATGAATTGAAAAACAAATGTGTAAAGGGAAAAAACAAAATAATTGAGAAAGTTACTGGACAGTCAATAAAGAATACAGACTACCTCACCCTATCAAAGGCTAATAACGCCGGCAAGCAAAAGCAGGAGTGGTGCGTACATGAAGCATTCGTCTTAGGCTCTTAGCCAGCCACTACTACCATGTTCCCGATGTGCAACTTTCAACTTCTATTATTGTTGATTATATGTATAGACATGAAGTTACAAAGTATCACAACAGGGCCATCTTCAAAACCAAGGCATGGTAACCATAATCAAAGTTCAACGTTAACCACCTTTGACAAAATGAAATGCAAGTATGTTCTTGTTTTATACAAAGTTGCCATATCTTTATTAAAATTTTCACTTTACATGTTTTAGTTGCCGGAGTTTAGAAGCCATATTTAAGTAGAATATTATAAACATTAATGCCGAACGTATCAGATCAAGGAAGTACGTATGAAAATCATTACCGTGCCATTCGAATAGTACCGAATGTCCATATGAATAGCAACTGTGATGCACGAATGTGTTTCTGCCTGTGATATCGTCAATTAAGTATGTACTCTGCTAATAAATTTTCCTGCAACCACAACAACCAATTAGAGCATGTTTATGATAAATGACAATAGCAATTTCAAAACTTCCACCATGAAGTCATCCATTTCTTTTGCATTTACTCAAGAATATCGACTCATAATTTACTTTCAGACAAAATTATTTCTTTTCTCAAGAATGTAAAATGTATCCTGTAAGCATTTGAAGCAGAACCATACTATAAGTTAACTAATCTTAAAAATTATAAAACCTTTATTTTTTTTTTCCAATTTTTGCCTCTTCCCTAGCATCCACCACAAATTTAATATCTTTAGAAACCCAGTTTACCAAACAATACCAACTAATTAGAAAGCAATTCATCATGAACCATTCAATTAGAAATGAACAAATCCCACATCAGTTAAAAAATAGGGCACCACTAAAAACTTAATACTTAATATAACATACACATAACACAAACCTAATTGCACCCATCTTCAATCAACTACCATAATCAAAGAGAAAAAACATAAATATTATTACCCATCTTCAATCAACCACCCATGTTCATCCTTTTATAGGTTAAAAAAAAGAAGAAGATACGGAGGCGGCCGGAAAGCAGGGGTGGCGGTGAGGAGGTGTTGGCGGTGGTGGGGAGATGATGGATTAGAGGAGGATTTGAAAGATGGATGGGAAAGAAAGGGGCTGCGCATTATAGTGGGAGGGGATGGCGTATTTTATTGTGTATAAAGGCTGGATGGGAGGCGACGATTCGGTGGAGTTGCATGTGGGAGTTGGGAGATGGTGGTCAAGGTGAAAAAGGGGTGAATTGCAGTGATGAGCAGTGGCGGATTCAGAAATTTTTTTTACGGGGGGCACGATTTTATTGGGTTAAAATAAGGTAGACCAAAACAAGTCAGGTCAAAATCAGCGTGTTAAAACTAAGTAATGCTTATCCAATTAACGATAATGGGATAACAAATCAACTTGTAATATAAGCTAGTGTTAACCAGATAGCAAGTTAAATCATATTATAAATAGGTGAATATTTGATTAAATCAAGTTACAATATAACCCGCTAATAATCGTATGATATAATCATATTGAATAAACGAAAGACACAAAGAGTGACGGAACCAGAAATTATTAACTGGGGCCGAATAGACATTCAAATTTTGATTTATAACTGTATATTGATTATTTTTTTAAGAATGAATTAATGTCTTACATACCTTGTGTATTAATATATCTCTATTTCATCAAAAATATATCAAGAAAATATGTATGTCTAAGACTACAAAATATAATAGACAGTAAACTAATTAAATGAAAGGAAAAATTAAGAAGTAAAAATTTTAAATAAAATAAATAAAGAGTTTTATTATATCAAACAAAAGTAATAAATTATGTAGGGCCACTTTTACTTGGTCGTAGTTTACTGACACAACTTTGAAACTTGGTTTTAAATAAAAAAAAATGTACTTTTTAGTCATCTTCTTCCTTTAGTTTAAACCATTTCAGCTTTACTCCTATACACAGAGACCTCATTTTCAATTGTACAAACGTCTTTACTCGTCGAGAAAAAAAATAGGAAAACATATATATATACATACATACATGCAGTGTGGTCGGACGGTGGGCACATGCCCACCCTGCTGAAGCAGTGAATCCGCCCCTGGTGATGAGTTAACATTGAGTGGGGAGATACGTGTTGATCAATAGGCAAAATTATGAGATAATGGAAGACACATGTCACCCATATTAGCAAACATGTGTTCACCAAAACCAGAAAGCTAAAAAAAATCCACCAACTAAACGTAACACCCAGGTTTCGAACCCGGGTAAGTTTTGTATGACACAAATCATATGACCACCACACCACTTACATCACATGTTAATATCATTTAAAACTAATAATACTTATTTACATGCAAAATTCTGTAAAAAACCAAATCACTGTTCAAATGCCAAGGTTTATTATCATATTTATAATTATAATATAATAGAGTGTAAAGTGTGTTAGGGTTAGTTTCTGGTTAGCATAAATATAGGTATAGTGATTTGCTTATTTGTGCAAGTATATAACCCATTTGGAGGATTCGTTGGCCGTTATAAGAAATTACAACAAAGAATCGAATCCGACTGTCCACCTCAAATCCCATTTTGTGTGTTCTTAATCTCGCCATTTTTTCCCAATTTATGTTCTGATGTATATCTTACTTTGTAGGAAATACTTGAAGACTTGTTGCAAGACCCGATTGTTATGGCACGAATCAACGCCGCTATAGAGAAGAGGACGGGAAAAAAGAGAGCCAATGAAGACGACATGGATGGGGACGGTGGGGATGAGAGACATGAATGATATGAAGTTGATGGTGTAGGTTTTAATACTTTAACTTGGGTAACTTAGGTTTTAATACTTTAACTTGGGTAACTTAGGATTTAATACTTTAACTTGGGTAACTTAGGATTTAATACCTTAACTTGGGTAACTTTAGAAATGTTTAGTACTTGTATTTTGTAGTATCTATGTTTATGTTTGAAATTTGATGTTCATGTTCATGCTAAAAGTGTGTATGTTTATGAGCGAGATTTTTAAAAAACAGCAATTGTTATTGTGTTGGGTAAGAATAATTCAGCAGGTTAAAACACTGGGATTAGAAAAAAATAACGAAAAAAGCATTTTTGGTTTTGGATTTTTACCAGCGATGATGTGGCTTTAAATAATTAGTGACGTCTTTTTTTTGTCGCTAAAGGTTAACATGTCGTTGCTAATAATACAAGGTTTTTACCAACGACACCTTTAGCGACGACAACCCTCCAACAGCGACACGACAATACTAGCGACACATTACCAGCGACAAGTTGTCGGTAATACCTTTACCAGTGACATGTGCCATTTTTAGCGGCGACATTTGTCGCCGCTATTGCTCCAATTCTTTGTAGTGTGTTAATGGATGGTTGAGATTAAATGGATAGCAAAGTTGTAAATTATGTTATAATCTAATTAATAAATTGAGGCTTATAAGGGTATAGTTGTCAAAACACAAAAAATAATCATTAAAACAATTGCTAGATTTAAACACTCTTTCTCTCTATCTCCTAGATATTTAGTGTTATTCCCATATCTCTCTCCCACTCTCTTTCTCTCTATTTATCGATCATAACCCTATTTCATATTGTGTTTTATGTTCTTCTCTCTCTTCCTATCTTTTTCTCCCTCTCTGTTATAGTTTAATGGCATCTTCCAAAATCACCACCTTGGATCTAACTCCTTCCTCACCATCATATATATATACATATATATATATATATATATATATATATATATATATAGGATTAGGTTCCAATGAAAACACACTTTTCGTGAAAGAACCACGAGAACACCGACGTAAAATGTGAATTTTTAAAAAAAAATTTCCACCGGTGAAAAAACGGGTAACCTCGACGTAAAAAAAAACAAAATATTTTACAGCAGTGTAAACGACCATGGCCCACCGTATTTTGTCTTATTAGGCAAGGGAATATTCCCTTTTTTATTTTATTCAACTTTAATTGTGAGCCACAAATTCTTTTTTGATTAAAATAAGTGTGTGGTGGAAAAGTGTGTTTCTGTAGTTCTTTTACGAAAAGTGTGTTTTTATTTTACCCTTTCCCTATATATATATATATATATATATATATATATATATATATATATATTATATACTAGTTTTATATCCCGGAAGCATTCCGGGGTTGAGAAATCTAATATGTCATATCAATATTACATACGAAATAGACTGATGCACTTTACAGTTACATGCAGAAAAGCTTCGGGTAGCACCTAGGGGTGTTCAACGAATCGAATAACGAATTTTCGAATTATTCGAATCGAATTATTCGAATTTTTAATATTTTTACCTGAATTCGTATTCGATTCGTATTCGTTTAAAATTCAATTTATTCGATTCGTATTCGATTCGAATAAGAAACTCGAATTCGAATCGAATTCGAATAAATTCGATTTAGTTCAAATTCACCTTAAATAACAAATTGTTTTACTTTTAGTTTTAAAACTAATACAAACTCATTATTTTTAACATATAAAATACAAATCTACAAATTGATAAACAACAATATGTCAAATACGAGAATAGTAAAAATAGTAGAGAGTATAGTTTTATAGAGTTTTGTGATATATAAGGTAAATATATAAAACATGGTTATGCTAAAAGTTATAGACACTATGGGTTCTTAGAGTTTGACCAAAATTTAGAAGTTTTTTTTTTCAATGTGTATACTTGTGTATATAATAATGTGTATATGTGTGTATATATTTAAAAAAATATACATGTACAATTTTTATTCGAATTTCGAATCGAATCGAATTTAAAATCATAAATTCGTATTCGATTCGTATTCGATTTACTGGACTCGAATTCGAATCGAATCGAATTCGAATTCTTAATAATCGAATCGAATTCTTGGTAATCGAATCGAACTAAATCGAATTTCGAATTTTTCGAATTCGAATCGAATTCTGAACACCCCTAGTAGCACCTAACCTAAAACATATAACAATGTATCTCCAATGCTAACGCTTAACCTTAAACAATATATAACTCTAATATTAAGAGCATGTTTGGCTCTTCTTATTTCCACCTCCTTATAACTTATAACTTTTCTAAAAAGTTAATAAGTTACAAAAAGTGTTTGGCAAAAGGAAAAGGATTTTTTGTAAGCCTATGATAAGTTGTTTTAGAAAAGTAAGGGAGGAGTGACTTTTTGAACCTCCTTATGACTTATTGATGGTTATTTACCTACATGCCCTTATTATATCCTTACACCTTCCCTCCTTATACCCTTTTTGGTCATTTTACCTAAATAAGTTAAACCAAACACTTTTTTACAAACTAACTTATCAACTTATTGTTTTTCCCCACCACATAAGCTAATCCAAACACTTTTTTAAAAACTCCTTTTTAAAAAGTCATAAGTTAATAAGTCTTTTTAACAAAAAGTCCTTTTTACCTCAAATAAGTTAATCCAAACATGCTCTAAAACCTAACCTAAAACAATGTACATATTTACTCGTTTAAACATAATTAATGACTTGCCAATACATGATTAATAAATAACTAGAACACCTTGTGTTTTTTTTCTAGTATGAACGAAACCCCCAAAAAAATAGTCGGTTTTTTCTCCGTTTTTTAGACCATCTCCATTGGTGAACTGTTGGATCAGTAATGCTCTTGATGTTTTGCTTGCTAGTGAACACTTATGTGTTTAGCAAGTTCAATCAGATTTGTACAGCGGAATAAGTAAGTAAAGTTACACTATCAACAGTAGTTATTACTGCCTCTGGATGTTTGATAACTAAAGACAAGTTTAATGAGAATCTAAGTATTGAATGTGAATGATAATAAATACTCAAACAGATTCTCAGTAAATGAAATGGAAATAACAATAATGAGCTTTGAAGGATTTCAGTTTCAATTAAAATCAATGTCTAAAACAGAGGGATGAAACCATCTATTTATAGACTTACAAATACATGAACCTTGATAAAAAAGAAAGTCTGCAACAAGTTGCAACAAGTTGCATTCTTGGAACTTGTACAAAAAGATAAAGTAATAATAAACAAATAAACTACTGAAACATAAGGGCGGTGGAAAGATTCTATTACAAGTGCTAATGAATGACAAACAACTGATGAGTAGTTTGTCTTCAGTAGTTCTTCAGTGGACTTGTCTGGTTTGACTTCAAAACTTCTGATCTATCTTCTTTAGTACTTGTTGAATCCTTCTTCAGTACTTTAGTCTTCTTTCTTCAGTAGTTCTATACTTAGAATAATTTGCTGAAGTATGAATTAGACTAAGGTTTGCAAAAGTGGTTTCCTTAATCCTTTTTGTCATAATAATCTCCCCCTGGATTGATGAAGCCAAAACCTTATCTATTTCCTTATTGTTGTTTTCTTCTGTCATTGACTATCTTCCATATTTTTTTGAACATAGAATTCTTCAGTTGATTCAGCTGTTCATCAGTGAGAGATCCTTTTTTGAGGTTCTAAATGTTGAATTGTAAGCAAGTCTTGTGTTGATAGATTCTTCAGTTCATTCATGGATTTGTAGGCCTTGCTTGTAAGATCTATTCTTGTCACTAATACTGAGTTGGAATCAGTAAAGGACCATCTGATGATCAGCACTTTAGATCTGTCAAAATCTTAAGTATAGGGAACCATGCTGGATCCCTGGGATGTTCCTAAGTGCTGGATGTTCTCTATTTCTGTGACTCTCAAGTGGGATTCACTTCTGTCTTCTATTTGCACCACATCAGGTAATTTAAAAGTAGGTAAATGATGTTTAGTAACTACCTTTGTGTGCAGTTTGTCAGTGATAGTCTTCTGGATTTGGTAAGCAAATGTTGAAGGATCCCTAAACTGTGTTATCAAAGGTTTTTCTTCCATATCAAAGTCTCCTTGTACAACTGTGTTGCCTTCTAGCAACACCATCTTGAAATCAGTCTTTGTATTGTCCTCTGGCTTTCTCTTGGTAGTTGGTCTCTGTTTGACACCAGAAGTTCTAACTACTGAAGTTGACACTTCAGAAGTTTTGTACTTCCCTGGATTTACAGCCTTTTCAGCCTTGTATCTTTTGTATATGTCCAGTAGTTTGTCTTCTCTCCACTTTGACACTGAGGCTTTTGAACCACAGTCATTAGCTACCAGTTCTTCAATTATCTCTGCTCTCTTGGCTTTTCTATCCTTCTCTGTTGCATTCTTGTCAGCAACAAGTTGAGCTCTTCTGGTTAGCTCATCCATTGAGAGCCCTTTGAGTGAATAGGCTTTTGTTTTGCTGTTCTTTGTTATAAAAGACACCAGTTGTTGTCTTTTGTCTTCTTCAGCAATTCTTTCTGTTTCAGCTTATCTATTCAACTCTACTTCATAGGCTTGAAGCTTTTCATTTAAGCTCAAGTCTTCCCTTGCTTCCAGGTTGTTCCAGATCTCTTCTTCCTTAGCCTTTCTTTGGGCTGTAAGTAAGCTTTTCTCTAGTAATTCTTTGGACATTGAAATTAGAGAAGGGCTTAGCACAGTCATTTGAGTTGTTGTAGGCCTTGGAATAGGATTTGGTTATTGTTGTGTTGGTTTGGAAGGCTTTTCAGTTGTTTGTATGTTGGAAGTGTTAACTGCTGAAGTGTTGATAGAAGTTTCAACCACTGAAGGATTGTCTTCAGTACTTTCAGAGTCTTTAGCAGTTTCTTCATTATGGCCTTGGGAAGTTTCAGCTTCAACTTCAGTTCTAGAAACAAGGCTTTGTTGATCTTCTTTTTGTTTCTGGGCTTTTTCTAGCAGTTGTTGTTTTTGTAGAGCCACTCTTGCCTTTATCCTGGCTTCCAGTGACTCTTTTGGTTCCTTAGTCTTCTCCCCGTTTTTGGCTTCATCCACTTCTGGAAGCCTGCCAGGTTGAGAAGTTCTACCAGTGAGTTCAGCAAGCTGTCTTGAGTTGTTATCAATCTTGTTGGACAGCTCACCAAGTTTCTTGTTAATCACCTCAAATTGAGTTGTGGTTTTTAACTCCCAAGCAGTTGTGTAAGATTTGAGGTTATTGGCAATGAGGGTGTTCATCATCTGGTATAGGGCACCATCTGGGCTGCATAGTTGGTTCAGATCTATGCTTGATGACCTAGGGAATTGGGTAGGCATTTTTAGTGAGGGGTGTGTTTTTTAGTGATCTTTAGGATGTACTGAAGATGCCACTTTAGGGGAATCAGGGATCAAGTGGACTTTAACCTGATCTGGTGTGACCAGCTCTTTGAGCTTAGAGACACCAGGTGCATGACCTTCACTAGCAGCCGTCAATTCATGTTTGGTGGAGTGTGAATCATCATCCAAATCAATGGAATCATCTGAATCCCTGATTACATCCTTAATGAGGACAGTATCAGTTATATCATGAGCTGGGTCCAACCCAGTTGTCTCATGTACCTCTTGTTCTTGGTTCAGAGGATTTCCTACCTCAGGCATTAAGCCTTCATCAGTAGTTGCCACAAATGAGGTCTTAGCAATGTTACTTCTGTCCTTAGATCCACCACTGGGTGGTAAATGAGTAGTTTCAGCCTCAAATGTACCTAAGGTCTCTAAGTTTGGGCTTAGAAACCCTGGTTCATCCTCATCTCTTGGGTTAGGGCTATGGATATCCACATTTATGTCAAAGTCTGATGGAATGTCCTCTGTTTGATGTGGTTGTTGGGGACTGACATGTTCTAATGGGATAGTCTCTTTTAGCCCAGAGAGAAGTTTGGCAATTTCTATGGTTTCAGGTTCATAAGTTTGTGGTAAAGGTTCAACAATTTGGGGTAAAGGTTCAGCAGTTTCAAAAGAAGGGTCAATTGGTATGGTTTTCTTGAATTTCTTTCTTTTGAAGAGAATTGTGATTGGTGCTCTTGTGGGGGTTTGAGATGGATGAGACTGAGAGGATGTTTCAGTCACATCTTTGTCAAGTGCAAATTTCACATTGGTAAGTTCAGGCATCTCAACTTCCTGAACTGCCTTTCTTTTAAGGTTGATGGGTTTTGGTTTTTGTTGTTTAGTTTTCTTGGCCTTTTTAGGTGAGGGTTTGGAAGATGAGGGTTCCATGGGGACTGTTGTGTGTCCCCCTTGGTTATCTTCTGGCCAGGCAGCCGGTTTATTATGCCTAGAGTATGCTTGTGATGTTAATGGGTTTAAAACAGTTGTTTTACCCACAAGCACCTTTTCTCCAAGTTCTTTAATTATGCATTGCATAATGAACCTTGAATACAACAAAAACTTCTTTTTAGAGTTTTGGTGATGCAACACCAACTCATTAAAGAAAAGTGCTAATGCTCTGAATTTTGTTTCATTCACAATGGAATGAAAAATAGGTTGAAAAGTAGAGGGCATCTGATCATAAGATCCAGTTTTTTGGACTCAAACACATGATGATGTAATGAAACAAAAGTTTGTACTTAGGTTCAAAAAATTTCTTAAAAATAGTAGCATGTGGGAGAGTACCTTGGTAACCACACTCTGTCATGGTCAGATGAATTTCAAAGTTTGGAAATTGATCTGGGGCATCCACATCATCTAGACCCAGTCTAATCCCCAAAGTTGCTGGTGTGATTGCCATTTTTCTCCCTTGGATGGTTGATTTGAGGGAGATCACTTGATCATTCAATGTCACCGTCTCCGCGTTCGCCCAGAACTCATTTAGAGTTTCAGTGTGGATAGGAGGATCAATGGTGAGGGCAGTGAAGTATTGGGATTTGACGACTAAATCAATGATTTCGTCGTATTGGGACCCGGCTTCATGTTTCTCAAAGTAGCCTCTTTGATTGTGTCCTTGTTTCAGTGTTAGAGCCATGTGGTTTGTGTGTGTGTGGATCGAACAGTGTTAGAGCCTTCTGAAGTGGAAAATGTCTGATTTACCCTTAATGAGAAAACTGCTGATGAAGAACAACTATCATCAGTAGTTCCCATTTTCTCTTTAGTAGTTTGTTAACAGCTGATGAGAATGTTTTATAAACACTTTATTCAAAACTTCTGAAGTTTATTTTATCAGAAGTTAATCATTTTTCAGAAAATATCCCCATACTGATGTTTTGTACATCAGTATTTTCTCTCTTTTTGTTTTTCAGAAGTTTTGGACTAAAAACAGATGTAAGTGAAAAATAAAATATGTGCAGAAAAGTAAAAGAAACACTTACAAATTTAGCATCCCAAGCATGGATACTAACTTCTGAAATGTTGATGTGTCAAGGGGTTTAGTGAATATGTCAGCTATTTGATTAGTTGTTGTCACATGCTTCACTTCAATCTTGCCTTTTTCATAGCAATCCCTTATGAAATGATACCTGATTTCAATATGTTTAGTCTTTGAGAACTGAACAGGATTTTGAATGATGCTAATGGCAGATTTACTGTCTACAAGCAATGGTGTCTTGGTCTCTTTAATTCCATAATTAATAAGTTAATATTGAAGCCATTGTATATGTGATGTACAACTTGCAGTTGCAATGTATTCAGCTTCAGCAGTTGAAGTTGCAACAGATGTTTGCTTCTTTGATTGCCAGGACACTAGACAGTTTCCCAAGAATTGACAACCACCAGATGTTGATTTTCTTGACATTTTGCACCCTGCATAGTCACTATCTGAAAAAGCTGATAACTTGGTATTGCTAGAAGCAGGATACCAAATTCCAAGTGTAGGAGTTCCTTTCAGATATCTGAAGATTCTTTTGACTGCAATTAGGTGTGATTCCCTAGGAGCTGATTAATATCTAGCACAGACACATGTTGAAAACATAATATCTGGTCTAGAAGCAGTTAGATATAAAAGGGAACCTATCATACATCTATACATGGTTTGATCAACCTGTTTTCCTTGATCATCTGGTTCAACTTGTGTGGTAGGTGTCATGGGAGTGGAACATGATTTACAGTCTTGTAAAGAAAATTTGTTCAATAATTCTTTAACATATTTAGATTGATGTATAAAAGTTCCATTTATTTGTTGTTTAATCTGCAGTCCTAATAAGTACTGCAGTTCTCCCATTGTACTCATCTCAAATTTTGATTGTATGAGTTTCTTAAATTCATCACACAGTTTTGTGTTTGTTGAACCAAATATGATATCATCAACATAAATTTGAACAAGTAAGACATGATTTCCAACATTTTTAATGAGAAGAGTTTTATCAATGGAGCCTCTTGTAAAGTTATTTTTGAGCAAAAAGTTGGAAAGTGTTTCATACCAGGCTCTTGGAGCCTGTTTTAGCGCATAAAGAGCTTTCTCAAGCTTGTACACCCACTCAGGATGAGAAGGATCCTCAAACCCAGGTGGCTGACAAACATACACTTCCTCTTTGATTTTTCCATACAAAAATGCACTTTTAACATCCATTTGAAAAACTTTTATTTTGTTGGAAATGGCATAGGCCAGAAATAACCTGATGGCTTCAAGTCTTGCAACTGGAGCAAAGGTTTCATCATAATCAATTCCTTCTTCTTGAGAGTAACCTTGTACCACCAGTCTTGCCTTGTTTTTAATAATCATACCAGCATCATCTTGTTTGTTCCTGAAAACCCATCTTGTGCCAATTGGTAGCTTGTTTGGTGGTAAGGGATAGATTTCCCAAACTTGTTGCTTTTTGAATTGGAGCAACTCATCTTGCATAGCTTGCACCCAATTATTGTCTTTGAGGGCTTCTTGGTACTTCTTAGGTTCCAACTGAGAAATGAATGCTGAAAAGAAGCAAAAGTTGGAAAGCTAGTTTCTTGTGAGAACACCTGATGCAATATCACCCATGATTTGTTCCAATGGATGATCTTTGTGTTCAATCAGTTGTTGTAAACCACTGACAGGTGTAGGTGGCTCTTGTACTTCATCAAACAAACCACTGAGGTTTATAATGTCTGGTTCAGCTGTTTGAACATCTTCAGTAGTTGTAGGAGCTGAATCAGATGTTTAAGTTTGTACATCAGCAGTTGTTAAATCAGAAGTTTGTGAAACTTCTGAAGGTTTGAAAGTTGACTTAATGACTGTTTTAGGAGTCCATGGTGCTGGATCCTCATCATAAAACCTCTGATCACCATAATAAGTAGGTTTAGATGAAGTGACAGTCTTTTCAGGTCCGAAAAGGAAGCTGTCAAGGTCAAAGAGTTCAGCAGGATGTGCTGGAATAAGAGTGTGCTTTGATTCATTGAACTTGACATTCTGTGTTTCTTCTACTATCTTGGTTCTTGAGTTAAAAACCTTGTAGACTTTTCTAGTGGAAGAATAACCAAGAAAATAACCTGAATCAACTTTAGTAGCAAACTTTGAAATAGAGTCTTTAATGTTAAGAATGAAACATTGACATCCAAAAGCCCTGAAATAGGAGATAAGGGGCTTCATGCCATGAAGAACTTCATAGGCAGTTTTGGAGTGTCTCTTGTTGACAAGGACTATATTTTGAACATAACATGCAGTGTTAACTGCTTCAGCCCAGAAATACAATGGTAGGCCTGAATTAGCTAACATAGTTCTTGCTACTTCAATTAATGTTTTGTTCTTCCTTTCTACCACACGATTTTGTTCAGGAGTTCTGGGAACACTGAATTGTCTAATTATCCCTTTAGACAAGCATAATTCATCTAGAGTTTTGTTCCTGAACTCTGTCCCATTATCACTTCTAATGGCTTTGACAGATAGAGAATATTGTTTCTCTACTTGTAGAATGAAGAACTTGATGATTTCAGCTGCCTCATCCTTGGAAAATAAGAAGAATACCCATGTGAATCTAGAATAGTCATCAATGATGACCAAGCAGTACTTCTTCTTACCAAGGCTCATGATTTTTACTGGCCCAAATAAGTCCATATGGAGTAGTTGAAGACATGCAGTTGTTTTTTATTCTTCAATAGACTTATAGGAGGACTTATGCTACTTTCCCTTTTAACAGGATACACAGTGTTCTTAACACTGGTATACTTTCAAGGGCAGACCTCTGACCAAGCCCATTTTTGTGACTTTATTTATGGTTTTAAAGTTCACATGGCCAAGTCTCCTGTGCCAGAGATCAATCTCTGAAGTTGATGCCTTTGAGAAGAAACAGGCAGTGTTGTTCAGTACTTTGTCCTTTTCAATGTCCACTGCATAGACATTGCCACATCTTTTGGCTATCAACAAAGTATGATCTTCAATGATCTTCTGTATCAACTTCTGGCCTTCTGGTGATATGATCTTGCATGCTGTCTTTGTGAAAAAGGAAGAATATCCTTTATCACACATTTGTGACACACTCAGCAAGTTGTACTCATGGTTTTCAACCAGATTGACCTTGTCAAACTGTATTTTTCAGAAGAGACACTGCCATGTCCTAGCACATATCCCTTGGCATTGTTCCCAAATAATACAGATCCTTCTCTTTGACTGATAAAATTGTTTATCAGGTATCTGCATCCTGTCATGTGCATTGAGCCCCCACTGTCAACATACCAAATGCTATTTAAGCCTCTGGAGACCCTCTGCACAAAGTAGCAAATTAGTTAGATTTGGGAACCCAAGCCAGTTTGGCTTTGGGTTTGCTCTTGAGAACATTAACAATTTGTTCTTGACCAGGTTGAGGAATTCATGTCTTTTTGGCGATGGATTTTTCATTAAGAGCAATGGTGGTATCCTTTTGAGGACCACCATCAACCTTGGTCATCAGTAGTTGTACCCAATACATGAGATCTTTAATCTCAGCAGTTTGTGAAACTGCTGATGATGTAGGTCTAACTACTGAAAGAGAATTTTGAGAAAAAGACTGTTGCTAAGATTTCATCTTTTTCTGAGAAAAGGTGTTGACTGGTTGTTGTTTCTTGGGAGAAAAGGTTTCTTCAAAATCATTTTTGAGTTGTTTTCCCACAACCAGTTTTGAAATTTTCTTGTTATACTGAATTCCTTTTCTGTATCTACAAAATTCTGTCTTGTGGTTAAACAAACCACAAATTTCACATTCTTTTGCCTTTTCTTTTTCATTTGAAGGCAAATTTCTGACTGTTTTGATTTGCTTTAGTTCATCAGTAGTTTTCAGGTTCTCAACTCCTGATGTAGATGAAACTACTGATGGCTTAAAGTCAGATTTTATCAGTACTTCTGAAGAACTTTCTTTGTGAGTTTTTAGAAAGTTTTCATGAAAAGATGTGCATTCTTTCTCTTCAGAAGTTTCATCTGAAACAATTTTTCTCCCATCTTCAGTAGTTTTGGGGGAAAAATCAGTTGGTGTTTCAGTATGATTGTACCCTATGCCAAACCTAACATTTGATGCACTTTGTTTGTTAAGCAGCAGTTGGTACCCTTTACAAGATTCTACCCATTTTTCACAAACAACCTTGGTGTCAGCAAGCTCTCTTCTAACATTTCCTAGGTCTTCTATCATGATTTTAAGTTGTGCTTGGGTTTCAATAGCATTGTTAGTCAATTTAGAATTTTCTTTTGCCTTTGCAGCAAGTTTTCTTTCTAAATCACATTTCATCTGAGTAAATTTTCTCTCAGAGTCATTTGCTTTGCCTTGTAAATGCACATTGGTCTCTCTTATGAAAGCAAAACATTCTTTACATGAACTTGAACAAAGTTTTGTTAAAGAATGTTGGGTTTAGATGAGACCACAGTTACCAGAACAAAGACTATTGATAGCTTATAATGTATTGTGTAAGTCAGGGGACTAATTATGTAATTAAAGCATAGTTATTAGTGAACCCTAGAGGGCTGCGCACTTATAGACGAGCCCTGCGCACTTAGCTAAGTGCGCAGGCCCATCAGTCCTGTCTATATATAGAATGTTTGTTGCAGCTCTAGGGTTAGGGTTTTTGGTCATCTTAGTTAGCACAAGATTATTGGTGCGTACTTAATCTATATTTCCATGGTGTTTCAATGTTATATCAGTAATGGAATCATGTTCTTGTTCATCTTGTGTGTCGATTTTATAAGATTTATCTAGTTTCTTAGTTGTTCAAGATTAATCACTTAAAAGACCTAATCAATAGGTGTTTCTAAGTGATAACAATCTCTTGCACTATCAAGATCTAGTATTTGGGACTTACAATTTGGTATCAGAGCCTTTGTGCTCTAGATTGTATCTATTTAAGATACCAAAACCCTCATCTTGTTAGTTTTTCTTAAAATTTTTATAAACTTTTGTGTTTTTATAAAAAAAAAGGGGGTGTTTTCTTGTCTGGTTGCTTCAGATTTTGTTTGGTGATGTGTTTCTAGGTGTTAAAAGTTGTTTATTTTGAGTAGAAACATCATCCAAGCATTTCAGATGGAATGAAAAGGTCTTGGATAGGATTCAGCTGAGTTTTGTGCTTTTTTAACAGACATTTTTGCGCACTTATTTCTTGGTTTGCGCACTTATTTCTTGTTTTGAGCACTTATTTCTTGTTTTGAGCACTTAACTCATAAGCTGCATACTTGTTTCTTAGTCTGTGCACTTAATTCCAGTCTGTATGTTCGCACTTGGTTCATAAGCTGCGTACTTATTGCTTGGATTGTGCACTTAAAATTTTCAAAAATTTCAAAGTTTTCTTTGTCTCCGAGCACACAACTAGGGTTTCTGCGCACTTAATCAGAAATCTCTGGTTCTTCTGCGCACTTACTGAAAAGGCGTAGTTTTGAGTACTTGGCTAGGGTTTTTGCGCACTAAAATCTTAAATGAGAGTTTAAGTGTCTGCGTACTTTATTTAGTACGCAGATTGATCTGTCAAAGACTGAGCACTTACCATTCCCAAGTGTTGACTAATCTGCGCACTTATCAAAGAAACACTAGCTCTTTGTGTACTTTTCGAAACTGCGCACTTATCAGGAGACAATATCTTGACAGGGTTGTTACTATTGTTTCAGGCTGCTGCATAGTTGTTCCTTGCGCACTTATCTGCGCACTTAAGGCCTGCTCACTTAAATTAAGGACTGTGGACTTTATTCTGGATTGTAATCTTTAAAATCAGAAAAACTAAACTTATAAAATCAACCTTAATCAATGGCTAGTAACAACAACAACTTAACCATGAATCCTATAACCCAACAAGAACTGGAAACTGGAACAATAACCCGAATTCCTAAGTTAATGGGTGCAGAAGATTATGGAACCTAGAAAAACCGAATGAAGGCGTTTTACTACGTCAACGACTTTAATCAGTGGACGTCTGTACAACTTGGATCTCACATTCCGATGAGGACCAATGAAGCAGGAGAGGTGTTTAACACTGGTCCTACTACCTACACTGACCTTGATAAGCAGCTACTGCAGAGGGATCACAAGGCTTACGGTGCTCTCACCATGGCTTTGTCCAATGACGTGTACAACATGTTTGAGGAATACGGATCCGCTCATGACTTGTGGTTTGCATTAAGTGAGTATTATGAAGGAAATGCTGAGATGAGACAGAACAAGCAAGATATGATTAAAAAAGAATATGATATGTTTGGAAGTGTTCGAGGGGAAAGCATGTCGTCTCACATTAACAGGATCATGAGTCTGTTAACAAAGATGAAGAAAGCAGGAATTCCAGTTAACAACCGAAACTCGATCAAGAAATTGCTCGACTCTCTGCCCAAGGAATGGAGTCTACAATGCATGTTGATTAGAAAAGATTATTTAGATGCTCAATCTACTTTGGCTGATCTCATCAATACTCTGAAATCATTCGAAATGGATATCACCAAAAGAGAAATGAACCAGACCGTTCCAAAGGTCGCTCCTAGCACTGCTATGAAGAATCTAGCATTAATGACTCCAGTAGGTGACATGGGTTCAAGCTCATCACATGTATATGTGGATGCAATGGGTGGTGGTGGTTCAAGCTCAGGAAAAACAGTCTCATACTCTGACAAAGCTGCAAAGACACTCAACCCACAGCTCACAAAGCTCGCTAACGAACATGTTGAACTCTTCAACACATTCATGACTAGCTTTGAGGCTTTGAAGACTGGTGATCTTAAGAGAGAGATGATGACTCCTGAAGACATGTACCAAGTTGACCCGGGTGATATTGAAGAAATGGATCTGAAATGGCAGATGGCTATGATCACTCTGAGGGTGAAAAGATTTCAAGATAGAACCGGTAGAAGAGTCGGAATGGGTAAAGCGGGTTTTGACAAGTCAAAGATTAGATGCTACAACTGCAAGACTCTTGGGCACTTCAAATATGAGTGTCCCACTCTGAATCAAGTAGAGATCAAACCGGCAAAAAGAATGGTGGCGATTATTGATGGAAGTGAAGCAAATCAACAGAAAGCGTTAGTGGTTGAAGACTTTGATTGGGGAGAGGAGGCAGCTGCGGTTGAAGCTGATGTGAACAAAGCATTGATGGCCAAAATTTGTACCAAATCCACACATGGTGTGAATTCACTGGAAGGGTCGTCGGCTAAAATACCAATGGGTGAAATGCTAGAAAATGCTGGTCTGAAGGGAGTTCTGATTGCCGAAAAGGGAAAAGAAGCCGCTTCTGAGGAAGCACTAGTAGCCGAGAAGACACCCACTAGCAAAGCAGATGAGAAGCCGCAGAATGTGCCCAAGAAAGCGGAGGAAAGAGATCTGGTAAGTATTCCTCTTGAAATAAAATCAAAGTTGTGCTCACCAAGGTGCGTTACAGCGGTTGCTTACTGTTTGTCACACAATAGGAGAATTTTAAGAGAAATGGATGATATCCGAAAAATCAACACTGAAATGAAAGAAAATGAGTTGGCGTATCAGCGAAAGTTAAATGCAACTCTAGCTAAAATGCAAACTCTAAAAGAATTTGTTCTCAAAAAGGATTTTCTAATAAATGATTTAACCTCAAAGTTAGAAAAATCTAGAAATGAAACAAATCATCTCCAGATTATTGTGGACAAAGGGAATGTAAGCAAAAATGCTCCTGCTGATATTATAGATTGCTCAAGGCAATCGTTCGTCAAAGATGGAATTGGGTATAAGGATAAAAAGGGGATTGAAAGATCTCTGTTTTTACCTTTGAGCAGAAGTGAATATATACCCATTCCAAAACCTCATCCAGAAAATGATCTTTTTGAAAAAGAATGTGTCAAATCTGAGTCAAATTCTAATATAAGTAACAGCAATGCAGATGTGACCCAAAAGGCTCAGGTGGAAGATGATGAGAGTTGTGGTGGACAGACGTTGGGGTTAGGTCACCCGGGTGCCAATTACTCTACAGTGAATTGATTCATCTGGAATAATGAAAAGACTAAAACTATTGTGAATTCGGATGACTGTACTAAATTAACTTCTATACTAGACTTAAAGGGCGTTGTGGCCCCTGATGATAGGAAGAATCCTATCAAACGCTCTAATGTTTGTGTTGACAATGTTATGCCAGTATTTGTTGATCTTAATGCTGCATTCTCTGATGATAAAAATGCATATAGACCATCTGTGTTTGTACCAGAACTAAAAAAGAACAGGTTTGGGAAATTTCTCACTGAAGAAATTCCAGAGTTAACTCCATCATCTACGGATATTTCATGTTCTGAAGAATCACAAAGTGAAACCGGTAACTCAAGTTCTGAAGAATCACAGAGTGATACAGAAAGCAACATCAGCGCGCCTGACTGCAACACAAATGAAGAATCAAGTGATAACATTGATGAATCATGTTCAAGTGAAAGCTCCTGCTCAAACAAGATCAAGAAAAGAACATCACAACCATCATCATCCAGATCTTCTCCAAAGATCAAGCCTAAACACTCAAAATGCTTTAGATGTGGAAATGAGGGTCATGTGGTCAAAAAAATGTCATTTGAAACCTAAACCACAAAATGAAGTCAAAACTCAAACTTCTTTTTCTGATCAGATCAAAAACCTTCAAGAAACAGTGAAAAGTTTCGTTGAAACCACACAAATTTGGAAACGGCAAGAGTCAATTTTAGATGAAAATCACGATAGATCAAAACTAAAGCAGACCTGGATTCCCAAAGTTAACTAAGTAAATGTGTGAGTCGTGATTGTACATAGTGTCTCTTGTATTTATCTTTGTATTTATTTTGTTTTCTTTTGTATTTCAGAATAAACTACAGAAATGGTTGATAGCTCTTATGAGATATCTATGGCATGTTGATAGCGGCGCTTCAAGGCATATGACTGGGCTGAAAGAACTCCTCAAAAACTATCGATTTATTGATGGAGAGTTTGTTGCTTTCGCTGGTAATGAAAAGGGCGGAAAGATTGTTGGAATTGGAGATGTGGTTTCCGATGCACTGACTCTAGAAGATGTCAATTATGTTCCAGAATTGTGCTACAATCTATTGAGCGTATCACAAGTCTGTGACAAAGGAATCTCGGTGTTATTCAATGACATGGAGTGCATCTTTCTAAAGCCAGGATTTAAACCACCCACCAACATGATTATGCTAAAAGCTCCTAGGCAGAATAATACCTATGTGATAAATATAAGAGATGCCAAGTCTGAATGCCCAATGACTTGTTTACTTTCAAAGGCATCCGAGTCAGAGTCACTGTTATGGCATAAGCGATTGGGACATGTGAACTTTAAAAACATTAACAAACTTTCTAAACTAAATCTAGTCAGAGGTCTTCCTTCCAAGGAATTCCCTTTTTCTGAAAAATCTTTAGCATGTGCCAAAGGAAAACAACACAAAAAATCGCACAAATCCAAAACAGTGAACTCAATTGACCCTCCTCTTCAATTATTGCATATGGATCTTTTCGGTCCAATTAGTGTTAAAAGCTTGGCTAAAAAATCTTATTATTTGGTGATCACAGATGACTTTTCTTAGAGTACAAAAGTGAAGCTGCTGATATTTTGATGCTGTTTGTTCCTCTTATTGAAAACATAGTGAAGTTAAAGGTCAGGTCAATCAGAAGCGATCACGGAACAGAATTCAAAAATCAAAGCTTCATGACTTTCTGCAGCAGCAAAGGAATTCATCTTCAGTACAGTGCTACGAGAACTCCTCAACAGAACGGAGTCGCTGAGAGAAATAATCGCACACTTATTGAAGCTGCTAGAACGATGCTCATCGACTCCAAGTTGCCAATCATTTTATGGGCAAAAGCTGTGAATACCGCCTGTTATGTTCTTAACAAAGTCTTAATCATCAAGGCGCGTGGGAAAACAGGTTATGAATTACTTTTCAAAAGAAAACCTCTGATTGACTACTTCAGGCCCTTCGGATGTTCATGTACTCTTCTGAAAAACTATGAGAACATAATGAAGTTCGATGCAGTTGGAGATGAGTGCTTCTTTGTTGGATACTCTTCAAGTCAAAAGGCTTATAGAGTATACAACAAACGCACCAAGATGGTCCTTGAATCTTTCTATGTAGATTGGCAGGAATCCAACCCCACTAACACAGGAGCCGGTCCTCACTGGTTCTTTGACGTGGATGTAGTTTTCAACAATTTCAATATCATTGAAGATCAAACACCTGACAATCAAGCAGCCGCTCCTTCTCCTCTCGGAGAAACTCTTTACTCTTCTGAAGACGATGTTGCACCCTTCACCACCCGACTCTCTCCATTAGTAGTTGATCCAATCTTTCCTCTTCAACCCACAAATGGTGATACGACTGCTGAAACTACACAACCTCCTGAAAGTACTCCAATTTCAGAAGAAACATCTTCAGCACAACAGTTTGTAAATGATCCATCCAGCTCCTCAACACCTGGAGATCACTTGTCAAATATGCCTTCCCAAGTTCAAGAAGAGCAGAACATGGGATTCAAATCATCCAAGAATCATCCTATCGAAAACATCATCGGACCAATCACTGAGGGTGTTCTTACCAGAAATCAGGCAGATAAACTCAACACCGCTCTCTCAGCATTCTTGTCTCAGACAGTACCTTTCAGCATTAAAGATGAAGTCAGAGATGCAAGCTGGGTAGAAGCAATGCAGGAAGAGCTCTTTCAGTTCAGAAAACTCAAGGTTTGGGAGCTAGTGGATCTACCTGAGGGAAAGTATCCTATTGGAACGAGATGGGTTTTTCGCAACAAAATGGATGAGCGTGGTGTGGTAATCAAGAACAAAGCTCGTCTAGTTGTTCAGGGTTTTCGTCAACAAGAAGGGATTGATTATGAGGAAGTCTTTGCACCAGTCTCCCGACTTGAAGCCATTCGTATCTTCCTAGCCTACGCGTCATACAAAAACTTCAAGGTTTTTCAGATGGATGTAAAGAGTGCTTTCTTATATGGAAAAATAAAGGAAGAAGTCTATGTATGTCAGCCACCCGGCTTTGAAGACCCTCACTATCCCAACAGATACTACAAACTGGACAAGGCTCTCTATGGTCTTCATCAAGCACCTCGAGCTTGGTATGAGACCTTGTCCTCATATCTGTTGCAAAACGGATAAACCAAAGGGAAAATTGACATGACCCTATTCACCAAAGAAGTCAACAAACACTCTATTCTGGTTCAAATATATGTAGATGATATCATCTTTGGTTCCACTGATGAAAACTTGTGTAGGGAATTTGAAAGCATTATGAAGTCTCAATTCGAAATGAGCATGATGGGAGAGTTGTCATTTTTCTTAGGACTGGAGGTCCAGCAAAAGGAAGACGGAATTCTCATTCATCAAGCCAAATATACAAGAGACATCCTGGCAAAGTACAACCTGTCTGACTGCAAGTCGTCCAACACTCCTTTTGCTGCTCAAACTACACTTGTACTGGATCTTCAAGGACCATCAGTGAATCCACACACGTATCGATCAATGATTGGATCCCTGATGTATCTCACAGCCAGCAGACCAGACATTATGTGGGCAGTTGGATGCTGCGCTCGCTTTCAGTCAAATCCCAAGCAATCTCATGAAACTGTAGTCAAAAGAATCTTCCACTACCTCAAAGGGACACCGAAACTTGGTTTATGGTATCCTAAGAGTGATAATTTTGATTTAATAGCATACTCTGATAGTGATCATGCAGCTTGCAGGATTGACAGAAAATCTGTCTCTGGTGGTTGTCAATTTCTGGGTAATAGGCTGGTATCTTGGAAGAGTAAGAAGCAGACAACAGTGTCTATCGCCGCTACTCAAGCTGAATACACAGCCGCATCCAATTGTTGCTGTCAAGTGTTATGGATCCAAAATCAGCTTTTGGACTACGGTTTGAATGTCATGAAAACTCCTATTTTCATTGATAATGATGCTTGTCGTGACATCGTGAAGAATCCAATAGACCATTCTAAAGCCAAACATATTGAACTTCGGATTCATTCCATTCGCGATGCTCATGACAAAGGATATATACAGGTGTTGCCAATAGATACTGCTGATCAAAAGGCAGATATCTTTACAAAAGCTTTTGACAAAACCCGTTTTCGTCAGTTGGTAACATGGCTGGAGATGATAAATTTTGAATGAAATTTCTTGTTCAAAAAAAAAAAACCCATACTTGTGCATAATACATAAAAAAAATCTTCTTTTCATTTCAAACAAGATTTTTGGGGGAGAAAGTAAAATCGGTCTATCCCTACTGCAAAAATTTCAAAATATTCAAATTTCAAGAAATGATAAACTAATCATATTTTGTCAGCATGTGAATAGGACCCAGAGGATGTTGTGGCCTCAAGCAATGATGTGTCGGTAGATTCAGCTTGGAATCGGATAAACTGCTAATAGGTGATTAACAGTAAAGATCTACACGGAAAGTTGGATTCCCACTGTGTTATAGGTCTGCACAAGCTGAGTCCGATCATACACAGGTTGAGAGATCAAAAGACACAAAAATTTTGTGCGTATATAATCAAAAGACACCTAAGAGTGCAAGCTACGAATGCGGGGCTAGGCAAATCAATCAAATGAGCAGCAAAAGACACGCAATGTTAGTGATGTGCAAACATACATAGATAGCTCAACCAGCGATCGACATAATGATCATCTTCTCTGCTTATGGAAACATAGACCTGAAGCTCTCATCATTATAACTCAATAAACCTTGAGGATCGGTAGGCCTATACCTAGCACAAGTGGGGTCCACAAAAATTTTCGTCAATATTACCAAAAACATGATAAATATCATCACCAAACGCATGTTGAAAAAGAAAAGGCATGGATTTAAGTGGACAAGTATACAGACAGTTTTTCTTAGGCTGCAGCTATCCAACGGGAAGTTGAAATGTGATGTGGCAAGTATGGTTAGTATGATCTTGAATGCAGAAGGTGAGAAATGGTTAATCCCTTATCTCTAATCCCTGATTATAAATGGATTTGGGCCCTACGCACTTATTAAGCACTGCGCACTTAGCTTAAGGGCGCAGGCCCATATTACTATTATATATAAGTGTGTAAAAATATTTTTTACAGCCGTTACAATTGATACCAATTTCAAAAACCTTAATTATCTTCATCTTCAACGATCATCATCATCTTCATCACCATTTAACCCTAAAACCACACTTAAACCCCACTAATCACCCTCTAATCACCTGTTAATCCACTCTTTTCTTCTCCATTTTAGTTTATTCTCATTGCTTTTAAGGTAGATTATGTTCTGATTGGTCTGTTTTTGTGAATACAAGGATTACGAGCTCGTTTGAAAGAATCAGTTGTGGGTTTGGGGTTTTGAATATTGTGCACTTATTTCATAGAATCTGCGCACTTGTTTCATATATTCAAACCTCTGAAACCCTAGACCCCTGCGCACTTGACCTGCGCACTAAAATCTTAAACGAGAGTTTAAGTATCTGCGTACTTTATTTAGTATGCAGATTGGTCTTTCAAGGCACTAGGGTTACCATGCCCGAGTATTGAATGACCTGCGCACTTATGACCTCGTAGTATTTTAATTCATGTGTCCTGCGTACTTGACTAAGTGCTCAGATTACTGAATCTTGTGTGACATGCATACTTGGCTGAGTACTTAGATCACTGAACCTCATATGACTTGCGCACTTGACTATCTAAGACTATTGACCGGATTGCGTACTTAGACTTGTTACCTGTGCACTTAACCTTGGACGTCAATGATTATAGATCACAAAACCCTAGCAAACCTGCGCACTTAAACTAAATCTCTTTAAAATAAAACCAAATGAAACCTGCGCACTTATAAAGCAAATTAAACATAATCATCTGTCTAACCAAAACACAGGACCTCAAAGAATTTAAAATGGTCTAAGTCCGTCGTCCGTCTAAGTCTAAGATATCAGTCGTACGTCGTTTGCTTACAATCAAGAATTCTAACTTGCTTTTCGTGCACATGACTTGGAACAGATGGCAATGCAGTGGGATCCTCGAGGCATGCACAATCAAGTTATAAATCTCGAGACTAATGATACAAAGTTCAGAGACGTTGTCGCATGGATCAGGCGAAGCAGGATCAGATATGCTGTGCAACACAGTCTGAAGGTTTACGCAGCTCACATTGAGGATTTCTGGAGATCCGCAAGATATGAAGTCGTCGACGGTGTCAAAAGAATCAACGCAATTGTCCGAAACAAACCCGTGATTATCACCGAAGATACAGTCAGACGTGTGTTAAGACTTGGAGATCAACCTGGAACCGTTAGATTCTTAGCCAAAGCTGATATTCATAGTGAGTTCAAGAAAATTGGGTACAAGGACGAATCCGACAAAAGGGGGGACATCAAGAAAAGTAAGATAAAAAGAGATCGGAGACTGATCAGTCACGTATTCATCATGGCTCTCTGTCACAGAAAGGGAGCATATAATGCACTCAGTACGGAGTGGTCCAGCGCCATGATCAAAATCTGTAAAAATGAGCCGTTCAACTTGTCCGGGATGATCTTTGACTACTTGGTAAAGAACGCTCAATATGATTCAACGTGGGCCATGTATCCTAGATTCGTGCAGATGATGATAAATGCACAACATGAGAATCTGCCTCATGATGATGAGTACAACTTTGCCAGAGGTGGATGATTTTTCACTGAGTGCAACACCGTTGAGTGGGAGCCGATGTATGAGAATATGTACCCGGCTCAACGCTATCCAATTATCAAAGAGCTATACAATAAGATCCAAAAAAAGAGGCAAGACATAGAAGAAGCTAAACGGGGAACTGCTACTGAAACAGCTCCATCTGAATCAGCTCCCTCCTCAGCTCCACCAACTGCTGAAGAAAGAACTAGAGAGAAAGCAAGAGGCAAAAGGTTGGCCACCGAAGAGGCTCCCTCAAAAGTTGTTAAGAAAAAGAGGCCAGGTCTGTTGCAGGAAGGTATAGAATCACAGACTGAGGAACAGCTAGAAACTGCACGGGCCCTACAACAGGTAGTTGAATTCAACAAGGCTGAGAGACGAAGAAGAAGGGAGCAATTACCGGCATCTGAGATTCCACGTGTGATGACGGAAGAAGAAGTAGAAGCAGAAGATGTCTTTGAATCGATATTTGGGGTGGAAGATCAACCAGGGCCGTCAACTGCTAAGGCACCAGTCCCCAAAGCTCCTGCAAAGAAGCCAACCGAACCGTCCTCTTCAGCTCCTGCTGCACAACGTCGCAAACCAGTGCACCAAGAACGGTATGAGACGTTGGTTAAAGAAGTAGGAAAGACTGCTTCTAAGGAGATCTGCACTCTAAAAAGCTCAGTGCACAACAGTCAGGAGCTGAAAAGAAAAATAAAGAAGCTGAAACAGAAGAACAAAAAATCTTGAAAAGATTGTGATGGATCAAAGATATCTTATCAAGTTTCAGACCCAGGTGTAGATGAAGATGTTCGAGATGATTCAGGATTTGCAAAAACAACAAAACAGTGCACCAAGTTTAACATCTGATGAGCTTTTTGATTTTGGAAAGTTTCTTGAAGAAGAGAAGGAGAAAGAGAGAATTGCTAAGGAAAGTGACGTGGATGAGATAAGTGAAGATGAGATGCCAGAAACTTTCATAGAGTTGGGTGAAAAAAGAGGAAACAGTGTATGAGACAGCGGATGGTCACAGGGTTTGCCCAGAAAGGTCCACATGGTTCCATAGAAAGCCGATCACTATTCCAGCTCTCCATCAAAACATCCACCACACTAGAGAAGCACACCAAGAAAAGATCATTTTGTGAAAGTACGATGAATTGAAGAGATTGTTCGTGATCACGCGACGAGGGGGAGTCATTCAATACTTCACAGGTCAAACTGATCTGAAATCTCTCCCTCGCTGATATATCAGGGAACTTAATAGAGCACCCTTCATCAATCATACCAACAACTCCACTGGAACCATGCTCGCAAGATTGATTGAAAAAGAATGTGACAATGACTTCCAGATATTCAAGCCCCAAAAACCGAGATGTCGCATCTCAAAGAAAAGAATTGATCCTGCTACCAGACAAGGTAGGATCACCTATGTGATAGATCCTCCCAAGGTCGTCACTAGAGTTCCGATACGTTAAGAGCTTCCAGTCATGCTAAAAGATTTCAAGAAATGGTTCTATGACAGTCAGATTGGTGAAGCAGTGATCAAGTCCAAGGATGATGCAGAGATTATGAGAATTCTTGATCCAGTAGATGTTTTCGCTTTTAATTTGTCAGACTTGAATATGTTATTTGCAAACCAAATCAATGTGGGAGCGGGAAATGTACTTTTTGAGGAAGCTATATTATTCAGAAGAGCAGTCGATTGTGCTATGAAGTTGAAGCAGGAGCTGCTAGATATAGTGGACAGGATCAATGCAGCAGATATTGCTAAAGAACAGAATGAGAAAGCTGCAAAAGAAGAAGCTGCTAAAGTTGCTGCTGCAGAAGAAACCCAACACTACAAGAAATTTGGGTATTTACCCACACATAATATGTGTAGGAAAAACCATATAATGTGTTAGTAGTTACGTTTACCTACACATAAATTAAGTGTCGAGATGTGTAGACTCAGCACTGTAGATATAGATCATTACCTACACATTTATTATGTGTAGGTATATAGCAAACTATACCTACACATATATGTGTGGCTAAAACTAATATATATGTGTTGGTATAGGTATAGCAATTTGTTAGAATGGCGTATGACATGGCATCTGACGTGGCAGCTAACGTGACATCCAACGTGGCAGCTAATTATATGTAGGTAAATAGATGTGTAGGTATTAATCTTAACATGTGTAGAAATAATATATATCAATGTGTTGGTAAAAATATATAAATGTGTAGATAATAACCACGATTTATTTAAATAATAATTTTTAAATGTATACAAACAAATACAAAAACAGTTATAGAAACATACGCGACCAAATTAACATTCTTAATCAAAACATAAGTGTTCAAACAACCAAACAAAGAAAGCAAATATTAACCAAAAGTTACAAACAGGTTATATAAAATTCCTAAACGGCGTCACTCATCGATACTTTCATCACCCTCTATACTATCACCTTGAGATTGTCCAGATGTGCTTAATGGAGGATGCATGATATTATTGCCAATCAGTGCTTGTTCCATAATTGCACATTTGCTTGTCACTGTTTGAAGCGCACGGACCAGCTCATCATAAGTAGGACGCTTTGTTTTAGTTGTACCCATTGTGTTATCAACAATAAATGGATCACATCCCCACCCACGCAAATGAATAGAGCTTCGTCCAAGTACATTGATTTCACAGTATGCTGGTTTCTCAACTTCATTGTTTTTTCCTTTTAGGAAAACAAATACAATAAATTAACTTTTACCAAATAATGAATACTTAACGGTAAAAAGGAAAAAGTAAACTTACATATATTGCAGTCGCATTTCCAACCTTTTTCCGCATCCCAATGTGTAAGCTGCCAAGTCTTAACTTGACCGGATGAAGAATCCAAGCCACGCTCAATGTGATAGCGTATGGTACTCTTCGAACCATTTCTACTATCAAGTTTTCGTTTTGCACGTGCCATAACTCTCTTTTTTGCAATTTACTTCAAGGACATACTTTCAAAGTTGTAAATATATCTTTTACATCTTTTGGGCCTGAAAGCAAAGCAAAAAGTACATTTTTTGGTTAAAATACAACATTCTATACCAATGAATAGACGTAGGTTGAATTGGTTATCAATATACGCTACTACTATATTATGGTTTTTCTAGATTCACTGATTGTGTAATTGTCAACCCATCATGTAGAACACATAGAACACCTGTAAGTAAAAGAGGGAAATAGTTTAGAATACAACATTAGTCTTTTTTCTTAAAAGAATTAGAAAACAACAAATGCAATTTTGGGTCAAAATTACTAACCTTGACATAAGTTTAACTGAGATTTTAGGTTCTGATGATAAAGAACTGATGCCAAGCATATTCTGCTGCAGCTTTTCTCTATCCCAACTTAACCTCTAATGCGACGAAACCAAAGAATTGACTATGTGTATGACAAACTAATTCTTTAACCTTTTTTCCTTCCATGACTTGAAGACGGCTCCGACAACAAAATCCTCAGACCTGTGATCTGGAGTGTCCGCCAGCGAATCAAGTTCAGTGCAGTTCAAGAAGTTGTTGCTTACGGGTCCAATTTGGTGATTCAAGTTCCAAATATTTGTGTTATCTTCCATTTCTAATGAGTCAAATCAAAAGTTATAGCTAAATGGGCAACATGTTCAAGATTAGTACAAGTCTATAGTTAATGCATACAACCTCAATACAACCTGGCTTCTTTTGACCCATTAACCAAACACGCCTAAAATCGACTATGACCAGCTAAGTGATACTTACATCATTAGCTACGAGATCAAGGATGTTGGGTTGTCTCTTTATTCTATTTACATTGCTTTGCCTAACGATTTTTTTTGGGCATGACTTGCAACTTGAGTTGGTGGTCTTGTAATCACGTACTCTATTGCAATTGCACGCCAAGCACCTTTTCCCAGATTTTGCAAACCTTGTAAGAACTTCTTGTGTTATCTTAGTCGATTTTATCATCAAAACCATTAGTTATTAAGCTAGTTTCTAGACAATTTCAAGATAAATGGAGTGAGAATAACACTTTTTTTTACTTGGAACAAATTAGTTCTCAAACCTCTTTTCCTTTCACGACTTGATGATGGCTTAGTAACAAAATCCTCAGAACCATAATCTTCAGCGGCTGCATTTTGATCCAGAGCGTCCCTTGGCAAATCAAGTTCAATGCCTTGATTCAAGTTCCCCACACTCGCATTCTATCGAACCGACCAATCCATAATCTGAACCCCAAATAACTTCACGCCTTGATTAGTTCCGTTGTTACTGCATACAGCTAATTAAGCAATTATGTTAGTCGAAGCTGAAACTGCTCCAGAGGTGTCTACTCAAGAACCTGCAGTAGTATATGATCCAGAACCACCCGCTCAAGACGAACCTGCTGCTGAAACTACTCAAGAACCACCTGTCATAGAAGAAGATCTTGCTGTTGTTTTCATTCAAGATCCCCCGGCACAGGGAGAGAGAGAAGAGGGGGAGACAAGCGACGTGTTGATTGTTTAAAAGAGAGGAAGAACTGGTAGCTGTGATCTAGGGGGGGGGTATTGTTGGGTTTAGATGAGACCACAGTTACCAGAACAAAGACTTTTGATAGCTTATAATGTATTGTGTAAGTCAAGGGACTAATTATGTAATTAAAGCATAGTTATTAGTGAACCCTAGAGGGCTGCGCACTTATAGACGGGCCCTGCGCACTTAGCTAAGTGCGCAGGCCCATCAGTCATGTCTATATATAGAATGTTTGTTGCAGCTCTAGGGTTAGGGTGTTTGGTCATCTTAGTTAGCACAAGATTATTGGTGCGTACTTAATCTGTATTTCCATGGTGTTTCAATGTTATATCAGTAATGGAATTATGTTCTTGTTCATCTTGTGTGTCGGTTTTATAAGATTTATCTAGTTTCTTAGTTGTTCAAGATTAATCACTTAAAACACCTAATCAATAGGTGTTTCTAAGTGATAACAATCTCTTGCACTATCAAGATCTAGTATTTGGGACTTACAAAGATTCTTTTGATACCTGAGACAGGGCAGATTTTGAGGTGCAGCCCTCAAATGCCATTAAGGCAAAATTCTTTCTGCCATTGTCAGGTTCTCCCCAGTTGATGTCAAACATTTTGTTGTCTGCATCAGGATTGCACTCAGTAGTGTCAAAAGGAAGACTGCTCCAGTCAACATACCCTGAAGTGAACAAACTTTGTTGTGAGGGTTGCTGAGTCTATGGAGGTTGTTGAGCAGCTGGAATGGAAGGGATTGATTGTTGGCTCTACATCTGTTGAGCAGGCATCTGTACATATTGTACTTGTGGCACATATTGGATTTGTGGAGCTTGTGCCTGTACAAAATGTGCACTTCCCTGTGTTCCATTATTCCTATTATAACTAGGGTTGAACTGATTTCCAGACTGAGATTGGTTGTAACTAGAGCTTCTACATTCTCTAGCAAAGTGTCCTAACTTCTGACACTTATGACATCTAAGTTTAGACTTGTCAAAACCAATTTTTATAGAACTGTTTAGTCCTGGAAATTTCTTTCCTGACCTTTTATAAAATTTGTTTGTTTTTATACTTAACATGGCCAGTTGATGTAAGATGTCCATTTCTTCTAAGTCATCACTGCTAAAAATTTTTAAATCATCCATGATAAAAACACATGTTATCAGCAATTTGACTATATTCATCATTGTCATAACCTGGGAATGATCTTTCTAATGAGATCTTAGCAGTTATGTCAATGTGGTCAAAAGATCCAAAACTATTTGAACAAGTAGGTGAATCTTGTCCCAATAGTGCTGCACTACCTGGTAGATAGTCATCAGCAGTTTTACCAGAACTTTGCAATTTCTTCTTTTGATCGATTTCTCTTTCAAAAGTTAGCAATCTCCCATGTAATTTTGTAAGAGTGAGGGAGATAAAGTCTGGTGAAGATCTGAGGACTATAGAATATGTTTCCCATTTTTCAGGTAAAGACCTTAAAAATCTATGAAGCATAGATACAGTTGTATAGGTCTGACCATTTAATTTTAGCTCAGATATTAATGAGGAGAATCTTTCAAATTGTTGAGTTAAATTTTCCCCATTTATGTGAGCAAATGTTTCATATTGTTGAGACAGGATTTCTCTAGTGTTGGCAATCACCTCTTCAGTTCCTCCAAACTGTTCTTTTAGGCAGTCCCAAAGCTCTTTGGCACTATCACAATGTAATAGTCCAGAGCAGATTTCATTTGGGAGTGCCATTGCCAACATAGAGAAAGCTTTAGCATCAAGCTCAGGTTTTAGGAAATCATCTTCTGTATAGTCCTTTGGGTCTTTTGGTATTTCTACTTTAGTTTCAAGATTAATGTTTACTGGTTTGTGAGGACCATATATCACAGATTTCCAGCAACCGGTGTTGGTCTAAGATAATGTATGTGCCATTCTCCTTTGCCAGATATTGTATTCATTTTTTACTAGCATAGCAGGTTTATTGGCAGAACCAGTATTATGTGGATCCATTTTAAAGAGTATTGATTTGTCAAATATCTCTTAAAGTGATGGATGTTGAAAAACTGAACTTTTAATCCTTTATTGAATATCAATAAGAGCCTGTGTCTGATTCTCAATGTGTTAGATTGATATGTGATTAGATAAACCAGTGCTCTGATACCAATTGTTGGATCAGTAATGCTCTTGATGTTTTGCTTGCTAGTGAACACTTATGTGTTTAGCAAGTTCAATCAGATTTGCATAGCGGAATAAGTAACTAAAGTTACACTATCAACAGGAGTTATTACTCCCCCTGGATGTTTGAAAACTAAAGACAAGTTTAATGAGAATTAAGTATTGAATGTGAATGATAATAAATACTTAAACAGATTCTCAGTAAATGAAATGGAAATAACAATAATGAGCTTTGAAGGATTTCAGTTTCAATTAAAATCAATGTCTAAAACAGAGGGATGAACCCATCTATTTATAGACTTACAAATACATGAACCTTGATCAAAAAGCAAGTCTGCAACAAGTTGCATTCTTGGAACTTGTACAAAAAGATAAAGTAATAATAAACAAATAAACTACTAAAACATAAGGGCGGTGGAAAGATTCTATTACAAGTGCTGATGAATGATAAACTACTGATGAGTAGTTTGTCTTCAGTAGTTCTTCAGTGGACTTGTCTGGTTTGACTTCAGAACTTCTGATCTATCTTCTTCAGTACTTATTGAATCCTTCTTTAGTACTTTAGTCTTCTTTCTTCAGTAGTTCTATACTTAGAATAATTTGCAGAAGTATGAATTAGACTAAGGTTTGCAAAAGTGGTTTCCTCAATCCTTTTTTTCCTAACATGAACGATCAAACCTAGATTGCCACTTGTCACATTATCATTAGTTTAATTAAAATAAGAAAAAATAAAAAAGAAATTAAAGTTCGCAAACAGGGTCGTTTGGTCGATGAAGATCGTGACCAACAACACCAAATGTTTTCAACCCTCCATGCCACTTTTCAATATTTGATTGGCACATTAGTTTGTTTTTCTAATTTCTTTTTTTTTTCTCATACCTACTTTTTCTCTAATCATTTAATTACACAAATAACTTAGTGTATTTATACTTCAAAATAAAACTGAATATACCGTATTTCTTAGTTTTTTTTTTTTTGAACATTTTGGTATAAAATTTATTAAAAACAGACTTCGTTAAAAAAATTATTTTTAGTATAAAATATAAAGATTGGGTTGTTAATGAGGGTGAAATCTTGAATTAGGTTGGGTTTGGGTAGGTTGAAGAGAGAGAAATTATTTTTTTTATTGTAAGGTTGGGTTATGAATGGAGATAGTCTTAGACTATCCGTTGTGGGTAGAGGTGAGCGAGGGATTTATCCAATAATATTTTACCACGTCAACGCTTACGTGGCACTGGGTAGTGGCCGGCGAATGCTCGTGTGAGGGTGTTATGGGTAAGGGTTAGCGGGTTTTTTTTTTACCATCATCATCATCATCATCATCATACTCAGTTAATCCCACATATAGCAAAGCTAAGGTATGGTCTGAGGAGGGTAAGATGTAGACAGCCTTACCTCTACCCCTAATAATAGAGAGGCTGCTTCCAGTGAGACCCCCGGCTCGATGTGGTTTGGTATCAAGCCTTGGACATAAGGCACAAAACACTTAGCAATCGGGATCACAAACCCGATCGGTGCATGTACCCCTTTGTCTTTTGGCTATCCACGCCACCACATGATGCATGATTAACCGTCCGTCGTTTTTAACGTTATTTTCACGAAATTAGTAAAATAAATAAATTAAAAATTACACTAAAATAAAAACACAAACGTTACACTAAAAAAAATTTACACTACAATAAAAAAAATTACACTAGACAAAAAAAATTACACTAGACAAACCACATGATCATAAAAAAAAATAAAAAAAAATAGCCACGTAGGTGATTTCCCGAACGCAACATTTGCCATGCCGAAACGTGGTTAAACGGGTGGCCAACCTTGCGACGGTACTCCGAGTGGGTAAACGCGAGGATCATGTCTTCTTTCTCTCCCGGGAGATCTCTCCTCACCTTCCTGTACGCGAGTTCGAAGTTTTTACACTTCGTTTTTAAGTCCCCGAATTTGTGGGAGATGGAGTCGTTGGTACGATTTGTACCCCCCACAAGGAGACCAAACTCGTGTAGCACCCGATGCCACTGCTGGTCGCGTGAATTCGGCGTACCACCGACGGTTCCACCACCTTCACCGTGCACCTGTTGGTGGGCGAGCACGAGTGCTAGTTCTTCTTCTTCGGTCCAAGGAGCCATGGTTGAAGGTTGAAGGTTGAAGGTTGTGAGGTTTTTTTTAAAGGTTTGTTGAAGAAGAAGAAGTTGAGGGTTAAATAAACAGGGGAGGTGGGTGAAAAAATTTAATAAAAGTAATTAATTTTTGAATTTAAATTTTGAATTTAATGCTTGGCCAGCCGCTAACGCACGCGAACTGGCTCACGTCCAGTCGCTTGCGTCAGTCATCGCGTCGGTCTGTTGTCGCTAGCGGCTCCCACGTGGATAAAGCTGTGGCTCGCGGCAGGCTGTTCGCGGGCCACAACGGTCAGTCTTATATAGCACTATTGTACTCGTTGGAAAGATAATAAAACGCTCGTTAATTTGGTGTAATTTTTTATTTAAAAAATCTCGTATATAAAAGATATTAACGTTTAAAAATTATGGGAGAAAACATGAGATAGAAAAATCTAAATTTGTTTTTAAATTCTTTTTTTGCTAAAATAACTCAATCCCTTTTGTTTTTTAATTGATGCCACATGGGATCCTACATGGCACTCTCAAAAGAGAGAATACATGTATGAATGCCATGTAGGACAACCCCTTTTTAAATATATATATATATATATATATATATATATAATGGATGGGGTTAGCATACAAAAGAGGTGTTTTGTAAGAAGGGTGATTAGGAAAAATAACCATTGGATCAACTTGATGGAGGGATAAGATGATAGTAGTGGCGATTTTGTAATATGTGTTATAATTATATTGGATAAATTAAGGTTGTAGGGGTAGATGTGTAATATTACACCTCTTAATTTAACAAAACCCATTTAATTCACTTAATAATAACCGTATCTCACAATTAATAAAGTTTCTCTCTTTCACATCTCATTTAATTTTATCATCTCTTTCTTCTCTCCCTCTCTCCTTTTATGCACAATTATCTCTCTTTCTCTTTATTCTCTAACTCTCTCCTATAACAATAAGAGAATCTATTTTTTGATGGGTTTGAACGCCAACGAGATGCTGGGGTCTATTTTTGTTGAGGCGGCGGGAGTGGAGGCGAGGGGCGGAGAGTGGTGGCGGACGGAGGCGGGGGAGCGGAGCGATGGATCGGGAAGATGATGTTCTGGCGGTGCAGATTAATGATCGGGAGATTGAAACTCGCTATGCCATTTTTGTTTGGGTTTACAAGCAAGTTATTGTGTTTTATGTTCATCTTCGAGGATTTTGTGTTATAAAAAATGGTGTTTCTCGACCCCTGTTGTACCTTCATGCTTGTGTGTTTTATGTTTAAAGAATATACACAATGTATTTCTGCTGATGTGTTTTATGTTAATCTCATTTTATTTCTGCTGATGTGTTTTATGTTAATCCAATGATGTTAAAACACAATATACACAATGTAGATATTTGGTTAACTGTTTTTGGGTTTTATGTTACTCCAATGGTGTTAAAACACATTAGGTTAACAATTTATGGTTGTTGGTTTGTGTTTATATGAGTTTTATGTTTATAACACAAAGTTAATTTTATTGGGTTAAAACACAATACAGACAAAAAGAAAAGGCTACCACTGCCATTTAATGTCCGTTGCTAAATTAAGTTAAAAGAATAAGAATAGTCTGTCTATTTCTCTCTCCATTGAAAATGGAGGCATACTGGTCTACCAACAAAGAAACCATTTTAGAACCACTTAAGTGAGATATGATATCATGGCCCCACCACTCACACTAATTTTAACAAATGCATAAGAAACTTGTATAGTTGTGTTTTTTGCTTTTTTGTGTTTATAAATAGGAATTAAGTGATGTTACTATAAAATACAATGTAGAATTATACATCAATTTAAAACACAAAAAGAAGAACACGCCTCCCAATTTATTTGTTCACCAAGTTATAGAATAAACACATGTGTGTATTAGGATGATATTTTAAAATTTTTTTTCCTATAATTACTCCGTTATAATAGAACAATTCATGAATCCAGTAAAAAAAAATATCGGCATTTTTAAAAATAATTCCCTAAAATCACTCCTTACTTAAAAAAGGATTAAAATTAAATAATTTAATTATTAGAGTATAATTACCTTTGTATCCTTTATCATAGGGACACTTGTCATGATGAGAGTTTTTCTTACCTTTCTCACAATATTAACTTTTTGTATGGGAACCCTTATCTATATATATATATATATATATATATATATATATATATATATATATACCCCGATGCGCTTTACAGTTACATGCAGGAAAGCTTCGGGTAGCACTTAAACAAAAACAATTAATAATGTATTTTCAATGTTAACACCTAACCTTAAACAATGTATAACTCTAATATTAATACCCAACCTAAAACAATGTATAACTCCAATGCTAACACATGTTGAAAATAGAATTCATATTTACTGATTTGAACATAATTAGTAAGTTGCCTATATACATGATTAATGAATCACTTGAACACTTTGTGTTTTTTTCTCTGTTTTTTATATAGCGATATGATACTCGTTGGAAAGATAATAAAACGCTCGTTAATTTGGTGTAATTTTTTTCTTTAAAATATCCCGTATATAAAATATATTAATTTTTAAAAATTATGGGAGGAAACATGAGAGAGAAAAATCCAATTTTTTTTTTTTTTCCTAAAATCAATTAATATCACATGAAAAAAAACCCTAATCGCTCGGATCATGTTGGGTGATCCAAGGCGGCTCGATCCAGACGGCTGGGAGTTTCCACGTAACCGGAACAGTAGACGGAACGGGCAACAATCCGAAGGCAGCAGTAAGGTTCTAACCAAGTTCTTCGTGTCGAATCTTCCCCCGAAGTGTTCTTCACAGGATTTAAAGGAGGCGCTCAGCAGGTTTGGAAAATACGAAGGGTCCTACATTGCGAGGAAGCTGGATAAATGGGGTAAGCGGTTCTCGTTCGTTTCGTTTTCTGAGGTTCATGATATTGTACGGTTGGAGAATGAATTATCAGATGTGTGGATTGGTACGTATAAGTTATTCATTACGATCGCACGTTTCGTGGGTGGTGAGAAGATATCCAGGCCGGACACTGTTATGAGGAGGAGGCCGGCTTCAGAGTATGATCATGGTGTTCATGCAAACCCTAGACCCGGGGGTTTAGATGGGGGTGAGACTATGAATGCTACTGTGGGCACCGGTCGGTCGTTCGCGGATTCTTTGTTGAATAGAAACAAAGTGGACGTTCTTAAGGTAGATGATTCTGTGGCTCGGTTCGATCACTGGAACGGGTGTGCTCTTCGTGGGAGGGTGGTTGATCTCAACATGTTGACGTCATTGAAACAGTTACTTACGAAGAAAGGGTGGAAATCTTTGGACATTAAATACTTGGGAGGTTTCACGGTCGTGTTGGTTTTCTATAATAGTAGGGATGCAGCGGGTTTTCTTAATGATGCGTCCATATGGTCAGGGTGGTTCCAGGTCTTGCAGCCATGGGTGGATAGTGGTGATGTTGAGGAGGGTCGTATTGCTTGGTTACAAGTGTATGGGGTACCGGCTCAATTGGCGTTGGATCAAGTTTATGATATGATTGCTAGTAGATATGGTCATGTGGTTCAATCGGCGTCGATCACAGGTGATGACAAAAACTTTGCTTACGCTCTTGTTGGTGTGTTGAGTAAGGCATGTAAGAGGATTGTGGATAGGGTTGATGTCTGTTGGAGAGGTCGCACTTTTAACGTGTGGATTGACGAAGATGTAGGCGAGTGGATACCCGAATGCATTGCGGACTTAGATGATGATTCGGACAGTTTGCAACTGAACGAAGAGCCTCTGGTTGAGGAGTCACGGATTGAATGTGAGGAGGGAGAGGTACCACAGGTTGAGATTACGGGTAATGGCAACGTTGGTTTGAACGGGGAAGGGCATAGTCTGAATGTTAATTACGGGACTGAAGGAGGTGGTGGGCTGGAAGGGTCATCGGGTACACATACGGGTGTCTAAGGGTAGGAAAAAATTCCGTCGTAGATCGTTGTTCAAAAATAGAAACGAGGGTAGCGGTTCAATTGAACGTCCAAAGAAACGACCACGTGAGAATAATGATTTGTTCGGGTTAGATCGCTTGATTGGAATTCTCTCAGATAATGCGGATTCGGATGGTATGGGAGCAAACAATATGGATTCCACTGCAGAATCAGTTACTGAAGTTGTCTTTGTGACTCCGGATTTAAACAGAAGAGCTCCGGCCGGTTCTTTGGGAGCTGCAGAAACTATGCCGAGTACGGCTGACTTGAATGACGCCATGCTGAATGATGCAGGAAACGTCCCTGATCCTTTAGATACAGAAGCTACGCACACAGTTAATTTGAGCCGTGTATTGGGGGTGGAAGACTTGGATAATTTTGTCCCGAATGTTAAAGAGGTATTGCGCGAAGAAGGTAATCAAGAGGTTGTTCAATGAATGTTATGTCATTGAATATTAGGGGTATGGGGCGTCTAGATAAAGCGGATTGGGTTAGTAGTCTTCGGGCTAAGAACGAGGTTAGTTTTATCATGTTACAGGAAACTCAATTCGGGTCTTTGGATACGGTTAATTTGGGGCGTTACTGGGGGTTTGGGGATTTTAATCACGATTGGGTCCCTTCTACGGGGAGATCGGGCGGTTTAGTTTCCATTTGGGATCCTAAAGTGTTTACCATGGTTCGGGTGGTGAAAAATTCAAATTGGATGCTTATTTCTGGTGTGCTTAAAGGTAGTGAGTATACATATCATTTTCTGAATGTGTACGCTCCTCAGAGATTAGTTGCTAAGCGGGTTATGTGGGCGGATATTAAAGGGTTGGTGGGTGAGGGGGTGGTAGGTGGATCGTGGCTAGTGACTTTAATTCTGTTAGGAATGCGGATGAAAGACGGAATTCTTTCTTTGATACGGTTGAAGCTTCTGAGTTTAACGATTTTATTGATGATTTGAATTTTCATGAGTACTCCCTGAAAGGGAGGCGGTTTACATTTGTTGCAGGTAACAAGCTAAGCCGTATTGATACGATTTTTGTCAGCTGGGAGGTTTTTATGGACTGGCCGTGTGCTGAGTATATTGCTTTGGAAAGACTTAAATCGGATCATAGCCCTTTATTGTTGAAGATTAGTTCGAGCAATTTTGGCCCTAAGCCATTTAAGTTTTATAACTCGTGGCTTGGTCGTGAAGCATTTGATTCGGTTGTTACTTGTACGTTAGAGGATGGTACTTTTGTTGGTTGTCCGGATGCTCGCCTATTGTCGAAGTTTAAGATGTTACGTAAAAATATCACTACATGGGCGGCTACTGTTAAAGCGCAGGAGATGGAAGAGAGGCGGGTGTTGGAGGATGAGCTTTATGTGTTAGACCAAGCTCTCGAGGTTCGTGAGTTGTCCGAGGATGAGGTTTGGTCGTTGACGGAAATAAAGAGGCGCATTGGTGAATTAGATGGGTTTAAGCAACGTGATTTGAAGCAGAAGGCTAGGTGTAATTGGGCTACTTACGGGGATGATAACTCCAGGTATTTTCATGGTTTTATTAATAAGCGTAAGGCGTCTAATTTTATTCCGGGTTTGGAGGTTAATGGTAGGTGGGTGACGAACCCATCTATTATTAAAAGAGAGGTTATGGGGTTTTTTTTGGGATAAATTTAAGGAGTCTATGGGTTTGCGGCCGAAACTTGTGTGCTACGGGTTGACGGTTGTGAATGCTGAGGAGGCCGCAGGTTTGGTGGCTCAGTTCTCTGTCCAGGAGATTAAACGGGCTATTTTTTATTGTGGTGCGGATAAAGCCCCGGGTCCTGATGGGTTTAATTTCAGATTCATTAGGCATTTTTGGAGCTTATTCGAGCCCGATTTCGGTGCTGTTTTGGAGTACTTTCATATGACTCGTCGGTTCAGTACGGGGGTGGGTTCTTCTTTTATTACTTTGATTCCTAAAATTGGTGATCCTTCGAATCTGGGGGATTTTAGGCCAATTAGTCTCATCGGGAGTATTATCAAAGTGGTATCTAAGGTTATGGCGAATCGGTTGAAGGCGGTTTTGGGTCGTCTTGTGTCTGAGACTCAGTCGGCTTTTTTATCTGGGAGATATATTTTAGACGGTCCTCTAATGATTAGTGAGGTTATTTCTTGGGCAAGAAAGAGAGATAGGAAAATATTCTTGTTCAAAATTGATTTCGAAAAGGCTTATGACAACGTTAATTGGGATTTTTTGTTGTCTGTTATGGCGCAGATGGGTTTTCCCGAGGTTTGGTGTGAATGGGTTCGTGGTATTTTATTATCTTCTAGAGCTGCAGTTTTAGTAAACGGGTCTCCTACTTTTGAGTTCGGTTGTCAAAAAGGTATTCGCCAGGGAGATCCTTTGTCTCTGTTCCTTTTTATTATTTTAATGGAGGCGCTGTCGGGGATGTTAAACCAGGCCTGTGATATTGGGGCATTTAATGGGGTCAAGCTTCCTAATGACGGCCCTACTTTGTCCCATCTTTTATACGCGGATGATGCTATGATCATGGGTGAGTGGTCCGCTTTTAATCTTAGTAATATGAGACGTATTCTTCGTATTTTTTATTTATGTTCAGGGTTGAAGATCAATTTGCATAAATCGGTTCTCTATGGAGTTGGTGTTGCAGACGCTGATGTGGCGAGTATAGCCGAGGAGGTAGGTTGAAAACAGGGATCTTTGCCTTTTTCGTACTTGGGTATAAAGGTAGGGGCGAATATGAATAGAGTTTCGAACTGGGAACCGGTCATTTCTAAGTTCAAAAGCCGGCTTTCAAAATGGAAAGCCAATACTCTTTCTATAGCCGGGCGATTGACGTTGGTAAAGTCGGTGTTGGATAGTCTTCCTATATATTATTTTTCTCTTTTTAAGGCGCCTAAGAAAGTTATTGGTGATCTTGAAGGGTTAATAAGAAGATTCTTATGGGCGGTTCGGAAAATGAGTTGGGTGGCTTGGGAAAATGTTACGAAACGGATTAAAGATGGGGGCTTGGGGGTAGCGGCTTTAGATGTAAATAACAATGCCATGTTGATAAAATGGCTCTGGAGGTTTCTTAATGATCCTAATGCGTTATGGAGAAGGGTTGTGTATTCTATTCATGGCTCTTCTAGGAGTTGGGGAATCGCGCCCTGCAATGGTGCTTTTACGGGTGTGTGGAAAAACTATGTTACATTTTGGAACAAAATCAAGGTGGACGGGGTTGGTTTAAATTGTATTTTTCGTGGTACTCCCGGGAATGGTAAAGGATTCGTTTTTGGTTAGACACGTGGTTGGGGAACGAGTCGCTTAAAAATGTTTTTCCACTGCTATACTCGCTTGAAAAGTCCAAACGGACTGTTCTGTCTAATCGCCTGAAGTCAGCGGCCGGGAGGTGGTCCGTTCGTTGGGATTGGTCGAGAGCTCCATTTTTGCCGGAAGAGTTAGTCGCTAAGCAGTCGCTGGAATCACTTTTACATTCGGTTTCTTTGGTTGATAGAGATGATACATGGGCTTGGTCTTATGGGGTTAATAGTGGTTTTGAAGTTGCTGAAGTAAAAAAATGGTTACACGGGCCGCCGGTTAGTGGTTCACCGTTCGAGTTTAGGTGGAGCTCTTGGGTGCCGTCTAAGTGTAATATTTTTATGTGGCGCGCTTTTTTGGATCGTCTACCATCTAAATTGGCTTTAGCTCGAAGGAATATTGTATTCGATAACCTTTTCTGCGTTTGGTGTGAAGCATATGAAGAGTCCATCGAGCATCTCCTCACTGGGTACGCTATATCGTATGGGGTGTGGGATAAGATCGCCATGTGGCGTAGGATTCCAAGGCCGTTCGTTTTCCATGTTAAGGATGTGGTGCTTCTTCACGAGCTAGCATAGTGGGGTTTCGGGAGTCAAGAAGGAGGTATTGCACGGTATTATTATCATCACTTGTTGGAGACTTTGGAAAGCTAGGAATGAAAAGGTCTTTAATGGGAATGATCCGAATGTGGTGAAATTGGTGGCGGACATAAAGTCATGGGGGTATCTTTGGTATAAACATAGATTTAAGGGTGGGGTAGTAGATTGTACTGGTTGGTTTTCTTTCGTTTTCGGCTTCTTTCTCTATCTTAGAGATAGTAGTCGGTTTTGGGTGTTTTTAATGAAGTGCATTTTTCAAAAAAAAAAAAAAATTAATATCACATGACATACCACATGACACATTTAAGGAGGATGATATGTCCTCTTTAAATGTTATGTAGGATTTATTGCTTTCAATTATATAATAGATATATAGATATAGATGCTTTGACAAAACATGACACCACTATTGAATTTTTAACCAATTTGTGAATAATAATCAAGAAGCATTTATCCAAATTCCAAATCAATCAAATCTCTAAATAATATCACGAAGCTTAGTAACAGATCCATCAACCAAGCAACAAACAAGGGTCACCTCCAAATCATCATCATCTTCGTACTTGCAATCTTAAAATAATCCATTAGACGATGTCATGCGGTGTTGGATGCTGTGCGCACACCAGTCGCATCAACAATCACAAAGAAAGAGAAGATGTTAAAACACATAGTTAATGCAATTCATGGGTTTGAGTGGATAAGTTCTATTATTGTTGTTTTTGTGTTTTATGTTCATATTTTAGGTGTTGTGTTTTATGTTTATATTTCTGGTAAAACACAACAGATGTAAAGGGGATTGTTGTTAAGCAGATTTTGTGTTTTATGTTTATAGTTTAGATGTTGTTGATAAATCACAACACTTGTTAAGCAGATTTTGTGTTTTATGTTAATAGTTCAGATGTGTTTTATAATGATAAAGAGTGTTATGAAGTTAAGCAGAGAAATCATAACTTGTTATGAATATATGGATGATTGTTGAAAAGAAATAGTTGTTAAAGATCTTAAATAAATCCCCATAATATCTCAAATTAATTAAAGATTAATTTTTCATTAATATTGAATAGGTTTATAATTACCCTAATGCCCTTATAATTAAAATAAAAAATTGTCACATGTCACCCTCATAAGTCTTCTCACCCTTCTCGTAAATTTCATCTTTTGTACCGGAACCTCTATCTATAATACTATAGTTTTTTTTTAATGGCCAACAAACATTTCTGCCTGGCTACCCAGGGGAGTCCCCACACTATGGACATACCCCCACAACCAACCCAATGGAGGACCCATACGTACCTCGAGCGGCTGACGTAGTCAGGCCCGCCCATGCAGTTTCTGAATCCGCGGAAAACCCAACCCCTCACTCGTCCGTAGGCACGACGGTGAAAGATTGGTAAAACCCGTACGAGATCAGGACTCGAACTCGTGATCATAGGTCAGGAGTCATCCATCATTTCTCATTATGTCTCTCGTGAGAATCGAACCTGGGACCCCCAAGAGGGATCCCCGATCCATTAACTAACTGAGCTACCCGTGAAGAAGAAATAAAAAATTAATAAATATAACACTTTCTATACATATAAATTATTTGATAAATCTTTAACATTTATTTGTTTCCTATTTAGCCTACCATAACGAGTTCGTATCTATCTATCTCCTATATAACATAAAAGATCATTATATATATTAAAATTTAACGAAATTCCTAACAACCCATATCCCTAAAACCACCGACACTTCGCCGGAAAACCACCATGAACAACGATCCAACCACCACCTGCAGCCAATGCAACCTTACAGACACAAAACTCCTCCACCACATCCGTCTCAACACCACCTTCCACCGCCTCTGCACAACCTGCGTCCTCCGTCTCCACCCTAAACACTTCTGTCCATCATGCCTCACCGTCTACCACCCTTCACCACCCGAAAACGCCGTCGTATGCTACAAATGCCAGTCCTTATCTCACCGTAGTTGCATGTCCCCATGCATTACCGTCCGTACACCATGCACTACGTGTTTAAACCCTAATAGACTTGTTTTTAACCCTAGATCATCTAACTGGAGTAATAACGGTAATGGGATGATAGATTTGGATGCGGCGAGGTTGCTGGTGGCTGCGGCGGAGATATCGTTGGTTTCGATGAGAAAGGCGGAAGCCGGGGCGAGTATGGAGGCCGAGTGGAGAGCGAGTGAGGCTTCGGAGTGGAAGAAAAAGGCGAAGGAGGCGGTTGATCATATTGTCAAGGCTATGGAGGTTGTGAATAATAAGGGTATGGAGGTTGAGATGAAGAATGAAGAAGATGATGATAATATTGATTGTGAAGTTGTGGTTGATAATAATAATAATAATAATAATAATAATAATAATAATAATAATAATAATAATAGTTTTAATGTGGGTGGTTCAGTTGAGGTGAAAGTAGTAGATGAATTGATGTGTAGGGTGATGAAGATTTAGGGTATCAATTAGTATGAACAGTGATTGAATTTGTCAGGTAAATTGAGGGTATATGATTTTTACTATGGTGTGTGTATTAATTGTAGGTATTAATTCTTTTTCCAAATTTTGAGGAATAGTGGCGACCCGCGTCTGGTCTTCGCTATTACTCTAAATTTGTGTAGTGTATATATGATTTGTTGGATGGATTACTGGTTTTGGTTATATATGATTTTGTTTCTTGGTTTTTGGTTGATTAATGGTTTGATCTTGAAAGTCATGTGGTTTGAAGCATAAGTGTTGCTTGAGCAACAAGAAACTGGAAGAACCTAAAATAGCCCTTGAAACTTGAATATGTTAAGTCATCTGATAATAAGAAATACATGATTATGACAATCAGGTAGTGAGATTGCGTCGGGTAGGGTATGGTCAGGGGCAGATCTAGGTGGTTGATGGGTAGCCCGAACTACCCCTCAACTTTCTTGCCGAATTACAAAAAAAAATTGCAACAAAAAAACTCTTGATTTATGTATTGGCTACTCCTGAACAATATTTTTTAGCCCATGCTGACATTGACCAATTTTCTTGAATACCTCATCTCAAATTCGAGATTCATGATCACTTTCAATACAAACATCGTGTTACTTTGAGCAAGATATAGGTTGCGGACATCACAGTAGATCAATTACTTATAGAAGCTTTGAGTGTACATGGTTTTTGATGAATGGCAAACCAAGCTAGCTTGGTTGTGTTGGACAAAACGGTTCAGTTTTTGTGTTTTAAACAATTTTTGGTTTTCAAAGGGGATCCACTAGACTGTCCTATTGAGGCCCGTTATTCTGCTAACAATTGGTAAAAATTGCGGCCCCCCACCCACCCCCACGGCCCCACCCTCCAACCCAATAGCGCCTAGGAAATAGGGTAGGGGCGCCATTTGTGACAAAAAGGTGAGGTGGCAGACTGGCAGGGGCGTCATTTATTGCACTCTCCAGCCTTAATCGGGAAAATAATTGATTTTTTCTTTTATCTCAAATCTTGTGGATGTGTGCTCTAGTATAATATTCTTTGGGACGTGCTTTTGATATGAAGAAAACAGATGGCACCGTGAACAGTATCGGCTTCATACGATTAAAAGAAGTGGAGAATGGATAGATAAAATGCAGGACGGACCTTTATTTTTTCTGCAAGTGACAGATTGGGCCACAGTGATGGGCCAGAGGGTTACAAAGTTAGTAAGGAGGCTCAAAATAAACATGGCTCGTGTGGGCCTGATGCAAATAAATTGGGCTAAAAGAGAAAAGGGCCTTCGATTGACCTGAATCAAGAAGAAGTTGATCCATTTGTTACTAGGTATGTCTCTGAAGTAGATCTTCCTTTAAATGAAGTTAGATATGACAAGGAAAGAATTAATTCTAATTTTGATATGGGGCTTTGATGTGCTAAAAATGTTCTATAAAACTAACCTCAACTAATCACACTATTAATACTCTAGACTTAACTAAACTAGACCATAAAGACAAGCAAATGTACCTATCGAATGTAGTATAACCTAATTATGTGTGGATATCAAAGCCACAATACATAACTAGTAAAAAAAACTAGGCTCAACTAAGACTGTATAGATTGATTTTAAATGTGGGTTTTTCATGATAATTAACTAAGTGAAATAAACTAAAGATAACTAGCAGACAACAATGATCACTAAGGCATGAATCAAGAATGGGAAAGACAACTACCTGGCATTTAATCATACTCATGACATCTACAATTATCTTGGTTATGGAAAACGGTTGGAAATCAAGATCTTATAATGTTTCACTTCAGCTAACCTAGTGGCTCTCGGATCATTTACACTCTAAAGTGGAATACCTGGCATTGAATCATACTCATGACATCTACAATTATCTTGGTTATGGAAAATAGTTGGAAATCAAGATCTTATAATGTTTAACCTTCAGCTAACCTAGTGGCTCTCGGATCATTTACACTCTAAAGTGCAATGTGTAACTCGTAAATTCAATCTATTATACAAATAAGTAAAGAGTACTAGACAACCAAGGAAACCTACTCTCAAAGCGTTTCCAGCCTAAACTCTAGAACCAAAACCTGACTACCTATTACCTCTCAGTCTTAAGAATACGATGAATGCTAACTACCTCTAAACTTCTATCAATGTTTCTATGGAATTTGTCGACAAAAAACCATATACCAAGCTACAAACACCAACCAGGTGACCTAATAAACATCCATACACGAAAAACATTCACAAAGACACTCATGAAAACATATGAAAGATCATAAATTAGTAGGAAGTTGCCACTAACCAACTCATCTACCTTGTCTTTGTTATCATTTTTCACACCAAAATAATTTAAATACATTTTATACATAAAATATATTTAAAAATTAAACTCAAGTCTCCAAGGAGTTTCGGCCTTAGGCTGTCGCTCACTTCACCCATGCCCAATTGGCCTGAAACAACTAATTATTTTTTTTTAATGAATATTACATATCTATCTATATATATAAAAGAAAACGTATATGCTGACATGGCGTGCAATGGAGGCCTCAACCTTCCTTTGAGAGTGCCACGTGGCATTATAATGAAGAGTTTTTGGTGTTTTTGAATTGTTTCCTTTTTTAATTAAATTGAGTTATTTTAGGAAAAAAGAATTTAAAAATAAATTTAAAAATTTCTCTCTCATATTTCCTTCCATAATTTTTAAACGTTTATATCTTTTATATACAGGATTTTTTTTTTAAAAAAAATACACCAAATTAACGAGCGTTTTATTATCTTTCCAACGAGTACTATAGTGCTATATAAAAACGGAGAAAAAATCGACTATTTTTTGTGGAGTTTCGTTCATACAGGGAAAAAACACACAAAGTGTTCATGTTATCACGTAAAATTAGATTTTGTGGGGAATATGAGTTATTACTGATTAGAATACTATGAACATGCAATGATTGAGAGATTTTGTGGTTAGTTAACTTGAGCTATTTGCAATAGGTTATCACGTAAAATTAGATTTTTCAACCCCGGGACCCTCCCGAGATAATCGGCTAGTAAAATTATATATCATTTTATTTGCTGAATTCTTGTCCCCTCACAGTATCACTATTGATTTTTTACTTTTATCTATATACTAGTTTTTATCCCGGGAGCGTCCCGGGTTGAAATATCTAATATAACATTATAAAATATATTATTATTATTATTATTATTATTATTATTATTATTATTATTTTAAACAAATCTCTGCCATAAGTTATCATATTCCAATATAAAAAAAACGAATCTCTGCGTCGGGGTATAAATCTAGTGCTATTACAAATGAATTCGGAAGTTTGTAATCGATCATTCTAAAAAAGAACTAACATGAAATAAGAAAAAAAAATTATTTATTGAAATATCGAACGCATTAGTCTAAGGGTTATGTGATGCGTTAAAAAATTCATGGGTATATGATCGGGTATGTAGTTAGTGCAATTACAAATGAATTCGGAAGTTTGTAATCGATCATTCTAAAAAGAACTAACATGAAATAAGAAAAAAAAAAGTTATTTATTGAAATATTGAATGCATTAGTCTAAGGGTTATGTGATGCGTTAAAAAATTCATGGGTATATGATCGGGTATGTAGTTCGGGTATTTGGGTATGTTGTTTCGGGTAATCGGGTCGGGTATCACCTAATCCCAGACCCGACCCAAACCCATATTTGTTTTTTAAACTAATCCAAAACCCGACACAATACCTGTCGGGTTACAAAAAATAGTCATTTTTCTCTCCGATTTTTATATAGCACTATGGTACTCGTTGAAAAGATAATAAAACGCTCGTTAATTTGGTGTAATTTTTTTCTTTAAAAAATCTCGTATATAAAAGATATTAACGTTTAAAAGTTATGTGAGGAAACACGAGAGATAAAATAATAAAGGTTTAATATTTAGATTTAGTAGATTAGGTATTTAATAGATTAAGTTAAAGATTATAATATATTAGGTAAATCATATTTATTTCTTTTTTTTAATTGGTTTAAAGTTGCCACATCATATCCTATGTGGCATCTCTCAAAGGAGAGATTGCCCTTTGCAATATATAGATATATATAGATTTTCATCTTGAGAAAATTGCAGTTTTCGTCCCTATGTTTTGCCTAAACTAACAGGTTCAGCACAGGCTTAACACCCTGAGTACCTGTGGTTTAATTTTCTAACACTTTACGTCCCTGAGACTAACGTCGTTAGTTGTTCCGTTAGCTTTTGGGTAAATTGACTAATATACCCTTAAATTTTTTGATAAAATGACTCTTATACCCTCTCTTCCTTCTTCTCCAACCAACCCACCCACCCACCACCACCATCACCACCACCTGAAACACCCACCACCACCACCTGCTTCTCCATCACCATCATCGAATTTAATGGAGAAACCTTCGAGGTTGAAGAGGTGGTGGCGTTGGAATCCCAAACGATCAAACACATGATCGAAGATGACTGTGCCAACACCACCATCCCTTTACCTAATGTCACCAGTAAGATCCTGTCTAAGGTTATTGAGTACTGTAAGAAGCATGTCGAATCGAATAAGACCGAGGATAAGACTGCTGAAGAAGATCTCAAATCTTTTGATTCTGAGTTTGTTAAAGTCGATCAAGCCACACTTTCTCATTCTGGTAACCCTCTTTTTTTTACTGTTTTTAATTGATTATTGTTTACTTGTTATTATTGATTTGTTAATAGATAGATCCACAATTTGTGGTATGTGTATTATGTAAGGGATATTGTTTAGGGGTGTTTGGGTATTTATTGCGTGAGGGGTGTTTGGATATATGTTTTTAGAATATTTTTATTCACGTTTTAGTAATGATTATCTTGAAACACTAATACAGAACTAATTAGAACTAATTTGAAGTACAGAAAGATAATTATTATATAATATTATATAGTCAGTTGCAAAACATAGAATTAAATTAGGTGGAGGTGGTGGTGAAGCAGGTGGTGGTGGTGGGTGTTTCAGGTGGTGGTGGGTAGGTGGGTTGGTTGGAGAAGAAAGAAGAGAGAGTATAAGAGTCATTTCACCCAAAGAAATTAAGGGTATAATAGTCATTTTACCATAAACTAACGGTACAACTAACGGCCGTTAGTCTCAGGGACATAAAGTGTTAGAAAATGAAACCACAGGTACTTAGGGTGTTAAGCCTGGGCTGAACCTGTTAGTTTAAGCAAACCACAGGGACGAAAACTGCAATTTTCTTTTTCATCTTATGCAAATCCATCACAAACATTTGACATTTTTAACCCTAGTACTTTTCTCTTTTCAACTTTGCTCCCCTATACTTTCATCTTTTACAAATTTTTTGTTTTACGTTCGGACTTTGTTAGTTAACACGTTGTAACGCACACACGTAGTTCAAAGTTTAACGTCTATTTGTTTGCGGTTTAACAACCATGTCGCAGCTCAGGATTCCTAAGCCAACTTAATCATTCTTTCAATGGTTTACATTACATACTAATTTTACAAGTTAAGACGTCATGAAACACATACCTAATACAACGTTTCTACATTTACTTTCCGTTCGGTATAGCACTCTCACTTCAAAACACATATACTCAGTGGCGCAGCATAGTTGGGGCGGCCGACCCACTCGGATTTTCGCGCAGAAGTTCCGATTATATAGTATTCGTATAGAAAATTTTGAAAATATAGGGTTTCGACCCCCCGAAACTAGTGACTTCCGACCCACCGGTGACTTCCGACCCCCCAAACCTTCGGGTCAAGCTTCGCCACTTCATATACTAAATGTTATAATTTGACATTTTGTTACATGTTTTAAACGACGCTAAAAAATAATAATATTTGAGATCACAAATCAATACTTTTGAATTATTAATATCTTATAAACGTGGCCCAGAAAGATCACAACTAATCCCATCATTTCCCATCAAAATTCGGTTCGGTCCATCACTTGATACCTCTCTGGCAGTTAATCTCTATGCTCTTCATCTCACATCAAAATACTTTTATACAAATTTAATTACTAAACGCAACTGCGTTTAAAATTCAATCTGATTTGTGCACCTAGGTTATAAATATCCTTTTGATCATATTATCTTACGTCTTCATCTAACCTAACAATTTTGATCTTATTTAATGGCCCAACCCAAGAAGATTATCATAGACACGGATCCTGGCATAGGTAAAGTAATCCCTGTTTTTATCATTTTATTGAATTATCATATCCATGGTTTTGTAAAAATCGCTAAGTGCCAGTTATCCGGTCTGATACCGAGTAGTGATTAATTGGGATTATCCGGATTGAGATTTTTATCCGTAGTTAATTTCAGTTTTTATAGGTAAAGATTTTAAGTAGACAGGTTTTTACTTGACTCGTTTTTTTAAGTATATATAGGATTAGTCGCCAGAATCTACATGGTTTGGTTGGAAACTGAACGGAATAGCCGATTTTTGGTCGGCCAACTAGGCTGCTACGGATTAATGGACTGATTAATGAAACATTACTTAGCGACAGGCTGACTAGTGATTAATCGCTGACTAGTCGTGATTTTTACAACACTATTGATATGATTGTTATCACCGGCTTGATTTCAGTTTTGGTTATTGATTTTGAATATATTTTTGATATTGTGATTTGTTTGTGTGTAATTGTTGAATTAGATGATGCTATGGCGATATTTCTGGCATTGCGGTCGCCAGAGGTGGACGTGATTGGGCTTACGACTATTTATGGGAATGTTTACACCACTCTTGCCACTAGAAATGCATTGCATTTGGTAAACATTATGTCATCTTTTTTTTTTTTTGCATTGGGTAATCATTGTTGTATCGACTAATTATAGCCGTGTCTTGTTAATTATGTTTAGTTGGAGGTTGCTGGGAGAACAGATATCCCTGTTGCAGAAGGGTCTCATGTTAGTTATATGGTACATTTCCTTATATTTCTGCTTTATGAATATTTTAAAAGTAGGTTTTGATAAGGTCAGGACAAGAGAACATAAAAGATACATGATTGATTCATCACACCAATAATAGAACCCACAGTTTGTACTTTGTAGCCTTAGTATTATTAGTATTGAAACAAAAGAAATGTCACACATACTCATGTACTTGGTTAGTTGGTTTAATAAAGTGCAAGGCGCTCTGCGGCGTTTTGGTCCCAAAAGTTGAAGCGCTACCTATGTAAAACCAAATAACCTGTATTTACAGCCTGAAGTTGGGTCTTTCTGATCTGTTTACATATCAACCTATTTTTTAAGTAAATCTTTAATTAATAATTTCTTTATCGCTATGGTTGTTTTTACATTTAAACTTCTTACATGCCCTAATTTTGACCACTTTTAACCCAGAACTACATGAGGCGTGCGTTCTTGCCCCTGATAGGTTTCTTGAGTGCCTCCAGGGCACCTTTTTAAACCAAGACAGTCATGTACAAGTTGATTTTTTATATGAACTGGAGTGAATATTATTTGCGTAACTGAATGTCTCTAGGAGTCTGTCATCTATAAGCCAGCTCTTTTTCTTTACAGTTTCGTGAATTGTGATAGGTTGATAAGAAAAATGCAATTATTTCTTGAACTGTATTGTGTTTTTAATATTATCTTGATGCGCTTGTTCGCTTGCATCTTCTTTGAAAACAAGAATTACGGTATCCCTAAATCTGCTCTTTCTTTGTTTTTTCTACATGTGCCAAGAAAGCAACCAAGCTCCGAGTTGCAGACTTTGTTCATGGGGTAGATGGGCTTGGAAACCAGAACTTCCCTCAGCCAAAGTCAAAACCAATAGAAAAGTCAGCAGCGGAATATTTGGTTGAGCAAGCTAATCTTTACCCTGGACAAATCACTGTGGTGGCATTGGGTCCGCTTACCAACATCGCCTTGGTCTCGTTCATAACCTTATTTATTTATTCATTACTTGTACAAACAAGTACTATCTCATGGAAGCCTCTATAATTTTTTTTTTTAATTGATGCAGGCCATTAAACTCGATCCTGCATTCACCAAAAACATTGGACAGATCGTTCTTCTTGGTGGTGCTTTTGCAGTAAACGGGAATGTGAATCCAGCTACTGAGGCTAATGTAAGTAGCTCACTTTGATAGTCAAATACGCTCTCCTTTAGACTGTAAGAAAATTACCAATTACTATTCTTAACTTATAAGCAAAGGTTAAAAGAACGGAAACGAGCCTCGAGGCGTTTTCCCTTTGCCTCATGAAGCGTAAGCCTCGGGGCGAACCGAGGCGTAAGCTCGAGGCGCAGTCAAAAAATAAATATAAAAATTATTTGTCTATAAAAAATAAAATACTTGACCTAGAAAAGTCTAAAACATCAAAAACACACATCAAAAATAAGATAATTGACCCAAAAAGTCTAAAACACCAAAAAAAAAAAAAAAGCACATCAAAAACACCCTAAACCACCTGAGGCGCACCCAAGGCGCACAGTTTCTTAGCGCCTCAGCCCTTAGAGGCGTATGTACAATCTGAACGGCTGAACCCCATGAGGCGCGCCTCAGACTCGTTTTCTTAGAGATTCGCCTCGTGGCGTACGCCTCACCCGTTTTTTTAAACCATGCTTATAAGGAGTGTTGCCAGTATATGCACCATGTTGAATAAATGGAGGGTTTCATAGATTATGTCTCAAGTTCATGTGATAGACCAAATTAATGTTTCTGACCCAAACGAAAGTGTTTCCTAGCCCATATTTGGGATTTCATTTCTTCCATTGGACTGGACATGCAGATTTTTGGTGATCCAGAAGCTGCTGATATAGTGTTTACTTGTGGTGCTGATCTTTTGGCTGTCGGTCTCAATGTCACTCATCAAGTTATTCTTACAGGTAATCCTTTTGGTATGCTTTGAATAATTGAATGCATCCCCATATCCCCACTTTTAATGCCGATAAATAAAGATTTTTGTGTTATAAGTTTAAAGCAGAAAAAGCAAATTACATTAGTTTGTGAAGACATTAGAGGCTCTAATGTTATATTTTAATTAAATTTAGAACATTGATTAGTGTAGTACATCATGGTCGATTAAAAATAAGATACATTATAATCAAACATAACTGGATCAAATCATACAATGCTTCACAAGTTAGTGCATCTACCCATGCCCAATATATATAGGACTGATTAATATAGGTCTCAGGAAGTGCAAGATTGGTTTTATTGGGTCGAAACTTGTGAACGAACTTTTCAGAAGACTCAAAGCTTTATGTTGCGTGTTGGGCATGATTGAACATCTATGCTGAGAACTGTAGTAGCGTTAATAATTTAATATATTTGTTCTGGAACTATTAATGAGCTTTTAGGACAAGATCCTTGGTTGCTTAACCAAAATTTAAATCTTATTTGGATAGATCCAAATAAATATTTGGATCTATGTAGGGTACAAGTGAATCGACTCAATGGTCTAATAAGTTGCAATATATTTGTAGATCATGATCGTGACATCTTGGCAGAATCAGATGGAATATTTGCCAAGTATTTGAGCAAGATCCTGGACTTTTACTTTTCTTATCATCATGATTCATACAGCATGAAAGGTATGGGTTTTGAGAGAACTAATTTGTTAAACACTTGGCTGTTTGTACAGTTACGTTTAATGCTGATTTTGTATTTACGAATGGAGTTTCATATTTGGTTAATCTGCTCTGCTGATACTATGGCTGGGACATCTTTTATTTGTGTAGGTGTATACCTTCATGACCCGACAACGATTGTTGCAGCTATTAATCCATCACTAATGACATACACGGAAGGTGTTGTCAGAGTCCAGACAGCTGGTATCACAAGGGGCCTAACATTGTTTTTCAACAAACAGAAAAGGTGTAAATCTTGTTTATTTTCTTTCTTAGTATTTCATTTTCACTATATATTTATACAAAAAATATACATATACATGATTTGTACTAATTATGTTGGTAGGTTGTGTTTTATATATAACTAACTGATAATTGATATAAGAAGTAGACAAATGGCAAGCATCACCTGTGTTATAAAATTTGGTTTACCCTCACCTTTTTTGTTCCTTTTTTTTTTATCAAATACTTTTTATTTAGAGTTAATGGCCAAAATTGTCCACGAGGTTTGACCAGTTTTGCTACATCAGTCCAAAATCGAAACTTTTTACATCTGGGTCCTTCTGTTTTACATTTTGTTGCCAAATTCGTCCCTGATACTAAACCCAGTTAACTATTGTCGTTAACTCTGGGGTATTTTTGTTTTTTGGCTGCCCCCCTTTATTTACTTGATTATATTATTATAGTAGTAATCGAACTCTTTAAAATTAAAGTTATTTAGGTTGTATGCATCAAAAGCACACTTTGGTATTTCGTCAACTTTTAACTCGTTTGACCTGTCCAACACATTTGACCGTTTCCATTTTGACCAAATATAGTTTGGTCATAAGACATCAATAACAACCAAAGAAAAATCTTGGTTATGTACAGAAAAGGTACTCCTGTTTTGATTTTGATGTGGTAATGTTACTATGCAAGGTTTAACGAAGAGACTGAATGGTCCAACAAACCGACGGTGAAGGTGGCAGTTACTGTGGACGCTCCTGAGGTACTTAAATTGGTTATGGAACGCCTTATGTATTGATAACCAACATCCTTCAATTTTTATTTACAAGCCTTAGGTTCAAAAACGATATATACTCTGTATTTGTTTTATTATCAATAGCAGCAAGTAATAATCTCACTTTCCATTTTACATTTTCCCCTTCAGATTATTAAAAAAATCATTAATTATCTTTTGAAAATAACAAGAACCAATAAGAAAACATTACCTGTATTGTCTTGAAAGAATTAATAGTTAGCTTACTCTTGAAATCAAGCATGCAGAGGAAAAAAATATCACCAAAATTACAATGTCTAACAACGCTAACTCGGCCTCCAAACCTGAAGATGATAATCACTATCAGAGATTTTTCACCAAGCGGGAAATCAATAGGCGAAAACAGAAACCCTTGATGATTTGTCGATGAAAGTTTGCTGAGAAATCTATCAAGGGGAAAGACATCACACCTACGAATCCACAATGCGCCTTTCACCAATAGGTCATCTGGCGCCTTAATTCATTGGCGGATATTATTTGTGATCACATATGGTTTTATCTTTGACTAATCAAAATTTGCCAATTCGCCATCATCCGACACTAAAAAGGATAGAACGAAATCATATCCCAAGTCTGATCGTTGAAGATGTTGGTGTTCTGTCGGCGACAACTATTTAGAAGTTTTCTGTTATTCTTTTTTGAATTTTGATTTACCTATCAATGATCCGTCAATGATTATAAGCGGGATAGTTAGGCCGTAAAAGTCATTTTTTCTAGTAGTGATGTCACCCTTCTAAATTGATTACTCCCTCCGTCCGTCCCATTTGAAATGTCGTGGGCCCAGAAACACACATATTAAGAAATCTTTTGTTTGTATGTCGTAAAATGACAATAATATCCTTAAATCTTTGATTGTGTTTTGTCTTTTATATGCAAAAATGGAAATTGCATTTCTCTTTTTAAAAATTGATATTTAATTTGGGACAACCAAAAATGAAAAGATGACATTTAAATTGAGACGGAGGTAGTATATGCTAAGAAACCACAAAAACCCGGTTGAATTTTGTGAGTATTTGCAGTTGAAATCCATCTGATACCTTTTCCTCTACAATCGCTTATAGTTGTCTCATAAAATTTTCCACAAGGGTCATAATTTTTCAATCTTCGTATGTTTATTAGTAGAATGTTTTACTTCTTCAGGTCACTGGATTTTTTTTACCAGATTGTTTCAGACCACCATATACAAAGCTGAGCCACCCATTAATCGTAACAGAACTTTGCGCAAAGTTTCATCCCCTGATATGAGTATTAAGAAGCTCCAACCCTAAAGAAAATCACAACTAAAAAGGATAATAATAATAATAATAATAATAATAATAATAATAATAATAATAATAATAATAATAAGAGACAAGAGGCTCGGCTTTAGGGTGTTTTTTTTCGTGTAGTGAGTTTGTTTGCGTTTTATGCCAACTTGCCAACTTACAGTATAAGTTTGCATTTGCATACGTTTTACATCACGTAATGGTGTTAATTCCGTTTTTACGGTTTCTCGGTTTTGGTCGTCATTTGCTTACTACTTAACACAGTTTTACGACACCTGTGTCGACTGCAACGTGGGGGCCAACATCAATATTGGTACCATATTTGTTTTTATGGTTTTTCTCAATGTGGTGGCAAAAAATCGTTAAACAAATAGTTCTATTTGCAATAAAATATTTTTCGTATCTAAGCTATATTGAGCGCAGGTATCGAACCATACCAAACCAAACTAATACCAACTGAGCAACACTGGTACCAATACATATATTCATTTGTATGGTTTTAAATCGATGTATAACACGTAGCAAGTGCTATTCCGAGTGACGGTATCATGCTGGTATTGTCAAGAACCGAATCAAACCGATACTGGCCGGAAGCCCGCCACAAAGCGCGAATGAAAATCCCAGTAGTTTATAACGTTATTCGACGTAGATATTCAGTTTGTTATTGGATTAGATTAGGCCAAATAAGATTGAGGTAATTTAATTACTAGATTCGGATAAATGCCAAAACTTAAATAACCATTATTTCTTCTTCAGTTTCAACTTTCAATGGCTACCCAAATATGTCAATGGTTTCGGTTTCGTACAAAACATGTAAGATGAATATTCATCCCTCTTGGCCACTTTCCCTTTCGTACACACTACTACTACTACTTCTAATTTCTTCAGTGATCATATATAAAACTACACCCTAATGAACACTAATAATATATCTCCTCTGTTTCTGCTACTCTGTTACACCTTCCTTCCATGGCTCTCTGTTATTGCCTTTGCAACCATCACTTGCCACTCAAGGTTAATGCTTCTTCTTATTTCTTCTTTTTTGTTTGCATATTCATCGTTAGTTAATCGCCATTTTTATGATCTGGGTATGATTTAATTTTCTTGATTAGTATTTGGTTACTTCTGCACATTTGACTCTGTTCTTTCTCTGTTTTTATGTATTCCCAATTAAGTCGGTTTATTGTTTTAATTGAACTGGACAGTAAATTTAGGTTCATGGTTTGCTACAAACAATTAAGGTGCAAACTAGCCGAGCCGAGCCTGATCTCAACTGGGCTCAGGCTCGAGCTCCAGCTAGGATCGATTCAAGCTTTGTTTCTAAAACTCGAGCTCAGTTTGTAGATAGTTTTTGAAGCTTGGCTCGGGCCCGCCTTTTTTATTATTTATTTATTAATTAATTAATTTAATAATTATAAATATTATTTCATAATTTTATAAATAGTAAGAATTATTATTTAAATATATATGGTAGTATATTAAATAACAGTTATATAAATACTGGGCTCTTTTTGGTTTGCGAGCCAGCTCGATAAGCGAAGCTCGGGCTTAGGCTTGGATTTAAGCTCGAATCGCTTGCACCCCTAGCAACAATGATAATTGTATTTGATCTTTATTTTCACTATGAATTTCCCATTTTAACAGATGGATTCCGTTTAATTGATCTCATGGATAATAACTTCCTTTGTTTTTTAGATTAACCTCCTAGCACATGTGGCTAAACATTCAAAATCTACATTTCCTGTAAAAGCCTTGAACAATGACTTCTATGGCGTGGGTAATGGATCGAAGCTAACGAGCGAATGCAGTTGTGCAGGACGAGCACGAGTTGCTCTCGTACCAAACTCTAGAAGCTTCAATCGTCGTCAAAGAAGCTTACGGTTACACGCCTCATGTAATTGTTTTCCCCCCTTTATACAGTGTGTGTTCAATACAAAACCATTTTAAGTAGAGAGTTGTGAAAACCGTATAAGAGATTAATAACCAATAATATATGCGCTTTTCACAGTTCTCTATGGTTCTATATTAAACGATCCTCTATTCGATATGAGACTAAGTTGTTGTTCGTGAAGGGTTTGCGGGTATGCAACTAGCTGGAGATGCTTTTACATACGGAACAATTGCAGTTCTTCCATTCTACGCCCTTATGGTTGCGGCTCCAAAAGCCGAATTGGTAAGATTTTATCATGTACTACCTATATAGTTGTAATTCGTTTGGTTTTCGCGAGAACCATCAACTGAACCACTAATTTTTTATTCCAACTTCTCTAAACCAAACCGTATCAACTGGTTTGCTTCAACTTGATGTAGACGAAAAAGTGTATGAGAAGTAGCATACCATATGTCGTGCTCGGGATATTATACGTGTATCTTCTTTACCTCTCGTGGACTCCTGAAACAATCCGGCTTGTGTTTGCAAGCAAATATTGGCTTCCAGAGGTATGGTTATATGCCTTTACACACTATACGTTACTAGGGGCAATTTTGACCTATTTACTTACGAATAAGGATGTGTTTTAGTCTTTACTCATGGTCTATTCACAGCTTGCTGGCATAGCTAAGATGTTTTCAAACGAGATGACTTTAGCCTCAGCTTGGATCCACTTGTTAGCCATTGACCTCTTTGCTGCAAGGTAGCTAGCTCACTATCTTTTCTTGGTTAACCAACCACCCTGCCATGGTTCGAACGTAAAGCTAACCCGTTGTGTTTCGAATTACTCTAAACAGGCAGGTGTATCATGACGGTTTGGTGAACAAGATTGAGACTCGACATTCGGTTTCTCTTTGCCTATTATGTTGTCCAGTTGGAATACTCATCCATGCCATCACCAAAGCATTTTATAAAACTTCTAGAGCATCAAAAAATGAGACTCAATGATGTTTATTTTACCCTTTATGGGCTTTACAATTAGCCAATGATGTTCATTTGTTTATATTTGCTCATCTTTTAATTAGTTGACTATCAAACGTTTATTTAAAGAAGTTCACAATAATCAAAATCCAATTCAAAAAGGTGCGGATCTAGACCGAAATTTCAGGGATAACATTCAATGGTTACGGGTAGTGTAATACGAAAAACGTCCAAAATATTAAAATTTTCCACTACGCCGGAAAAATTGAGGGGTAACGGGTGTTACCCCTCCTCCCAAGGTAAGTCCGCCCCTGCAAAAAGGTGTTATGGATGATAATCCGAGTATTAATTTGGCTAAATATATATTTTTAAGATAAATTAAGATTTTGCCACCCAAATTGTGAGTTAACAATGAGTTTTTAGTGTAGGATATTTTCGAAAGTGTTTAATTACTAAAAATCTTGTGTGGAATTTTTTGTGAATGTAAACAAAGGATTAATGCTATACTGATTTTCTTTTAGATTTAAGTGGGATTGAATGATACAGGCCTATAAGTGGGCCTAGTGATCCTTATCTAAACCCGGATTTGTTCACCTTGTTTCGATGGATGGCATAGGCCCATTGGGCCATTATTATTATTATCACTTGCTTTAAATAACCAGATCTAACAAACATGTGTTGGTTTGTGGAATTTTTATAATTGGAATTCCAGTTTCATATTTATTGTGTTTGGATGGAAAAATAATTGAAATGGAACTTAACTCAAATTCCTACATACGAAATATTAAAGAATCCTACTAGTGAATGAATGCAACAATAGTTATTGCAATATTCGAACACTCACTTGCACTACATGTAATACCGCCTTTAGTGGCGACTATGCTATTGTCTTAAAATGTCGCTGCTAAAGGTTTGTCACCAGTGGTCCACGTGTCACCGCTATTGACTGAGTCGTCGGTGTTGCCTGTTTTCACGCTAAAGGTGTTGTGTATTAGCAACGACTTCGCCACTGAAGGGTTTTTTGGTACTTTTCAGTTTTATCTTATTTTAATATACAATACCTATCAATCGATATCAAATGTTGCATGAGAATATGACAATCAAGTGATTTCAACCCAGTAATGTTAGCATTGTTATATGTCATCCTTTTGCTAATATTAGATCCAAACCCGTATAGTATTTTAACATCTTTTATGCATTAACAAAAAAACTTTCGATCACTGGCCTTGTAGCGGAGAAGACCAATACTCAAGTTTGAAAAAAAATGTTTCATTTGGACCAGTTCAACTCGGACTCCTCCCGCTTTCGATTAACACCTCCAAATTCGGGATGTTAGCCCAGTAGGTGATGGAGTAGATGATCGAGTTTAGCTTCTATGTCTGGGGGAGGGGGGGGGGGGAGCTCTTGTTTCAGGTTCACTGCTAAAGTCCAAAGTTGGTCTCCACAGATGGTCGGCATCTAAGAACTAGCGATGATCGACATACACAACTTTATTTTTACATGTATTGAAGGAGTGTCTTCGATGTAAGTCGGCATGCTTTGTAGCCGTATCCACTCCAACCTAATAGACTACTATAAGCTAGAAAGTAGTTTATGATCCATAACAACACCGCTTTCATTATGAAGAATGTGTCAATCATCGCGTCTTTAGGATATACACCTGATTGCCACAAATGCTTAAGCTCATCCACCAACGGCCTAGGGAAAACGTCAATGTCCTTACCATGTGATCTAGGCCACGAATCAACAAGGTCAACATGAATAAGAACTCTTTCATGCATAGCCATGGAGGTAGATTGTGTGTGGTGGGTATAACCGACCACATGCTATGATCTGTGTTACTAAATGGGTTAAAATCGTAAGTTGCAATCACTAGGCAGACATTTTGGGGTTCACTCGAGAAGTTTGGGTATTTTATATCAAATTCTTTCCATGACTATGCACTAATAGGATGTCACATAGTACCATCTTCTGATCGCCCGACACTGTGCCAGATCTTATCATTTGTTGTGTGCCTTGAACAATACAAGCGTCGTAGTCTAGAAATAAAAGGAAAGTATCGTAACACCTTGTTAGTTACCTTTTTCCACTTGTGTTTCTTTGCAAAAGAGAAAAATCATTTTTGCAGGCGTCTATCATCTCATACCCCAAAGCAATCTTCTTTACTGTATTTTTAGCTACGTAATACGAATAGGGAATCTTGTTTCCTTCTGGATGTGAAGAGTGCAACAACTCCAGGAGCTCGATAAATGAACTATTAGTCCATTTAGTTACATAGGGTGGGGTTAGGATACAAAGTATGGTGTTTTGTAAGAATGGTGAGAAATAAATGTGGCCATTAGATCATATATATGAATGGGTGAGATTAAATGAGTGACAATTTTGTAAATTGTGTTATAATCTTATAAAATAAATATATGATGTGGGATATTTATATAAAAACACACAATTTAAATTAAATAAACTCCTTTCATAACTCCCCACCTGTCAATAATGGAAAGAAAATTTTAGGATTTCTCTCAAAAACCCATATCCCCCTAAGTGGCAACAACGTAAACAAAATCCATGGATGATGATAAAAGATTCACTCAAAAATATAAACATAAGTATCTACATTCTACTCATTGTGTTAGGGTTGCAAACGAATCGAACGAACACGAACAAGGTCTTGTTTGTGTTTGTTTGTTAAGAAAATTATGTGTTCACGAACAGTTCATGAACACTTATCGAACGAGATTTTCTGTTCGTGTTTGTTTGTTAAGAAAACACTCATGTTCGTGTTCGTTTGTTAATTTTGTTCATGAACGCACACGAACACAAACGAACATTAATGAACACAAAGAAGTGTTCATGAACGGAAACAAACACACACAAACATATATTAACTTTTGAATAATATTGAATTCACATACATTAAGACATTTTCTAGATCCCCCCAAAATATAATAACCTAATTGTCTGAAAATACTTAGTACTGGAGAAGGGCGTTGGAGGTGGATGGCAGAGGGAGTTGGAGGTGGAGGGCATTAACGCTGGAACGTGGAAACATATAATGAGTTTGGATACAAAAACTAGGTTTATTTATCTCATATAGTCATATATTTACCTCATATATATTATTAATTGGTAAAATAAATAAAAGAACATAAAAAATTATAAAAATTAAAAACCTTAATAAACTATCGAACACAAATGAACATAAACGAACACGTTACCGAACGTTCACGAACATAAACGAACAAACGCGACCTCTCTTCATGTTCGTTCGTTTAACTAAACGAACGGAATTTTTTTTGTGTTTGTTCTATTATCAAACGAATGAACATAAATAAACTTCCCGCCGAACGGCTCATGAATTGTTCGCTGAAGTTCAGTTCGTTTGTAGCCCTACATTGTGTTATTCCCTAAAAAGTTCTTGGTTTTTCACGCCGGTTTCCAACAATGGTAGGCAAGAGGATGAGGTCGTCGGTGTTTGAAAACAATAGGTCTATGGCTGAAAAGAAGTTGATTGCATTGCATGCTGGATTTGGGAAGGGCTTGTTTTACTGATTTTGTGTTAAGGTTTTACTCTGTTCTTCTTGCATTTGTGTTTTCCAATGACTAGATAATATGTTTTAGCTTATTGGAATGTGTGTTTGACGGAAAAGTCATGTTTTATTATTTAGATATGTTTTCAACTTTAGTTTGTTTGCTATCGTGTTTAATGTGTTTATATTTATATTTTAATGTTAAAACACATAGTTAATCCGAATGATGGGTTTGCATGGAAAAGTCGTGTTGTTGTTGTTTGTGTGTTTTACGTTCAACCGAGAGTGTTAAAACACAATGTTCACATTAAAATTAGTGTTTTAGGTTGTTCCTTTTGTGTTTGGTTGTGTTTTATGGTTATATGATAGTGATAATACATAAACTTATTCCCAATGGTAAAAAAAAAAACACAATGTACAAAGAATGTAAATGTGTGGTGACGTTTATGTTGATCTGATAATGCTAAAACACCCTTGATTATTATTTAATATCTATAAAGTGTTGGTGCTCATCAAAATACACTGTTTTTTACATTTGTTTGTATTTTTTGTTTATGTTTTATATACAAAAAACAGTTAGGAGGAGTGAGAGAATAACACACAACTTATTAGATTTGAAATAAAACACACAACTGGTGAAATTATTTGTTCAAAGAATTCGTGGATTTATAAAACAGACTATGAGATTGTAAATATATCAAAGTTAATTAGTTAAGAAATTTTAAATAAAATACCAAACTCCTTCATTATGTGTATTTTTACCTAATTAACCTTGTGACTAATTAAATTGTTGCCACGTGTCATCATATGAAGCCTTCTTATCCTTCTAATAAAAGCTAGCCTTTGTACCCAAACCTCAATTTAGTTACATATATATGTACTTACATAAACACACTTACACATACATACATACTTACATACACTTGAACTTTGATTACCCCAAATTTAATAAGTTCATTGCAAGCATTTTCAACAAATACACATTTACATAATTTCATACATACTTACTTACATGATACATACATGCATACCTATATACACTCAGTCAAAGCATAAACTTGGATTTTCCCAATTTTCATATATGTACACACATACATATACATACTTACTTACATTTACATTAGTACATACACACATTTACATACATACATACATACATACATACATACATACATACATACTTACATGCACACATACATACCTACATACACACATATATACCTACATACACACAATTAAAGCCAAAACTTGCATTTCCCCAATTTTCATATACATACATACATAAATAGATAGATATACATACTTACATACACACATACAAACCTACAAACTTGACGTTCCCCAATTTTCATATACCTACGTACATACATACAAACATAATATACATAGACACATATCAATTATAAAAATTATAATAAATATATATGAATACATACATATAAATTATACAAATTATATACATACATACATACATACATACATCAAATTTTCATGTACCTATATACATACATCTATACAAATTAAAAAAAAAAGTTATAGAGTCAAACCGATAGTGGTGGTGCTCCTGTTTTTGCAGTAGGTAGTTGTAGGATCGATTTGGAGCTTGAATCTGATTAAGTTGAAGATATAAAGATGAACACACACAAAATAATCAATAAAAACCCACCAGATGATTTGTATAAGATGAATACAATAAAGCCCCTCAAAATCTCTAGCATGTGTGTTGTCTCAAAACCCTAATCTAGCATTCTATTTATAGCCCAACCATAATTAGGCTAATTACACTTAGGTCCCTAGGGTTAACAAAATACTAAAACTCTCACTAAACAAGCAAACTATTTTTAAAGTAATAAATATATTTTGTCTAAACAAAATATATTTATTTATCCGTAGCGTCTTTCTCTATCATAACTTGAGCTTCACTCGTCGATCTATTATCCGAATTTCTCGAGTCGCCTTACGTGTTGACTGCGGGTCGTTCGACTTTAATTTTTGTTGACCGAATATTGACTTGTTGACTTTGACTTTGTTGATAACATTAGACTATCAATTTTAAACCCAACAATCTCCCCTTAGTCTAATGTTATCAATCTCTTGTACCATCTTCAGAACTGTCAATCTCTATATACTTTGATCTTCAATCTGGAAAGGTTCAGTCTCAAATACAGTACTCAACAATACTCCCCCTAGACTGATGCTTTCCATATATTGTTTGTTGAAGGTGTTCTTGTTACTTTGTTCTTTGAGTACTCATATCCAACAATCTTTCCCTTTTTGCATGCATCATCTTTTGTTGATCAGGTACAAACTTTTCCAACTCTTTTTAGCTTGAGTGGTTATGAAGATGTAGGAGGAGGATTCCTAACTCGGTGTCTTCTACAAACTTGAGAGAACAAGTGCTTTGGTATGGTATCTTACTCAACTGATGATCGGCCATCATTGCAGCAAATAGTCCAAGAAACCTATCCATAATCACAAACACAACTCCGAATTTTCTTTAGACAAATTCAACATACAGACAAAACCGTATACATCTGTGGTGTGCAATCAGGTAAGTATCTCAAACGGCTTGAGACACAAATAATGTGACATGGAAGACTTAAAAACAACTGTACACAAATAAAGATTTTTTTATTATTTTTTTTTGGATTTTTTGTTTATTTTAATCTTTTTTTTAAACAACCATCAACCTTTGAGATATGGAAGGGATCAGATATGGGATCACACTAACTTGAAAAGCCTAGCCACGTTTCAACTTTCTTGAGGATAGCTACAACCCAAGAACGATTGTCGGTATGTTTGTCCTCTTAAGTCCATGCGTCTCGTCTTTCAACATACGTTTGGTGATGAGATTATCATGGTTTTGGTAATATTGATGAAAATTTTGTGGACCCCACTTGTGCTAGGTATAAGCCTACCAATCCTCAAGGTTTATCGAGATATAATGATGAGAGCTTCAGGTCTATGTTTCCATAAGCAGAGAAGATGATCATTATTTCAATCAGATGATGAGAGCTTCAGGTCTATGTTTCCATAAGCAGAGAAGTTGATCATCTGATTGTTGAGCTATTAATATATATTTGCACGTCACTAACATTGCGTGTCTTTTGGTGCTCACTTGATTTGTTGGCCCCGCATTGGTAGCCTGCACTCTTAGGTGTCTTTTGAATATATATGCATAAAATTTTCTGTGTCTTTTAATCTCTCAACCTATGTATGACCGGACTCAGCTTGTGCAGACCTAAAACACAGTGGGAATCCAGCTTTTCGTGTAGATTTATTATTATTCACCTTATAGCAGTTTACTCAACTTGAAGGCTGAACCTACCTACACATCATTAACTTGTAGTTGTAACGTCCTTCAGATCCTATTCATGTGCAGACATAAACAAGTTAGTTCCTATCATTTCCCATATAAGATCAGGATTATTTGCATTAATCACATCTCATGGCCGAGACTATATTTTCATACTCCCCCTAAACTTTTATTTTTGTACAACCCCCTTTTTTTGTAATTAATTTTTTTTTGTATTTTCTTAAAAAAAATATTTATGAAAAAAAAAGTCTTCCACATCAGACATACATGAACACATATCAGTAAGAAAATGAGTGTGTGACAACGGTGTCAATTGTGCAATCAGGTTAGATACTATAACCAAACCTGTGAGATTTCCGCTCCAAACCTATTCTTGGAACAACCACTGTTACTAACCGTGTTACTAACAGTCCTCCATGGTAGTTCCTGCACTCATGAGTAAATTAATTAGAGAGTGTAACCCAGGCCATCGTGGTCCTGGTTTGTCCTTTTACATCAATGTAACTTCTTGAAACACCATACCTTTTCCCTCATTAGTTTCTTTTTCAACTTTTGTTTTGATTTGCCAAACCTGTTTTGGTTCAAAAAAATTTGTTTGTGAAAGAATTAATTTTTGAAACAATTTTTTGTTTAAAACCTGGAGGAATAGATTGTGGTTTTGATGCTTTGGTCCTTTTAATCTTTGAATCATGTGAAACCATCTTCACATGTGGAGATCTTGATGGAATATGTGTCATCCTAACATTCAAAGATGTGTGCATTTTATCCTTTGATCCAAAGAAGCAATCCGCATTGCCTTTACTGCTTGGATTTTGTCGTTCTGGACATTGCTTGAGCACATGACCTTCTTTACCACACCTAAAGCAAGCCTTGAATGGCTTTTGATGCTTTGTTGTCCCGTGTGAAGCAACTGGAGATGTAGATTGTTTTGAGCTTGATTTGGCTTGTTGAGAAGCTTTGGGTTTTACAACACCTTTTGACTCTCTGATCTTTGACCCCGTGTGATTTCCATTCATCACTGATTCATCATCTAAAGTTGAGCAATCTTCTATAAATAGATCTTCTTCCAGTGAATCTTGATGGACTTGATTTGTAGTGTCAACTCTATTATCAAGTTCTGACACTGAAGTTTCCGAGTCATTTGAGCTTTCCCATTCTCTGGATGAACAAAACTCCGAATCACTTTGTGAATCATCTTTGCATGATGTTGACGGAGTAAACTCTGGAATTTATTCAGTTAAGAACTTTCCAAACCTGTTATTCTCAAGAGCGGGCACAAATACAGGTGGAGCAAAAACAGTTTTATCATCACAAAATGCAGATTTTAAATCAGCACATTCATGCACAATATCATCATGACAAACATCAGAACGTGAGATAGGTTTCTGCCTATCACAAACATTTACCATACCATTCGAATCAACATTAGGTCTAGGTCCAGTACAGTCATCCAAATTTAAAACAGTTTTAGTCTTTTCATTATTCCAAATAAACCAATTAACTGTTGAGTAACTGGCTCCTGGGTGACCCAACCCCAAGGTCTTTCCACCATAACTGTCATCATCTTCAACCTCTGCCTTTTGTGTCACTTCTGCATTGCTTTTAATCATATTAGTACTAGACTCAAGTTTGACACATTCATTTTCACACAGATCATTTTTAGGATGAGGTTTTGGAATTGGTATATACTCGCTTTTTCTCAAGGGTAAAAATAAAGATCTTTCGATCCCATTGTTATCCTTATATCCAATTCCATCTTTAACAAAAGATTTCCTTGAACACTCCACTAGATCAGCTTGAGCCTTCTTGCTTACATTCCATTTGTCCACAATAATTTGAAGATGATTTGTTTCGTTTCTTGATTTTTCTAACTTTTCTGTTAAATCATTTATTAAAAAATCTTTTCTAAGGACAAATTCTTTAAGAGTTTGCATTTCAGCGAGAGTTGCATTTAACTTTTGTTGATATGCCAACTCATTTTCTTTCATTTCATTGTTGATTTGTTGAATATCATCTCTTTCTCTTAAAACTTTTCGATTGTGGGACAAACAGTAAGCAACTGCTGTGACACACCTTGGTGTGCACAGTTTTGTTTTAATTTCAAGAGGAATGCTTTTTACCAGATCCTTCTCCGCATGATCTTTGTTTGATTCCTCATTCACAACTTTACATGTCATGTTGCCTTTTTCTGTCTTGCTGCTTTCAGTCTTTTCAGCAATCAATGTTTCTTCCACAGCTTCCTTCTTACCTTTTTCATCCACATCTTTCTCTTGGCTCACCATGCCCTTGGTACAATTCTTTCCCATAAGATCTTTGTTGTTATCGACTTTTGCAGTTGCAACTTCTTCACCCCAGTCACAGTCGTCCTCAGTCAATGCCTTTGGTGCTTGCATTTTAGCAGCCTCATTTTCGTCAGTTACTGCCACTAATCCTTTTGTAGGCTTGATCTCATTTCCCGAATTTGCTGAGAGATTATGAAGAGTCCCAGCTGAAATAGAGGATGGATTGGAGCTTCTCATGCTTATTGGAGCAGTGAAAGCCATGTTTCTAGATATTAATGTTGGTGGACTTGATATTGGAACGTAACCGACTTGATTCATCTATCCCTTTGTGACATCATTTTCAAATGACTTTAAGGAATTTATCACATCTGACAAAGTCATTGGACAAATCATAAAGTCCTCTCTGACTGTCATGAATTTCAAGCTCCATTCCTTTGGGAGTGAATTGAACAACTTCTTGATTGAATTGCGGTTGTTAACAGGAATCCCGACTTTCTTCATCTTTGTGAGCATATTCATGAAACGATCGATGTGACTGCTTAAACTTTCACCATGAATACTTCCAAACATGTCATACTCCTTTTGAACCATGTCTTGCTTCTTCTGAATCATGTCCTGATTTCCTTCATAGTAGTCACACAAGGCATACCACAGAGACTGAGCAGTGGTATACTCTTCGAACATATTAAAAACATCATTCGACAGAGCCTTGGTAAGAGCATCGTAGGCTTTGTGATCACGTTGAATCAACTGCTTGTTAAGGTCTGTATAAGTAGTTGGATTAGTGTTGAACACCTCTCCCGCCTCTGTGGTCCTCATTGGGAGGTGTGGTCCGAGTTGAACTGAGATCCATTGGGTGAAATCATTCACATAATAGAAGGCTTTCATACGGTTCTTCCAGGTTCCATAATATTGTGCACCCATTAACTTAGGGATTCGAGTTATGGTTCCAGTTTCCAGTTCAGCTTGGGTTATAGGATTCATGGTTAAGTTGTTATTGTTACCAGCCATTGATTAAAGTTGGTTTTAAGATTGATGTTTTGATTTTTGAGTTTTAAAGTCCAATACTAAGTCCATGTCCTTAAGTGCGCAGTCCTTAAGTGCGCGGATTTAAGTATGCAGAATTTAAGTATGCAGAATTTAAGTATGCAGATTTTATGTATGCAGAATTTAAGTATGCAGAACTTAAGTATGCAGATTTAAGTATGCAGAATTTAAGTATGCAGAATTTAAGTATGCAGATTTTAAGTATGCAGAATTTAAGTATGCAGATTTAACGGTTTGTTGATCTGATGGCACAAGAAATTTCGGGCAGAATAACGACTAGAACACATGAATAAGTACACTGTGATAAAGCCACAGAAGGCTAAATCACTGTCTCCTAAAGTTTCCTTTGGTAAGTGCATAGAAACTCACACAAATCGGAATGCAGCAACCTGAAACAATAGCAAGTACACGGTCAATCCCTTGTCTCCTGATAAGTGCGTAGTCTTTGACAAGTACACAAATAACTAGGGTTTCCTTGGTAAGTGAACAGAAACCCTAGATTAGTACACAAGGACTACACAATTTTCAGTAAGTACGCAGAGAAGTAGGAATTTCTGATTAAGTGCGCAGAAACCCTAGTTAAGTGCGCAGAGACACAGAACAAGAAATAAGTACGCAACTTATGAGTTAAGTGCGCACATCAATACTTGAGTTAAGTGCACAGAACAAGAAATAAGTATGCAGAATAAGAAACAAGCGCACAACTTATGAGTTAAGTGCGCAAATAAGTATGCAGAATAAGAAACAAGCGCGCAATTTATGAGTTAAGTGCGCAAATAAGTATGCAACTTATGAGTTAAGTGCACACAACAAGAAATAAGTATGCAGCTTATGAGTTAAGTGCACACAACAAGAAATAAGTATGCAGCTTATGAAATAAGTGCGCAGTTTGATGAAATAAGTGAACAGTTTGATGAAAAACCCAAAATTTTAAACAATCTATAAAATCTTCAACAGAAATCAGATTAAACGACGAATTTGTAGATGGTTAAATCCCAAATTCGAGTACCAAGCTCTGATACCAAATTGTAGGATCGATTTGTAGCTTGAATCTGATTAAGTTGAAGATATAAAGATCAACACACACAAAATAATCAATAAAAACCCACTAGATGATTTGTATAAGATGAATACAATAAAGCCCCTTAAAATCTCTAGCATGTGTGTTGCCTCAAAACCCTAATCTAGCATTCTATTTATAGCCCAACCATAATTAGGCTAATTACACTTAGGTCTCTAGGGTTAACAAAATACTAAAACTGAAAAATTGTAGGATCGATTTGGAGCTTGAATCTGATTAAGTTGAAGATATAAAGATGAACACACATGCTAGAGATTTTGAGGGTCTTTATTGTATTCATCTTATACAAATCATCTAGTGGGTTTTTATTGATTATTTTGTGTGTGTTCATCTTTATATCTTCAACTTAATCAGATTCAAGCTCCAAATCGATCCTACAATTTTTTTTTTTGAACAAAAAAACATAATTCCATTACTGATATAACATTGAAACACCATGGAAATATAAGTTAAGTGCGCACCAATAATCTTATGCTATGTAAGATCACCAAAAACCCTGACCCTAATGAGCAGCACATGCATTCTATATATAGGAGAAGTCTGATGGTCCTGCGCACTTAACATAAGTGCGCAGGGCCCGTGTCTAAGTGCGCAGCCCACTAGGGTTTGCATATAAACTATCTTAACTACATATTCAGCCCCTTGACTTACAAAACTACATTATAAGCTATCAAAAGTCTTCGTTCTAGTAACTGTGGTCTCAACTAAACCCAACAATACTCCCCCTAGACCACAGCTACCAGTTCTTCCTCTCTCTTAATCAATCAACACGTCGCTTGTCTCCCTCTCTTCTCTTTCTCCCTGTTCCGGGGGATCTTGAATGAAAACAGCAGCAAGATCTTCTTCGATGATAGGTGGTTCTTGAATAGTTTCTGCAGCGGGTTCTTCTTGAGCGGGTGGTTCTGGATCAGATACTGATGCAGGTTCTTGAGTAGACACCTCTGGAGCAGTTTCAGCTTCAGCTTGAGTTTCTTCTGCAGCAGCAGCTTTAGCAGCTTTTTCTTTTGCAGCTTTCTCATTCCGTTCTTTAGCAATATCTGTTGCATTGATCATGTCCACTATATCTAGCAGCTCTTGCTTCCACTTCATAGCACGATCGACTGCTCTTCTGAATAATACAGCTTCCTCAAAAAGTACATTTCCCGCTCCCACATTGATTTGGTTTGCAAATAACATATTCAAGTCGGACAGATTAAGAGCGAAGACATCTACTGGATCAAGAATTCTCATAATCTCTGCATCATCCTTGGACTTGATCACTGCTTCACCAGTCAGACTGTCATAGAACCATTTCTTGAAATCTTTTAACATGACTGGAAGATCTTGACGTATCGGAACCCTAGTGACGACCTTGGGAGGATCTATCACATAGGTAATCCTACCTTCTCCAGTAGCAGGATCAATTCTTTTCTTTGAGATTCGACGTCTCGGTTTTTGGGGCTTGAAAACCTGGAAGTCATTGTCACATTCTTTTTCAATCAATCTTGCAAGCATGGTTCCAATGGAGTTGTTGGTATGATTGATGAAGGGTGCTCTGTTTAGTTCCCTGATATCCCAGCGAGGGAGAGATTTCAGATCAGTTTGACCTGTGAAGTATTGAATGACTCCCCCTCGTCGCTTGATCACGAACAATCTCTTCAATTCATCGTACTTCCACGAAATGATCTTTTCTTGGTGTGCTTTTTTTTTGGGAGTTAAGATTAGATCCTTGAACTAACAAATCAAAAACCCATTGTTCGATTGATCAAATTCAAATCCAGTTACATACATGTATCATCATCATCATCATCCGTTCAATCAAACTCAAAACATGACTGCTTAGTGAAGGTATTTACATACCAAATTGTAGGATCGATTTGGAGCTTGAATCTGATTAAGTTGAAGATATAAAGATGAACACACATGCTAGAGATTTTGAGGGGCTTTATTGTATTCATCTTATACAAATCATCTAGTGGGTTTTTATTGATTATTTTGTGTGTGTTCATCTTTATATCTTTAACTTAATCAGATTCAAGCTCCAAATCGATCCTACAGTGATGGTAGCAGTGAGATACTCCGGTGGTGGTGGTGCTCTTGTTTACAGTTTAGAAAAAAAATACAAACACACATACATTACATATACATACAAAAATTAAGCAAACCTAAAGGGTGGTGGCTAAAACTAGGGAGCCGAGGACGGGTTGGACAGTGGTCGGAGTCAGGATAGGAGGAGAAGGAAGGAGAATAGAAGGTATAACTGGGGGAGAAGAGGTTTTCCCGGTTTAATACATTTCAAAAGAAATAGCGCTGATATGTCGTCGGTAAAGGCATCATTGCTATTGCTCCATATACTATTAAATCCCACAGACAAATCATCCCATTGATTAACGGCCCTGAACGCTTCAATTATCTTTGCCCGAATCAATGGTTATTAGTGGTGACATCTTGGCTATCGCCGCTAAAGGTAACATTTCTAGTAGTGTCGTCGCATCAACCCTCCACCCCCTTCGTCCCAACCCAACACAAACTATATATGTTTTTTTGCCAAAACTTTTTTTTTTTACCAAGTGTGGGGCGTTTTCACACTAATCATACTTTCTAAGGGGTGGTATTTGCCATGTAAGTATAAAAGTAAAGTAAAAAATGTTTTTCTTTTTGTTTCTTTCCTTTTTTTTAGAAGTGTAAGAAAAAATACAAGCCTTTGATTTTGGAATTGGATAGTGGAGATTAAATGAAGGTCGAAAGTTTAAGGGAAATCTCGATTGAATTGGGTGGAAGAATATTATATTCTTTCTGTCACCTTATGTACATGGCATATGCATATTCTCCCCATTTTTTAAACATCTGCAACTTTCTCATACGTCAAAACATTTAAAAAAATACACCATAATAATAAATGTTTTTATTTAATTTTCCCTACAAGTATGATATGACAATCAGAAGAAAATGACGTTTTAAGTGTGTTTTTGTTCACGGTGAAATACAATCTGCATGAAAAACACAATAACAAGAACTAAAAAACCCTAAAAAGCCATTTACATAAATTAAAAAAACACATTAAACGAGACCAAAAAAACACAATGAACAGACCAATAACATAATTGACAGAAGAAAAAATACAATGCACAATACAAAAAACACCATATTCAGAATAAAAACACAATATGTAGAAAAAACAGAATGAACAAGACTAAAACCACAACGAACGGACCAATAATGCAATGAACATAACAAAAAATCACAAAGCACGGTAAAAAAACACAATCTACAGAAAAAATCACAATGACCAGAATAAGTAACATCATGAACAAAAAACGCACTTAAAAACGTCATTTTTTCTGGTTTTTAAAGTTATGGATTGGGGGTATGTATTTGTCGTGCACATGAAGTGAGGGAAAGACACCATTACTATAATATCATTCCATTCAAATGGTAGAATTATGTACATGTAGGGCTGCAAACGAACTGAACTTTCAGCGAACAGTTCATCAATCATTTGGCAGGAAGTTTGTTTATGTTCGTTCGTTTAACAAATGAACGAACACGATCATGTTTGTTTATGTTAAACAAAAGAACATGAACAAAGGTCGTGTTATTCATTTATGTTCGTGAACGTTTGGTACATGTTCGGTTATGTTCGATAGTTTAATAGGGTTTTTCATTTTTGTAATTTATTTTGATATTATTTTATTTTTATTTATTTTAAACAAATAATTTATATGAGGTAAATACATGTATGTGAATTTTACCTTTTCAAAAGATAACATGTCTGTTTGTGTTTGTTTCTATTCATGAAAACTTCTTTTTGTTCGTTAGTGTTCATGAACACTTGTTTGTGTTCATGAATGTCAATTTGTGTTCGTGTGCGTTTATGTACAAAATTAACAAACGAATATGAACACAAGAGTTTTATTAACAAACGAACACGAATGGAAAATTTCATTTGATAAGTGTTCGTGAACACATTTATTTCATTAACAAACAATCACGAATAATTTTTCATGTTTGTTCAGTTTGTTTGCAGCCCTATATCTATCTCTAAACTTTATATAGATTCCTACCATTTGTAGGATTTTAATCATTTTTATAGTTATTTTAAAGGATATAAAAGTTAATTTTTCTTTTAGGGTAATTTACTACTAACATATATGTGGATATATATTTTGAAAATTATTCTTTTTTTTTTTTTTTTTTTTTTTTTTTAAAATTTAGCCAACTTATATTGTGACCCTACACTCTCCATCATTAGTATCATCTATACATTATTTTAAATAATATTGCAATAAAAATCATAAATTATTGCTCTAACAAGATTGAGGAACATGGAATTTTGGATTAAAAAAAATAAAATAGAGAAGAAAACAAACGTCTAATTGAGTTAGTGGGTCACTGGTGCGCCGGTCAACAAATTCTCAAATAATATTTTATAATTTCTTATCAAACAGTTAAATTTTAAAAACGATTAATAATAAGCAAATGCTTGAAATACATATTATAGTAATACATTCATCCTCGAGACGTCGACTAATACACCAAAATGAATGAATAATCAAATTGCACTACATAGTAATACTCTAGATGAAAAAATGGCAAAATAACATAGTAGACGATATAGATTTAGAAGAAACATGAAACGATGTTTGTGTAAAACAAGTAACATTCTACCCTTGTCATACGTGCTTAGAGAGTGTTTGGGATTAAATTTGGAAATACAAAAGTGTTTTTGGTTAAAAGTGCTTATTAGCTTATGACTTTTTTAAAAATAGTTTTTTAAAAAAAGTGTTTGGATTAGCTTTTAGGACGAGACACGTCAAAAAGTCAATAGATTGTCTTTTCTTTAAGTGTTTCGCTTAACTTATTGTGAATATTGGTTGTATGGGTGGTAGATTTGCAATTTTTTTCCAAAAGTTAAAAGCCAAAAGCTAGGATTTCTAACTTCTCAAAAACAGTTTTTCAACCCTTAAAAGCCAAAAGCTAAAAGTTAAAAAGTGCTTACAAACAGCTTATTAACTTATTGGCTTTTTAGAAAAACTAATAAATCAATAAGTTGTTTTCAAACTCAGTCACAAACACCCTCTTAATTTTGTCTTCACAAATATGGTCGCATTATGCTATGCGAGTTTTAATTATGATTCATTCAAGAGTGTTACTAAATTTACCCTCATTCTCTTATAAATTTATGGTCAAATTGTGCTGTGTAAAGCACATTAGAAGGGTGAGAATGATAAAAAAAACACAATACATCACAAAATATAATACAATTGGTCATAAAATATAACACAATATCAAGAAATATAGCAAATGTGGAGGAAAAAAGACCCAATGACTCACAAAAATAACGTTATCTGACGAAAAAAAGACAATGATACAACACAAATTATAAAAACTACAAGCTAAAAGTACCAAAAAAACGTAAACCTAAAAACTAAGATCGTAAATTTCAATGAGATGGTTGCAATGTCGCTTAAATTAGTGTCCGTTTGATACCTTTCATATGGTTTCCTATCTTTTTAACCCACAAATTTAAGAGTAGGACACATCATTAAAAACTATTTTTTCTCTCACATAAGTAGAGTATGTTCACTAAGGGACATATATATGTATAGTTAGACAACCTATATTTTATAATCGAATTATTTAATTATATACCATACTTAAGTATAACATTTCAGAAATTTAATTAAACTAGTCGGAAGCCCGCACGATAAACGGAGTACAAATCACTCAAAAAACTCCGTCAATCCATGGTTTCATGACCATTTTGTCATTCCAATATGTACAATATTATCAATGCGTAAACAAATTTACTCCTTTTTAAAAACCCTTTTGACCCGATCCAATTTGCCCAACCTAGGATTAACACGACAAAAGTATCAAAGGCATTTTAAATCGTAAATAAAGTGCAATCTTGTAAAGAGATGCTATTTTGTATTGAAGTGTTAATTTAGAGAACTTTTAGGCATATTTTAGAAATAGCAAATTCGTCACTAAAAGATAAAGAATTAAGATCAATCACATAATTAATTAAAATTTATTGTACCAATCGATGAAATTACATACATTTGTTCCAATAACTTTTGTAATGCTAAAATCCAAAATATATGATTAATAAAAGGAAAGTTTTCAAATGATGAGATCTAAAAACAAAAGCGATGTATAAGTTTAATTGATTTATAGGGGACATCGCAATGTAATATATAGTCAAGGAGAGTTGGATGCACTACAATTTTACATAAAAGAATAAGGGGTTGTTTGGTTGATTAAGTGATGAATCATTAAGATGGTCTGAATGGTTAAGAGGCTCTGAATGGTTAAGAGCTGAATCATTCAGCATTCCTTATTGGCTTAATGATTCAGCACTTAATCATTCCATTCAGATGTTGAAACAAACAATTTGAATGCTGAATGATTCAGACCTGAATGGTTAAGTATGCAAAAACACCAGCAATTGTATTAATTAATTAACAACACTTTTTCTTTGCAATAGAAAAAACCATGTTATTGTAGTTAGATACGTATCTTTTCCAACATGAATTCGAAACTAATAATATAATTGCTCACCTTAACATTATCATCCTTCTTAGTTCGCCTCAACTTGGTCCTTATCAACCTGAACCTGTTTCAAGAGAAACTAATAAGCTTTATACACATCTACTAATAATAAATTAATTCCTCAAAAGTAATTATTAAACTAAATCAACAACGCTATATATGTCAAGGGGAAAGCGTTATGCTTTAACACAATTTTAATTTCACATATTCATTTACTTACAACCCAATAATGGAGGTAACCGATGTTCAATCCTTCCATACTATTCCACACCTCACAAAGCAAGGACTAATGTTGTTTCCATGTAAATACAACTTGAAGCTCCTAAATGCAAACATAAATAATCAAATGTCACCAAGTGTCACGATTTTCACCCTCCAAATCGCACAGAAAAGGATAACAGTTTTCACGGTATCGTTGCCTGAACCAAACAGTGATGATTCAGATCTTTGGTTGCTGCAAAGGTCATGAATGTTGTCAGCAATATTTCCAAATAGAAGTAGCAAAGAACAATTTAAACTAATGAATCTAAAAGATAGCATCTACGGAGAAAGATCTACTCAAGATGGGGAGGCGATAAAAGGAGACACAAATGATGGTTTTATGGTTGAGCCAAGAATCAGTTATGGTTGTGACTTAAAGACCCTTGATGATCATAACTGTTTTGGTCAAAAATTACCTACTAGAAATAATTTTGTTTTCCAAATTAGTTAAAGTGAGGTAGAGTGCTAAATGTGTAAAAGATGCTAAAAACTTAGTGTTATTTTCAAGATGACAGTTTATAATGAAAAAATAATAACAATATGACAACTATGCTCATGATGGCAAAGAATGAGTTCAGGATGACAGTTATATCCTGAAGATGTAACTATCAGATAGAAAGGTGAATTAAGCAAAAATAGATGATTGTATGTGTAATGCAATAAAGGAACGCCACTCGATATGATCGCCGGCACAAAACCTCGGGAGGAGTCTAGGCCCCTACCTTGTTTGTTAATATTAAAATGGTAAAAAGTGTTACAACTTTGGACGTATGATGAACAAACTAAGGTTACAAATGTGTAGTGTTGTGTGTGTAGAGAGAGACTATCAAGTGTATTTCAGCTAGTATCAGGTGTTCGATAATGTGTAAGTGTCCTATTTTTGTTCATCATGCTCCTATATATAGTTACACGAAAGTAAATAATGAATCCCATGATATCCGCCGTCTTTAATGATCTTGTGGACTGTTTCAGGTGACCGTTGAGGGTGTTTCAATTGATATGGACGTTGGATAACAGTTTCCACCTTTTTCTCCTAGCATTCATCACTTTGGCGGTTACACTTTGACTCATTCTTCAAGCTTATACGCATACAACTCCTGCATCCTTGACATCTTTGACTTAGCAAGACTTTGTAGCCGTTGAAGGGGAGTTACAAGTCTTACTCATGCATTAATCACACCTGCAATAACATTAGAACAAGATAATTCGTTAGTCTATCCTCAGAATGTACAAATGCCAGAATGTTGTTACATCCTGAAGTCTGCTTAGTCCTTCACCATCCTGAGGATGTCACATAGAATATTTAAGGTAAATCCATCCTGAGGATTTTACCACCAACAATTGCCGCCAAAAATATATTACCGTTAATATCTAACGGTAAAAGTATTTTTAATCCTTGATCCTCATCTGATATCTTTGATGGGACGTCTGTCAGGATTTTAACGACTACTTTCTCGGCTATAATCAAGTGGTGACCGTTACATGATATCACTTCCTGCCATCTATATCTAGGTCCTCCTTCTTTCTTTATAATCACCTCTGCTTTTCAAAGAAGGTAATCTCTATATTTTCTTTCTCTTTTCTTCTTTCAACCCTGCATAATTTTTCAAAATTTCAGAGGATGGGTAAGAAAACGACAAGAGCTTTTGGGAGTGTAGGAGTCTCGAATGACTTCGTTCCCCAAAACTTGTTAAGCCATCCTGAACAGGAAGTCTGTTCTTTTGATGAAAAGGACATTCAAGCTCTGAAAGATTCAGGGGTCTTCCCTGGTTCTGCTGAGTTGCGTCCTTATGACCCAAGTGCAAAAACTAATTTTGCATCTTCTATATGGGTCTGTTTTCTGTATCTTCCCTTTCAGTTGGGTTTAAAGTATCCATTTCCCCCATTCATCCAGGATTTCTTTGATACAACCGGGATGGCTTATGCCCAAGCCATGCCGGAAATCTGGAGGATTTTCATGGTTTGAAACAAGATTATTGAGAACCATTGTGTCTATCTTCGTATAGGGGATCTGTCTCATGTGTACAAGTTGAAAACACACGGTTCAAGCCGTTATGTTCTTCAGCTTATCCACAAAGAACCTCCTTTCCTGTTTAACGTTGTCAAGTCTGAAAGGTCCTGGAAGTCAAAATTCTTTTTTGTGAAGAGGGACTCTATTCCCTTTGGGGATGAGATCCCTATGTCTTGGTTAAAGAGAGGTAAAGGTTTTTATAGGATGTTATAGTTTTATGAAAAATTTCTATAGTCATATCCTGAGGATATTACTAATATTTTGAAAAACTTTCATGTTTTACAGGTGCTTCTTTTACAAAATTTGCTTCTCCCTTGAACGACGCTTACCTCAAGTATGAAGCTGTACTCAACTTACCTGTTATGCTAGAACTTTTGAAGCAGAAGAGAGTCGTAAACCCAGCCAAGCCACTGAGATGTCTGGTGAGTGTTACCTGTTACATCCTGAGGATGTTTTTATTTATTATTGTCTAACCCTGTATTTTTCTTTTTGTAGCAAAAAAGTCTGCTTCGTTTAATCTGGATGATATTGATATCCACGATGTTATGGTTACCAAGATCACTTCACCATCCAACTCCAAAATGATCAGCCCTCCACCTAATCTCCCCAAGTCAAAGATTGCTACCTCCTCTAAGAAGAGGAAGACCACTGCTGGTCCTGCCTTTGCCCAGGAAACTACTCCTTTTGAGGATCTTAGCTTTGAGGATGTTCTCAGCAAGATTTCTCAATTTACTCTCCAGGTACATTGCTATCCTAAGGATGGTAAAAAAAATTGTAAAGTAAATGGTAAAGTTAGGTTTCTTACCTGTTCCTTTTTAGGGGCATGAACATCTTCTTAAGTCCATGGAAGGAGTCAAGAAGGAGCTTAACGACACCCAGTCTATGCTTGAAGATGTGAGAAGGATTGCTCATGATAAGGGAAAATATTTTGAGAAGAAGCTAGGTGAAGTGGAGGCTGAACTGAAGCAGATGAAATCCAAACATCCCCAGATGGTGTTGGATCATGACAAGGAGATGGAGGAGTATAAGCAGGGTTTGATGAAGTCTGCCACTATTTCCGTTATGCAGGCAAGGTTAAAGATTGCCCTGCAAGCTGAAGATCCCACCTTTGATCACGAGGAGTGGGATGTTGATGGCTAGCAGAAAAAGCTTAAGAGCCTGAACGGCGACAATCAATAATCACCATTCGATGAAATTTAAACCGGTGATATCCTAACATATAATTATAATCATTCGATCAAGACAATAGTTAGTCCAAAATATCCATACAACTTCATCTCTAAATTAACGTCGTTGATCATATTACGGTTTATTCGCCGCAACAATAACATCCGTCTGTGAATAGAAATGTGTTCTGGTTTTATTTCAGTCTTTTTAGTTTCATGACCATGATATTCTATGGAGGGTGTTGAATGCCGATTGTTAACTATTCATATGATTTCAGAAGACAATCTCGCCTCATGCAACTGCTAATCGATTAAATCATGTATTCATCTTAATTACCCCTTATTTAGATCTATTTCATAGTTTTCTATTTAAATTTTGTGCCTATTTATATTTTCGTGGATATACATTTTTACTATATATTTCGTAGGGCTTGAAATGATTTTGTCATGCGAATGGCATTCACATGTTTTACCCAACATATTTCTAATGATTTATAAGAACTATCATCTTGTTGATGTATATGATTTATTGCTTATAGTATAAAATAATTTTTTTGACCAAAATTAAAGTTTTAACACTCTTGAATTGGGATTTAATACAATCTAAAATTTGAAGGCTTTTAAGGGATTGCTTGATTCAGCAAAATATAATAATTATATATAGTGAATAACAAACCAAACCTAATTATTAATTTGATCTTTACAAAGTGGTATTTTTTCTTTCATAGTTTTTTGTTCTAATAGTGTATACATTTTTAGTCCTTTACGTTGTTTATTTTTTGGTTCATGTCGATTTTCAGAGATATTTTAATTATACCTATAGTTATTTTTAAGTAAACATCTAAATCACATCTTGATACATACACATGCATATACTCACACACATTTTATAGACACACACAACATACAATTCATTACACACATGATTTTTGTTAAACAAATTTAGAGACCCATAGATTCTACAAATTATTACAACTAGATAGATCAACTAAACGTATAATCTCTAGATTAACATACTTAAAAACACGATAAAATGTAGAATTTTTATGATGATTAAACGGGGACAACTTATCGTTAGATATCTGACTCATCACTAAGGTATGAAATCTATAGTTATCTATTTGTAGCGTAATGTTATATTTTCGGTTCATGTCGATTTTCAGAGATATTTTAATTATACATATAGTTATTTTTAAGTAAACCTCAAAATCACATCTTGATACATACACATGCATATACTCACACACATTTTATAGACACACACAACATACAATTCGGTGATGTTTATAAAAATATTTTCAAAACTTTTGATTTAGATTAATTATATATTCGCGCATAACATCGAAGTATCAACTACACAATTATACTTATACTTATAAATTGTCCACCCCGCTGCATCGCGCGGGCTCCCCACTAGTAGTTATTAGTATTTTTTTTTTCATATTCTTATAACTTGATGTATTTTTATAATAATTTCCTTTCTATGATCATACAAATCTTACGCTTCAACTGTTACAAAGAAAACGAAAAAGAATTAAAACTATTCAATAATCTTAATATCAAGTATTGCAAAATGAATGTGATCATAATGTATATAAAAAATTATTCAAATTAATATTCATGTGGAAAGACAATGTTGCCCCCTTACTAACTTTATTAAGTTATTGTACCATAAGCTTAAAATGTAATATTTACTTATATTTGGTTGGAATCATTCCCAAATGCTTTATAATATAGTGTATAGCTAATTTATACGAGTAATATATATTAGCAATGAACATAATGGAAAGTAAGTGTGTTTAAAGTGATTATAGCAAGAATCATAAACAGATGGTTAAATTAATATCTATCTATATATATAAAAGAAAACGTATATGCTGACGTGACGTGCAATGGAGGCCTCAACCTCCCCTTAAGAGTGTCACATGTCATCATAATTGAAATATTTTAGTGTTTTTGAATTACTTTCTTTTTTAATTAAAAAAATATAAACATAAAACCCTAAATTCTCAATTACTAAAATTAAATTGAGTTATTTTAGGAAAAAAGAATTTAAATTTTTCTCTCTCATGTTTCTTCCCATAATTTTTAAACGTTTATATCTTTTATACACGGGATTTTTTAAAGAAGAAAATTACACCAAATTAACGAGCGTTTTATTATCTTTCCAACGAGTACCATAGTGCTATATAAAAAACGGAGAAAAAATCGACTATTTTTTGTGGGGTTTCGTTTATACAGGAAAAAAAACACACAAAGTGTTCTTGTTATTCATTAATCATGTTTTTTCTTTTAAACCAGGTTCTAATCTACGATGTTGAAAATCAGCCCAATCGCCATGTTATCATTGGAATTTTACTAGGTATACTTCATCAAGAGAAGTTGAGAGAACGAATCGCGCAACACTGCAACACATGGTGTCACCTTATAGCAAGGTTGTTTTTTTATTTAATTAATTACAAGAGTAATAATTATAACTATTAGTATTAGTATTATTAGAATGGTTATATTTTTCAACCCCGGGACGCTCCCGGGAAGAATTGATAGTTCTTGATTATGCCACATGGCATAATGAGATGCATTGGTTACAACTTCAAACTTAAGTGTTTGTTTAGTTGATTAGGTTAGGAATTATAAGAGCCATTAGAATGTGAGAAATTAGAGAGATGTAATGAGTTTTTGAATAGTTGTAGCTTGCATAAGTGATTATTTAGATGATTACTGATTAGGTTTTAGATTAGAGAATATGAGTTATTACTTATTAGAATACTATGAAAATGCAATGATGAGAGATTTTGTGGTTAGTTAACTTAAGCCATTTTCAATAGGTTATCACGTAAAATTAGATTTTTCAACCCCGGGACCCTCCCGGGGTAATCAGCTAGTTTTGTTATACAAATAGACAATCATTAGCATGTTACGTGATTATAATCCATTACGTGATTACAAGATTGTGTTTATGTTTAAACAATATCTCAACCTAGCAGTTATTTAACATGTGTCAAACTTCATATCCCTACATGAGCCAGTCCTAACTCTAAAACCTATATTGTTGGATATGTCTTATATTGGTCTTAAACCATCCCACATTGTAACAAACTACATTCAACTATTCAAGCATAATACAACAATTTAATGTGATAAAAAACAACTAAAACCAAACAACAATATTGTTAAGGTTAACCTATTTTCGAGTGCGTGATACAGTTTTTAATCATATGTTTTTTCCTCCCCTTCAAAACTCCAATATCCATGAACCAAGTAAAGCAATAAACCTTGATCGATGAAAACATATATACCACTAAGTTAAATCAGTGAAATTCAAATAAAAAAAAGTAAAAAACTATATGAATTTACAATAAATTAAAAGATTAAGAAGAAGAAAAACATATCTAATTGATTGATTACACTGTGTGTACAGAACATACTTTTATTAAAGAAAAAAACAGAGAGTAAGGATTAATGGAGTACCAAATGTTATTGCTTTACTTTTTATATAATGTTATGTTTGCTTGATTTAAAAGCAATAATGAGTGGTTTAACTGAAATAATTGAGAGTTAGAAGCAATTAAAGGGTGGTGACCTGTAATACCCTACCCATAATACGGGTAATTATACGATAGTATACTTGGTTTGTACTTGGAAAGCTAAAGAATTTCATAGTTTACTTTAACACATTAACATCCACAAAGCGACATTGATTAGTACAAACATCCTAAATTATAGTTACGGCTTAGCATATTACAAAATAACCAAGTATCTTCATAAGTTTATCTGTAACACCCTGCCCCTCTCATCACCAATATTGTCCACCTTGCCCATCTAGAGCTCACGGATTTGTTTTTGGTTGCCCAAGTGGAGACTTCCCAGGAGGTCACCCATCCTGAAATTTCTCCCACCTGAGCACGCTTAACTATGGAGTTCTCCTCTCATCCACTAACATTAAGCCCCAAAACGCGTTGGCGATTTAAGAGGCAAGACATTACTTATGAACCAAGGATCTCTCCTGGCCACGGCCGATATGGGATTTTCCTGGGGTGTCTCATTCACCCCCTGTTAGAGTCTCATCGTCTCTGATGAGGTGTGTTCCTGGGTGTCACATTCCCCCCTGTTAGAGTCTCATCGTCCCTGATGAGGTGTGCACCCACCATCCCGAACGGCACAGGAGTGGCTCTGATACCATCTGTAACACCCTGCCCCTCTCATCACCAATATTGTCCGCTTTGCCCATCTAGAACTCACGGATTTGATTTTGGTTGCCCAAGTGGAGACTTCCCAGGAGGTCACCCATCCTGAAATTTCTCCCACCTGAGCACGCTTAACTATGGAGTTCTCCTCTCATCCACTAACATTAAGCCCCAAAACGCGTTGGTGATTTAAGAGGCAAGACATTACTTATGAACCAAGGATCTCTCCTGGCCACGGCCGATGTAGGATTTTCCTGGGGTGTCACATTCACCCCTTGTTAGAGTCTCATCGTCCCTGATGAGGTGTGTTCCTGGGTGTCACATTATCAAAACATTGCGGAAACGGACGAGTTAAGCATGTTCGGTTCTTCAAATAAGCCTCGATCATCATTCGGTTCATGTAGCTGAGTACCTAAGGGTTTATCACAGTTAGACAAACCATAAATATGTTATTATGATTGAATTTATATGCAAAATAAAAAAAAATGAATTTTTGGTTGATTTGGCGTATCCTACGCTAATGGCGTAGGGAGAGGGCATCTGGTGGCGTAGGGCAGAAGAAATCAGCGTAGGCACTCTGACGTTGGCGTATCCTACGCCATTGGCGTAGGCATTTGGCGTAAACAACTCCAAAAGTGGTGTAGGCTACACCAAATCCTGACAAGGTGCAAAATGTTTTAGCACCAAGCTGCCCCTTTTGGGTCAGTCTAAAACTACTCCCGGGGCTTCCCGGAAAGCGTTTAATGGTTCCCATGTGATCAACTAACATGGTTAAAGGTAGTTTTATATTCCTTCTTCGATTTCTAACTTGCAAACCACCATTTATCTGCTCACCTTTAGGCTACCCCAAGTAGTTTTGCACATATCTTAATTATAAGAAAATTATAGTTTCCAAGTTCTAGTTATGGTTTTTACCACTTGTCAAGTCCTAAATTTACTAGAGAACTTCATGCCCAAGTCATTTATGCCGTGTTTTGCGGTGCCTCGTGTCCATGGGCACATGTTCCATTTCTCTTGGTCTCGTTCGCTCGGCCTCTATGACTTGTGACATGGGTTTTCATTCAATCTTTTCTATCCCTTGGAAACCACCAAAGACATCTTTTACCATTGACACGACTAAAGTTATCATCCGTTATTAAGAATACATGTATTTATTTATAACAACTCGTAGATATAACTTACTTTAGCCCGCGCCCCTTTTTTTTGTTTCTAGACTAGCTTGTGATTTTTAACATAGAGTCCACAAATATACTCAAGCAACTAACGAAAGCGATGTTGGCATAATGTTGACCCTTAGGTGCTTTTCTAACTAGTGTTATACCCAATTGACCCGTTAGCCTAATTGGGACATTAACAACCTTCATCTAAGGCCATTTTCTATGAATTATGATTCTCGTTTAGGCTTCTTTTGTGACACTCCAATGGATAGTTTCAGGTATACATACAAAGGTATAACTAAACATGTAAATATACTACAAATATATGGAGATTTAAGCCATTGAGTGACTTACCTTATGCGTGCTTCCTCTTTACCTCAACCCGAGACTCCTTGGCTATCTAAAGCCTCTTGTATCCGCACCTATGAGGTGAATGATCACTTAGGTTGTTAGAACCTCATCTTTACTTGTCTACACGCATTTTTGGTCGTGTTTCACCAATATACAAGTTTTCACAAATTATTTATGCCCAAATGAAATTGAGTTTCATTGAGGCATTTTATCAAACACTTGGTAGGTGTGATTTTCCTAGCTTTAATTTTAAGACTTGGGGACCTCATGGATCCATCCTTAACCAAGATTAACATGTCCAGTATGTAAATTAACCCTCTAATTAGAGATTGACATGTAAAACATACATTTGGTGATACCACCTATCCTCTTAGAAGGGGTTCCCATCTTTATGACTAAACCCACTTCTACATATTCAAGCTTCAATACAAACCCTTTTTGTTAAAGCAAAGTATCACATTGATTTAACCAAATTAAGTGTGTTTATGGTCCCTTAACCCAAGGTGAACCATTATAAATCATCAATTTCACGAATTATAACAACCCATGATTTTCATCATAATAAAATTAGCCAAATAAAAGGTTACCTTGGTGTGTATTATGGATGGATGATTCATTTTAGGGTTAATGCATTGAAAAGCCCTTTGATTCCACCTTGATTTGGGCTTGTTCTTGAGTTGGTCTCATGTGTGTGTTTAGTGTGTGTGTGTGTAATGATCGACATATGCCTCCTGCATATGTTGATCTTCTTTGTTTTATTAAGTCCATTGGCCAACTATGGCTTTATGACATACTTGGTCCCTCAAGTTTCACACAAGTTGATTTAATTAAACCCACTAACTAAATTAACTTCTTACAATGGGTTTTAGCCTTGTTTAACTAACAAGGTTAACAGGATTATTTCCTAATGTTAGGAATCTCGTATAAGTATCATTTCATGTGGTTCTGTTAAAGCACCATGTGCTTATATTATCATAAAATATGGTTTAGAAATTTTGGGGTGTTACATGACCGTTTGCCTTTCATATGATTTTTATAACTCTTATCCGCTTCATTACATGATGTATTTAATTGTTACTATATGTCATATCCTCACCAAATTTGCAGGTTTCATGGAGGTTATAACGTTATTGTGACTTGTGTCATTAAAATTACTTATGAAATTTTGTGGGTATATATTTATATTATAATAATAATTTTAATATAGTTGTGAATTTTGACATGCAAGTGTTATCAATTTTATTAATCATTTTGACTATAACCTTGAAACAATGAAATGCTAATAATAAAAGAGTTAATATATAGATGCATATTAATTAGGAAGAATAGTTGACAAGTCTACAATTGTTTTCAATATTCGTTCGTTCTATAAAAAAAAACAATAATAGTTATTAGACTTTTGGATTTCTTTCATATTTATTAATGATTACTTAGATTTACATTAAACTCTAAAGTTTAACTATATTACATAATCAACTTAAATATTTATGTAGAATGACAACTTTACCCTTTTATTAACTTCATTAAGTTGTTGTACCATAAGCATAAGATGTAATATTTACTTAAATTTTGTTGGTATCATTCCCTCATGCTTTATAATATAGTATAGATAGAACATAGGTCATATATTACAGCTTAAAACTCTAATAGTTGTATATATTTAAACAACACATTAACTTATTTGAAATGAAATGGTGGCTAGTAGTGTAGCCAACCACTTTGCACATCCTTAAGTAATATATAAGAACATTATAACCAAAATAACTGATAAAGAAAAGCAAACTATTGTATTAAGAGCATCTCCAATGCCTTTTTCAGTTGGCATGTGAATCCTTGGTCAAGAAGAAAGAAAGGGATGAGAGTGCGCAAAAGATGACTGGAATTCTGGACGTCTTCCAATGGAGAATGTAAGGGGAAGAGAGGGGAGAGAGTGAGATGTATTTGATGAGTCCCAAAATTAACATGTTTTATGTGCATATTTTCACCTATTTATCACCTTATTTTATGCATTTATCTTGGTATTATCACGGTTTGTTCTCCTTTGTTGATAATTGCAGATATTGAAGGTGAAAAGTGAAAAGAAGCAAAAACAGGCGAAAAAGACAAGGATTTGAAGACTTTTGGAGAATATCCAGATGAAGCACGGCCGCGCTCATGCCTGTGCACGGCCGTGCACTTATCCCAGGTCTACTAGTCAACATTTTCCAGTCAACAGAAGGCAAAACTGAGATATCCAGATGTGCACGGGCGTGCTCCCTCATTAAACATGGACGTGCTCAACTTCAGCGTGTTCTCCAAGGTTCAAACCGACAAAGACTGACAAGACGGTTACTCCCAACAACAAGCATGGGCGTGCAGCACCTGGTACAGACAATATTGCGCGAAAGGACTCTGCAACAGTACGCGTTGTCGAGCATGGGCGTGCCAGAAGTTGTCAAGGGCGTGCAATGGCTGTTTTGCCTATAAATAGAGGCCTCCACTCCACATTTTGGGCATCCCATTTCACTTGAGTTTTACTCACACTTCAGCCATCTCAGAGGTCTTGCAAGTCACCTTTGGAGCTTGGGATCACTCCATAAAGGCTTGAAGATTGAGAGTAGAGAGAGAGTTCACTAAAAATCATCCAAACCACCCTCTTTAATCCACTTCACACTCACCACCATGTATTCATCATTGTCCATTGCTAGTGTGATAGTTGTAGAGCCGATGTTGGGCTAGATTACTTGAGTGTTGCTAGGGTGAAGACTTATTTTGGCATGGATTTATATAGTTCTTATTAGTTAAGTGGTGTTGTGTTCTTGTTAAATTCTTTTTTACTTAAAACCTTGTTTGATTAACTAAATAACTAATTAACTAGTCTTTGGTCTTGTGGGTGTCTTGATAGGAATTGGGAAGGACTCATAAGTGTACCCATGGTGTGTAAAAACCCATGCACTTGTGAACTTAAAACCCATAAGTAGCGATTAGTCCATTTGTGGGTAGAAATACACACACTTTGAGACTTAATCCTCTACTATCAAGATCTCGCTTACGATCAGTACGGTCTTTATATTCGGTCCTAGCGATAAGTCGAGTCTTAGTTGTGCGACTTAGCTTCATTGTCTATGTGAAAGCTTTGGTGCAAACTAAGGTTTGATGAACCCGCGTTGAGAGAAAACGGTCTTTATTTTCTCTCATCTTTATGCTGTCGCACAGTTACTGATAGACCACTCACTTATTAAAATAGTTATTTGGGTTAAGTAAAGGATGCACGTGTGCCTGTAGGTCACGACTTCTTTATGATATTAAGTGGCTTCTTGTTCGGTCATGCTCCGGCCACCGGCAAGTTGTCCATAGAGGTTTTGAGTATTAGATGTCATTAATGCGGCTTTGGGAGTTGGATCATTCAGGTTGGGTATACACAGTCTTCAGTCATCCATTTGTCATAGTCGAGAGGTGAGCTTACCAGGTCGGGAGACCCTTATTTTCCAAACAAGAACACAGCTCGTATTGCGATAACAAACACCACTGGAGAATGTTGTAGTAACTCCAAGTTCAGTAAAAGTGTGCACTTGTTTACACCACTTAATTAGGTAGTTACTATTAGTCCATTCCAAAAATAAGTCGGATCCCGACGCAGCACTTCGTTTGGCATTGGTTTTTGTAACATTCGCAAATTTTACCTAATAAATTAATTATAACTTTTCTGACCTAAAGTGACAATAATACAAAGTTGAAACGTCAAAATGAATTTTTAAATAATAACAATCGTGATTCCCGAATATTTCTAAAATGTTAGAATAATATATATACCGATTTTGGTAGGATTCCTAAACAAATTTAACGTGTCATAAACCAAAAGATTCATAGCAACACATAACTTACATTTATCGAATTATTATTGTTATTGTTATATAATAATAAACAAAACATAACTCATATGAGGCAATTATATTTCTACTACCCTCTTATCTCAATCTCGATATATGTATATTAAAAAAAATGTATATATATCAATCAAACATATAATATCTACTCGGTAAGAACAAACATTATAATATAAATTGAACATTAGTTGAATTCATATATGGCGTAAAATAATCTAATATAAAATAATCTAAATTTAGAGTGCTTGACAGGATTGTATGACAGACAATTTAGTTACAGACTAAAAATATTTTAGGTAATATACAATCAAAGTTAGTACTTGACATTTAGATTGATACCATTTAGTCTATAACCATATACAAATTGCTCCTATTTAAAAATACAATTTGACTTTAAATAATTTTGTATATGGGGAACAATCAAAGCTATATCTTCTCAGTCCAATCCCTGAAATTCCGGCATGTTTACGGCCTAGCTTCTAAACATGGTGAGACTAATACAACCCGAATCATTCGCTACCACTTGCCAAACTCGACCCCAATCACGACCTCAATCAACAGACAATCAACCTAATCAATTTTACGCATGATTAGCGGCCAATCATTCAAAATCCGAGCCTAAATCGTGGGAGGTTCCTAATCGATTAAACGCGTATTGATACCCTATATATGCAGACGCTAGGATGTCTCAAATGAGAACACCCATCACCAACGAGATGTCCCGCGCAGTTTCTGCTCTTGCTTTCCGACACATCGACCACCACCCATCTCCATATCTCTCTCGCTTCTATGGTTCCCGTCACCACTAAACCGACGCAAGACCACTATCTTGTTCCAGCCATGACACCACCATCTGCACAACCTTGCCCGTGAACTAGACTAGTTTACCACCGTTGCTACGCCTTCTAATAAATCACTATTTGACGATTATAGGTAAAAATTCTGTTCCCATCCCAGTTTATGTTCTTTATAATATACTCGAAGTTTTTGTACCAAAACAATCTAAGTCTTTTTTTTTCTTCCCGCGAGCGGCTTCGTCGGAGAAGACAACCGGTTATTTTTTTGATATTCATTTTCTTCTCATACTGTTTAATAATAATATATACTTTTTGTACCTAGCCTAGTGCCGTATTTGGTTAACCAAACCATTGAACAAATTTAATTTACGATCCATGACTAGCCTCTTTAAAAATACAATAATGGATTAGTATAAAGTTTGTAGATCTTTCCAATCAATTTCTATACAAACATTGATTATCAAACCACAAGAGATTTCTTTATTATTTAAATAAGGAACCGGTATGTATTAAAAGTTTCCCTTAAACAAGAATCATTGTATGCTTGGTTTAAGTAATATTAAAGCTTAAGTTAAAGCTTTTAAATAAATATGTTGTATACAAAATTATGTGATTAGAATAAGTTGATTTCTGATTTTGTTACTAAATAAACGTATACTTAGGTTGTCATAAATTCAGAGTGCGACGCTTGAAATTCTTGTAAAGTTGATCTATGCATTAAGGTTCAAACACAATTCATTAATTCTTTTTGAGATCTTGCAAGTTCATCATCACAATCAATGTGAGTATTACTTATCCCCTTTTCGCTTTTACAATTTTTGGGGTGATTCATGCACAACTATACAAAGCTTCCATATTCATTTACACATACATTTTTATTCATTTACAATTCATATACGTGTCTTGTTTATCTTTGTGCTTATGCTTGAACATGAACGTAGCTTACATACAAAATCATACATTTAGACATAACTTATGTTATGGTGCTCTTTACACTCAGATGTAACTTATGTTACGGTGCTCATTTAGACGTGACTTATGTTACGGTGCTCATTTAGACATAACTTTGTGTTATGGTGCTCTTTTAGACTCACACGTGTCGAGGTGCTCATTATCAAGTTCATTGTACAAACTTTACATTTGATCTTTGTCTTGTTTGGTTACTTGCGTGTTTACATAATGCCTTGGTGATGCTAGACACATGAATTGTACTACCTTTTCAAACTTATACTATATGTACAAAACTAAGTAGTACTCACCAACATCATATGTTGACAAAATTATTTTCGTGCATGTTTCAGGATAAGCTGCTTGACGCTTCACATAGGACTTTGGACTTAGATTAAATCAATCAATTATCTTTATTTTTGTTGTCTTGTATTTAAATTTCACATGTTGTAAAACAATATTCTATATTCAAATATTTACATTTTAGTACCATGAGCTTTTGAACAATCGTCACTACGTGGCACCTCGATGATTCCGCCATCGGTTGGGGTGTTACAGATTGGTATCAGAGCCATGGTTATAGGGAACTAGGTTATTAGATAAAATGGCCTAGACTATAACCGAACTTTCATGCATAATATTTCCTAAATTACCTTACCCTCATTTCCCTCTACTTTCCTTCCTCTATCTTCTCTCCTTCTCCATTTCTCCTCATCTTTCATCCTGGTGCATAGAGATGGTGTCCTACAAGGAGTGGAAAGCCTACATCATCATGGAACGGGAGTAGTACCTTTCATGAAGACACTCTTAGGCATAATGCCTACTCTTATTTTTGCTCCTTCAAAGTTATTGAACTTTAATGAGTGTGATAAGGACACGTGCAATCTGGAAGGGTGGATGCCTGTACACTGGGTTTTCTGGCATAGGCAAGCATAGCGCATAAATCCAATAACGGACCTGTATGCTTACCCTGGGGATTCCTGGAGTGAGTGTCCACTTATAGGCTAAAGCATGTCTTCTTTGATCACCATTGGGTTCAATTCCTTTGAAAAGTCAACGTTTTTTTCTTGTTGGGCTTTACAGCTAGACAAGGGCACTCCAAGCATTTTATGCAAGTTTTTCAATAATACTCTCTCGTTTCATATACAATATTCTGTACATCATGATTTTCATATATTGCTTACAAGTTCATACTTTCATAATCATTTGTACGGTTATTCATTGACTACCTCATAGATGTCTGCTCGCCGCATGCTCCGTGATGCCCACCGACGCCCTGTTCATGCTTCTGGACAACGTTCTGACCGTCGCCTCGCATCCTTAGTCGCTGAGCAGATTGCTGCAGTAATCCCAACCCCTTGTCAGTGAGATAACCCAAAATAGTAACAGTGCCAACACAGGGAGTACGACTCAATTTCGGTGCACTTTCAAACACTTTAACTCCTGACAACCCCACAAAATTCACTGGTGAGGAGGGTGCTACTGGCCTCCTCCAATGGTTTGAAAGCATGGAGAGCACTTTTGTGAACAACGAGTGTCCTGATGAACTCCGCGTTTGCTATGCTACTAGTGTCCTTCAAAAGGGGGCGCTAACCATGGTGGGAATGGCGAAAAACGCAATCGAGGAGCTGATGTTGCTTTATCTTTATCTTGGGCTGAGGTTAAGGAACTCATGATCGCAAAATTTTGCCCTAGGAACGATAATCAGGAAGCTGGAGGATGAGTTTCGTGAGCTCAAACAAGACAGTGGAGAGAATCTTACGTATAATACCCGATATCATGAACTTAGCATACTGGTTCCACACATGGTCACCCCCAGGTCTCTCGAGCAATCGAGAAATATATCGAAGGATTACCTGACCTGATACAAGACATAGTCACTGGGAGCAAATCTACTACGGTGGAGGAAGCCATCCAGCTTGCAGCCACTTTAACAGACAAACACGTAAGGAAAGGAAACTTGATTAGGAAGGGCACCAAGACGTCTACTGAGAAAACCACCAATGTTGTTGAACAATTTAAGACTGTTTTAGCAAAGGCCGCCACTACTTCTTCGAACTCTAAGAAACGAATGGGCGATAATCAGAACCATACCGTTGTGGATCCTCTAACTCAACCTCCTATCAAGAAAGCCTACACGGGAGTCCATCCTCAATGCAACACTTGCAAGTATCATCACCCTGCAAATCTTCCATGTCGTCAATGCACTAGATGTGGAAGGTTTGGACACTTTGTCACCACTTGTCGTGTAATAGATAGGACACAGGGTAATCATCGAACAACTGCCCAGGAACCACTACAGATTACTAACGGTCGGGCATGTTATCATTGTAGAGACCCTAACCACATGCGACCTCAATGCCCTAAATTGAATAATGTAAACCTGGTGGCACATGGACAAGCTTTCGATATCAATATCAACGAAGCAAACGGTCAGGATGACGTTAATTCCACTGGTTAAGCCATGGATGAAATCTTCCTAAGACTCGAGAATCCAATACTTGTGTTTTCATTTTCTTGATCCTATTATCATTTTGTACCCAATTATGTCATACTCATAAGCATATAACATCTAGAAATTTCTTGCATACTATTGTGTACGAACGCAGATTGGAAATTTATCATATTCGGTTACATTTATTTTAAATCATATAAGCTTCAGACTCTACCTTACATTTTATTGAAACATTTGGACTTGATTTCCATGAAAACCAAAACTACTAAAAACACGATACTTGATCCTACAGAGCTTTTCTAAAAAACATCATGGTTTGATATATGAAACTTGATTTTTCCCTTAATCTGACTATCCATTGAACATTTAATTATTCATGATACTCGTAAACTATTTCTATAGGCCACTAAGATAACACTTACACTTAATGGTTGTAGTACTTACAAACTTGCTTGCATGTGTGTATTATCCACGCAACTCAGATAAACATTTCATTTAAAGGGCTCCTCGGACGAGTGGTAGCCCATACTTAAATTACTATTATGCTTACAAGTCATTGCAAACCAATGCAATTGACCTCACTATTACATGGCCTCATTTCATTGATAACATCTCATTGTAACTCAACGTGTTTGTTGTGTCATCTTCTTGAGAAACTTATTTGCTTTAATGTGTGTTAGATTAGGATCATAGAAGGACATAAAACCCTAATGTAAGGTAAATTGATGATTCCGGTCCGGAACGTATCATGAATTTACAGGTACGTTAGGGTAGTGTGAAATTCTATTGGGGTTTTTGGTAGGCGTCCAGTACGTTTTCAAGGTATCAAAGGTGTGGTGGGTTAGCTGCGGTACACCCTGTATACAAGCACTAATGATGCATTGAAAGCGAGACTGGAAGTCGGACCAGGAACAAACTCTAGTTACTTGGTAGTTCATTTAGTCTTTCTGTAGTCAATCAACTCGTACATTTATTTTAGGATTCCTAAAACTTGAAGTGTAGTGATTTACTAGATTCTTACTCTCTTTACCTTTTCGAGACGAACCTAATCCAATCCTTAACTCACACCAATCAAACCTCTTATCCACATCATTCGAAAGTTTTTTTTTTCAAACCACAGTTATCCTAATTTTTACCCAAACATCCATAACCCTATGTTTCTAATAACTTCGGGACGAAGTTCCTAAAACTAGGGGAGACTGTAACATTCGCAAATTTTACCTAATAAATTAATTATAACTTTTCTGACCTAAAGTGACAATAATACAAAGTTGAAACGTCAAAATGAATTTTTAAATATAACAATCGTGATTCCCGAATATTTCTAAATGTTAGAATAATATATATACCGATTTTGGTAGGATTCCTAAACAAATTTAACGTGTCATAAACCAAAAGATTCATAGCAACACATAACTTACATTTATCGAATTATTATTGTTATTGTTATATAATAATAAACAAAACATAACTCATATGAGGCAATTATATTTCTACTACCCTCTTATCTCAATCTCGATATATGTATATTAAAAAAAATGTATATATATCAATCAAACATATAATATCTACTCGGTAAGAACAAACATTATAATATAAATTGAACATTAGTTGAATTCATATATGGCGTAAAATAATCTAATATAAAATAATCTAAATTTAGAGTGCTTGACAGGATTGTATGACAGACAATTTAGTTACAGACTAAAATATTTTAGGTAATATACAATCAAAGTTAGTACTTGACATTTAGATTGATACCATTTAGTCTATAACCATATACAAATTGCTCCTATTTAAAAATACAATTTGACTTTAAATAATTTTGTATATGGGGAACAATCAAAGCTATATCTTCTCAGTCCAATCCCTGAAATTCCGGCATGTTTACGGCCTAGCTTCTAAACATGGTGAGACTAATACAACCCGAATCATTCGCTACCACTTGCCAAACTCGACCCCAATCACGACCTCAATCAACAGACAATCAACCTAATCAATTTTACGCATGATTAGCGGCCAATCATTCAAAATCCGAGCCTAAATCGTGGGAGGTTCCTAATCGATTAAACGCGTATTGATACCCTATATATGCAGACGCTAGGATGTCTCAAATGAGAACACCCATCACCAACGAGATGTCCCGCGCAGTTTCTGCTCTTGCTTTCCGACACATCGACCACCACCCATCTCCATATCTCTCTCGCTTCTATGGTTCCCGTCACCACTAACCGACGCAAGACCACTATCTTGTTCCAGCCATGACACCACCATCTGCACAACCTTGCCCGTGAACTAGACTAGTTTACCACCGTTGCTACGCCTTCTAATAAATCACTATTTGACGATTATAGGTAAAATTCTGTTCCCATCCCAGTTTATGTTCTTTATAATATACTCGAAGTTTTTTGTACCAAAACAATCTAAGTCTTTTTTTTTCTTCCCGCGAGCGGCTTCGTCGGAGAAGACAACCGGTTTATTTTTTTGATATTCATTTTCTTCTCATACTGTTTAATAATAATATATACTTTTTGTACCTAGCCTAGTGCCGTATTTGGTTAACCAAACCATTGAACAAATTTAATTTACGATCCATGACTAGCCTCTTTAAAAATACAATAATGGATTAGTATAAAGTTTGTAGATCTTTCCAATCAATTTCTATACAAACATTGATTATCAAACCACAAGAGATTTCTTTATTATTTAAATAAGGAACCGGTATGTATTAAAAGTTTCCCTTAAACAAGAATCATTGTATGCTTGGTTTAAGTAATATTAAAGCTTAAGTTAAAGCTTTTAAATAAATATGTTGTATACAAAATTATGTGATTAGAATAAGTTGATTTCTGATTTTGTTACTAAATAACGTATACTTAGGTTGTCATAAATTCAGAGTGCGACGCTTGAAATTCTTGTAAAGTTGATCTATGCATTAAGGTTCAAACACAATTCATTAATTCTTTTTGAGATCTTGCAAGTTCATCATCACAATCAATGTGAGTATTACTTATCCCCTTTTCGCTTTTACAATTTTTGGGGTGATTCATGCACAACTATACAAAGCTTCCATATTCATTTACACATACATTTTTATTCATTTACAATTCATATACGTGTCTTGTTTATCTTTGTGCTTATGCTTGAACCATGAACGTAGCTTACATACAAAATCATACATTTAGACATAACTTATGTTATGGTGCTCTTTACACTCAGATGTAACTTATGTTACGGTGCTCATTTAGACGTGACTTATGTTTACGGTGCTCATTTAGACATAACTTTGTGTTATGGTGCTCTTTTAGACTCACACGTGTCGAGGTGCTCATTATCAAGTTCATTGTACAAACTTTACATTTGATCTTTGTCTTGTTTGGTTACTTGCGTGTTTACATAATGCCTTGGTGATGCTAGACACATGAATTGTACTACCTTTTCAAACTTATACTATATGTACAAAACCTAAGTAGTACTCACCAACATCATATGTTGACAAAATTATTTTCGTGCATGTTTCAGGATAAGCTGCTTGACGCTTCACATAGGACTTTGGACTTAGATTAAATCAATCAATTATCTTTATTTTTGTTGTCTTGTATTTAAATTTCACATGTTGTAAAACAATATTCTATATTCAAATATTTACATTTTAGTACCATGAGCTTTTGAACAATCGTCACTACGTGGCACCTCGATGATTCCGCCATCGGTTGGGGTGTTACAGTTTTTTATTCTGATCACTCTTGCTTTCTTTCTTTATTTTATTATCTTTTCTTTTTATCACATCAAGCTTAGAGTTGAGTAGGGGAAGTCGTATCTTAGGGTTCGATACTCGATACTTGCTATAGATTATACTGCGCTCGATAGGTCCACTTGCCTATCGTGTGGGTTTAAAGTAGTCAGCAGCTATCGTTTTACTTTTATAAATTTAAAACTTAGATTAGTGTTTTAATTAAAAGGTTTTGCTTAATTACCCTTTTTACCGAGTCTTGACACTTCTTTCGAGAAAGTGTTGGTTTTAAAAAAGGACGTTTAAAAAAGACCTAATCCACACGACATCAATATTTAAAAAAAAAATATTTTTAAAGTACATATCGGTTATGTCAAAACCACGATAAAAGAAACTAAGGTAGCGTTCATTTCATGAAATGGAATGGAATCCATATGGAATTGGAATGCATATATTATATTCTTCGTTTCAACAAAAGAATGAATTGGAATTGTACGTTACAACAACATTCGAAAGGGAATTTACATTGCAATCCATCCAAATTCCATTACATTCCATTCCATTCTTTGAAACGATCACACCTACATTCCAAATCAAATTACAGTTCCCAAACAGATTCCAATTTCAATCCCATAACATTCCACGAAACGAACGCTACCAAAATAATGCATCCATCGATAAAAGTAGGGATGTCAATTTAGACACGAACCCGATAATACGACACGAACTACTGAGCTTAACAAGTTTCGTGTTTGACCTTAATAGGTTTCGTTTCTTAAACATGTCGACACAATAATGCCTTAACAGGTTTTGTGTCTAAGCAGGTTAAAAACCTGTTAATATGTTAAGTGCCGTTAAGACACGCTAACAATTTTATTTAAAAAAGTTATATAAAAGGATGTGGGTATGCTTTATACATATGCGGATTAAAGATCAAGGAACATATTTTCAATTTTCAAATCACATAGTACAGACATATACACCGCTCGGTCCATCCCCCTCTTCCTTCTCAACTCCACCGTCCTCGTTACCCGTCCACTGTTCCCGCCCTGCTGTCACTCATCACCCGTCCTCCTTCTCAACCCCAACACCACTAATTGGTTTGTGGATACGTTTTTAGGGTTAATATTTATAAACAAGTTTCTTGTCTTATCGTGTTAATATGTTTTATATGCAGTTTTGTGTTCGTGTTTGAAAATGACACAATAAGTTATCGTGTCGTGTTCGTGTTTATCTGTTTTGTGTTCATGTCTTATCGTATTCGTGTCTTAACAGGTCACGTCTGACACGATATGCCAAACCCTAGATAAAAGAGGCTATGCTTTAGTGCTTGTTGATGCTCTTAGCGTGTAGAGCAGACCGATCGCCACTATTTAGTAATTCTTATATACATTTAGTGTTAAACATCACTATAAAGCACGATATAACAATAATAACAATGCTAAAACTTATTACCATGCGTATATAGTTCATGACAAAATTGTGTTGGAAATGGTTGATGCAAATCTACACCGGATTTGATACTCTTGTGCCCAACTCAGTCAACAACATTCTTCCAGCTTTTACTTTTTGACTTTAGAGATTCTCTCTTCACCATGCTTCTAATCATTTCCACTTGTAGTTCATATATATTCATCCCCCTCATAAACTAATCACAAGCCATTCAACAAAATTAATAATATATAAAAAGAAAAAAAAAAGAAGTATAACTTAATCATAAAACAAGTGATCCACAAGCAGTAGGTTAGGTTTTCTAAACAGTCCAAAAATGGATGGATTGTAAACAACAAATCTTGAACTTGTATTCATAGAATGAAATCGAACATATTACATACCAACTAATTAATATTCTAGCTTGCTAGCTAGCTAGCCATGTGGATTCAATAACTAAACTCACTCCAATCATATATATGTTTTCATGCAAATAATAGGATTATGTATTTTCCATGCATGTGTCTATCTATATATACTATTTTTAGCATGTTTCAACTCACATAACATTCTCAATCGAACGATAAACATGGGCTTGCATGAATTGATCGAAAGAGGGTCACAACACAGGCTACAAGAAGCTAACAGTGCAGAAGAAGCCATTGTTGAAGAAAGTGAACAGAAGATTTAAGGTTTTAGGGTGATGATGATCCGGAAACTCAAGTGGAGGAGATTTTGGATAGCGGTGATGCCATCGAAAAAGGACGATGAAGATATATAGTGATATGTTGAACCAGATGAGGTTGATGGTTTCTTAATCCAGCCATTGTTTTTCTCTTGTCAATGGGGACTTCCTGTGCTTTCTCATCTACTTCTAGCAGTAGAAACCATAATGGTCCCTTTTATACTTAGGAGCATATGCTTCGTAACTTTTGTTTCTAAAATTACGCCAGAGTTGTTAAATCATTTGAATATATGCTACTAAAGATTCGTTCCAAAATCGCAATACGATATAGGTGTAATCTTTAAGAAATGAGAAAAATACTACCACTACAAGGAATATGGGCTTTAGCCGCGACGCCTATCGCCGCTAAAGCTAATGTCACTACTGCCCTCGTCCCAATTGCCCCCTTGTCGCCGCTAAAAGCAAATTTCCACTTGCCATTATTTTTGAATTTTTTTTCCACGTGACCTGGTGCAACCTGGGAATTACCTTTAGCGGCGGACTTGTCGCCGCTAAAGGGTTTTTTTTTCCTATGGTTTTCATATACAGTTTTAACGCCCTTGAAACACAACAATCGCACAATCAAGCAAAAACCAAGAAAATTAAGCGCGCATAACAAGATATATATATATATATAGGGTAGGGATCATACGAGAACCAACTTTAGGGAGAGAACCAGAGAACCATTGTCAACAGAAACAAAAAAAAAACCTAAAAACCCCCACCTTCACCCCCTAAAAACCTAAACCCCCCCACCCCCCCACACCGCCCCAACCCCCCCCCCCCCCCCCCCCCCCCCAATTGTGAAATGCACATGTGCAGCTAACCCCACACCCCCCAAAAACCAAAACGCTCCATCCCATCCCCCCAAAAAAGATACCCCCTCTTCCACCATACCAAAAAACTAAACCACTAAAGCTAAACCCATTAAAAAAACTTAACTATAATAGTGAAATGCACATGTGCATGTAGTACAATTATCTTATTTTTATAGTTTTATATAGGGGTTTTTTTAAGTTTATTCTCCAACAACCCCAAAAAACCTAACCCCATTCCCATCATACCTAAAAACTAAACCCTAAAGCTAAACCCCATGAAAAAAAACCTACTATAATAGTGAAATGCACTTCACGTTTATTTAAAGATCATTGAATAATTTTTTTCCACCTTATATATCATATCACGTCCATTTAAATGATCATTTCATTATGGCAATTGATAATTTATTCAAAAGTGTGCTCTAATAGTGAAATGCACATATGCATACGGTATATGACGTAATTATGACGTAAAAAAGGCCATTTTTTTGTTTTTTTTTTATTTTTTTTGTATTTTTTTTATTTTTTTTCAGAAAGATTAACACTAAAAAAACATTTTGGTGTTTTTACTTTTTTTATTTTTTTATTTTTTTATTTTTTTATTATTTTTTTTATTTTTTGGTGGAGGGGTTTTTGTGTTCACACTTGGTTCTTTGGTTCTCTCCCTAAATAGTAGTTCTCAAATGATCCAAATCCTATATATATATATATATATATACACACACACACACAATACCAGCATAATTAACGCATAATTGTTACAAACATAACGTTATCACATCGTAATAAACATAAAAAAAATTGTTATTGTATTAAGCATTCTTACAAATACGCCTAAACATCTTCGTCTTCATCATCATCGCCACCATTGCCACTACCGCCTTGATTTACAAAGTTGGCAAGATTTTGTGACTGGTGGAATTGACTAAACATTTGGAACATTTGCGATCGGAGTTGAGGATTGGTTATCATCGCATTAAATTGTTCCTTCAAATATATATATCAAATGGGTCAAATATTAACATTTAAACTACAAATATATAACAAATGGGTCAAATAACAACGCTTATCAAACATATATACACCAAATGGTATATATGTCAAATGGGTCAACTATCAACATTCAAATTACAAATACATATTAAATGGGTCAAATAATAACATTTAAACTACAAATATATATCAAATTGGTCAACTATCAAAATTTAAACAACAAATATATACCAAATAGGTCAAATATCATATTTACTAAACATATTTATATCAAATGGATCAAATATCAACATTTAGCAAACATGTATACACCAAATGGGTCAAACTACAAAAATATATCAAATGGGTTAACTATCAACGTTTAAACTACAAATATTATAAAACGAGTCAAATATTAACATTTAAACTACAAAGATATACCAAATGGGTCAACTATCAAAAAATAAACTACAAATATACACCAAATGGGTCAACTATCAACATTTAAACTACAAATTTATATCAAACGGGTCAAATATTAACATTTAAACTACAAAGATATACCAAATTGGTCAACTATCAACATTTAAACTATAAATATATATAGTAAACATATATATACTAAATGGATCAAATTTCAACATTAAGGGTATGTTTGCCAAAACTAGCTGGTGGCTGGTAGCTGAAAGCTGGAAGCTGGTAGCTGCAAGCTGGTAGCTGAAAGTTTTTTAAATATATTTTGGCGTTTGACAGAGTAATCGGAGCTTTTAATAAAATGTATAATATGACCAAAATGGGTATAATTAAAAGCTTGTAAAGAATGTTTTTATTTTATTTTTAAAATAGAATGGGTATTTGTGTCATTTACTAATTAAAAGCTTGTAGCTAGTAGAGTTTTGTCTTAAAAGAGTACTAGTAGCTTTTCACTATAGAGTTTTTTCTCCTAACCTAAAAGCTTCCATCTCTTCAATCAAACAAGACTTTTTATTGAGTAGGAGATTTTTCTTAAAAGCTCCTTGCCAAACATACCATAATACTTATTAATAACTTAATTTACCTGTGTGAGTTGCGGTTTCGGTTTAAAATTACTAGGGGGGGGGTTCCTCCACCATTAATATATTTAAAATTATTTTACCAATTATTTTACCGAAGTAACATTCTACACGTGTTATAACACGTGCAGAGGTAGCATCGATCCAAGTAATTTCTTGCAGATGTAGCATCGATCCAAGTAATTTCTTGCAGATGTAACACCGACCCAAGCTGCTCCAAAAAACATATTCTGCCGACTATATGCCCGATGAAATAGATAAACGGTTGTGTTTTTCAGAAACACTAGTTTACAGTTGAAAATTTTTAAGTGGCGAAAGATTATTAGATTATCATGCATGGTATGGAAATGGTATGCATACATGAAAACAGATTTGCCGAATTTGGAAATGGAAGAATGGAAAGCTAGAAATGGATGCGTTCAAAAACATGATCGTTCATTCCATTAAAATACACCACGATAAAAAGGACTTAAACTACAATCTCAGATTACGGTTTTAAAAAATGGCAGAAAAAGGTAAGAATCCACAAGCTTAGCTTGTGGGTTTCAAAGTCATACATATTATTATAATCCACAAATCCAACTCTTCATGCCTTTCTTCTTAGTCACCCTCCTTTCTGCCCAGTCAGCCTGCATCGTTTAAGCTTGCGGTTTCACCAAAAGCTTAAAAACAAATCTGGCACGCCACATTTGCAGAAAAAATTGTTACCGTGACACTAAAAATTGTAAAAAAAAAATCTATATTTGAATTTGAATAGTCAAATATCTCAAACTAAGTAGAAGTCAACTCCAAATGAATATCAAAACAACAATACATCACTCAAAGTAACAAACACTTATTTTCATCATCTTTTTTGGTAAGATAAGAAATATTTCTCATTTAGCCATTATTTTCTTGATGAAATTTAATGGTAATTTAAACTAACACATGATACAACATGAAGACATGGAATGACACCGTTTTCAAAGCATATGATTAATGGAACGTTTTGATTTCACACAATAAGCAGAATGAAGCGTATCATTAACAACACCAATACATGATGGTATTGCTGTTAGAATTAGTCAATAAAAAGGAAATTGGAATTAAATAATCCCAACTTTATCGGGTTGGAAGACAATAATCCCAACTTAAACATTAAAATCTAACAGGCGCAACTTGTCTTATGTGGTGGTGGCATGACTCATCATCTCTAACATATTTCACTATCAATCCCAAAATCTTAAATTGCGGGATTGAACTTGGTTAAAGTAGTATTTTCGGGACTAGCTCGATGAAGAATAAGTTGAGAGGCCGGTGCATTCGGTGGGAAAACGCATTTGAGGACCCTTAGGTATGATCGTTCACTTTTACTTCTTTCTAACCTTCAGGTATGCCCTCTCGGCACTAGGACTTAGTATTTTATCTTTTGATAGTTTATTTTTCTTTAGTTCTAGCTATTAAATCCATGCAAGTGATTTCTCTCAGAAAGGCGCAGTTATAGGTATCGCCCGAACAGTTTTGTAGGAAACTAATTAAGGGAGCACTTATTCTTGTTCCACTTATTTCTTTAAGCATAAAATATATCATAAATCTATAATTTTAAAATGTGCTAAAGAAATTAGTGTGAGGTGTTAATATTTTTCACATTTTAACACCTCTTGAAATCAACAAACCAAAACCATTTAAAGGCAAAATTTTCAAAAAAAAAAATCGAGTAATAAAAACATTTTTCAAACCTTTTGAGTCCACTCAAAGATCAAAATTGGGGATTTTAGGAGCCTACCCTTTTCTTTTTTTTTGGATCGGCGTCCCAGTGGTCTATGACACATCTGGGGTGAGACGCGGCCCGAGTTCGAGACGGCGCCAAAGCGCTTCAATCGACTTTCCACAACGGGGCCTGGCCAGGGTAAACCCGGGGCAGCCAGGAATCGAACTCGCGATGTAACAATCCGACCCGGAGGGGGCGGGTCGAAACGACAGTTTGGTAACAGACTTGCACAACGGAAGCAACGTTAACAAATATTTATTTGTTTATACAATCTCTAATACAAAAATATAATTACATAACTTAAATAAATAGCCTAATAGCTATGCAGGGACGAGACGCGGCGGTCGTCGAAGCAGTTGAGGAGTGTAATCCACTAGCCGTTCCATACTTCTACCAACGCTTATCTCTAATGCTCTAGTCCGCACAATTATAGTCCGAATCTTCTATCCAAGTCATCTATCGATCATCACCTCTAATCCGCATCATATGAACACAATCCGTATGCTTCATAATCATCCGAACGCAGTACCTGAACACATGCTTAAAAAGAGTTTGGGTCAGCAAATATGCTGGTGAGTCCGTGTAAGTATTGAGTGGATCCAAAACAGCTTATCATTTCATAAACAAGTTTACAAGTTCATACAGTTCAATACACGTGATGTACAAGCGACCCCTCAACCCTAACACTAGATCTATCTACTGCCATTATAGATCTACAAGGCATAATATATGCCGCAACGGTCCGCAGGCCTCAGTGGAGGGTTTCCTAGGCCCAACGTCCCGGGTCCACTGTGCGTGGGGGTTTCCCCTAGTAGTACTACCCATATATTAAGCGGCTCACCTCTGAGTTAATGAGTGTCAGTGTTATCCGGCAGCTAGTATCTTGTCACATCACAACATTTATAAAAAGGAAGCATGCATTCACCCCAAAACAGTAAAACAGAAAAAGGGGAATGGTACACGGGACTCACCTCGATAGCGTTTCACATGGTCACATAATATCCCACGTCAAGTTTCCATCTACCGATCATCTGGTAAGATCCTATTCAACGTTCATAAATATTAGCGCGTGTAACCAATATCGCGGTTACACGTGTGGGCATGCTTAGGTTCTTTATCCGAACTTCCAAACTTCTATTTGTCGAGTTATACTATCTTATGTCCTATGTCCAACCAAGTTATAGTAACGAGCGAATATCTAATATCCATGTGGTAGTGTTTTATAATCCTTCAAACTCTAAGTGCCGGGTTAATATTTTATAATCATACATTTTTGTTTATATCTTACTAATAGTTCCCAAGGTTCCAAGTCTTATATCCGCAAGGTTCGTCTAGTGTTCAATATTTCATATGTTCTACTCGGTGCCATATGTCCAATTATGTTATTATTATAACTAGTCAAGTCCCAAGCCATGTTTCTATATTTATATAAGTTTATGGTAGGTTCTGTTAGGTTTGTCGAGCCCTATGTCCGAATTATGAATACCACTATATTGTCTATAATTAATCATCTCAATATACAACTATTCATCTCATTTGTTTGTCTTGGTCTCATTGATTAATTATATTTAAAGAGTCCGTATATATGTCCCTTATAGTAGCTAAGTTACATACCATCTCTTTATGTCCGAATGTGCAACCTTATTACTCTTGACTATAGTTGATATGTCCTAAACACATAAGTCTCCAATATATCCAACATTTAAATCTCATTATTGTCCATAGTTCAGTAGTTCATTTTAGGTATATTATGGGTTCATAAGTTCTATGTAAACCCATATGGTAGTCGAGTCTTGTCCCACACGTGTATCCTCATAAAATATTACTTAAGATGGCTCGGCTTCTCTTTCGTACCTTCACAGAAGATGGCTCCAGTTGACCGGTCCGTTGACCAGGTCAACACCCTTAACTATCCTTGACCGAGTCTTCTGCCTGTTGACTTTTGTTGACCCTCCTTGGCTTCTCTGGAACACCCATCACTGTTAACCACCACTATTATTAAGGTCACCATTAATTTACAATCCTCAACACAGTAATCGCCTAGATCCAAAACTAATGTTAATTATCATCACTAACAAAGGATAAACCAGTAGAGATTGTAGGTATTTACCTGTGGTCACCGGAGTTATTATCAACTGCCGTTACCGTCATCATCCAACCTGACAATCGAACCCTAAACCGTCGCCGCCCCTGTCACCTTTAATCCCCTAATCGGACCCTTAGTCGAAAACCCAGACCACCGCCATCGTCCGCTCCTTCTTTCTGTTTTCCCCTTCTCCTTCCTCTAACCTGTCGACTCTCTCTCTCCTTTCTTTTCTCTCTCTACGCCTAGTCTTACTCTCTCTCTCTCTCTCTAACAATAATAATAATCAAATCAGTGAGGGGTGAAAGTGAGGGTATTGGTTGTGGTGTTCGGCTGCCGGAGATCCGCCGTCGGCGGTGGCAGAGCTCCTCCTCTTCTCTCTCTAGTTCACTCTCTCTCTCTCTCTCTCTCTCTCCACAGAACGTATATGGGTGTCGGATGGTATCAGTAGGTGGAAGAGGGTGGTTGCGTGTCATGAGGTGACTCTGATCGGAGCTCTGCCGCCGCTAGCGCCGCCGAGGGCGGTGGCCAGAACTCCTTTCTCCGGCTCTCTCTCTCTCTCTCTCTAGTATACATATGTGTGTGTGTGTGAATTTTAGACAAAGCAGGCAAATGAGAAGTGGGTTTAGGTTTTTATACTACATGAGGTTAAATGGTTTTCTAAAACCATTTAATGGTTTTAGAGTGGTGTTGTCAAAGCATTGGGAGGACAAGTGTCCTCCCTATGACTCATCAAGTAGGTAATGAACGGGTTCGTTAACGGGTATTAACTCGGTTACGTAACGTACTCTCGCATAGGATACTTATATATACTAGTTCGGTTTTCAATTTCGCACATATACGTACCATCCATTATTCGTTATTGGTTATTTTATTATAATAATAATAATAATAATATGCTTTAAAAATTTTGGGCCCTAGGTCCGGGGTGTTACACGCGACCTCAACTGGGCGGGAACTCCAAGGAGAAAACCCTCCCACCTCACTGTGTGACCAATTGCCCCACAGATCATTGGCGAGCCTACCCTTTTCTATGTGAGTATTTTGAGTCTTATTGACCACATCCACTTTAATATATATATATATATATATATATATTACACATGCTCATTCATTTGGTCATGAGAGATATTCAACCTTGGCATGTTATAGTTAGAACTTGTGTCATTTATGCATGTCGAGACCACAACCAAGGTGAGAGTGTGAAAATGACTAAGGCACCTAGGATCCACCCAATCCGTCTTCATTAGCCTTCCACTAAATTTACCCTCACCTAGTTAGCCATCTTGATCCTTAGTCTTTTCATTTCTTCCATCATATCAAGCCCCTGTCATGGTTATGGTAAAGGAAGCGTGTTGAAAGCAAGGGGGAAACTCTTGGGCAATCTTGGAATGCAAAGCATAGACCACACACTGTGGTTTTCACCAAGAAAGTTTGGTAAAGAATGAGAAGATAGCTAGCCACAAAGAGTAAAGTACCAAGAAATAAGCTTCACCGTAAGCAGCAATTTATGTTTAGTATTTTTTAAAAAAAAAAAACCGTTGAATAAGTCAAGAGTCGAGACAGCTCCAAAAATAAAGAGGGCTTAAAGAAAACAACTCTATTGAAGACCAATTTCCAGGACATTTCTTGCGGAGATTATTAGGATGAAACTGCGGAACACAGTTCACAAATTAGTAGAGTCAAAGCAAGAAGTCTTTTGAGAGAAGTTTCGGAAGCCTACAATCTAGAATTCGACACCTTCCCATGATGTCTCAGCCGTTACTCGAGCTGACCATGACAGTAGACACCCTTCCTACCCAATTACCACTCCATCACCAATTGAGCGTAACACCCGAATTTCTAAAACTCTATTTTTGTAATATTAATTCATTAAAAACATGGGTTAAAAAGTATTTTGCATAAGTCCACATATACTAAACACATAAAACTCTCTAGAGTAATATGGTGGCCAATTAGATATTCTAAAAGACTTAAGGACTAAAGGTGTCATATATGCAAATTGGGGTGAATATTATCAAAAACATGAAGGTGTGGATGATCAGACAAGTTGTTCGACCAAAACACCATAAACACACACTCTCATTCTTGACACTGATTTCTTCAAATCCAAGAGGGAAATCAAGGGGAAATTTCTGCATGATTAAATAAAACGAATCACCATCAAAATCCGAACAAGAGGTATGTTAAATCTTTTGAATTGGTGATAAACTTCAAGAATAAGGTTTTTGATGTTAATCTTAATTAGTAAGAATATCTTTAATTCATGAAGTAGACTAGCTTGTTTGTGTATGAGGAGATCAATTTTCTAACCCCCCCCCCCCCAAGCTTCAATTGTTATTATAGGGGATGAAATGACATCATTTGCAATGGTAAGGGAGGGGTTCGACCCCTTGATGAAAACCCCAAGGCCTTGACTAAAATTTGGTCTAAAATGCTTGTTTATGAACTGATGTTGCTAAAATATGATAACAATAACTTGATGTTGGGTTATGATGCTTGAAATAGGGTGAAATATGAACTAGGAATTAACTTAGAAATTACTAGTCAAAATGTGCCCTCCAAGTGTTCGTTAAAATGCTTGATGGAAATACGAATAAATAAGTTGTTGGGTGAAAATCACATCCGATAATTTGAACACTTGTATGAGTTGTGTATGCCGTAGGACATTGATAATGGATCTTAAGGATAGCTTGGTTTGCTTGGATAGGCGAATCGAGTGGAATCAAGGAAGTTAAGAATGAGACGGACACTCGCCAAAAGGGGAAGCTTTGAGGTACGTCATATGTACATCGTTTGTATGAATTACTTAGCTAAATTCTCCAAGTTATTGATATGTTATTATTAACAAAGAGTTGTTGACAACAAGTTAAGCGGTTGACCATGTTGTAATGTTAGCCTTAAGGATTTGTGACAATTGATGCACTTAGATATGATGGGAATGATTGTTGATTGTAGCTTAGAAACTATTAAAGTAAAGACAATAGTCAAGACATGATGCCTTAGCATTTAGCTATTGTAAACTAGACAAAACATGACCATGTGTATAGTGGTCACCATCTTGATCATAATATGGGTCAAAATGGGTGAATTCATGAACATCGAGCAATCGATGTGTAAGACCAAGGCATAGACAATTCCCTAAAGCGGATTGTAGAGCCCAAGGAATAGATCTTCGTAAAATCGCTTTAGAACAAGTCTACGAAGGTAGAGTCACTCATCCGAGCTATGGAGAATGACTTAAAATGACCCAAAACCAGATCAGGCAATCCGAACGGCCGTTCGTAAGGGTGAGCGGTCGTTCAGAGTGTCCAGAATCATATCAGAAGCTACTGGAAAGGGTGAGCGCCCCGCTCACCTAGTCTGTGACGCTAAGGGACTTCCGTAGTTGATCTAAATCGTATTCCAAGGCTAACTAACCTTGTATGTTATGTGTTTGACGGGCTGTAGGTATGATGGGACTCCCGGACAAGGATCGGGAAAGCAAACCGAACAAAACATGTCATTTTGGAAGTGTTTGGGTAGTGTCGATGTAGAACATGTCGTGTCCAACTAACTATGTTTCCGCTATGTTAAACTCTTTAATTAAGTCTGAAGTTTGTTAAACAGTAGATCTTGTCCGCTATTTTGGAACTTGTGTTGTTTTAAATGGAAATGTTTGACTTTTAAATTGTCCTAAGAAATGTACATCTTACAATTACCCACTATATCATGATTAAGATTAGTTTTGGGGTAAGGGTCTTACAAGTGGTATTCAGAGCCAAAGGTTGTGTTCGGTTTGCAAGATTGATCAAGAAATCCAGGAAGAATACCTCAACTTAGTACACGTTAAAAATAAGAAGAAATGATATGGACAAAATTCAATTGGTGGGAGTAGACTAAAACTCCAACCAAGAGAAACATAATATGATGATGTTTGATACATAAGTTTAGAATCTTATGCATCACATGGGAATGAAAAATACTGAAATATAACAAATTTTAATGAATATTTCAGTAAGCAAAATGGCAAGTGATGCAGGTGAAGAAAGTAACCCTCTCACTCGAGAGGAAATAAACGAAAAGATTTCAGAAGAGATCGGAAAGGCATTGGAGAAAGGCTTAAAGAAAGTGACTGAGGACATCCAAGGGGCTATTCTAGCCGCCGTGGATGAGAAGATAAATGAGCTAAAGGAGAATCTCTCACAAGAAAGGGAAAGGTTGTACTTATCATAAGTTTATGGCATGTAAACCACCCATTTATAAGGGGGAGGTGAACCCGATAGTGTGCCAAAAATGGTTAGATGACATAGGAGTGTTTGAAAGAAGCCATTGCGATCCAGTTCATCAAGTGGCGTATGCCATCGGCCAACTTCGCGATAATGCAAAGTCTTGGTGGGATGTGGTTAAGGCGGAGAAGGGCACAGAAGGCGTTCGAAACATGACATGGGAGGAGTTCAAAGTACCATTCCTCAAACACCATAGCCCGAGAGCGGTGGTGAGTAAAATCAAAGAAGAATTTATGAATCTTAAGCACAAAGGAGAAACTATCGACGTGATCACTGGGGTATTCCTTGACAAGTTGAAATTTTATACTGAGTTGGTACAAACTGAAGAACAGAAAATCTATCATTATCATAACATGCTCTATGGGGAATATCGGGAATTTTCGAAACCTTCCAAATATGTGACCTTGACTGAGATTGTTGATGCCGCAAGAAACTGGGAAATAGAGCTCAATAGACAAATAGAGCAGGGTGAAAGGAGGGCCACCGACCCAAATCCGAGTCCTTCTAAGAAGCAAAAGAAGAACAAATCCCCAGCTAAAAGCAACCCGAAACAAGGACAAGGATCCTCAAGTTGCAAGATTTGCCACCGAACTCATAAAGGGGAATGCTACTTCAAGACTAATCGTGCCCAAACTATGGAAAGACCGGACACACACTTAGTGACTGTACCTCCAAAGTGAGAGTTTTCTATCATTGCTATCAACCGGGTCATGTAAAAGCCGTGTGCCCGGAACTGTTGAAGACCAAAGAAGCAAGGGAGACAAAAGCTTCAAAGGAAGAACCCCCTAAAGCTAGAGCAAGATCTTTTCTATTAACGGCCAAGGAGGCCAAGGTGGAGCCCGACGTGGTGGCAGGTATATTCTTAGTCAATTCTATACCCGCCCATGTTTTGTTCGATACGTGTGCCAACAAGTCATTCATTTCACATGAGTTTATTAAACACCCCTCATTTTACTTGACAAAACTAACCATACCCATAGAGGTAGAGGTATGCAATAACCGAAGTTTCCATGTTTGTGATGTGTGTCAAGGGTGCAACATCCTCATTGAAGGTGAAGAATTCCAAATTGATTTAATGCTAATGGCTATGAGAGAATTTCACATAGTGGTGGGAATGGATTGGTTATCGCGATACCGCGCCAACGTGCAATGCTATCGCAAGGTGATCGAATTAACTTCACCAAGCGGGAAACTCATTATAATACATGGGGAAGAGAAACCAAATCCCATGATATGTTCATATCTTGAAGCTACCAAGTTGATCCGACATGGGTGCAAGGCATACTTGACCCATGTAATCGATTCCACTCTACAATCATCAAAGTTAGAAGACTTACCGGTAGTGAAAGAATGTGAATACATGTTTCCGGAAGAATTACCAGGATTACCACCAGAGAGAGAAGTAGAATTTCACATAGAGTTGGTGCCAGGGGCTAAGTCGGTTGCTAAAGCACCCTATTGGTTGGCACCACCCGATCTCCGCGAATTGTTCTTAAAATTGCAAGACCTTCTTGAAAAGGGGTTTGTACGGCCAAGTGTTACCCCATGGGGAGCACCGGTTCTTTTCGTAAAGAAAAAGGACGGTAGCATGCGCATGTGCATTGACTATCGGGAATTAAACAAGTTGACGATAAAGAATAGGTACCCTCTTCCCAGGATCGATGATCTATTTGACCAATTACAAGGCGCGAGCTAGTTTTCAAAAATAGACCTGAGGTCGGGGTACCATCAATTAAGGGTACGCGAAGAAGACACAGCGAAGACCGCTTTCCGGGCCCAGTACGGTCACTATGAATTTCTCGTGATGTCATTCGGACTAATGAATGCACCCGCAGCCTTCATGGATCTCATGAACCGAGTGTGCAAGTCGATGCTTGACAAGTCAGTGATAGTGTTCATTGATGGCATTCTAGTCTACTCCAAGTGTAAGGCAGATCATGCCAAACACTTGCGGGAAGTGCTAGAGACCTTAAGAAGAGAGAAGTTATATGCTAAATTTTCAAAGTGTGCGTTTTGGATTCGAGAAGTACAATTCCTCGGGCACGTAATAAGTTTCGAGGGTGTGAAGGTTGATCCGTCCACGATTGAGGCGATTACTAAATGGGCCCTGCCAAGGAACCCAATCGAGGTTAGAAGTTTCCTTGGGCTTGCGGGGTATTACCGGAGATTCATACAAGATTTCTCAAAAATCGCTATGCCTTTGACCAAGCTCACTCGCAAAGATGAAAGGTTTAATTCGGGAGCCGATCAAGACAACGTTTTCCAAACACTCAAGGATAAGCTTACTCAAGCACCCATCCTTACACTTCCTGACAGTACAAACGACATGGTGGTATACTCCGATGCATCACATCAAGGTCTCGGGAGCGTGTTAATGCAAAATGAAAAGGTAATCGCATACGCCTCACGACAATTGAAAATCCATGAGACAAAATATCCGACTCACGACCTCGAGCTAGAGGCAGTAGTCTTTGCATTAAAAATATGGAGGCATTACCTCTACAGAGTGAAGTGCACCTTATTTACCAATCATAAGAGTTTGAAGTGTAACATTTCGCCTTAAATAATTGTACGTTACGGATTAAAACGACAAGTTTTATTATTATTTTTGGTGATATTTAGAACCCTAATACAATGATAATTATTCATACTTATATATATATAAAAGTTATAATAATGATAATAATGATAATAATCACAATAATAAAAATACCCACATTTTAATCTAAACCTTTAAAACAAACCAAACCCACTCCCCAAGCCCTAGGATCTGAGCCCACAGACTGGCCCAACTCCTTTGTCCAACAGGCCCGGCCCAACCCCATCCTTGGTACCTGTTAAAAAAAATATATATAGAAAACAAACGCTGAGGCCGGGATTCGAACCCGAGCCTTCAGCCGGGTCACCACAACACACACACACACTAACCAGTTGATCTAGCATACATCATTGTTTCAAACTCGGTTATTTATAATTATAACACGACATTTAAACACCTCAGTTGACTTGGAAAGTCAACTGAGATCCACGACATTCCATAATCAACAACATTTACTCGTTAATTGTTAAGGTTTGATTGAGGAGCTTGATTACCGGCCTATCACAACTAATTACACGATCAATTACCTTCCCATTCATACCAATTTTAACCATTAACGCGTCAACATTCAATTCGTGGTCAACGATTACCATTTCGAGCATCCAAGCCATTATACTATAAATTGAACGTTGCTGGACCTTCACAACTCGCCATTACATCTCTCTTAACCCCCAATTCTTCACAAAAATCTTCTGTTCTTGATTAAACGATCGCACTTTGACTTTTTGTTTTGACTGATCGATCGTGCTCATAACTGCTTTGTAAGTATAATTATTGTTGTGGGTTTTAATCTTCGGCATCCACACATCAATAGCCCTAAGGTTAATTGGGTTATTGATGTGTGGATTGTTCGATTGGAATTGTTAGGGCTCGTATTTAGATTTGGGGAAGAACACGAATAACTGATGTTATTTATTTTATTTAAACAGGAACCAAACACAACCACTGGTCTAGACCAAGTGGTTGTGTCTGGTGCATTCATTCTAAGCCACCCGGGTTCGAGTCCCGGCAGTGGCATCCCTTTTTGTTTTCTTTTTTTTTATTTTTAACAAATAATTATATATAATACAATTAATTTTATAAATTCGTTTTTAATTATTAAAACTCATTTATAAATTCTAAAAAAATTATTTTTTAGATAATATGATGTAAAAGTTTCATCCACAATTTTTAGTTTTCAAAAATTCATTTATTTAATATATAAAATAATTAAATCAAGTTTATTCTATTATATTTATAAAGTTCCATTAAATTATCAAAACAATTTTATAAATATCCACAAAAATTATCCTGAGTTTATATAATGTTAAACTTTTCTGAAATGATTTTTATTTCAGAAAAATCATTTATTTAATATTTTTAATCAATTTTTGTTAGTTTTAATCATAATTAAATCATAATAAATCCAATTTTTAATATTTTTGCACCAAAATTTTATACAAATTATTTCTGATTATTTAGAACAGAAATACAAATTTTAAACTGATAATTCTTTAATTTTAATATTTTTTAATATTAAAGTTAAATTTTGGCAATTTGTTATAAATAGATTTAATATTCTATTTTAAAGAAAATAATTTTGTAAAAATTATTTTTATGCTTTAAACACTTTATTGTGACCATCTTAAATTAAAATTCTTATAAAAGAAATTTTGGTTATTTATTACTAAAATTCTCTCAATTATCAAACATTTTTAACATTAATCAAACAAGCATTTATCCCCAATTCGAAGCCCTAGAACTTATACATTTGTAGACTAGATAGACTTAGACATATTTATTACCTTATTATAGGGTGATACTTGACACATTTGGGCAACACCACTATTCAATTTTTCAATAGATATAACATTTTGCTAAGGTGAGTTTTACATAGCCCCTTTTCTATTTATCACCATTTTTGGGGTGAAACATGTTTCAACATTATTTATGCAATTCAATCATTAATGTGTCTATGTGTATTTCTATGTTGCATTATGTCTTGAACATGACTAGGGTAAGCACAATTCTAGCATAAACATTCATCAGCCAAACGGTATACATTGATAGATCTATTGGACTGACAATCCCACCCGGATACGTGCCTCCTACAAAGGTTGCGTGGGTGTTTGTTACTGCAATATAAATGAGTGAACCATGAGCGTATGGGATGTACCACAATACAACAGTCACAATGGTTGATTATGCACTCGATTTACTTCTAGTATGTTTTTCACATATGGACAAGATTGCCATGACACATGAATTGCACAACAATTTTATTCGATTATCAAAACCTATGTAATTCTCACCAACTTTTGTTGACCCAAAATATTTTCAACTTAACATGTTTCAGGTTCTACTTGCTTGAAGATTTGCTTGAAGATATGTGCATAGTTTTATTCAATTTGATGTACGAATTCTTGTAGAACAATTGTATGTAATTTATTTAAATCATTTAATGAAATTTATTATTCACCATGAGCTACTGAACAATCATCACTACGTGACATCCCGATGTTTCCGCCATCGGTTGGGGTGTTACATGAAGTATTTCTTCGAACAGAAAGATCTCAACATGAGACAAAGGAGATGGTTAGAAACAATAAAAGACTATGATTGCGAAATTCATTACCACCCCGGAAAGGCGAATGTAGTGGACGATACCTTAAGCCAAAAAGGGGATTATAAGCCAATACGCGTGAGATCTATGCAATTGGTGGTAACCTCGGGGCTACTTGATCAAATCCGGTGTAACACCCCAAAACCATTCGTTCGCCTAACTACGCCATTAGGCGTGATTAGCAAAAATATTAACACGAGACTTAGAGAATAAGAATATAGGTTATATTCTAATATGGAAATAACCTAGTTAATAATATTATGTTTATAAATTAGTAAAAGGTGTTTGAAACTAGCTTATGAGTTAGTTTTTATACGAAAATGACACTCGGGGATATTTGGAGGGACTATAGTTGCCAATGTGGTAAAACTAGTTTTATTAATAAAATTTAATAAAATCAAAACACACTCTTGTGTGTGTTGGTCGATCTCAACATCAGGAGATCAAACTCCTTCACCCAACCAAACCTTAAACCTCCAATTTCTTGCTCCAACTCAAGGCAAATCAAAGGGGAAGCCTATGCATTACACAAAAACGAAGTATCTAAGGTTCAATCACCCTAAGGTACCTTTTATTTGGCTTAATTTGATGTAAGTTTCATTCTTGATCATGGTGAAAAACTAGGGTTTTCACAAAAAACGTGAAGGTGTATGTTGATGGAGGTTTTTCTAACCTTAGGGAACCTCAATCAATTCTAATTTGGTTATGAATTTCATTTTAATTGTGTATTTGATTATACTCATATGATTATGTGAATATGTGAAAATTGGGGTTTCACCTCTAGGTTGAAACCCTTTATGTTTAATGATTTAGTTAACTCTTTGGAGTTTTCTTAATGAGGAATTTTGGCTAAAAAGCCTAAATAACATGTTATGATGTCAATTGGACAATCGGTTGTGCTTTGGTTAAACTTAGAATGTTGAAAACTAAGTATATTGGTGGATGCACACCAAGTGTTTGATGAAATGCCTAGATGAGTTAATCTCAACTAGACATGTAAGAAAATGGCTATGGATTTAGCTAGAAATGATAATGAATACATGATGTTATGGATAGTGAATAAAATTCCATATTATGTATTCTAATAGACAAGTTTGACTCATCCCCAAGTTAGGTACAACCAAGAGGGAGCAAACGGGTCAAACGGATGCAAGGCGAATACTTATGGAAACAAGAATGGATGCGAGGTAAGTTTTACTTACACCAATATACTATAACATAGCTTAAATTGTTATAAACATTAGTTTTTAATCTTGAGTGTGAGATAAAGATAAACCCCAAGGGGTAGAATCTATTAAGTGGGTTGCCTTATGTGCACTCAATACAACATGTGGTTTATGACCTTAATCGAGATAATGAGTTATGACCAAATGGAGAAATCCATCAAACGGGTCAACTAATAAAGATATGTAAGAAATGATATTTTAAATCCAAATTAAATCAATTGAATGGAGTCGTTAAGCTTGATGTTAAATGGGTCAAGTTTGTGTCACTTGAACCATAGATAAAAACTTGGGTAACATAGCATTATGAACTAGGAGTCTAAACGGGTCAAATGGTGATGTCCTCACCATGTGAATCCAACACTTGATGCTTGTATTCCAAGCATTAAGATTCATAAAGTTAAACGGGTCAAATGGCAAGTTATTGCCATTTGAGTTCCGAGAAATTAATGTTGTCTATTTAGAAAGCATACAGGTAAATGCAATTGCGCGTGCATTCTTGATGTTAAGAATCATGGAGGATAAACACAAGGTATGGATATGGGTCAAGGCTACCCGGTAAGCTAAGCAGTTAATGTCGGAAAATATCGGTTATCGGTCGAGGACCGATATTTGATATATCGGTTTTCGCGGTGAGATATCGGTGAGATATTGGTAGTTTCATAAAGTGTGTATTTATATATATATATATATATTATACATATATATATAATGTAAGACACTAAAACCTATATAGTAATAATAATACTAAGATCAATAGTCTAGAGGTTCAAAATTTAAAAGTGTCAACTAACAAGATAACATAAACTAATCGTCCAACTAACAAGATAACATAAACTAATCGTAAGCCTCGTAATCATCCTCCGAGTCCACATCAATCAAGCCATCCAATTGTTTATCAAGACCTCCCGCTTCAGTGGTAGTATCATCATCATCATCTCTATAGCGCTCTCTTTTGCTCCTAGTACTTGGCCCAACTTGTTCGTTTCCTCCCATCGCTTCTCGCGCATCCGACCAAAGAAGACCACCATCTCTACCATCAACAAACTCTTGAAACTCATGTTCTGTTGGTGTAACCCAATCATCATTTTCCTCTACATCTCTCAAAAAAATAGGATTCAAAGATCCATTTCCTGTTAATGACTTGAAGCGCCTTTGCAACCTTGTGTTGTATTGGATGAATAGAAGGTCATTGAGTTTTTGTTGCAAAAGACAATTTCTTTTCTTTGTATGTAACTGAACATGGAAAATAAAAAAAGTACTTAATGAAGTAAATAAGTTAAATACTTGAATATACATGACTTATAAAAATATATGGCAGAATGAACTTACATTGTCAAATGTACTCCAATTGCGTTCACAAGGTGAAGCACTACAAGTTTGACTAAGGACACTGATAGCAAATGTTTGGAGCAAAGGTGTGTCGATCCCATAAGTACGCCACCATATATCTACATTTTATAAATAACTTGAGTGGTTCAATGCTTCAATCTAAAATTAAGCAATAAAACATGAGAATGTTTATAATGTTTTGCACTTTTACTTACATGGTGCGACTTTCGTTCTACCCCTTACAGCAGCCGGAGTTCCAAATTGCCCAATTGAATCAATGTATAGATTCAAGTCTTGTCTCACTTTATCATTCTCATCTTCATCAGGCACTAGACGGTCAATAGCAAGATAAAGTCCGGTCAAAACTTCTGCATCCTTCTTTTTGACAGACGAATTTTCACCATGTAAAATGGCAGGGTTTAAGAAATATCCAGCTACACATTCAATAAAGAGTTAAAATTAAAACTAAATATTTATAATAATTTAATTATAAACTAATAAATGTAAAGTTGCGTAACCTGCATGTAACGGGTGATGAAGTTGGTCGGACCATCTGTCTTGGATCATACCCCAAACTTTAGTGACAAGTCTTTCATTGGTTACATTTTTTGAATTTGATCCTTCGCTTTTTTCATGGCATCATGGATGTAACCCATACTTGGCTTCTCTTCTGTATCAACCAATCTAACCACATCCACTAAAGGAGCTAGCACTTGACAAGCTAGGAGTATGTTGTCCCAAAAATCCGTTCTTCCAACGATTCGTTCAATTTTTTTTCCGCCCGGCTTACTTGCAAGGTCACTTTTTCTCCATTCTTCAGAAACAAACAACACTTGAATATGATGTCGATTCTCGTGGACACTCTGGATGGTGTAAAACTGTGTTGCAAACCTAGTACCACAAGACCTGTATAGCTCGTTGCCTTTCGTCAACTTCCTCATCAGATTAAGAATCCTTCCATGGTTGTAGATGTAAAGCACAACTGATCTTGCATCAGCTAAGGTATTCTTTATCTTTGTTATTTTCTCACCGATGTCTTGTATCATGAGATTTACGCAATGTGCTGCACAAGGAGTCCAAAACATCTTAGGGTGTTGTTGTTCTAAAATCTTTCCGGCTGCTTTAAAGTTTGACCCGTTATCTGTAATAAACTATAAATAAAAAATAATAAAGAATTTAATTAATAAAACAAACACAAAGTAAACAACTAAACATAACAAGTAATAGTTTACCTGCACAATATTCGCTTCTCCAACATCTTTTATCACCTCATTTATCATCTCCACAATTAATTCTTTGTTCTTCACATGCTCCGATGCATCAATTGATTTAAAAAATATCGTTCCATGAGGACAATTGACTAAAAAGTTTATCAAACACCTTCCTTTCCCATCTGTCCAAAAATCAGACATAATGCTACATCAATATTCTTCCCAATGCGGCCGGAATGAATCCACAAACTTTGTCGCTTCTTCTAATTTTTTTTCATTAATGTCACACGTATATTGTGATAAGATGGAGCCGGCATACCTATCAAAGAGTAATAAATAATATAAGAGGTAAATAAGTAATAATCCAATTAATCACGTTTAATTATTTAAATACCTTTTCCATATTCTCCAATAGCATTTATCATATCTTGGAAATCTTCGTCACGTACGGCATTGAAGGGTAAACCAACCGAGTAAGCCCAAGTTGCAAATTTATCCCAAGCCTCTAACTTTAACTTCTCCTTTATTGGATTATTTCTATCCAATGTAGTTTGCTTTGTTTTTCCATGGTCGGTCTTTAACATGCTATCAAGAGAACCTTGTATGTTGCTAGAACCCACAAATTTCTTTTTCTTTGAAGCATTTCTCATTCTACTAACTTCTTGTACATCCTCTTGACCTTCTTCATCGTCATCTTCATCATCAAGACCAATTGCGTGTGATCTAAGAATCTCCATATTTCTTTTCTTTTCTAGTTGTATCTTTTCTTTTTCTTTAATTGTTGCCATGACTCTTTTTGAGATGTCCACGGTTACTTTTGAACAACCCTTGACTTGTCCTCCGGTATGCGTAAGATGTTGCTTTAGTCGTGTGATTCCTCCACTCATCTTATGACCACACAGTTTGCACCAGACAACTTGTTTTTTCAAGGGATCTCTGCACTCCCCCCATTCCCATGCCATATCTCTATTTAAACATTTTGGGCTGGTGTTGGCATCAGACGACATTGTATTAGCATTTGTAGGGTTTGCAGATGCATGTGAGGATGGAGTGGGAGTTGGAGTTGGAGTTGGACCAACCATTATCAAATCTGTAATGATGATAAGCTTCATTAGTTTGCCTCAAAAACATAACATTAAGTCATACAAACATACAATAATTAACAAATTCACAGCCTGATATGATCTGTGATTTAACATTAATATACAAACTTATCAAAGAAAAACATTATCACAGATTCTAATGACTAAGTACTAACATTAACTGATTCAAACTTACTGATACAAACTTATCATACAAACATACAATAATTAACACTGCTTATTTGATTCAAACTTACTGATACAAACTTACAAACTTACTGACTAACATTAACTAATTCAAATTTACTGATACAAACTTATCATACAAACATACAATAATTAACATTAACTGATTCTAATGACTAATATACAAAGTTACTAAACTATCAAGTATGAACTATGAAGTATCAATTAACTTAACTTACCAAACTGTGAGAGAGGAACAGAGGAGCAACACAGCAGCAACGAGTAGAGCAGAGGAGCACAGCAGCAGCAGCAGAGGAGCACAACAGCAGCAGCGATTGAGAAAATCGTTTTTTTTTGTGAAATACGCAGATAGCAGCAGCGATTTAGGGTTTGTTTATCTTTGGTGGGTTTTAGAAGTTTATCTTTCCATTGGGCTATTGTTTATGTTGGGCTAAGTTATTGGTTTTATAAGACTTTTATCAAATGGGTCCAAAAAAGCTGCAAATGAGATATCTCGGAAACTCGGCCGATATTTCAACCACTTATCTCGGACGATATCTCGGCCATATCGGCCGATATTCTCGGTCCCGATATTATAACCGATATTTTGCACCGAGATAACTCCTTCACACCGAGAACCGAGATTCTACCGATATATCACCGATATATCGCCGCAATTGACTGCTTAGCCGGTAAGTTCGTAGTCAAATAAACGCCTTCGGGCGAAGCAACATAGGTGATAAAGTACCCACATGAAGTGTGGGTGCAAATCAAGTAAGTTATTTCCACAACTATGTCTAATGCGCGCTAATGCGCTTAGAATCTACTAAACAAGTGAAAACTTGAGAAAGGATGAAAATCTAAGTCCGGAAGGACTTAGAGGTTTTTAAACAAGTAAATGAGTCAAAAACATTGGAATTGGAACAAGAAGTTTCACCACGAATGGCTAAATTGAAATATTTGACCATGAAGGGCATTTTGGGAATTCAAAAGATTTCTAAAGGTTGAATCTAAGAAAGTAAATCATAATGAGACAAATCGGATAAACGCTTTTGTTGATCATGTGTATAATGACTTGACAAATTGATCGGTAGGCATTTGGTGTGGTCAGAAAGTGTCTTGTTTGATTCAAGGTCTTAACGGGTCGATATGGGTAAAAATAAACATAAACACTTAAAACTTTGAACCGGGTCATAGCATCATGAACCGGACTATAATTTCAGTCAAACAAAGGTTTATTTAGTCGGCAAGTCAATACTTAGGCTTCGGGAATCATCAAATGCGGTTGCGACATGATTCCCATGCTTAAAAATCACCAAAAAATGATCAGAAGCTGTGCGCGGCCGCGCACTTAGACCGACCGGCCACGCACAGAGACCTGCATGTCAGCGCGATCTTTAAAATTCCATATAAAATCGTAGAAAAATCATTAGTAGGTGTTCTTTTTATGCCTGGAAAGCTCTCGGAGCGTAGAACAATTCTCATTTGAAAGTCGAAGTCGGATTTTGGGTTTTAGAAGGGGTAAAAGCGATCTGAACAGCGGCTACGCATAAGTTGCAGCCGTTTGTTCTCATGAAAAAGGGCCGTTTGGCCTGGTTTGTTCCGTTTCGACGTGTAACGACTATCGTACTAGTTTAAATGTTTCATTTGACCACTCACTAACCATTCTTTGTGTAATGGTTCTAGGTAAACATGTGATGGAAGTACCGGAGCAAGGATCAAGTCGCGATAAGAGCCGAACACACCCGATCACTCATTCAAGCTTCCGCACTAGAATCTAAGGAACTCCCATTAAAACGCAACATCGTAAAATATGTTTTAACTATTAAATTGTAAAAAAAAATGGTGTGAATCAAACATGTATTTGATCTTAATGGGTTAACTTATAACAAATTTCAAGGTTTTAATCGGGAGTGGTTTAAGAAAGGTAAAAACCCGTATGATTTGGGCATTGATCGCATGATTACGGGTTAGGGTCTTACATCCGGGTGGCCCAAGTTGAAGCCATCAAAGAAGAAAATTGGAAGAAGGAAAGGATCATGGGCCAATTAAAAGATTTAGTAGACGGTAGTGACGGGTTGAAGACTCGGTTCGGTAGAGTTTGGGTGCCAAACACATGCGGTGTTAAAGAGCTCTTGCTTAACGAGGCTCACAAGTCTCGCTATTTGATACACCCGAGGGCCACGAAGATGTATCAAGATCTTAAACGAAATTATTGGTGGCCGGGAATGAAACGCGATGTGGTGAAGTATTTGGAAAAATTCTTGACTTGTCTACAAGTTAAGGCCGAACACCAAAATCCCTACAGTAAATTACAACCTTTGGAGATACCGACATGGAAGTGGGAAAACATTACAATGGACCTGCTTACCAAGCGCCTATGGCTTTGATGCCATTTGGGTGGTAGTAGACCGATTGATAAAGAATGCCCATTTCCTTCCCATTAAGGAAACCTATACGTCCGAGAAAATGGCGGACGTGTACATTAATGAAATAGTCTCACGTCACGGCGTTCCGATTTCAATTGTGTCGAATAGGGACAGCCGATTTACCTCGCAATTTTGGCGGGAATTTCAAGATCAAATGGGTACTAGGTTGCTTATTAGTACCGCGTATCATCCTAAAACAGATGGACAGAGGAAAAGGACGATTCAAACCTTAACCGAGATGCTCCGGGCTTGTGCCATCGACTTTAGGGGTACTTGGGAAACCCACCTACCGCTTGTGGACTTTTCATGCAATAACAGTTACCATGCAAGTATCGGTATGCCACCATACGAAATGTTGTATGGGAGGAAGTGCCAAACTCCGGTATGTTGGGACGAGATGGGACCTCGCGAAATTGCGCCTAGGGATGTCCTTAGTGCAACAAATGAAAAGATAGAGGCAATCCGTGCTCATTTAAAAGCGGCCCAAGACCGACAAAAGCACTATGCGGACAAGAAATATTGAACCATTGAATTCCAACCCGATGACAAGGTCATGCTAAAGGTGTCGCCTTGGAAGGGAATAAATCACTTCAAAAAGAAGGGCAAGGTAAGTCCTAGGTTTATAGGACCGTTCGAGGTCCTAGAACGAGTAGGACAAGTAACATACCGCTCGCAATTGCCGAATGAGTTAAGTGCCATTCATAGCCCTTTCCATGTCTCCCATTTGCGCAAATGTTTGTCCGAGAAGCGGTGTTTCAACCGCTTGATGATCTTGTGGTGGACACAAAGCGGAATTTGGCTCCTAGGCCGGTGGAGGTGTTAGATCAGAAGGTTAGCCACCTTAGAACAAAGACAATACCTCAAGTGAAGGTAAGATGGGAGTCGCGAAAGGGCTCACCTGTGACTTGGGAATCCGAAGAAGAGATGAAGTGACTCTATCCGTTCCTATTCAGTACATTTTAAGTTTTGCGGACGAAACCCCTTTAAGGGTGGTAGAGTTGTAACACCCAAATTTCGAAAACTCTATTTTTGTAATATTAATTCATTAAAAACATGGGTTAAAAAGTATTTTGCATAAGTCCACATATACTAAACACACAAAACTCTCTAGAGTAATATGGTGGCCAATTAGATATTCTAAAAGACTTAAGGACTAAAGGTGTCATATATGCAAATTGGGGTGAATATTATCAAAAACATGAAGGTGTGGATGGTCAGACAAGTTGTTTGACAAAAACACCATAAACACACACACTAAACACAAACTCTCATTCTTGACACTGATTTCTTCAAATCCAAGAGGGAAATCAAGGTGAAATTTCTGCATGATTATATAAAACGAATCACCATCAAAATCTGAACAAGAGGTATGTTAAATCTTTTGAATATGTGATAAACTTCAAGAATAAGGTTCTTGATGTTAATCTTAATTCGTAAGAATATCTTTAATTCATGAAGTAGACTAGCTTGTATGTGTATGAGGAGATCAATTTTCTAACCCCAAGCTTAAATTGTTAATATTGGGGATGAAATTACATCATTTGCAATGGTAAGGGAGGGGTTCGACCCCTTGATGAAAACCCCCAAGACCTTGACTAAAATTTGGTTTAAATTGCTTGTTTATGAACTGATGTTGCTAAAATATGATAACAATAACTTGATGTTGGGTTATGATGCTTGAAATAGGGTGAAATATAAACTAGGAATTAACTTATAAATTACTAGTCAAAATGTGCCCGCCAAGTGTTCGTTAAAACGCTTGAATGAAATACGGATAAATAAGTTGTTGGGTGAAAACCACATCCGATAATTTGAACACTTGTATGAGTTGTGTATGTCGTAGGACATTGATAATGGATCCAAATGATAGCTTGGTTTGCTTGGATAAGCGAATCGAGTGGAATCAAGGAAGTCAAGAATGAGGCAGACACTCACCAAAAGGGGAAGCTTTGAGGTATGTCATATGTACATCGTTTGTATGAATTACTTAGCTAAATTCTCCAAGCTATTGATATGTTATTATTGACAAAAGAGTTGTTGACAACAAGTTAAGCGGTTGACCATGTTGTAATGTTAGACTTAAGGATTTTTGACAATTGATGCACTTAGATATGATGGGAATGATTGTTGATTGTAGCTTAGAAACTATTAAAGTAAAGACAATAGTCGAGACATGATGCCTTAGCGTTTAGCTATAGTAAACTAGACAAAACATGACCGTGTGTATAGTGGTCACCATCTTGATCATAATATCGGTCAAAATGGGTGAATTCATGAACATCGAGCAATCGATGTGTAAGACCAAGGCATAGACAATTCCCTAAAGCGAATTGTAGAGCCCAAGGCATAATTAAGTCTGTAATTAAGTCTGAAGTTTATTAAACAATAGATCATGTCCGCTATTTTGGAACTTGTGTTGTTTTAAATGGAAATGTTTGACTTTTAAATTATCCTAAGAAATGTGCATCTTACAATTACCCACTAAATCATGATTAAGATTAGTTTTGGGGTAAGGGTCTTACATTGAGGGATGTTTGATTAGGCGCACCAAGGCTTTTCCAAAACATCTTCCGAAGATGTATTTAGTAAGTGGGACTCATTGGAGGTAGGATTTGCTCGGCACATCGAGTAGTCCTACATTTTTATCCACTAAAAATGCCTAGGGTTTGGTTTCCTTGAGGATAAGCAAACGTTTAATGTGAGGTGTTATGATGTGCCGAGATTTGCACATGTTTTACATATGTATTTATCCTTCTTTTTGCATATTTATTATGCTTTTATCCTTATAAAACATAGCTAAATCGTTCCTAAGAGATAAATGCAGGTTTTTGGAAGCAACAAGCAAGAAAGAGCGAAAACTGGCACAAAGGGAAGGAATTTGAAGACTAAGAAAGCTACACTAGAGGTGCATGGCCGTGCTCATTCCCAAGTCAACCAGTCAACATTTCCAAGTCAACCAGAATGAAGAAGTCAATGTGCACGGGCGTGCTCATCACTTAGCATGGCCATGCACTGATGTCGTGTGGGTGTTTTAAGAAAACTAAATTTCTTTTCAAAAAGGGCAAAGTCGCGGGGGGGATGCCAAAAGCTTTGATTGAAAAGATGAGTAAGTTAGAAAACAGAAAGACACTTACAAGTTTTAAAATTATAATTTGAAATGATAGTTGGTCAACGTTCTAAACCCAACAGAATAGGCAAACGCACCTATCGTGTATAGTATAGAAATGTGCAAGTACCGAGTATCGAATCCATGGACACAATTTTTACTACTCAGCTCCCTAAAATTACTTAAAAGACTTTTTAAAATTGCGAGAAGAAAAGTAAAAAGTGAGATGAAAACTTTTAAGAAAAATCAATAGCAAAACAATGGTGTTGCTACGGGATCAGATGGAACCTGGTATGAAAATATCTATCTTTATTTTATAGTGGTGTGTTCGAGTGCGCACTTGTGCTTAACTTAGAATTGCAACTGCATTTTCTAGAGGTGACTGTTTTCGCAAAACTGTACGAACAACGGTGTTCTTAATGTTATTATGAGGATCTCCCGACCTGGTAAGATCACCTCTCAACACTGAAAAGAAAGTGACTCGAGACTGTGTCGACTCAACCCCGAATTGCCCGCATCCCGGTGTTGTGATATAGACATCAAACTACTCTAGACTTTTATGAATAACTTGTCGGTGGCCGGAGCATGACCGAGCAAGTTACCAATTAATATCATAGAGGAGTCGACACTAACCATCACACGTGCATCCCCTACTTGGTTTAATTAACTTATCAAAAAGTGATTGGTCTATCATTAACTGTGCTGTAGTATAATGATGAAATAAAATAAAAACCGTTTTATTTCAACACGAGTTCATCAACCCTTAACCCACATCAAAGCTTCACATAGACTATGAAGCCAAGGTGTAAGATTAAGAATTGACTTATCATTAGGACCGAGTATAATGACCGTACCGACCCTAAATGAGATCTTGATAGTAGAGGATTAAGTCTCAAAGTGTGTGTATTTCTACCCACAAATGGACTAATCATTACTCATGGGATTAGGTTAGCTCACAAGTGCATGGGTTTTTACACACCATGGGTACACTCATGAGTCCTCCCACTTCCTATCAAGACACTCACAAGACCAAAGACTAAGTGATTTGTTAATAAGACCATTAAACAAAGTTTAGAATAGTAAGAATTATTAAGAACACAAAACACCACTTTAAAATAAAAGATAAACTATATTAATTCATACCAAGTTTCCATCCTCACCCTAACAACACCAACATAAATCTAGCCTAGCATGGTTGATACAACAAGCTCACAAGGTGGGGTTTGTGTACAAGACATGGTGGAAGGTTGTATGAAGATTTCTAATGGTTTTGAATGATTTTGGGGTGTTTCTCTCTCACTCAAGGTTTTTGTGGAGTGATCCCAGGCTCCAAGGGACACCTCTAAACCTCTAAGGGTGCAGAAACTTCTTGGAGAAGTGTTGGTTTGCAAGTGGGAATGGATGCTTCAAAATGTGGGGTGGAGGCCTCTATTTATAGGCATTTCAGCTCTGGCACGCCCTCGACGATGTTCTGGCATGCCCATGCTCGACAACGGGTACTGTTGCACAGTCCTTTATGCAGAAACTGTTGGGCAGTTACTTGGCACGCCCGTGCTCATCCATATGGCACGCCCGTGCTTCTCTGAAAAGTCAATTGTTTTGTCAGTCTTGGTCGGTTTTTGCCTTGGAGAACACGCTGGAGTAAAGCACGGCCGTGCCACACTACTGAGCATACCCGTGCACCTTCTGAAACTCTGAAATTGACCTCCATTGACTTGGAAATGTTTACTTGTTGACCCAGGAAGGTTGCACGGTCGTGCCATGTCTGGAAGATCTTCAAAGTCTTCAAATCTTCGTTCGTTTTGTGTGGGTTTTCACTTCTTTTCGTCACCGGACCTCCGAACCTGCGATTATCAACAAAGAAAAATAAATCCTGATAAAACAAGGATAAAAAGCACGATTTAGAGTATAAAACAGGTGATAATTATTCGTGAAAACATATCAAATTCTCGGCACATCATGCACTCTCTAAACGTGCACCACAAGGCTCGGGAGGCCAAAACTGACAAAACAGAGAGCCACATGGATAAGCACGGTCATGCTCACCTATGAGCACGATCGTGCTCCTTAACAAACTCAACAGAATCTGCCGGAAAGGACTACGGGCTGATCTCAGATGTTTTGCATGGGTGTGCACACCCTGAAGCACGGCCGTGTACCTCCTGGCAGCTCTATAAAAGGAGACCTTCACTCTTCATTTTGGCATCCCATTTCACCCGATTCCCTCCCACATTTCTGTTGTTTTAGGGTCTTTCAAGTGACTTTTGGAGTTTGGGATCACTCCATAAACACTTTGCCTAAGGTACATTCATGTCACCCAAATATTCCCCAAATCCTCAATCAATCATCACCATGATTTCACACCAAATCATCCTTAGTGAGCCTATTTTAAAGCCATATTTTGGCTAGGATTCTTAGAGTGTTGCTAGGGTGATTACTATCTTGATATGAATTTATATAGTTTATGTTAAGTTTAAGTGATGTTGTGTGTTCTTAGTAATTCCTTATACACGTTCTTTGTTTGACGAACTAACTAATTAATCAACTTAGTATTTGGTCTTGTGAGTGTTTTGGTAGGAAGTGGAGGGACTTATGAGTGTACCCGTGGCGTGTAAAAACTCACGCACTTTTAAGCTAACCTAACTCCACGTGTAGAGATTAGCCCATTTGTGGATAGAAATATTCACACTTTTAGGTTTAATCCTCAACTATCAAAACTTCACTTAGGATCGGTACGGTCTATATACTTGGTCCTAGTTATAAACCAAAATTTGGTTGAGCGACTTAGGCACATGGTCTATGTGTTGGCTTTGGCGCAAACCAAATATTGCTGAACTCGTGTTAGAAGTAAACGGTCTATATTTACTTCTATTATTTTATTGCGGCACAATTAATAATAGATCAGTCACTTTTTGATGAATTAAGTATTTCAAGTAAGGGATGAGCTTGCGTGGGAGCCGCCATCGCCCCTACCCATGTCAAGTGGTAGCTTGTTAGCCATGTTCCGGCCATTGGCAAGTTATTCATAAAAAGAATAGTGTCGTTGGATGTCAATATCGCAACTTTGGGAGGTAGGTTATTCGGGGTTGGACATGTACAATCTTGGGTGATCCGCCCCTCACTGTTGAGAGGTGTGCTCACCGGGGTATGGAGACCCTCACAAGTCGGTACCATGACAAGTCGGATCCCAAAGCAACACTTTCGTTTGGTTATTGGTTATTGTCTTTACAACTTTCGTTATCTTTTATTTTTATTTTTATTTATTTTTAAGCAACTTAAAACTGAGTAATAAAAGTCGTGTCTTTGGATTCGATACCCTGTACTTGCTTTTTCTATGCTACGCTCGATAGGACCGCTTGCCTATTGTGTGAGTTTTAGATCATTAAACAAAGATCGTTTTATTTTATAAATTTAAAAGTTGAAGTTTCGGTAAAACTCCACTCTTCTTGGGTCGTAAAAATATAAAGTTTTAAAGATCTTAGAAGTGTCTTTTAAAATTTACTAAAACCACATGCATCACCTGTTAATCAATTTCCTTAAAGTAGTTTTGCATGTCTGTCTGTCTTATGCTTACTTGCACCGTTGTCTAAGTACCATAGCTTTCATCTGTCATGGCATATTTCTTCGATTCTATCTTTCCTTCATTCAATAGGACTTCCTCCTGATCATCCTTTTCTTCTGCAAACGCCATCAGTAGCATTGGTTTTTCATCTTCCTATACAAGATTAGAATATTCTTATACACCATTATTCTGCGGACAATCTCTCTTAAAGTGTCCATGCTTTTGACACTTATAACACTATTGTTTACATCTCTTGTAAACTTCTTCCATCCTTTATTCTGTCTGGCTCTGTACGAGGGATTTTCATCATTATTACTCTTTCTATCTTTGTTATGTTGCCAATTCCTCCGTGAAGGATTAAAGTTGCCTCTTCCACAGTTTTTGAATTATCTTCCTTTACCTAAATTGTTGCCATGATGTGAAAACAACAATTTGTCCTGGCTATCTCCTGGGTTTCCTTTCTTGGACTTTATCCTTTCCTCAAATGTCTTGAGTCTCCCAATCGCTTTTCCAGTATCATCATATCCATATCAGAGTATTCTTCTATGGAAGCAACAATCTAGATAATTTTTTTGGCACGGAATTTAGGAGTTTGCGTACAATGGTTGATTCATTAGTTAGTGTTTTATTGACTAGCCATTGTAACAATACTATTGATCTTTATAGACAACTCATCAATTGTGTTATCTTCCCTCGTTCGCAATAACTCAAATTCTGACATAAGTGTTTGCAAATGAGCCTTTTGCACCCGACTTTCCCTGACATGCCGTGTGTTCAATTTGTACCAAATATCCTTTGCAGACTTATAGTGCACAGCTTCCAATACGACATCTTTTTGTATTGCTTGGAACAAATAAGCGATTGTCGCCTTGTCCTTTTTACATCGAGTTGTGTTCCTTCTGTGGGTTCAATCATGACCCAAAGTCTATTTGCTTCCAGTATGGTTTTTATGCGTATAGCCCATACCGTATAATTTATAGGTTTTAATACCGGACATCGGTAATAAGACAATGATCCAACATCTTTATGAATTACAATATGTTGATTCGGACTGCTTTGTGCATCAACGTAACCATGTTTTCTGGTCGAATAACCTTCACTTTGACAAAATATAATTCTGCAACTCTATATACTTTCTTGTTTCTATACTTGTCCACCCAATACACCCAAATCAAAATTCAAATTTTAGAAAATTCAAAGAACTTGAACCGTGTACTATAACTTGATTTTCTGAATTCGGTTGACTCCTATGAAACCCTAGGCGCTCAACTTTCTTCTTTTGTGTGATCTGTGCCTCTTGAAAATCTTAACAAATGGATAATCAAAACAAGAGCTTCATGCTCTAACACCAGATGTTGGTCCTAATCTTCTTTCTTGATGGAATCGACTGGAATAACAATAATGAAACAAGAATGAAATTGAATAAGAAACTTGATTTCTTTCACTTGAAAGAAACTTGAATGTATGATTACAGTCGTCGTCATTATCATCATCATCAACTTGAATGTATGATTACAATGAGTACATCCATTCTATTTATACCAATCTAAAACATATGATCTAACAAACATAACCACTGATGAATAGTTGTGTCCCTTCCTTGCTTGATCTTGGCCATTGATTAATCAACATGTCTGTGATTAAAAAGGTGTGTCTTCATGAAGGTTTGCAACCCTAATTGTGTTTGGCGCCAATTCCTCTTTAGATCAACATGTTTGATGTTGAGGTGGTTTTCCTCTTTGATTCTTGTCATATCTAGTCCTTCTAATTAACTATTAACTAATTACCAAAGAGCCTTGAAGTTTAAATGGGAGGGATTAAGTCATCAAATTGTGTTAATGTAGTTTTGAATGTAAACATGCAAAAGCAAATCCTGACCAAAACCGATATAGACCGAATTGTTAGTAGTTGCCGCAACGCGTGGACATAGTAAACATCCTAGTTTACAAAAAAGTTAACAATGCATTTATAGTTTATGACAATTTGTGTTGGAAATGGTTGATGCAAATCTACAAAGAATTTGATACTCTTGTGGCGAACTCAGTCAACAAACTTCTTCCACTTTTCACTTTTGAATTTTTAGATTCTTTCCTCACATGCTTAACTTCCAATCATTTCCACAATTCCACTTGTAGTTCAATATTCATCCCCTCATAAACTAATCGCAAAATAACAAGTGACCCTTAAGCAGTAGGTAAGGTTTTCTAATCATTCCAAAATATGGACTTATTGTAAATTACAAATCTTGAACTCGTTTTCATCGATTCAAATCAAACAAATTCCGCACCAACTAATTAAGATGCTAGCTAGCCATGTGATTCAGGAATCAAACCTATTCCAATCATATGTTTTCAAGCAAATCATAGTAAATATTATATATTATGTATTCTCCATGCATGTGACTCTCTATATATATTCAACATTTCAAGCATGTTTGATCAATCAACTCTCACTCTCACATAATATTCGATATCTATCAATGAATATGGGCTTGCAAGAATTGATCGAAAGAGGTCATAACACAGGCTACAAGAAGCTAACAGTGGTGAAGAGACCAATATTGCTGAGGAAAGTGAACAGAAGATTTAAGGGATTTAGGTTAATAGTGACTCGGAAACTCAAGTGGAGGAGATTTTGGATGGCGGTGATGCCATCGAAGAGGACGATGAAGATATACAGTGATATGTTGAACCAAATGAAGGTTGATGGTTCGTATCCTGCCATTGTTTTCACCTGTCAATGGGGACTTCCTGTGCTTTCTCATCCTATTTCTAGATGTAGAAACACTAATGTTTGCCTTTATACAAAGCCTCCTATGATAAGATAGTATTTGCTGATTTTGTTCTTGATTAATATATTATCTACTATGTGTTTTTGGTGGATTTTAGCCTTTTCTTTTGTTCATTTTTTCTTTCTAAGTTTTTATTCTATTTATGTTTAATAAAATTAATAACATTGTAAAGTTTACAAATCAAATCAAACAACTACGACTACATGATCGGTCTTGCAATCCTCGGGTACGTGGTAAAGGTAATGGAAATTCGTTGGTGAGGCTCCCTCAGAAATAAGACCATGAGTAATCTGATTTGCCGTAGATTGCAGATGGATACTACCAAGGAATCACCAACAAAAAAATTAATTGTGGATTACGTACCGACGTAGGGTTACGCATAGTCATACTACTGTGTGTATAGTAGTGTTAATGTTGTGTTCCAAAATTAAAAATAAAAACTTAAAAAACAGTTTAGTAAATGGAGCAATAATGTTTTGTCTAAACTTATATTTCAATCATTCGTGTCAAGTAAATGAGCACTAATTGTAAGCTACATATATGTCCAATGCATGCTATCATAACATAGTGATTAAACCAGGATTTAAGCAATAAAAGTATTCTGATAATTGAAATTCAAACATCTTATATATTTTTTTTTATGTCAAACGGGTTGCAAATAATAACACACAATAAAGGGTCCACTTTTTTAGTTCTTTCGTATAATCTAAATCCGTTTAAAAATATACCTTTTGTCTTCTTTTATCCACCAGATTCCTTTTGAACAACTTGTTTTTTTATACATTTGATTTCGTTTGTTATGGATACAGAAGTTAATTGGTATAACGTCCCATTCTCAATTATAAATTATACAAATATTTATATCAAGTAGAGAGTTTAAGTATATATGTTTATTAATGTAATAAGAAGGATTTACATTTACTTGAGAGACTAGTTTTGCCCAATAGGGAAGATGAGTAAACTTATTGTCAAAGAGAGGGGGTCAAACAACTTGACATTGTGTGAGCTAACTAAGTTTGTTCTTGTGTTAAAGAAAAGCAAGGGGTGCAAAAAAAGATCCAAAGAAGATACCAAAATCAACTAGTGTGTGTGTGAGAGAGTTTGTTCTTGTGTCATGATGCATATTTGTGGTTTTGGATAATCAAGTGAGCATACCATATAATCTGGATTAAATGAGTAAAGATAAGACCATTGGGTGTGGAGAGGAGAGGCATCTTGATGATGGGCCGCCACGTAGGAGTGGGAGGAGAGGCATCTTGATGATGGGCCTCCAAGGGGGTGGTGTGCACCATGATGACGGGCCTCCTCATTGGTCAAAATTATTAAAAATAATAAAAAAAACAATTAAAAACCAATAGCTTGGCCCGGCTTGAACGGCAAGGAGATGCCTTTGGTGCCGCCCCATGAAGGATGCCGCCCCTGGGTGGTGGTGTAGGGAGGCCCGGCAAGTGGATGCCACCCCTATGCCGCCCCCCATACCCAATGGTCTAATGTTGAGTAGTTTAAATTTTTTGGGAACAAACTTTCGAGTTTACTTCTATATTTAAAAAGGTATGTGTTTCAAACTTACAGTCGGCCACTTCTTTATAATCTATTTGGCCCAGCCCTATTGTTCTTTGATAAGGTTATAATCAATACAAATCCGATTTCGTCAAATAAACATTTTGACAGGTGTCGGGTATAAGATTAGTTTCTAAAGACTTTGCGGGTAGGTGTCAAGGTATAAGATTAGTTTCTAAAAACTTTGCGGGTATCACAAGTGATTCTCGACCAAGTATCATCACAAGTGATTCTCGACCAAGTATCTGAAACATACATATCCAATTATCCGAAACATACATACCAGTTTTATTCGTCAATAATATAACAATGTACTAATTTTTAGTTTTTATACTTTACTTGATAAATATATTCACTAACTTAAAATTTCAGAACACATATTTTCAAAATGTTACCCAACAACACGATATACTCTGGCAATTATTCTACTTCCGCTTTTTTAAAACGAATCAAAAACTGTACGTGAATAAAAAAAAATCTAAACTTAACAATTAGTTGTTAGGCCCATAATGAATGGGCTTCCAAAAATTGACGGGCAAGCCCACTAAAAGTAGAGCAGGCTCACTCGCCTTAATAAAAGTGTGTTCGTTGTCTTAGGTGTCGGCACGACCCACCGTCTCTATACGATCATTGATAGGTCGCCTCTCACCCTGACAGGACGGGTTAATTTCTTTTATATAAATTCTTCATTCCTTTTTATATCCCACTACACCCACTCAATATTTTCCAATGCTCCGATGTGGGAACCTAACACTTTCTACTTACTTCATCACCCTTTTTATTTTATACTTACAAAACCTTTTTTTTTTTTTTGTTATATATTTAAAAACGTTTTTTGTTTTTTTTTTTTTTTTTGAAAGAAGTATTGACAAATTAGTATAAAAAAATAAAATTATTACGGTATGAAGCGAATGATGTACCCGGCAATACTTTAGTTGATCGTTCAAAAAAAATAAAAAAATGATGTACATATTTTTTTTAATTGAAGACAGTTGAGTTATATTTTATAGACTCGTGTTTTTTTTTTCTTTTTCGTGGTTTCTTTTCTTTTACTTACGAAATTTATTTGTTTAACTCGTTTAAAAATAAACAACAAACGAAACACATTACCAACAAAACTGTTAAAACGAAACGAATTGGCCTTCACGGTTGTAAAATTGAGATTTAGTCGTTTGGTTTATAGAATATGAAACCGATCGTGTAAATCAAACCCGCTATTACATTGTATCATCTAATTTCTTTTTCAATTTTTATGTTATTGAACCATCTTTATTGCTTTAAAAAACTTAATTATAAAGTTGGGATTTTGAAAAGAAGTGAAAAACTGGTTTAGATTGCCAAACCACATAGTTTTAGATGACTTGCTTGATCCAACCACTGTATTTTTAAAACCGTAGTTAGAAGTTTGTCCTAGAATTTTTATTAACCCGACCTAACCACATTGTGAAATACTGCTGAAAGCACAAGATACAAAATAGTCGACCCATAACAAGTAAACAAATTCAATTATTTGTAATTACCGCAACATGCTAGAAAAAGATATCATGTACATGATATAACATTCGAAACAAACATATAATGGGACCAAAATAGAACAAGCTGCCCCATGAAAAAAAGACAACATCAATTACATAACTTCAAATAAGTTGACATGAATCATGATTCCTCTTAATGACACAATGCCATTGTGTTCAAGGCTCAAAAGTCATAGTCTCTGCCTCTTTTCGCACCGAATCAAATAGCACAGAAGACAGATATCGCTCCCCAAAACTTGGGAAGACAGCCTGCATTTAGTTGCACATAAAATCTCATTAGCTGCATACACACACCACATAACTAAGATGGAAATACAACACCTGCAGACTCGTATGCAGGTAGGGTAACGGGTAAAAACAAGTAATTTTTGTATGGGTCAAAACAGGTAGGATGTAGTTGGATTGACCCTGAACACATTTTGTGTATTCTTTTATGAATAGAGTGTTGCATATGAAAAAGTACATGAATATACCATGTAAGCAGCTCCAACACAAATCCAGACTGCATATACCATGATCTAAAGCTGGAAAATAATAATGAAGAAAACTTACAACAATCAGCTTTCCAGCACTTTCTGGCCTCTTTGCAAGCTTGATTGCAGCTGCGGCTGCAGCACCAGATGATATCCCCACCTGCAACAGATAAAGCCCATTTCAGAATGTCAATTACAAACTAAGCTAAATTATAAACAGCAACATGAATAATAAATGTGGCCGTTGTTTGGAGATTAGGAACAAAACAAGTAAAATATTGTCCAGACCAGGTTGAGTTGAACCAAAACACTTTTGTAAGACTTTTTCAAGGTTCTGTATATACAATTAGTTTGGAGGTTAGGAACAAAACAAGTAAAATAATATATTTTTAGCAAAAGTGATATAAGAGGTTGTATGCATTCCATTTGACCTGTTTCACATGTAACTATTTTTTAAAATGGCCCATTAATCCAAGTTGACCCATTCAAAAGTAAATGGGTGAAAACTGTCACCTCCTTTGAAGATTACCATGTGAGACAATTTAACATGTTCGGAGATGCATATGATGAGTAACTCTAACTTACAAGTAATCCTTCTTTAAGGGCAAGAAGCTTTGCAGTTTCGATGGCTTCTTCACTTGAAACCTGAAGTAATATGCATAAAACATCACTTTAATTAGAAGTTCAGAACAATCAACAATGGACAACAAATGCTCAGCTTCTAGATGTGAAAAAATAAACCCAAAAACGCCATACATAAAAGAGAGATTTAAAAAAAAAAAAAAAAAAAAAAGATAAAAGAGCGGCGGGTCTTACTTGAATAACTTCATCAATAAGATCGACTTCTAAGACACCAGGGATGAATCCAGCACCAATCCCTTGGATCTTATGAGGACCTTAGGAACAATAATCATGAACAATAAAGCATATATATTCATTAGTAAGATTGTAAGAAGTCCAATTGACACTAGTATATCAGTTCATTGATAGTGAATTTTATATACTAGTTTAATATCAAAATGACAAAAATATAGGATAGATGACAGAAAATAGAAATGGAATAAATTTTTGGAACATAATCATTGCAGCATTTCGGAATTGTAGAATTTGGGACTGTATAAAATCATCTAGAAGTTTATAAGTTTTGTAGTTGGAGCTAACCATCAAAAGCAGTGTATATATGCAAAAGGGTTCCTTCTGAGGTAAGGAATGATAATTAACCTCTAAGTTTGAAATCGTAAGCCCTTGAATACAAGGAAAATTGAATAAATAAAGCATCAGTAGGGCTGGCAAATCGTGTCCTTGGTTTTACAAAGCGTGAAGCGCACAAAAGCGACGAGGTCTAAAACCGAGGCGCTAAGCGCTAAAGCGATGGGCTTTCGTACGCGAGGCGCAAGACGATTATATATTTTTTTTTATATATGCTACAGGTTTTTAACATTATTTACTCAAAATATAGATACAAATAAGGTATATATATGATTTAACTTGAATGTACAACCTTTTTAGCTACATGTATAACAATTTTAAGCACAAAAATAGCATGTGTACAAAAAGCACGCTTTTAGCGCGCTTTTTTCGTGCGCTTTTAGGGCGCTTTTTGCACTTTTTTCACACTGCTCGCCTAGGGTTACATAAGGCGCACGGGGTTGCGCCTAGGTGCGCTTTGTGCTTAAGCGCGCCTCGAGCGCGCTTTTTAAAACCAAGACCGTGTCTTTAACGGGTTTAACAGGTCCCTGACGACGCGAACAACACAAGTTCTAAACATAAACACGACTCGTTTAACTGCTTTATATCCCATGTTTATAACACAGTTATATGTTTTATGTACCAAAAAAGAGAAATGAAGGATATTTGCCTCTTAATTCTAAATTTCTAATTATTTAAAAAAAGTAAAAAATCACATAGTGTACTTTTCGGTTAATAGGTCTAATTGTGTCTTATACATATAAGATGCTGCATCAGTGTAGCTTACCAGGCTTTCCTCCAGATAAGATAGCACTTTCAGAAGGTTCAATGCCATAAAGCTGATGCCAAAAAATTAATTAATTAATAAATTAGAGGTATATAGAGAATAGATGCGTTGATAAAACAGAAAAGAAGCTATATTATTATGTCAATGATTTACTATTTGTAGTGATGGTTTACGGATCAAAACTCAAAGTTAGCCAAAAATGGAACAGGTCGAATGGGTCAAACAAGTCAAAAGTTCTCTCGTGTGTATTCTAATGCTTACAATGTCCTAATTGTGGTCATAAAGAAATTGCATTATTATGTCAAGGATATACTACTATTTGTTGTGGTCATTTATGCATTTCCTTTTTATAAAGTTAAGACCAACATATACAACAACGTGTTGGTAGGTCGGCCCAACCAGACTTGTTTTGACTCGCACCTCATCGCCACCTATAAACATCAAATTAGGCCTGAACCATAGTTATCAAAGGCGCTAGGCGCACTCAAGGCGCATAGGCCTTGCCTAGGGCCTAGGCGCGAGGCGCAAAAAAAGCGAGGGCTGACATAAAAAAAACGAACAAAGAAAATAAAGTAAAAATATATTAAAATAATACTATTTTTCATATACTTAGTATCAAAAGTTTTAAAATATTGATGTATTAGTGTATAGAAATAGTTTTCCTTAGATAAAAGTAGAAATCTGGTTGGAATCTAGCCATAATTTAACGAATTTGGCTGAAAACTCTCCAGAATTTGGGAATCTAGCTGAAATTTGCGCCTAAACCACCACCTAGAGAGTTAAAGCGCAATTTCCTCGACTCAAAGCGCAAATTCATCGCCTCGCCTAAAAAATGAGCCTAGGCGCAAGAGGCGATGGCTTTTGACAACTATGGCCTGAACAAGTAAAAGCAATCAAACCTTTATGTTAGGGTTTTGCTCTTTAAGATATTTCCCTGCACCTGTAATCGTACCGCCGGTACCAATGCCGGAAACAAAAGCATCAATTTTCCCACCTGTGCCTTTCCATACTTCAGGTCCAGTTGTTTCGTAATGGATCTAAGAAATACAAATAATCAATTCGAGTCGTAACATAAGTATAACAACAACAAGAATAATTTACTCAATAAAAAAAACTACCTTTGGATTAGCAGGATTCTCAAACTGCTGAAGCATGTAAGCATTTGGTGTTTTAGCGATTATCTCCTCTGCTTTCTGAAGAGCACCTTTCACTCCTTTAGCAGGATCAGTGAGGACCAACTCAGCACCAAAAGCACGGAGAACAATACGTCTCTCAAGGCTCATTGATGCAGGCATGGTGATGATAAGCTTGTAACCCTTTGCTGCAGCCATGAAGGCTAGCCCAATGCCAGTGTTGCCACTTGTTGGTTCGATAAGAACACTCTTCAGCAATAATACAAAAAAAAACATGTCAGGTGAAGTCGATTTTCAGATACACTATGATCTAGCAGCAATGGATAACAACAATCATAACTAGGCAAATTGAAAAATTTAATAATCCAAACTAAAATACATTTGCCAATAATAATCCATACGGCCATTGTGATCAATGACACTCCAAACTTTCACTTTCGTTGCCAAGGGCAATTCCTCTTAACCGAAAAATAACTCATCTACCCCCAAGGTTTAAAAGTATGGAATCGTGTCTCGAGGCGTTTTCCCTTCGCCTCACGAGGCGAGCTGACGCATAAGCCTGAGGCGGAATTAAAAAAAATATATAAATATTATATAACTTATAGAAAATGAAATACTAACTAATTTCATCATCAGATTCGTCAATAACGTAAAAACACACATTAAAAAGACATGGAATGCTTGAAATTGACACAAAAAGTTTAAAACATAAAATATAAACATCAAAAACCCATGAGGCGCACCTGAGGCGCAGTTTTTGTTACCGCCTCGGCTCTTTGAGGCGCATGTACAAAATAACACCCTGAGGCGCCGCCTCAGATTCGTTTTCTTGCAAAATCGCCTTGAGGCACGCCTCACCCGTTTTTTTAAACCATGTCTACCCCTAATGAGCAATTGACTGTCTTTTATCCCAATCAGAAAGAGGAATATTGCATTGAAACGACAACATTATCAGTATGGATTATTATCGGCCAATGAGTCATAGTCCGGATTATTATAATCATCTATGTACAATGCAAACAAACCACTCCAGGTGTTATAAGCCCCTTTTCTTCAGCCTCTGTGATCATACTATAACCGATCCTGCAAACCGCACAACCATAATCAAATTAATCCATATCTGACTTAATTAATCCAAGTTTGACTTTAAGTCAAACTTTAAATCCTAATAAACAGATAACAAACCAACCACACCTGTCCTTAACACTAGAACAAGGCTCCATCATTTCCAATTTCGCCGCGATGCGACCGACACAACCATCCACAACATTGTTCAGATACACCAAAGGAGTGTTACCAATCAACTGCATGTATGATAAACATAATCAAAGATATGATTACTGATTAACAATACAATGAACAAACAGACACAGGACTTACTTCTGTAACATCCTTAGCAATTGCAGTCTTTCCTTCAGCCATAACGTCAGTTATTCAACTGAAATTAATGATAATCAAACGAATTCAAGTTATTGACTACTCAATGGCAAAGAAAACAAGCTTAAATAAGAAATTATGTGATGGATTGCATGATTAACATGATGTGGAGTTAAGAATTTAAAAGATTATAATAATAATAATAATTCGATATGACAGATAAAAGATATGATATTAAATAATATTATATATATCCGCAAATCACATGTGGAATAAAGAAAGTGATGATGGAAAGATACCTCCGGCAAGAACGATTACAAGAACAAGCAATTGTTTTGTATAATAATGTGCATGTATCTATACATATAATAAACCAAAGCCATTTTAATGACATGTCATAATATTATGCAATCTCTTTTTTAAGAGATGCCACATAGGATGTGATGTGGCAATTCTAGACCAATTAAAAAAAGAAATAAATATGGTTTAAATATGATTTAACATAATATATTAAATACCTAATTTACTAAATGTAAATATTAAAACTTTATTATTTTCTCTCTCATTTTCCTCTCATAACTTTTAAATGTTAATATCTTTTATATACGAGATTTTTTAAAGAAAAAAAATTACACCAAATTAACGCGCGTTTTATTATCTTTCCAACGAGTACCATAGTGCTATATAAAAAACGGAGAAAAAAACGACTATTTTTTGTAACCCGACAGGTATTGTGTCAAGTTTGGAATTAGTTTAAAAAAAATTGTGGGTTTGGGTCGGGCCTGAGATTAGGTGATACCCGACCCAATTACCTTTTTTTTAATATTTGAATATGACAACTTATGACAGAGATTTGTTTAAAATAATAATAATAATAATAATAATAATAATAATAATAATAATAATAATAATAATTAATCATATATTGACAGATGTCATTTTTATAGTTTAGATACTTCTAATTTTATTCACTTTACTTAGATTTTCAACCCGGGACGCTCCCGGGGTATAAACTAGTATAAATATATAAATAGATATATGTGTAGACAAAATGGACTTTGGTGAGGTCGAAGGGATAAATAAATCTTTGATGGGGTCAACTAATTAAAACCAGGGTGTATTCGGGGTACTTGTACGAGGACAAAAATGAGAGATAGAGCGCGTGTGTGCGTACGGACGCGCCATAGACGTGGTTTTGCTAATGTGGACTGCCACATAAGTAGTCTGTATCATCAGAACTTTGTCACATAAGCAGTCCACGTCATCTAAAACTAACTGAGTTAACTTTTAGTAAGTATTGGACCGTAGTGATTTTTTAAGTTGGGACTAGTGGCGGGTAATAGCTGATAATTGGGATTATTAAAATTCAATATTCCTTTAAAAAAGACGAACTTTTATAGTCAGTTGGGTAAAAATTGACGGCCAACCGGTTTGGCGGTTTTAATGGTTCAGTTTCAATGGATTGAATAGATTTTTTTTTTTTCAAACCGTAGGTGTATAGTGCTTTTTATTCAAACATTTTATCATACATAGGTAGAGAAGCATTGAGTTCTTCGATTAAAATAAAACAAAAATACTCTTATAGTACACGCCCTCTTACGAAGATGGATATGAAATCCATTTTAAAACAAAGGATAGATGTGACATCCGTCACTTTTCTGTTATTTTATTTTTGTATATAATAATAATAATAATAATAATAATAATAATAATAATAAGTAATAATGTTAGTCTAGTCCAACCACTCTTGAGCCCAAAACAATAACCAACCATCCTTTAATCTTTCCTTAAAAATCTGAGCCCATCCAGCAAGCCCAAACACTACAGCTCAACAGAACCAACCCACTAAGCCTAGCCCACTGACCCTCCTCCTCTCAACCTATATAAAAAAAAAAAAAAAAAAAAAGCCTCCCAGGACTCGAACCCGAGCCTGGGAGCGGTCCATTCGAAACACACACACACACAACCAGTTGAGCTGTGACTCGCTTCTGTTTTAACCCCAGCACGAAATAAATATAAACCCACCTTGACTGCTCCTTTCCCTTCCTTGCTGCTGCGATGGTCAATTGACCAGCAAACAAACACGTTTGACCTCGTTAATAAGACCATTTTGGAAAGAAATTTCGTAATTGATTGCTAATTGTTGACCGACAAATCAATCCCCATCAATATGCCCTTGATTTCAGCTATTAACATTCGATTACAAGACCAATTAACACGTTTTTGACCATTACAAGTCAACGAATTTAAACCTTCCAATTTCGTTATTGTAGTATAAATTAAACCCTCCTAGAAACCTAAACAATGCCGATAAACAGACCCCCACACTCAAATTCTCTTAAACCTTCGTGTAAATCAAGCATTGCTCGGAGTTGACTTTCGTTTGACCACGAATTGGAGGCCGCGTACTCGGTATGAACTCAATCTTTTTGTTTCTGGTTGTTAATCGGCCCTTCCACTTCAAAAACCCTATGTTATTATCACGTATTTTGATTGATTGATAAGCTAGGGTTTATCCATGAACGAATTGGGGAAGATGATATATATATATACAAACCTATTTATATTTTAAACGAAAAGGAAATAATCACAAACAGATTCCTAGACCAGATGGTCACCCTCCTTTGCTCCAGAACATGAACCGGCCTATGGCCCAAGTTCGAGTCTCACAATGAACAAAACATTTTTTTTTCCTTTTTAGATTTATATATATATATATATTCACTAGTATTTTTTTTTAGTTTTAAAATACTAAAACTCTTTTATAAATTCCACAAAAATTATTTTATGTTATTCTAGTGGAAAAGCTTAACATACAATTTTTAGTTTTCCAAAAATTATTTATTTAATATATATTTTAAATATTTCAACTTTATTCTAGTTTATTTATAAAATTCTATAAAAATATCTAAACGATTTTATAAAAATCCACAAAAATTATACTAAACTTGTATAACAATAAACATTTCAGAATTTATTTTTATTTCTGAAAAACCGTCCATTTTATATTTTTAATTAATTTTTGTTAGTTTTAATCATAAATAAATCATAATAAATTCATTTTTCAATATTTTTGCACCAAAACTTTATATAAATCATTTCTATTTATTTAGAACTGAAATACAAATTTTAATTCAAAAAGTATTTAATTTTAATATTTTTTTTAAAAATTAAATTTATATTTTGACAATTTGAAATAAATAGATTTAATAATCTATTTATAAGAAAATAATTTTATAAAAATTATTTTCACACTTAAAACTTTATATTGTGACCATATTTGATTTAAAATTTATAAAAAGACTTTTGTTTATTTATTTACCAAATTTCTCTTATTTATTAAACATTTTATTTATTAATCAAAACGAATACTTATCCCCAATTCGAAACCCTAGAAATACATGTATCCTAGAATTATTTCCCTTACACATTATCAAATTCTTTAGGTTAATCCTTTGGGATAATTTCAACTCAAATTACGTTGTCCGGTTGAATTACAAGCTATTACGTGAACTGTGGGTATTACTTATCCCCTTTTCGCTTTTACAACTTTTGGGGTGATTCATGCACAAGTATACAAAACTTTCATATTCATTTACATATACATTTTTATTCATTTACAATTCATATACGTGTCTTGTTTATCTTTGTGCTTATGTTTGAAACATGAACGTAGCTTACATACAAAATCATACATCTAGACATAACTTATGTTATGGTGCTCTTTACATATAGTCGTAACTTATGTTACGGTGCTCATTTAGACATAACTTATGTTATGGTGCTCTTTTAGACTTGACACGTGTTAGGGTGCTCATTATCAATTTCATCTTATCAACTTTACATTTGATCTTTGTCTTGTTTGATTACTTGCGTGTTTACATAATGCCTTGGTGATACTAGACACATGAATTGTACTACTTTTCAAACTTATACTATATGTACAAAGCTAAGTAGTACTCACCAACATCATATGTTGACAAAAATTATTTTCGTGCATGTTTCAGGATAAGCTGCTTGACGCTTCACATAGGACTTTGGACTTAGATTAAATCAATCAATTATCTCTTTTTAGTTGTCTTGTAATTATTTTCACATGTTGTAAAACAATATTCAATAATCAAATATTTACATTTTAGTACCATGAGCTTTTGAACAATCGTCACTACGTGGCACCTCGATGATTCCGCCATCGGTTGGGGTGTTACAGATTGGTATCAGAGCCATGGTTATAGGGAACTAGGTTATTAGATAAAATGGCCTAGACTATAACCGAACTTCAACTTTCATGCATAGATTCCATAGATTTCCATTTCCTCTACTTTCCTTCCTCTATCTTTTCTTTCTTCTCCATTTCTCCTCATCTTTCATCCTGGTGCATAGAGATGGTGTCCTACAAGGAGTGGAAAGTCTACATCATCATGGAACAGGAGCAATACCTTTCATGAAGACACTCTTAGGCATAATGCCTACCTTTATTTTGCTCCTTCAAAGTTGTTGAGCTTTAATAAGTGTGATAGAACACGTGCAATCTGGAAGGGTGGATGCCTGTACACTGGGTTTTCTGGCATAGGCAAGCATAGCGCATAAATCCAATAACGGACCTGTTATGCTTACCTGGGGATTCCTGGAGTGAGTGTCCACTTATAGGCTAAAGCATGTCTTCTTTGATCACCATTGGGCTCAATTCCTTTGAAAAGTCAACATTCTTGTTGGGCTTCACAGCTAGACAAGGGCACTCCAAGCATTTTATGCAAGTTCTTCAATAATACTCTCTCGTTTCGTATACAATATTTTGTATATCATGATTTTCATATATTGCTTACAAGCTCATACTTTCATAATCATCTGTACGGTTATACACTACATTTTCTAATCTCATGATTATTCATTGACTGCCTCATAGATGTCTGCTCGCCGTATGCTCCGTGATGCCAGCCAACGCACTATTCGTGCTCCTGGACAACGTTCTGATCGTCGCCTCGCATCTTTAGTCGCTGAGCAGATTGCTGCAGTGATCCCAAACCTTGTCAGTGAGTTAACCCAAAATAGTAACAGTGCCAACACAGGGGGTGCGACTCAATTTCGGTGCACTTTCAAACACTTTAACTCCTGCAACCCCACAAAATTCACTGGTGAGGAGGATGCTACTGGCCTCCTCCAATGGTTTGAAAGCATGGAGAGCACCTTTGTGAACAGCGAGTGTCCTGATGAACTCCGCATTCGCTATGCTACTAGTGTCCTTCAAAAGGGGGTGCTAACCTGGTGGAATGGCGAAAAGCGCAATCGGGGCGCTGATGTTGCTTTATCTTTATCTTGGGATGAAGTTAAGGAACTCATGATCGCCAAATTCTGCCCTAGGAACGAAATCAGGAAACTGGAGGATGAGTTTCGTGAACTCAAACAAGACAGTGGTGAGAATCTTGCGTATAATACTCGATATCATGAACTCAGCATATTGGTCCCACACATGGTCACTCCGGTCTCTCGAGCAATCGAGAAATATATCGAGGGATTACCTGACCTGATTCAAGACATAGTCACTGGAAGCAAATCCACTACGGTGGAGGAAGCCATCCAACTTGCAGCCACTTTAATAGACAAACACGTAAGGAAAGGAAACTTGGTTAGGAAGGGCACCAAGACGTCTACTGAGGAAACCACCAATGCTGTTGAACAATCTAAGACTGTTTTAGCAACGGCCGCCACTACTGCTTCGAACTCTAAGAAACGAATGGGCAATAATCAGGACCATACTGTTGTGGATCCTGTGACTCAACCCCCTATCAAGAAAGCCTACACGGGAATCCATCCTCAATGCAACACTTGCAAGTATCATCACCCTGCAAACCTTCCATGCCGTCAATGCACTAGATGTGGAAGGTTTGGACACTTTGTCACCACTTGTCGAGTAATGGTTAGGACACAGGATAATCATCAAACAGCTGCCCAGGAACCACTGCCGATTACTAACGGTCGGGCATGTTATAATTGTGGAGACCCTAACCACATGCGACCTCGATGCCCTGAATTGAATAGTGTGGCACATGGACGAGCTTTCAATATCAATATCAATGAAGCAAACGGTCAGGATGACGTTAATCCCACTGGTTAAGCCATGGATGGAATCTTCCTAAGACTCGAGAATCCAATACTTGTGTTTTCATTTTCTTGATCCTATTATCATTTTGTACCCAATTGTGTCGTACTCATAAGCATATAACATCTAGAAATTCCTTGCATACTATTGTGTACGAACGCAAATTGAAAATTTATCATATTTGGTTACGTTTATTTTAATCGTAGAAGTTTAAGACTCTACCTTACATTTTATTGAAACATTTGGACTTTATTTCCATGAAAATCAAACTACTAGAAACTCGATACTTGATCCTACAGAATTTTTCTAAAAACATCATTGTTTGTTATATGAAACTTGATTTTTCCCTTAATTTGACTATTCATTGAACATGTAATTATTCATGATACTCGTAAACATGGCTGGCCAAATATGAGCTATTTCCATAGGCCACTAAAATAACACTTGTACTTAATGGTTGTCATACTTATAAACTTGCTTGCATGTGTGTATTATCAATTTGCATGTTGATCTATGAAAGACAACTACTACATTTATCCACTCAACTAAAACAAACATATCACTTAAAGGGCTCCCCGGATGGGTGGTAGCCCATACTTAAATTTTGTTATGCTTGCAAGTCGTTGCAAACCAATGTAATTGACCTCATTATTACATAGTCTCATTTCGTTGATAACGTCTCATTGTAACCCAACGTGTTTGTTGTGTCATCCTCTTGTGAAACTTATTTGCTTTAATATGTTGTTAGGTTAGGATCATAGAAGGACATAAAACCCTAATGTAAGGTAAATTGATGATTCCGGTCCGGAACGTAATCATGAATTTACAGGTACGTTAGGGTGGTGTGAAATTCTATTAGAGTTTTTGGTAGGCGTCCAGTACGTTTTCAAGGTATCAAAGGTGTGGTGGGTTAGCTGCGGTACACCCTATATATAAACACTAATGATGCATTGAAAGTGAGACTGGAAGTCGAACCAGGAACAAACCCTACTTACTTGGTAGTTCATTTGGTCTCTCTATAGTCAATCAACTCATGCATTTATTTTAGGATTCCTAAAACTTGAAGTTTAGTATTTTATTGGATTCTTATTCTCCTTACTATTTGAGACGAACCTAATCCAATCCTTAACTCACACCTATCAAACCTCTTATCCAAATCATTCAAAACAGTTTACTCCGTTACCTATAAATTCACGACGTGCCTTAACTCAAAATTTACCAAACCACAGTTATCTTAATTTTTACCCAAACATCCATAACCCTATGTTTCTAATAACTTCGGGACGAAGTTTCTAAAAGTAGGGGATGCTGTGACATCCGTCACTTTTCTTTATTTTATTTTTGTATATAATAATAATAATAATAATAATAATAATAATAATAATAATAATAATAATAATAATAATAATAAGTAATAATGTTAGTCTAGTCCAACCACTCTTGAGCCCAAAACAATAACCAACCATCCTTTAATCTTTCCTTAAAAATCTGAGCCCATCCAGCAAGCCCAAACACTGCAGCCCAACAGAACCAACCCACTAAGCCTAGCCCACTGACCCTCCTCCTATCAACCTATATAAAAAAAAAAAAAGCCTCCCAGGACTCGAACCCGAGCCTGGGAGCGGTCCATTCAAAACACACACACACAACCAGTTGAGCTGTGACTCGCTTCTGTTTTAACCCCAGCACGAAATAAATATAAACCCACCTTGACTGCTCCTTTCCCTTCCCTGCTGCTGCGATGGTCAGTTGACCAGCAAACAAACACGTTTGACCTCGTTAATAAGACCATTTTGGAAAGAAATTTCGTAATTGATTGCTGATTGTTGACCGACAAATCAATCCCCATCAGTATGCCCTTGATTTCAGCTATTAGCATTCGATTACAAGATCAATTAACATGTTTTTGACCATTACAAGTCAACGAATTTAAACCTTCCAATTTCGTTATTGTAGTATAAATTAAACCCTCCTAGAAACCTAAACAATGCCGATAAACAGACCCCCACACTCAAATTCTCTTAAACCTTCGTGTAAATCAAGCATTGCTCGGAGTTGACTTTCGTTTGACCACGAATTGGAGGCCGCGTATTCGGTATGAACTCAATCTTTTTGTTTCTGGTTGTTAATCGGCCCTTCCACTTCAAAAACCCTATGTTATTATCACGTATTTTGATTGATTGATAAGCTAGGGTTTATCCATGAACGAATTGGGGAAGATGATATATATACAAACCTGTTTATATTTTTAACGAAAAGGAAATAATCACAAACAGATTCGTAGACCAGATGGTCACCCTCCTTTGCTCCAGAACATGAACCGGCCTATGGCCCAAGTTCGAGTCTCACAATGAACAAAACATTTTTTTTTTCCTTTTCAAATTTATATATATATTCACTAGTATTTTTTTTAGTTTTAAAATACTAAAACTCTTTTATAAATTCCACAAAAAATATTTTATGTTATTCTAGTGGAAAAGTTTAACATACAATTTTTAGTTTTCCAAAAATTATTTATTTAATATATATTTTAAATATTTCAACTTTATTCTAGTTTATTTATAAAATTCTATAAAAATATCTAAACGATTTTATAAAAATCCACAAAAATTATACTAAACTTGTATAACAATAAACATTTCAGAATTTATTTTTATTTTTGAAAAACCGTCCATTTTATATTTTTAATTAATTTTTGTTAGTTTTAATCATAAATAAATAATAATAAATTCATTTTTCAATATTTTTGCACCAAAATTTTATATAATTTATTTCTATTTATTTAGAACTGAAATACAAATTTTAATTCAAAAAGTATTTAATTTTAATATTTTTTTTAAATATTAAAGTTATATTTTGACAATTTGAAATAAATAGATTTAATAATCTATTTATAAGAAAATAATTTTATAAAATTATTTTCACACTTAAAACTTTATATTGTGACCATATTTGATTTAAAATTTATAAAAAGACTTTTGTTTATTTATATACCAAATTTCACTTATTTATTAAACATTTTATTTATTAATCAAAACGAATACTTATCCCCAATTCGAAACCCTAGAAATACATGTATCCTAGAATTATTTCCCTTACACATTATCAAATTCTTTAGGTTAATCCTTTGGGATAATTCCAACTCAAATTACGTTGTCCGGTTGAATTACAAGCTATTACGTGAACTGTGAGTATTACTTATCCCCTTTTTTCGCTTTTACAACTTTTGGGGTGATTCATGCACAAGTATACAAAACTTTCATATTCATTTACATATACATTTTTATTCATTTACAATTCATATACGTGTCTTGTTTATCTTTGTGCTTATGTTTGAAACATGAACGTAACTTACATACAAAATCATACATCTCGACATAACTTATGTTATGGTGCTCTTTACATATAGACGTAACTTATGTTACGGTGCTCATTTAGACATAACTTATGTTATGGTGCTCTTTTAGACTTGACACGTGTTAGGGTGCTCATTATCAATTTCATCTTATCAACTTTACATTTGATCTTTGTCTTGTTTGGTTACTTGCGTGTTTACATAATGCCTTGGTGATACTAGACACATGAATTGTACTACTTTTCAAACTTATACTATATGTACAAAGCTAAGTAGTACTCACCAACATCATATGTTGACAAAAATTATTTTCGTGCATGTTTCAGGATAAGCTGCTTGACGCTTAACATAGGACTTTGGACTTAGATTAAATCAATCAATTATCTCTTTTTAGTTGTCTTGTAATTATTTTCACATGTTGTAAAACAATATTCAATAATCAAATATTTACGTTTTAGTACCATGAGCTTTTGAACAATCGTCACTACGTGGCACCTCGATGATTCCGCCATCGATTGGGGTGTTACAAAAGAGCTTTAAATTGTTGTCTTCAATGAGTTCTTCAACTATTATGATTAAACAAAACAATACAAAACATTAGAGTTTTGTTTAGATCACGAGCTAGACATGGTTCTTTTAGGACATATGTTGCTAGCAAGGCGAAATTGTTTCTGAGTTTACAATTGAAATGCTTGAAATTGTGGTGTGTGACTGATTGTTGTATTAGAGGTAGGGGCGTTCGTCGTGTTATTTTTTTCATGTCTCGGGTTTTTTGGGTCGGGTTGTTTGGGTTATTGGCTAAGAAAATGGGACCCTATAACCGAAGCACTTAAAGTTCGGATTTGTCGGGTTGGTGTTATTTGAGTCGAGTTAGTTCGGGTCAGGTGATTCTGTTTCTGGGTTTAGATGTAATATGAAAATATATATATATATATATATATATTGCAAAATATTATCAAAAATTCAAAATTCACCATGTTACTTAACATATATTATCAAAATTCAAACTTATTTGACATGATATGATAATGTTCAAAGGGTCTAAAACTTAACGTTTTAGATGCCAAAGACTCTAAACTTAAACGCACGGTAAATGTTTGGGTTTTTTCCAGGTTTTAGATTTCGGGGTTTTGCTTGGAAAAAGTAACCCGCTAACCGACCCATTTAAGGTCGATTTCAGGTTTTTTTGGGTATTCTCTAATTCGAGTTCAGGTGGCTTGGGTTTCGGATCAAGTTTCGGGTTTTGAATAAAAATGAACTTCGTTAATTAGAGGCGTTATAGAGCTATTGTAGCATTTTTTTCTTGATATTTATAGATGAAATCATGAAAACTTAATTATATAGTAATGCAATTTTTATTGTAAATATTATATAAGGGTGATGTTATAAAAAGATATATGTTAAGTCTTAAAAATCGTGCACATCTTGTAAGTGACGGACCCAGAAATTTTTTTTATTGGGTGCAAAATTATATAGCTTATATAGATCGTTTATCTACCACAATAAAATAAATTTCCATCAGATGGCCCATGGCGGGCCGGATCGACTAATATACCAAAAATAATAATACTAACATTATAAAATTAATAAAAGGAAACCAAAAGCCCAAAAGTAAACACATGCATAACAAAATTCTAAAATCTAAAGTTATTCTCTTCAGGTCTTCAGTCTTATGTTTTATAAGGGTCTCATGAATTTTTTCCAACCCTTGAGAAATAAATGTGTCCGATGTCCCTATGATCTCCAAAGGTTCCCCTAAACAAATAGCAACATAAGCAAAACACACGGGATGATTTTAACTATACTCTAACCATCCCTTATATTTATCATACCAAGTTTCTTTAAATCGTCTTAACTGATCACCAAACATTGATTGTGGAAATTCTATACCTTTCAGTTTATAAGGTTCTCTAAGTATGTATGCCCTTCTATTCTTGTCTCGCTGATTAACGTTATATGACGAAATTTTTCTATAGGCAGGATCCATAGGAAGAGTATCCAAGTCAACGAATTCTTGAGTTTTCGAAGATGATTATCCACTTTTCATTTTAAGAAACCGTTCCATAATAATATTGCTCATGTTTCTTGTTAACATCAAAACAACCTAGCATCAAACCTTCAATATAATTATTTAAATTAAAGGCTTCAATAAACAATTTAGTAATTAAAAATTAAAACAGGGAAAGATCAAGAACTTGTTTTAGTTTAATATTTAACTTTTTACCTTTTTATTGTAAACAATATTAACCTGTTCACTTTAGCGGGAGGTGACAAGGACTCGAGGAGCAGAGGAGTCGGATCCAATTCAGTTTTGGGCAGAACAGAGTAATCAGGAGAGGAAGGGACGTGAATTATTAGCGGCAAGTTAAAATTTTATTTATTTATTTATTTTTTTGATCAAATTTAACCTATTACAAAATTTTGTAAAATGGGTTGGGCTACTAATTATTAACATGGGCTAACTCTAAACACAAAATTATAGTTATAATTTTATTTTTCTTGAAGTCGGTTTAAAAGCTAAGGGGTGCGATTGAAAATTTTTATGGGGTGCGGACGGGATTAACGCATGTATATACTACTAATTGTTTTTTCAAGGTGGGCGCCCGCCCCTTTCGGATAGAGGTGGGTTCGCCAATGCATCGTGCTCTACTTCTTTTGTCCTAGACGAGACGAGAATACATAACCACTTGATCGCTAAAAGTTTGAATTTATGGAAATCGCACGATTAAGATTTTGTGTATCACACATTAGTATTTGGATTCCACACGTACTTATGCCGTGGAGATCTCAACAAGCAATATTTTTGACAATATGTTGAACGTTACATGTGTGGTGGGATTCGTGTTACGCCAAAGCAAGTTAGACTTTTTAAAAGATAAAATATTATCTTTTGGTTCTTTTTTCTGTTTTTGTTTCTTGTTCACTCTCACCATCACAATACAACCTTTAAAGAGAGAAAGTATTAGAGCGTAGAGAGATAATGTAGTAAAATGTAAATTTTAAGATATAGGATGGATCTCTATCTCTTCATGAGTATGGAATAACAATATTTAAGGAGTTGGACTTAGTAATCAATTGCCTATATTTGTTACTAGGTGGTGATTGTGTCAAGTTGACTCGCTTGAGTTGGCGAACATCATCTCTTTTTTTAAAGTCATGTACTTAAACACGCGTGGTATAGAAAAAAACGCTAAACAACTTTAAAAATGCTAAGCAACTTAAAAGTGTGCACTTAGAAGTAAAAAGAAAAAAAATGAAATCCCAACCGGGGTTGGAGTTTAACATATTAAGGTAATGTTTGGTATGCTAGAATGAAAGGCGGAATTGAATTGACCATTTCAAGGTAATGAAAGATTGTATGTTTGGTTGATCAATGGAAAAGAATTACCCATTCTACAAGGCATTCAATTCCCTTAAAACCATTGCCCCCACCCACCACAACAACCCAACCACCCACCATGGCCGTCATCCACCACCGTCGCCACCATCACCTTCACTCACCACCGCTGCCGCAACCACCCACCATTGCCGCCACCTGCCACTTGCCACCATCACCTTAACCCACCATCACCACAACCACCCATCACCGTCGCTGTCAGCCTGTCACCCACCATCAACACCACTAACCATCTCCCACCACAGTCACTCACCACCGATACTTTGTTTCATTCCCACATGACAACCAAACAAGACATGAAATGGTAACGATCCATTCTTAGATCTCGTCCATTTCATTATCTCATAAAAGAAAACAAACTTTGATTAAGGGAATTTAACCTTAACCACTCTACTAGATACCAACTTTGATACTAATATTCACTAACTTTTTTTTTTTTTTTTTTTTTTTGAACGGCTAATTTCTCCTCTATTTTTTACACCCCATTTGTTGCCTCTTGTGAGGCTTGAACCCCTAACCTCTCCTTTAAAACCCAACACCTTTACCACCACACCATAATGAGTGGGGTAATATTCACTAACTATTAATAGGGGCTTTATGTGTCCGAAAAAAGTGGAGGTCAACTTTTGCTTGTATAGGTAGCATACAAATGTGTATGGTCACTCGACCCGTACATCAATCTTAAAGGGCCCGCCCCTGATGATGACAAGAGGTTTCAAGAAGCAACATTTTTTACGGTATGTTGGACGTTACATGTGAGATGCCATTGATATTAATGCAAAGACACTTGGCGTTTTTTATTGGTAAAATATTATCTTTTAGTCCTTTCTCTTTCTTTCATCTTCATTCTCACTAGCACCACATACTTCAATGAGAGAAAGTCATAGATGGATCCATGTTTCTTCAGGATTTGGAGGATTGAATGTGAATAAATATCTTGCTTTTACTTGTTATTAATTTATGGCTCGGTTTTGAATAGAAGTAAATGAAAGAAAAGAGGAGTGAAAAGGAAAAAGGGAAGAAATATATGTTATTTTATCTTTATTTGGTTATGTTATGGTCTTTATGGCTCAATGAATATATGGATTGAAATATTTAGAGGCTGTTTGGTTGATTAAGTGCTAAATCATTAAGAGGTCTGAATTGTTAAGTTGGACCTCTTAATGGTTAGTATTCTTGTCCAACATTGGTAGGAGAGTCTCATTAAGGTTCAACATAGTTTAGTGTTTAATGATTCAGTGCTTAACGGTTCAGCAACATCTCAAGTCTTAATGATTCAGCCTTAACCATTCCATTCAGAAGCTGAAACAAACACGCTGAATGCTGAATCATTCAGCACTGAATGATTCAGAGCCCTATTAAGAGGCTACCAAACAGCCCCTTAGATTTTTTGGAGACAGATGTTTTTAACAGTGGATTTTTTACCCATAGATACAATCCAATTTTTTTTGAACGACAAGTGGTGCAACCGGTGGAGCTCCGGCTAACACCCTGGGTCAACCTGTACTGATTACCCATTCCACATGGATTGGGGATCTCCCTCAGGTGAAACCCCCACATGTGGTAAATATGGTTCCAACAAGAATTGAACCCTCAACCTCCACATGACATCCACTCTAGTTCCCCCAATTTTCACCAATTGAGCTAGGCTTCATCGGCGATGCAATCCAATTAACCTGTATTTGTAGAAGTTTGAATGTACGTTACATTTATGAAGGGAGTCACCATTGCCACAAGGCCACGAGCTTTTAGAGATAGATTTGTATTGATTAGACCACGACTTTATAATTTAGGTTCTCTTTCAGTTGTTATATCAAGTGTCACTATCATACCAGTATTATAACGAACTGAACCAATACTAACCGAACGTATGTCACATAGTGCAGGGGAACAATACTATTATATATATTAACTAGTTTTTTAAACGTCTTAACCTTTACCATCCCAAACCACCTTTATATACCTTTATATATAGATGTATCTTCTTCACCAGGATTATGCACACACTAACACTAACACTGTACCAAAGGTAACACATGTATACCACTTGTGTGTATATATATGTTTTCATGACATCCACCTGAGGCAATTGATGTAATCAGCAGTTTCATTTGGCTCAATTTAAATACATTAGGAAAGTTATCCTCTTTATGTAATATATCGTAACACGAAGGAAGATGCTATAACAAAAAAAGTAAAAATTCATATTACTTAATAGTTAATTAGAGTATTACTTAATTACTTTCTAATAATTTTATTAACACCATTTATTACCTGAAATGTAGCATGATTGAAGACAATTGGTTTCACAAACGAACGAACCATTCTTAGAATTATTCTGAAATTGAAAACGAACTAAAACATTATGATTTAACAAAACAAAAAAACACTTAAATAAAATAAACAAACAATAATGATTTATACAATAATCTTTAAACACTTAGGATTTGCTATCCAGAAAGGAGTGGCGGCGCAGCTTGTTGCCCGCCTGCCCGCTATCTTAATGTAATTTTCTTTGTCCTGGAATGAATAATAAATTAACGTCAAAAAAAAAAAAAAAAAAAATCTTTAAACCTCAAAAAGTTAAATAAAAAACACTATAAATAATTGATTCGGGTGTAGAACAGAAAGGAGTAAATGTTTGGTGTCACTTTGCCGTGCTTCATATATGATATTGTACTATATCATTGATTATATGTTATGGGATGTAACAATTTTGAAGGCGGAAGGGAGTATTAAAAAATGTTTAGGGGCGTTCTATCTTGAATATATATAAGAAACCTAAAGGAACAATGGGTTTGTTAGTGGGGACACACTCATATTGGGCTCAATCTTCTATTTATCAAATACCTAAGGAATTTTCTAGCAAATCGGTATATGCCCACACTTATTATTTGGGTTAAATGAGGCCATACCCATATTGGGCTAAACTCCTCTATTAACATTAGGTTAACCTCCTTTCCAAACAGAGGCTCGCAATTTTTTATGAAAGTAAACCGTGACATGATTAATGATGCATATCATATCATCATGTCTTTTGATATCACACCTTTCAAAAATTGAACAATTTTGAAGATCAAAATTATCAGATTCAGATAGGGTTTCATTATTTTAGAAGATCTGTTGATTTCTTTATGTCAAAATTGATAGAAAACATACACTCAAATCGAATCACAGAGATGAAATCAAGATTCATATCTGCAGATCTACAATAATAACAAATTAACTAAACAAAATTAAAACCATAATAATCAGGAAAACAACTATTTACGTAATCGGAGGGTTTTTGTTTCCGGTAGAAAATAGTAGATGATGCTGATTAGCAGTAGTTTGAGGTTGATTCCTGAAAAATCGAAGGATTTAACTTTGAGAGAAGAAAAATCGAGAAACTATATAATGGAGAAGAATGAGGTTAGGTCAAGTGAATAATAAGGCAGAGATAAATGAGGAGATAAATGAGGCTTACAATAGTTTATAATGATTTTTTTTTTAATTGGTTTACTCATGTCACATCACCTCTTATGTGGCTACTCTCAAAAAAGAGATTGCATAAGAAAAAGACATGTAGGACTAACACCCTTTGCAATATATATATATATATAGATATAGATATAGATAGATTACGATGTCTGGTATAGACAAGCTACTTGAACCCGTCGCAAAACATGGGTAATAATCCTAGTAAAATATAAATTCTTATAAGCTGAAGGATAAATAGAATATTCTTTTTGACACAAGACAAACTAACAATTGGATTTGTCAAAATTAATTGTCGACTATATTTTAGCATTTCTTGTAGTCTTCTACATTTGAAGTTACAAATTTCTTTGCTAAATAATTTTGATACAAACTTTTTTTTTTTAGTATTTTTCTAGTATTAATTTTAACACTATTTATCAAATAGGTTGGGAACAATAACATCTTTGTTCTGTGTTTATAAATTGTGTTTATTTATAGGATGTATATGGTAAAAGAATTATGTTAATAAAGTATATAACATTTTTGTAACAGATCATACACAAAATATCAAACAAAAAAAACTACAAAACAACCAAACAAACGCACGCATATTCGATATGACTACTAATACTATCAAAAACAAGAATATATGCTCATGTAATTATTATACACTCTTAACTAGAGGTGTACAAAACGGGTTCTTTTTACAAACTTTGGTTTCTAAATCGCATCATTTTTTTTTTCAACGTGGGCTAAAATCGATTATTTTGACACCGATTTGGGTTAGAAATCGATACGAGGGTTAATATTATGAACCTACCCTAATCAATTTAGGTCGGATTCTAAATCTGTTGGGCCCAAACCTATTCCAATACCCCTTTGTTAATAATAATACAACAACAACCTTACCCACTAAATCCCACAACTAACGAAGTTAAGGGTAGGGATTAGGGGTGTTCAGAAAAACCGCAAACCAAATAAAAACCGAAAACCGAACCGTAACCGTAACCGAAAAAACCAATCCGATCAACGAATTTGGTGTTTGTTTGGTTTTAACCGAAACCGAATTGCTTATTCGGTGTTTGGTTTGGTTTTTGGTTCTACATTTTTTTTTATTTGGTTTATTTGGATAACCGAATAAACCGGTAAAATAATTAATTATTAAATAAAAATAATAATATTTAATAACTCATATATAATATATAAGCCCAAAATATTAAACCCAACCCAAAATAAATAAAGCCCACCAATTTATAGAGGTAATAATCCGAGTATAAACTAGTAAACTAGGGTTCATTTTACTATTTCTAATTTTTATAATGTTTCTGTTTGCGTGGTTTGATTTTTTGGTTTATATTTATTGCAAACTTTCTTTTCGGATTTTGGAACATATAGGTATATAAGTTAGAGAAAAAAAAAACTTCGTTTCAATTTGGTTTGTTTGGTTGAATTTGGTTTGTTTGGTTTTAAACCGAAACCGAACCGAATTCAATTTGGTTGAATTTGGTTTGGTTTTCATATTCCTAATTTGGTTTGGTTTGGTTTTTGGTTTGAGGTACAAAATTTTGAAAACCGAATAAACCGAATCGAATAAACCAAATAAACCGTAAACCGAACCGATGAACACCCCTAGTAGGGATGGCAATGGGTCAGGTTTGGGACGGGTTTAGGTAATCCCAACCCCATACCCGATTAGTTATGCTTGTCCCAAACCCGTCCCAAAACCCGTCGGGTTTGTATCGGGTAATTACCCGTCGGGTATCGGGTATACCCGCGGGTTTCGGGTAAGCCCGTTAATTTTAAAAACTTATCCATCGGGTGTATCTGACTAAAAACATGTCGGGTATCTATTGCGTGACTATTAACCAATACATTTAGCATTATAAAATATGTATGTAAATAATTACAATGTATAAATATAAAATAGTTAAATCATATAAAAACACTAAAAGAGATAGATAACAGATATTATACACAAATAATTGGTGTTTTTTTTTTCCGAAGAAGATGACAATCAAGATGGACAATTAGATATATTATGAATACATATTTTAAAAGATATATAGGAAATTACATCGGGTATTTAATCGGGTAAAAGGGTATAATTTATCGGGTAATTGGGTCGGGTAAATGGGTATATCATCAAATCCCAAACCCCCCATGAAAAAACTAAAAACTAATCCCATACCCGATTACCCGACCCAAACCCGTCCCAAATGTGTCGGGTTTCGGGTTTACCCATCGGGTCCGGGTATGATTGCCATCCCTAGCTAAGGGGTTGTTTGGTAGCCTTTGAATATTCATTAAGAGACTACATCTGAATGATTTATAGTCTCTTAATGGTTAAAATGTAATCTTAAGTATGAATGGTTAAGAGGTAGCATCTTAATAGTTGTTTCTTAACCATTCACACTTAAGGTTACCTCTTAACCATTCAGAGGTTATGGACCATTAAGAGATAACATCTGAATGGTTATTAAGATGCTACCAAACAGCCTCTAAGAGTACGGTCTGGGGAGGGTGAGACGTAGGCAAACCTTACCCCTATCCTTGCGGATAGAGAGGCTGCTTCCAGAGAGACTCCCGGCTCGACAACACATAATCGACAAGCAAACAACACTAAAAAGTAATAAAGAGCTACTGAATTTAGAGAAACATTGAAAACGTCACGTATTAAAACAAAGATATATATGCCATAAAAAACAACATACGCCATAAACACCCAAATACAAGTCACCCTTACAGACCTCCTACCAGTGTAAGAAAAAGTCTAAGCTCCTAGAACCACGCTACGATACAACCAAACCCTCCCAAACAATCCTTAACCTTAATCTTGTGCCTCCATGAACTTCTATCCTCGACCATGTCCTCAGAGAGGTGTGCCTCTACTAAATCCTGTCTAATCCGCTCACCCCAAGTCAATTTGGGTCTTCCTCTACACCTCTTTCCCTCTACAGTGAGGGTTTCCACTACTCTAACTGGGGTCGTCATTTGTCTCCTCTTCACATGCCCATACCATCTTAATCTTCCTTCCTTTATCTCGTCTGATATACTAGCTAGCCCTAACCTTTCCCTAACAACCTCATTTCATATTTGGTCTACCCTAGTGTGCCCGCCCATCTATTTTAGCATCCTCATTTCTGCTACCTCCATCTTGCGAGCTTTTGTCTTTTTGATGGCCCAACAATTTGACCCATATAACATAGCAGGTCTCACTGCAACCCTATAAAATTTTCCCTTTAATTTAGCTGGGAACCTTTTGTCACATAAAACCTCACTGGCGGCCCTCCACCTACACAAACCAGCTTGTATGCGATGGGTGACATCACTATCTAGCTCCTCATCCCTCTGAACAAATGATCCTAAGTACTTAAACTTAGTTGACTGCGGGACAACTTGACCTTCAATTGTAAGTTGAGTATTTTCATCGTTGCTTGCACCAATGAAACCACAATACATGTACTCAGTCTTAGAATGACTAATCCTAAAACACTTGCTCTCAAAAGCTGCACGCCAACCCTCAAGCTTTTCATCCAGACTAAGTTTGGACTCTGCAACTAACACAATATCATATGTAAAAAGCATGCACCACGACACTGTCTCCTGAATCGACTTGGACAACTCATCCAAGACAACTTCAAAAAGGAACAGACTCAACGCAGATCCTTGGTGGAGTCCTACCCCCACGGGGAAGGAATCGGCATCTCCTATAGGCGCGCGAACACTAATTTTGGTCCTTCCATACATATCCTTAATTAAGTCTATATGCCTCTTAGGGACCCCTCTACTCTCCAGACTGTCTCAAATCAGTTTATGTGGCACACTGTCATATGCCTTTTTGAAAATTTTCTTTCATATGTGGTATTTAATCGGCAAAAAGGTTTGCCTCTTAACTTTGAACACATTATATTCATAATAAGATCACAACTCGATGAAGTAAATGATGTAATCAAATTCTTCCGATAACTAGCGAGAATACCATGATACGCTATTAAACTATTTTTTTGTTGTATAGCTTCTTCAAAGAATTTACATGTTGAATTCCATCTTGTAGATACATCCCAATTCAGACCTAAGCAAAATGGATTTCGTTGAATTACAAAATTTGCAATATCTAGTATATCTTTGATTCAAGCTAAAAATGTCACAAAACATAAAGCCTCTTTTTATCGGTCCAATCATTTTTAGACCGTCTTGAACTCTTGAAAGACTAAATTTATGATGTATGCAATGCAATGACTATGGGAAAAAAAACACATCACAAGATTGGTTTATATGTTAAATTAAGTTGTACCGCACACGTATTATTCGATGCGTTAACAAAAGATATCGAAATTTTTTTGCTTTCCAATTTAAATGTTTTAACAACTTTGTCAAAAAGATAAAATAATTTTTCATGGGTGTGAGGTTAATCAAACAATTCAAACGCAATCGTGAGCTTCATCATTTGCCACATATCGGGATCCACCCAATTGATTGTAATACAAATGTATGACTCCGGTGAATTTATGATGTATGCAATGCAATGACTATGGGAAAAAAAACACATCACAAGATTGGTTTATATGTTAAATTAAGTTGTACCGCACACGTATTATTCGATGCGTTAACAAAAGATATCGAAATTTTTTTGCTTTCCAATTTAAATGTTTTAACAACTTTGTCAAAAAGATAAAATAATTTTTCATGGGTGTGAGGTTAATCAAACAATTCAAACGCAATCGTGAGCTTCATCATTTGCCACATATCGGGATCCACCCAATTGATTGTAATACAAATGTATGACTCCGGTGAACCGTGTAAAGTCGACTAAGCATCACAAATTAACACCGATTTGTAAGTTTTGAAAGTGTAAAACTAATTTTTATTAGTTTATTATCTACATTTCTAAGCTGAGTCAAATGCATGTTGTCGAAGTGTTTGAATGGTGAAGATCCAAAGGCTGGACGTACCTCGTGAGGGAGGTTGAAGACGACTAGCTTGGTTAGATCTTGGGTTGGATTACCTGTAAAACTTAACAAACCGTTAGGCTCGTCACAGGCGAGCAGGGAGGGCCTCTCTGTGACCACCCTCCGGCGTGAGGATAAGTATTTGTTGGTGAGGATAAGAGAATATAGATAGAGAGAGAGAGATGGAGGTTCGGAGTATGTGAGAATGTCGCTTACTTGTACTTTTGAGGGGGTATTTATACTAGTCAGAATAGTTGTATGTGAAACCCCGCAATTTCAGGTTCCTGATTTAATTAAACTCTAGTTACTTGAACTTAGATTCCTTGCATTCTACTTGACTAAAGTTAACTAGATAAGTTACACGTGCACACACTAGCTATATATGTATCTATAAGTTATCATGGATTGACAAACATATGATTAAACTCATGAGAGCTTATAAATATTAATCTAAATGTGTACATGAATCCTTTATACTTCTAAATATTCTTGTATACATATATGTGTATATAAACTAGGCTTGATAAGAAAAACTATGTTTAATTAAATACCTTCTAGAAGCTAACACATACACATATATATATAAACCCATGCATACATACATCTATACATACAAGTAGCCGACCTATAAGCATACATCTTGGAAGCTTCTTCTTGTCTCTAGTAGTTGACCTATGAACATGTCAAGTCACCATCATCTTAGACTTATACCTATTTAGATAGACACAAACACACACCATCATCTAAATACTCCTACCCTTCCCTAATTGGTATAAAGCAAACATTTTCCTATCTCCTATGGAGGGGCGGCCGAAGAGACACCACAAGAGCCACAAGAAAACAAGCTTAAAACCTATGAATGGTCATGATCAAATCCTAACTCCTAGGAACACACAGCCGAAACCACATGAAACAAGTCCAAGGACTTGTCACTTTCAACAAACATTATAGGATGTAACCTTGGGAACAAGCAACCAATAGGAATACATGAGAGGAACCATCACTATCATCTAGAAATCCGTGTCCCCTCCTCCTCTTTTTGGCGGCCGAAATACCCACATGTCCCCATGAAAGGGACGTGTCAACCCTTACACCAATTCAAGCAACAAAACAAGAGATAACACAATACTTCTTAAAGTCAACATACCCTCTCTTGGACTTCCTACATCTAGCGGCTATAGACAAAGGAAAAAGGCATGACACATACTTATATGAAAGTAGAGATAAAGCAAGGAATGAATGCTCCATGTCCAAGGCAAAGGACTTGCCTCTTTGGGAGTCTAGGATCGGCAAAAAAGGGCGCTCTGCCAATCCTACACACTCTTGTCAACATCACTATACCTATCCTCCATACCTTGACATGTTTCGGCAGCCACAACACTACTCGAGATCACCATGAGGTGACACTAATATTGTCTTAAAGCTCCATGCATGACACAAAAGGACAAAGGAACCTTCTTGAATAGAAATGAACACTAAACAAGCATACCTCTCTTCCCTAGGTCCAACCATTACCCAAATTATCTAAGGATGATGATAAGAAATCGGCCAACTCATTCTTTGATAGAGACTTGTCATATGATCAAGAACTTTCACTAAATAAGGAACTTGCACTCAATAGTAAGGATTAGAAAGCAAGTGTGAGACCTACCATGTATTCTCCCATATAAAGGGAGCCTCAGCATTTGTTCCATCACACCAAAAACACACACTCACTCTCTTACATTTCCACTCGGCCAAGGCATTGAGGAGCTCTAAGCCAAAGCCATCAAGGAACGAGGGAGCAACCACTCGGCTCTCTAGCTCGAAGTCATCCTAGGTAAGGCACATTGCACCTTTAAGCTTCCTTTTCTTGATCTACCCTCGCGTTAACCCGACCCCCGGCCTTAGAAACACCACAATTTAATCACACAACACTTATAAAAGAACAGATTTCAAAACAATACTTTTCGGGTATAAACTTCATTAGCATTGTATTACTTCTAGAACTTGTTTTATGATCTTGTCTTAACACTAACTAGAATCGGCTTTAATATAGCTTCGAGTAACCAATTTGTATCTTTAAGATCTATGCACAAACCTAGATCACCATGCAATGGATCGGTTTTTCCATGGATACAAACTCACCTAGCCTAAGTTAACAACATAGTGATCAAAGCTCGCATTTGTTACAAACTCACAAATAGGTTGTGTGGTAGCTCTACAAGGCTTGGTTAAAGCTTAAAACATGTAAGTTTAATTCATATCACTATTGGTTAAGGGTCTATGATCGGATACCACTAACTAACGTGTGTTATCAAGTTAGAACATGTGTACACAGAAGATTATGTGCTAAACTCATGTTAAGGTGTCTAACCTTATCACGAGTACAAAACAAAGTTCATGTAACACAATAACTAGGTCCACAAGCGTCGGGTAGACAAATAGTATGATAAAACTTGTGATTTACCAGGCTTTATTAAATCATAGGGCAAGTACTATCCAGACAATAGTAACTACGTAATTTGGCTTCACTAGATCACAAGCATCTCTATTAGGTGAGTTTCACTACTCTTTTCTCAAAAGCATACGTCTCAGATGAGACAACTTTCTAAACTTTTTCATAGTCCGGTTTGGGACTACTCATACACATCCCGGGTTTGGGGTGCTTTGATTCACTAGGTGAATCTGCTTACACTAATTCATGCTTTATGTCCTTGATGAACTAAACCAACTCTATCATTGAAGTCCTCCTAAATACCGAATGAATTGCCGGTTGGGCAAGCGGGTTACTAGTTGATAGCGCTATTAGGTCTCACAAACCTCACATCGTGTGCTGGATAGCATGGGTGTGAATTATAACTCAACATATTATCATTGTTGATAGACAATGATGCAAGGCGCTTTGCTTACTATTGTGGGATCTCGTTGTTTAGCAGTTCTGTATTACCGGTTTTAGCTATCATGAGTGGGCTAGCTACCCCTGACATGTGAATTAGCATTTACTCAAACATGGTCTGGAGGACCTACGTATTTACCAAACTTTGTGAACTCACCAACTTTATGTTGACCCACGATTATTATACCTTTTTGCAGGACACTAGTTCGAAGCACGAGTAGGGCATGCATCATATGGCATCATGGGGACATGAATAACTATTTATTTCCGAATGTTTAATTATCTATTATGATTTCGAACACGTTGTTTACCCTGACTATTTGAATAACTATTATCTTTAAAATTCGCTTCCGCAACTATTGAAACATTTGATCATCAATGAAACTTGCTTTACAATAACGAACTAAATGGTTTGGGCATTTAGAGACGTTCATGTGACTTATGGCTATAGAGATCCTGGAGTGTCACATGCCTCGCAGTGTAAACCCCGTGGTGGAATTTGAGGGTGTGACAGATTGGTATCAGAGCCATTGTTATAGTGAACTAGGATTGCATTCTAGTCTATAATCATCATAGCATAAGTATTAGTCACACTCACTACCTTAAATGCACAACTTGTAAATTTCTAGACTACGTGTACTGATCTAGCGTATTGCAGGAAAGACCACGACTAACCCTACTCATAACTATTCTTCTCGTGCTATCGAGGGACAACAAGCTCCCTCAGTGGATCCCTACCTACGTTCAGCTTCATTTCAGGATTCACATTGGGACACCAATCGTTGGCATTGGTTTACCGATATGTTGCACTCTTGGGTTGTAGGTTATGGAGTGCCAGCGAGAGTTCCTCCTGTTATAGATTCATGGGAAAGATCTTTTGCAGGTATGGTGAGGCACGTTCATACTAAGTTGGACAATGCTTTCACTGTTGTGCAACAGTTTAGGTTTTGGAGGAGGAATGCAGATGAGACAATCAGGCATATGGAAGGTCAGATTGGCCACTTGATGACTGAGATGGCAGTCGTCAAGCGGGAAGCTGCTAAACTAGGCAGGAGTTGGCTGCCACTAGACAGAGTTTAGCAAATACTATGCAAGAATTGAATACTGTTCGTAATAGGCTTATAGTAGCCTTAGGGATAGATGTAGAGGATCTTGAGGAAGATCCCGAAGAGGAGCCTATGGAGGAAGAAGATGATGCTATTGGAGCAGCCATTGAGGCAGCATTTGAAGAAGAACTCGAACCAGAAGAGGAAGACGATCTATTTGAGGTCGAGATTCAAGACGAGAGCGATGATGAGGGCTCGTGTGTGGATCATGCGGACGATTGATTTCTACTATCTTAAGTATCATATATATTCGTATGATAACTGTTATTTTGTCGTGTGAGATCTGAGAATCGTTTATCCTATGTTATTATTATTATCATCAATCAACTACTTTATCTTATTCTCGCTTTCATAATCCTTGTTACATTCTAGTTTACTTATACTGCATGAACGATGGTATGCGGAACATATTATTGTTTTCTCATGAGTATAATGTAAATGTAGAATTGCTATGACGGGTAGAGGAAATGGTAGAGGCAACATCAGCATGACGCAAGAAGAACTGAGCATACTAATCAATGATCGGGTTGTAGCAGCCTTGGCAGCTTTTCAGGCTGGCCAACCTACTCATCACCCTCCGACTTGTACCTACAAGTCATTCATGGATTGTAAGCCTCATAACTTCGGAGGATCTGAAGGAGCAATCGGACTGCTTAGGTGGTTCGAAAAGGTGGAATTGTGCTTTGCTATGTGCAATTGCCCGCTAGCTGATAGGGTGAAGTATGCCACCGCTACGCTTGAGAAGGCAGCATTATCGTGGTGGAATGCCCAAGTGCAGCTGCTGGGAGTTGATGTGGCGAACGCTACCTCGTGGGCAGATTTCAAGGAACTCATGAAGGAGGAGTACTGTCCTCGAGATGAGATTCAGAAATTGGAGACTGAGTACCTCAATCTGAAGATGGTGGGGTCGGAGATTGAGAGTTATACTACCAGGTCGCATGAACTGGCGACAATGTGTCCTAACTACTCCACTCCGCTCTACAAACGAATTGAGTTGTATATCCAGGGCCTAGTACCTCAGATTAAGGGAATGGTCACTGCTGCTAACTTCAACAACCTCCAACAGGTGATTCGTTTGGCTCACCAGCTGACTGATCCAAAGGTGGAAGAGGGACTCCTACCCCCTCGTGGAGCTCCAACTTCTAACAACAATGATAACAAGAGGAAGTGGGAGAATGCATCTGGCAAACTCTCAACTAACAGTAATCAGCAGCAATAGCAAAGCAAGAAACATGATAACGGTAGTAACCGTAATCAATCACAGAGTGGTTATCAGGGACACCGTCCCAAGTGCAATAAGTACAACTATCACCACTCAGGACCCTATAACAGGATCAAATGCGATCGCTGTGGTAAGATGGGTCACTTACAGAAGGACTGTAGAGTCAATGTTCCAGGAAGTCAGCCAGCACTGCAGCAAGGACAGCAAGAAAGGAACAATAAAGGTTGTTACCAGTGTGGGAATGAGGGTCACTTCAAGAAGGACTTCCCACAGCTGAACGGGAATGGTAACAATGGCAACAGAGGGAAACATAACAACGGTGGGGGTAACAGGAATGGGAACAACCACAACAACGCTACCAACAACAACAACCACCACAACAACAACAACAACAATGGGGCTCGTGAGAGAGCTTTCGTGATTGGTTCGGGAGAAGCTAGGAATGATAACAATGTCGTGACGGGTACGTGTTCCTTGAACGACAACCTTGCTTCTGTTTTATACGATACTTGTGCGGACTTTAGTTTTGTGTCATCAAAACTTAGCAAACATTTAGGGATAGTTCCTACTCTTCTCGATACCCCACATTCTATAGAGTTAGCTGATGGGAAGCCTGTCGAGGTAACCCACATCTATCGCGACTGTAAGCTCAAACTAGATGGGCAGTTGTTTGCCACCGATCTTCTACCTATCACCCTCGGAAGCTTTGATCTCGTGGTTGGCATGGACTGGTTGTCCAAGCAATGCGCTGAAATTCTCTGTCAAGAGAAGATTGTTCGTATCCCTCTCTTTAACGGAGAACTACTAACTATTCGGGGTGATCATGGTGGTGCCATGATAGGCATCATCTCATTCCTGAAAGCCCAGAAGTGTATTCGAAAGGGCTATCCGGCCATTCTGGCTAATATTTCTGATACTCGAGCGGAAGTCGAAACAGAGATTGAGGATATCCCAATAGTCTATGATTTTCCAGACGTATTTCCCGAAGAATTACCTGGACTTCCACCTGTTCGTCAAGTGGAGTTTCAGATAGATCTTGCACTTGGAGTGGCCCCAGTTGCATGTGCACCGTATCGCCTAGCGCCAGGCGAACTTCAAGAACTGCCTACCCAACTCCAAGAGCTGTTGGATAAGGGATTTATTAGACCTAGTTCTTCACCATGGGGAGCCCCAGTCCTATTCGTTAAGAAGAAGGATGGAAGCTTCCGTATGTGCATTGATTATCGAGAGTTGAACAAGGTGACAGTAAAGAATCGCTATCCTTTACCTCGTATCGATGACTTGTTCGACCAACTTCAAGGGTCAAGTTTCTATTCCAAGATTGACCTGAGGTCAGGATATCATCAGCTGAGAGTCCGAGAAGAGGATGTGGCGAAGACAACCTTTCGAACTTGTTATGGACATTATGAGTTTTTGGTGATGCCGTTTGGGCTAACCAATGCACCGGCTGTGTTCATGGATTTCATGAATCGCGTGTGTAAGCCTTATTTGGACAAATTCGTCATAGTGTTCATAGATGATATATTGATCTATTCCAAGAGCAGGGAAGAGCATGAACAACACCTGCGGTTGATATTGGAACTCCTGAGAAATGAGCAGCTGTATGCGAAACTCTCCAAATGAAACTTTTGGATTCGAGAAGTCCAATTTCTAGGACATGTAGGCAACGAGGCCGGAATACATGTCGATCCCGCCAAGATTGATGCTATTAAACAGTGGGAGGCACCTAGGATTCCTACGGAGGTGCGTCAATTCCTTGGTCTTGCGGGATATTATCGCAGATTCATCGAGGGATTCTCTGAGATCGCTCAACCCCTCACTGCTTTGACGCAAAAAGGTATTACTTACAAGTGGGGAGATGCCCACGAGTCTGCTTTTCAACTGTTAAAGGCAAAACTTTGCAGTGCACCAATCCTATCATTACCGGAGGGTACAGATGATTTTGTGGTATACTGTGATGCGTCTATCCAAGGATTAGGGTATGTACTGATGCAACGTGATAAGGTAATCGCGTATGCTTCACGTCAATTGAAAATTCATGAGAAGAACTACACCACCCATGACTTGGAATTAGGAGCAGTCGTTTTTGCTCTTAAGATTTAGAGGCATTACCTCTATGGAACGAGGTGTACGATCTTCACTGATCACAAGAGTCTTCAACACATATTCGATCAAAAAGAGCTGAACATGCGACAGCGTCGATGGGTCGAGCTTCTGAACGATTATGACTATGCCATCAAGTATCATCCAGGGAAAGCTAATGTAGTAGCAGATGCCCTTAGTCTTAAGGAGACGAAGCCGAAACGAGTACGAGCGTTACAACTCACTATCCACTCCAATCTTCCTGGCAAGATACGTGAAGCCCAGGGCGAGGCTCTGAAGGAAGAGAACGTCAGACTGGAGACACTGCATGGTGCTGATAAACATCTGGAACTGAGAACAGATGGTCTTCAGTACTTCATGAATCGAGTCTGGATTCCACGTTTTGGAGATCTCAGACAACTTGTGCTCGACGAGGCTCACACCTCTCGATATTCGGTACATCCTGGTTCGGATAAAATGTACCAAGATCTCAAAACCCTTTACTGGTGGCCAAACATGAAAGCTGAGATAGCCACTTATGTTAGTAAGTGCTTGACTTGTGCGAAGGTTAAGATTGAATATCAGAAACCTTCAGGCTTACTCCAGCAACTAGAAATCCCTATGTGGAAATGGGATGGAATTTCCATGGACTTCATCACGAAGCTCCCTAAAACGCCAAGTGGGCATAATACGATTTGGGTTATCGTCGATCGCTTAACCAAATCGGCACAATTTTTGGCAATAAAGGAAACTGACACGCTGGAGAAACTGGCCAACCTTTATCTCAAGGAGATTGTCTCTAGGCATGGGGTGCCTACTTCCATCATATCCGATCGTGATTCACGATTTACCTATCGTTTTTGGACTACTCTCCAAGATGCCTTGGGAACTCGCTTAGATACGAGCACAGCTTATCACCCACAAACGGATGGACAGAGTGAACGTACCATCCAAACGTTGGAAGATCTGCTGCGAGCGTGCGTGGTAGACTTTGGCAACAGTTGGGATAAGCACTTGCCGTTAATAGAATTCTCGTATAACAATAGTTACCACACTTCTATCCAATGTGCGCCTTTTGAGGCACTATATGGATGCAAGTGTAGGTCTCCCATTTGCTGGACTGAAGTTGGGGATAGCCAACTGACAGGTCCCGAACTAGTGCACGAGACTTCTGAGAAAATCGTGCAAATCAGAAACCGGATGGCTGCGGCACGTGATCAACAGAAAAGTTACGCTGATAAGCGTAGGAAACCTTTGGAGTTCCAGATTGGAGACAAGGTACTGCTAAAGGTGTCACCTTGGAAAGGTGTGATACGCTTCGGGAAACGGGGAAAGTTGAACCCGCGGTACGTTGGACCATTCGATATCGTCGAAAGGATTGGTCCAGTAGCGTATAGGTTAAACCAGCCTGAGGAACTCAGTGGAGTTCACAACGTGTTTCACGTCTCAAATCTAAAGAAGTGTCTTGCGGACACGACACTGGTAGTGCCACTGGAAGAGATCCAGGTGGACGACCAGCTATGGTTCATAGAGGAACCAGTGGAGATTCTTGAGCAGGGCGTCAAGAAACTCAGATAAAGTACCATACCTATTGTTAAGGTACGATGGAATTCCCGTCTAGGACCGGAATATACGTGGGAACGCAGGGATCAAATGCGGCTTAAATACCACATCTCTTCACTGAACCTGAACCCGTACATAGATCAAACGCTAAACATAAAGCAACTACCTCAGAGTGAATTTTGAGACGAAATTCCTTTCAACTTGGGGATGATGTGACATCCGGGAACCAAGCATACATTTTTCTAGCTAGCTTTACTAGTTTACTTGCTGAATTTCGAGACGAAATTCTTTTCAACATGGGGATGATGTGATACCCCGCAATTTCAGGTTCCTGATTTAACTAAACTCTAGTTACTTGAACTTAGATTCCTTGCATTCTACTTGACTAAAGTTAACTAGATAAGTTACACGTGCACACATTAGCTATATATGTATCTATAAGTTATCATGGATTGACAAACATATGATTCAACTCATGAGAGCTTATAAATATTAATCTAAATGTGTACATGAATCCTTTATAGTTCTAAATATTCTTGTATACATATATGTGTATATACACTAGGCTTGATAAGAAAAACTATGTTTAATTAAATACCTTCTAGAAGCTAACACACACATATATATATATATATATATATATATATATATATATATATATATATATATAAACCCACGCATACATACATCTATACATACAAGTAGCCGACCTATAAGCATACATCTTGGAAGCTTCTTCTTGTCTCTAGTAGTTGACCTATGAACATGTCAAGTCACCATCATCTTAGACTTATACCGATTTAGATAGACACAAACACACACCATCATCTAAATACTCCTACCCTTCCCTAATTGGTATAAAGCAAACATTCTCCTATCTCCTATGGAGGGGCGGCCGAAGAGACACCACAAGAGCCACAAGAAAACAAGCTTGAAACCTATGAATGGTCATTATCAAATCCTAACTCCTAGGAACACATGAGCCGAAACCACATGAAACAAGTCCAAGGACTTGTCACTTTCAACAAACATTATAGGATGTCACCTTGGGAACAAGCAACCAATAGGAATACATGAGAGGAACCATCACTGTCATCTAGAAATCCTTGTCCCCTCCTCCTCTTTTTGGCGGCCGAAATACCCACATGTCCCCATGAAAGGGATGTGTCAACCCTTACACCAATTCAAGCAACAAAACAAGAGATAACATAATACTTCTTAAAGTCAACATACCCTCTCTTGGACTTCCTACATCTAGCGGCTATAGACAAAGGAAAAAGGCATGACACATACTTATATGAAAGTAGAGATAAAGCAAGGAATGAATGCTCCATTTCCAAGGCAACTTGCCTCTTTGGGAGTCTAGGATCGGCCAAAAAGGGGGCTCTACCAATCCTACACACTCTTGTCAACATCACTATACCTATCCTCCCTACCTTGACATGTTTCAGCAGCCACAACACTACTCGAGATCACCATGAGGTGACACTAATATTGTCTTAAGGCTCCATGCATGACACAAAGGACAAAGGAACCTTCTTGCATACAAATGAACACTAAACAAGCATACCTCTCTTCCCTAGGTCCAACCATTACCCAAATTATCTAAGGATGATGATAAGAAATCAGCCAATTCATTCTTTGATAGAGACTTGTCATATGATCAAGAACTTTCACTAAATAAGGAACTTGCACTCAATAGTAAGGATTAGAAAGCAAGTGTGAGACCTACCATGTATTCTCCTATATAAAGGGAGCCTCACCATTTGTTCCATCACACCAAAAACACACACTTACTCCCTTACATCTCCACTCGGACAAGGCATTGAGAAGCTCCAAGCCAAAGCCATCAAGGAACGAGGGAGCAACCACTCGGCTCTCTAGCTCGAAGTCATCCTAGGTAAGGCACATTGCACCTTTAAGCTTCCTTTTCTTGATCTACCCTCGCGTTAACCCGACCCTTGGCCTTAGAAGCACCACAATTTAATGACACGACACTTATAAAAGAACGGATTTCAAAACAATACTTTTCGGGTATAAACTTCATAAGCATTGTATTAGTTCAAGTACTTGTTTTATGATCTTGTCTTAACACTAACTAGAATCAGCTTTAATATAGCTTCAAGTAATCAAATTGTATCTTTAAGATCTATGCACAAACCTAGATCACCATGCAATGGATCGGATTTTCCATGGATACAAACTCACCTAGCCTAAGTTAACAACATAGTGATCAAAGCTCGCATTTGTTACAAACTCACAAATAGGTTGTGTGGTAGCTCTACAAGGCTTGGTTAAAGCTTAGAACATGTAAGTTTAATTCATATCACTATCGGTTAAGGGTCTATGATCGGATACCACTAACTAACGTGTGTTATCAAGTTAGAACATGTGTACACAGAAGATTATGTGCTAAACTCATGTTAAGGTGTCTAACCTTATCACGAGTACAAAACAAAGTTCATGTAACACAATAACTAGGTCCACAAGCGTCGGGTAGACAAATAGTATGATAAAACTTGTGATTTACCAGGCTTTATTAAATCATAGGGCAAGTACTATCCAGACAATAGTAACTACGTAATTTGGCTTCACTAGATCACAAGCATCTCTATCAGGTGAGTTTCACTACTCTTTTCTCAAAAGCATACGTCTCAGATGAGACAACTTTCTAAACTTTTTCATAGTCCGGTTTGGGACTACTCATACACATCCCGGGTTTGGGGTGCTTTGATTCACTAGGTGAATCTGCTTACACTAATTCATGCTTTATGTCCTTGATGAACTAAACCAACTCTATCATTGAAGTCCTCCTAAATACCGAATGAATTGCCGGTTGGGCAAGTTGGTTACTAGTTGATAGCGCTATTAGGTCTCACAAACCTCACATCGTGTGCTGGATAGCATGGGTGTGAACTATAACTCAACATATTATCATTGTTGATAGACAATGATGCAAGGCGCTTTGGTTACTATTGTGGGATCTCGTTGTTTAGCAGTTCGGTATTACCGGTTTTAGCTATCATGAGTGGGCTAGCTACCCCTGACATGTGAATTAGCATTTACTCAAACATGGTCTGGAGGACCTACGTATTAACCAAACTTTGTGAACTCACCAACTTTTTGTTGACCCACGATTATTATACCTTTTTGCAGGACACTAGTTCGAAGCACGAGTAGGGCATGCATCATATGGCATCATGGGGACATGAATAACCATTTATTTTTGAATGTTTAATTATCTATTATGATTTTGAACACGTTGTTTACCCTGACTATTTGAATAACTATTATCTTTAAAATTCGCTTCCGCAACTATTGAAACATTTGATCATCAATGAAACTTGCTTTACAATAACGAACTAAATGGTTTAGGCATTTAGAGACGTTCATGTGACTTATGGCTATGGAGATCCTGGAGTGTCACACGCCTCGCGGTGTAAACCCCGCGGTGGAATTTGAGGGTGTGACATTGTACTTTCCTTCGTTCAGGAGTACTAACCTTCGGAACTAGTGACCTCCGGTCATGATCCTAACACGTGTCATAGTGGGCCGCGTCCCCTTAGGAGAAGCCGCACCTTTTGGGGCTTGTGGTTCGGAGGCGAGGTTTTATACCTCTTCATGTCCCCTTAAGTCCATAAGTTAGTTTATAACTTAGTGGAGTTAGTCGTACCTCGTTACTGCTTTCCAGCTGTTTTTATGGATGCGGCACGTGGAGGTCTCCCAAGCCATGTCTTGTGGATGGGACGTGGCGGTTGTCCCCAGGCGTTTCTCACCGTTAGATCCATTTTTAGGATGTGGGGATTTCGACACGTGTCCTGACGGTAGGGCTTCTCTTTCCTGGCTATAAAAGTCGGTTTATTTTGTTTTTTCATTTTTTACTTTCCTCGAAATCTTTTCACCTTCCTCTAAATCCTTTTGCTGCTTTAATTCCTTCAACAGGTCCCAGTTCCCTGAACTCCCGGCCCCTGATCGTGCCATCTATCCCCATCTTGCTGGCAAGTTCGCATTCTACACACGTGTGTGTGATTTTGCCAACTGTCGGGTTCCTATGACGAAATTTTTGTTCAAGGTCCTCTTGTTCCATGGGGTTCACTTTTCTCAGATGAACCCTTTTGGTTTGGGGAGGATTTGTCATTTTGAGTTGAAGTGTTTAGGGCTTTCTATAAGTTGAACCAAGCTGGTGATTGGTTCACTTTTGAGAAGAGGCGGAAAAAGCCGGAGTGTCATGGGAAGGACATTTCTAGCTTGAAGAACTGGAAGACGCAGTTCTTTTGGCTAGATGATAGGTTCCTTCCCAAGGAAATGGTTTCCTTGTGGCGAAAGGATTTTGAATCCTCCGAATGGGAGTTTCCGGCCAATTTTGCTTGTGATACGACCTTATATAAGAAGCTCGTTACCCATAAGTCGAACATTAAGAAGTACCCGGAGCACATCTTGGTATTAGCCGGTGTCAGTAGGATATGGGACGAACCGGATCAATGGCCTGTTATTTTGTATAAGAAGAAGGGTGAGAGTCGTTCTTTGTCCTTCGGTTTATTTTGGTGATTACGAATCTTAATTCTTATCTCCTTTATTTGTGCAGAGATGGCGCTGCTTGCAGCCTTGAAGTTTGAAGATTATGATGATGACGACCTTACGTTTACTAGCGAACCAGTTGGTACGAGTAAACCCATTTTAGAACAAGTGACAAAGCTTTAGTCTCCAATTCGTCTCGAAGGAGATGATGGAGAGAATGTAGAGAAGGTTCCTAGCGAAGGTGGAGACAAGGTTGAGGGCGAAGGTGGTGATAAGGTTGAGGGCGAAGGTGGTAGTGGTAAGGGTCGTGAGCTCGGCGGTGAAGGTGACGAAGATGATGTCACAGTTGGTCAAGTTTTTCCTAATCCAGCTCCCATACAGACTGTAAGTTCTTCTAGTGTCCCTACCTCGGAGGACGAAATTGCTGAGGACGCTTCTTTAGACTTGAATGTTCATGCTCGGAAGAGGAAGTGCGAGCCATCCAGGGCCAAAAAGAGCCCTAAGAAAGTGAGATTTGTTCCGCCCCTTACTCACCCTATTTCCGAATCATCAAAAGGTAATATTTTAGACGAATTTGATTTGCATATTACTGGTGGGAAATCCTCTCGAGATAGTGATCCTATTTATATGGATGTTCCGGGGAGTGGATCAGGTGGTGATGGTGAGAAGGATGGTGATGATGTTTTTTGTTATATTGCTAACAGTCAGCTCCGGACTTCGTTGACTCAAGATGCAGGTGGTTTTTCAGTGTCTTCTCCTGGTAAGTTTACTGGTTGCATCTCTACCTTTCGTGCTAGTGAGGAGAATGAATAGGCGCGTCTTATTCTCCTTGTTGGTTCGAGACAGAGACACTTATCATGTTTAATCTTGTAGATCCGTTGGACGATGTTATAGAGGTGGATCTTGCCACGGTTGAGGACGTTTTTGTTCCTGATTGGGATTTGAAGAATGGTTCTAGAGTGGTTGATGCCTTGTCATCAAAGATGATGTTGTTCAATCTTCATACCCCGGCTGATCACGCCCACTACCGGAGCTTAAAAGATAATGACTTGGGGGATGCCTTGATGGTTAATCGGGCTCAATCCAACTTTCTAGTATCGGAGGTGTACCGGAGGTGGGTTGATTCGGAGTTCCAGCGGGGTAAGTTGATGAAGAGAGGCAGTGTGTGCAACCATGGTAATGTCTTGGAGTCCCTAAAGACAACTCAGGACCAGCTTCGATCTGCTCAGGCTTCCTTGGCCGTGGCTGGAGAGGATCGAGACAAACTTCAAGGTGAGGTGGATGTCATGAAGGGGAAGCTGCAATCCTCCGAACAAGCTCACGAAGCTTCCAAGAAGAAGTATGTCCATTCCATTGATGAGCTTGAGAAGCTGACGGCCAATACGAGAGGAGCTTCGGACATACTTGTGAAGGGTTCGTGCCTTTCTTTTATTTTTATTTACTTTTTACTATTGTTTGTCTTGGTACTTAATGATTTTTCCTTTATTCTGTTTGTAGATAAGGATGAGGCTTTGGTTCGGTAAAAGGATGCCTTGAAGCTTGTTGCGGATTTGAAGGAGGAGGTGGAGCGGCGAGAGTCAGAGAAGCTGGAGCTTCTGAAGGAGGTGGAAGGGCTGTTTGGCTTCAAGCAGTTTGTGTTGACTGAGGGCATGTAGCTGATTTCTCATTATGTGAGAAACTGCTCGGCCATGAAAGCTGCGGTGGCTGGGGTGAATAATGCCATGAATGGGATAGGCTATAATGCTGGAGCACGGGCAGGTCATGCCGCAGCTCTTAAAGGAGTGCCTATGAATGCCATCCCCAAGCTTGTGCCGAATGCTAAGAAAATGCTACTCGAAGCCGTTAAAAGCTATGACGAAGTTTCCCTTCCTTCAGTCTCCAAGATGCAAGATCTTACCTTTGAGCCTCTGGATGTTGTCATCAAGGCCTTCAAAGACCTATCTGTTATTGATGACGCGTCTCAGGGGTTGGTGAAGTAGTTTAGCCATCTCCCGTTCCTCCACATAGGTTCGGTGATTTTTAATCTTTTTTAGTGAAGCTTTTTTCTAACACTTTGTACCACCAATTCCTCCACATAGGTTCGGTGTTTTGTTTACCCTTCTGTGAAGCTTTGTAATCGAAAATGTAATGATGGTTGCACGTATGTGCACCTTGTTTTTGTAAGACAATTATGTAGATTCAAGTTCGTCTTCGGAGGACGAACACAAACTTTTGTACCCCTTTTTCTAGGGTTTATGGGAATATTTTGTTTTTATGTTGAACTAGGTTATGTACCCGTGTGATACACGGGTTGAACAATTTAAATTATATATATTATATATAAAATTAAAAATATAATTAAGAAAAAATAGATTACATGTTATATTTAAAATAAATAAAACTGCCTTTACAATCGAAAAATATTAAATATTCATCAGCCCCTAAATAATTTTTTGTAAAGACATTCATATTCACATAAAACTGTTTCCACACTTTCCAATATATATCTTCCATACCATGGCTGTTACCTTGTAGACTGCAGGTACAAAAAAAAAATCAAAAGTAATAAGATAAATTTGTTTAGGCTAAGATGTAAAAAATGAAATTAATTTAAAAATATCTCCTCATCCGTTAAACTATCCCAATTGAGTATCGTTAATTTGGATTTGACATCAACTTTCTTGCAAAGCCAAAATATTTCTAACCTTGAGTGTATAATCATTTTTTTCTAACATTAAGGTCTTTAAACATAATGGCATGTACTGGTTCAATATGATTGTAATTATAAAAAAAATATTTCGTGATTTAATAGCGTGAAAATGAAGCTAAAACGAATTACTAATGAAAAGACTGTTGCCACTTAGATATTGTATTTCTCTATTGAAGTAACTTGAAACAACACAGTCAATGAAAATTTCAAACAATGATTTTTCATATATAAAATGTATTTTATATATCAAGCTATTATAATACGAAAATAGCTAAGCATATTTAGTTTTAATTAATCAAATATTTAATTAATGTGGATTGATTTGTTATATTTTGTTTGTTCAGAACACTATAAGAAATATAGTTTTAAACTTAGAGTGAAAGACAACATATTAAAAAATAAGTTAATTAACGTTCACGATTTAAATTTAAATTTAATAACATATAAATACGCTATCTTAAAAAAATGAATATTTTTTTAATAATATTTACTTCTATTAACTAATTAACATTTTCAAATCATGTCTAGTAATTTATTTCTAATTTTGTATTAAAATATAATCATATTAATTAATTTACAAAGACATGGTATATATATATATATATATATATATTGAACTAAATTTTGATAATTAAATTAATTGTTATAGTTGTAACTAATAAAAATTAAAAAATAATTATTTTTAAATAAAGAAACAAATTAAAATAAATGTATTATTTTAAATAAGAAAATGAGAGGTTTTATGAGGGAGTTCTTAGTATTCCATGTGTTGTCTTTTATTAGTATAGATAACAATAGATTAATGTTGATTGGTTTACATTATTTATTTGTTTAGAACAATATGAAAGTCTAACAAAAAAGCTTAACCAGTTACATTGTGTATTAATTTGTTTATTTGACTTTCAAACTCTTTTAAACATCTAGAATTAGTATGTACTTGCCGAGCTGAGCATATTTAACATATAAAACAATGACCAAAATAATAATAAAAAAACTTAATAATCATTTGTCAAACATCATAACAAACATAGTTTTAAACGTAGAATAAAATATTAAAATTAAATAAATGGGTTTATTTAAGGAACGTGATTTAAATTTAAAGTTAATAACATATAAATATGTTATATAAAAAAGAATCACTAATGTTCAAATAAGTTTTAATTTGGTTAGTTAATAGATCTTTTTAAAGTATGTCTAATAATTTATTTCAAATTTTGTAATAAAACATAATTATATTAAACGTAATATAAATATGTTAAATAGAATTTTAGTATTTATATTAATAACAAAAATCATTAAATCTGTTTTTAATGATTTCTGTTACAACTATGATTATTAATGTATTTATATTATGATTTTGAAAATCAATTAATATAATTATATTGGAATTTATTTTATATTAAATAGTAAAATTAGAGAACTCATGAGGGAGTGCCATGTGTCCCTCATGTGTTTTCTTTTATTAGTATAGAAAGATACCCTTGTGTTTCGGATATTTTTAGTTTACTTATTTTTTCTAAGTACGAATTTGTCATTCGACTGCTGAAGGTTTAAAAGATTCTGCTCATTACATAGAAACTTTGTCATGCGTCCATAATTTTTAAGCCTCGGTCATAAATTATGTCTTAAGTGTTTCAGAATTTTTTATCCTTAACTGCTTATAACATTCGAAGTAGAACGTTCGTTTTTCGCGAATTTGTGTTTAAAAAGTGCTACGTAGTCTCTATTATGGGGTGTCTTTTAAGTTCGGTATTTTTTGTTCCTCGAACTTGTATGATCAAGAAGTCCGGACGAAAGGGCCTTCGATACCCCCATGTCCTAATTCTTATCCCCCTTCTTATGCCGAGGTACTTTTCCTCGGGCACCGAAGCTTGCATGTTGTTTTTTCAACACATGTATAAGTAAATTCATAACATAGGAATGAGTTTGTAAGGATCGAATTTATCATTTTATTAAATGAGGTATGTCGCGTCTCATTACAAAGATACTTGTGCGGAGAATGTCTCATTCCGCAGTACAAAATGGAAATTTGAAGGTGTGGGGAATTCACATCCCACTATTACATTTGAAAATAAAACAATGAAGTAATTTATTGTGTTGATCCTTTTAAATGTAGCATTTCTTGAGGTGTACCCCATTCCATGTCCGGGGGACTTCATCCCCCTCGAGAGTAGCAAGCTTGTAAGCCCCTTTTTCCCCTACCGAAGAAATGACATATGGTCCTTCCCATTTAGGACTCATCTTTCCTGATTTCTCCGTACCACTGGCTTCATTACTCCGCATTAAATACTCTCCGATCTTGAATTCATGTTCTCGGACCCTTGAGTTATAGTATTTTTCTAGGGTCCGTTTATATTCCGTTTCTTGAATTGCCGCAGCTTCTCGTCGTTCTTCCAGTAGATCAAGATTGCACCGGAGCTCCTTTTCATTATCACATTGGCTAACCACCCTATGGGTTGGTAAGCCTATTTCAACTGGGATCATGGCTTTAGTTCCGTACGTGAGACTGAAGGGTGTTTCACCGGTGCTTGTTTTGTTCATTGTTCGGTAAGCCCAAAGGACGTTTGGCAACTCATCTACCCAACCGCTTCTCTTTTTTCCAAGACGTTTCTTGATGCCTTCTACCAAACTTCGGTTTACCCTTTCAACTTGTCCGTTCGCCTGGGGATGGGCAACAGAAGCAAAGGCTTGTTCTATACCAAGGCTGGTGCACCACTTTTTGAATGGGTTATGGGCGAATTGTTTGCCATTGTCACTAACAATGGTCATGGTAGGCCGAATCTGCAGACTATGTTTTCCCAAACAAACTTTTTTACTTCGGCTCCCGATATTTTGGTCAGAGGTTTGGCCTCTACCCACTTTGTAAAGTAATCTACCGCGACCAGCAAGAATTTGGCTTGACCGGATGAAATAGGGAAGGGACCAACAATGTCAATTCCCCACTTTTGGAAGGGCCAAGCTGCGGACACCGGGACTAATTTATTTTTTGCTCGGAGGCTCATGGGTGCGTGTCGTTGGCAGTTTTCACACTTCTGCAATTCTTCTACTGCATCAAGATGCATGCCTGGCCAAAAATACCCAGCGTTCATGACTTTGGTGACTACCATTCGTGGTCCGGCATGGATACCACATATCCCCCAATGGATTTCTTCTATCACATATTTTGCCTGTACCGGATCTAAGCATCGGAGTAGGGGACCTAGGAAGGTCTTTCGGTATAGGACCCGTCTATCACTTGATATTGCAGGGATTTAACTTTAAGCTTTCGAGCCTGTGCCTTGTGTGATGGTAGTGTGTCATTTGTGATGTAGTTTAGAATTGGGGTTACCCATGATTCTGGGTTAGCATGCACCGCATATACCTCGGCTTCATTGGTGGAGGGGGTATTTAACACTTCGAGCTTTACTTCTTGCGATATGTGATTCGGTGTATTAGCCGCGAGCTTGATTAAAGCGTCAGCTTGTTTGTTTTTTGATCCCGACACGTGCTTTACTTCACATTTTTCGAATTCCATGATTAAGCCTTTTGCCTTTTGTAAGTACTGAACCATATTTGCCTCTTTTGCTTCATACTCCCCACTGATTTGGCGTGCTACCAACATTGAGTCCACATGTGCCACCACCTTTCGGGCTCCGACCTTTTTTGCCAGTCGAAGTCCCGCTAAAAAAGCTTCGTATTCAGCTTCATTGTTGGAGCTTTTGAAATTTAGCCGGATTGAGTATACAAGCTCTTGCCCGTTGGGGTCTTTTAGAACTACTCCAGCCCCTGACCCTTCGGAACTTGAAGCTCCATCAGTGAAGATACTCCATTCGTTTGATTCCGAGGGTGCGACTACTTCATCTTATTTCATTGCCAACTCAGTGAGGAAATCTGCGACCACTTGTCCTTTAACCGGGCCTCTTCGTTTGTATGTTATATCAAATGCACCGAGCTCGATTGCCCATTTAGCCAATATGTCCGAGACCTCCGGTTTTCATAGGACGCTTAATATTGGCTGATCCGTTTGTACTTCAATTTCAAAGGCTTGAAAGTATCGCCGCAGCCTTCTCGAAGCGTGTACCAAAGAAAGAGCCAGCTTTTCCATTGCAAGGTACCGCGTCTCGTAATCACGCAAGGCGCGACTGACATAGAAGATGGGTACTTGTTCCTTCGACCTGGTTACCATTAGTACTGAACTGATGGATGCTTCCGAAGCTGACAAGTAAATGGTGAGGGTTTCACCTGGCTCTGGTGCGGTTAAAGTTGGTAGTTCTGCCAGACATTTTTTGAGATCATTAAAGGCTGCATCTGCCTCATCTGTCCAATGAAACTCTTTCGTGCTTAGGTATTTTTTAAGAACGACCATGAAAGGTAACGTATGCTCTGCAGCTTTAGATAGGAATCTGTGTAATGCTACCAGCCGTCCATTAAGGGTTTGAACTTCTTTCAAATCGGACGGTGGTTTCATGGCGAGCACGGCTTTGACTTTTTCAGGATTAGGTCGAATTCCTTCTTTGGACATTAGGAAGCCGAGGAACTTTCCTTCTTCTAAGCCGAACGAACATTTCATTTGATTGAGTTTCATGTTTATTTCTCGGAGCTTATCAAAAGTTTCTTTGATGTCTTTCAACAGTACTTCTTCATTCGAGCTTTTTATAACCACATCATCCACATATACCTCTAGATTTCGCCCGATCTGATTTTTAATGGCCCGATCCATTACTCTTTGGTACGTTGCTCCAGCATCTTTAGTCCGAACGGCATTTTCTTATAAAAATACAACCCTTGGTTGGTGACAAAGGTTGTTTTGTCTTCATCAGCTTCGGCCATTTGGATTTGGTGGTATCCCTTAGAGGCATCTAGAAAACACTTTAGCTTGAAATTAGCCACGGCATCGACCTTTAGGTCTATTTCTGGCAAGGGATAACAATCTTTGGGGCATGCATCATTTAAGTCCTTGAAGTCGATGCACATCCTCCAGGATCCGTCATGTTTTCGGACCATGACCGGATTGGAGACCCATGTGTGGTATTCCACATCTCTGATGATGTCCACGTCCAGCAGGACTTTGACATCATGGGCAATGGCCTTAACTCTGTCCGGGGCCATGCTTCGTTTTTTCTGGGCAACGGGTCTTCTGTCGGGTCGGATGCCGAGCTTATGCTCGGCTAAAGTTCTTGGCACCCCTGTCATGTCTGATTGTTGCCAGGCAAACACGTCCAGGGATGCATATAATAATCTCCATAAGGATTTTTTAACAGCTTCTGGTAACTGAGTACCGATGGTGATTTTTTGCTCTAGAAATGTTGGATGGATGGACCATTCTTCTGTGGGTTTCATACTTGCTTTTTTCAGGGACGAGCTGTCCCAAGGACTGTCGTACTTCAGCTACACACAGATCAGATTTGGTGTATAACGTGGCTACACCTGTTTCGGTGGGAAATTTTATTGCCCCATGGATTGTTGAAGTTACCATGCTGAAAGCTTTCATTCCTGGTCTCCCTAGTATGATATTGTGGACTGATGGTGCCCCGACCAATTGGAAGGTAAGAACGACTGTTCTTTGGTTTTCTTCTGTCCCCAACGTGACCGAAAGGGTTAGTTGACCCAGTGGGTGTATTATTTCTCCGGAGAAGCTGATTAGTGGCATCTGGACTGGGACGAGTCTGTCTTTAGTAGCCGGAGCTAACTGGTGGTAACATTGGTAGTACATTATTTCGGATGCACTACCATTGTCAATATAAATGCGTCGCACTTTATGTCCTGCAACGACTCCGGAGATGACGATTGGTGCTTCTTTTGCTTCTCTAGGGTCAATGGATGGGAAAAAGAGTAACTTCTCCATCCAGGGTGCTATATGGTCGTAACTTCTTTTAACCCCCTGTTCATGGGTGGATCGGATCATGTGAATTCCTGCTTGGTTGTTCGGATTTGAGATTTGTACTGCGGCCGATTTACCTTCTTTTAAGTCGCGGATCAAATGGGATAACTTCCCTGCTTTGCATGCTTTGTCAATTTCTTGCTTTAGTGACCAACAATCATCGGTATAGTGGCCTTTTTCTCGGTGATATTCACAATATTTTTTGGTGTTTCTATCAGAGGTAGGTTTTTGCTTCGGAGGGGTTGGGAAGCGTATTTGCTCGGTGCTCAGGATTTCACTTGGAGTTTTGCTAAGATCCAAGTAACTAGTGCTTTGTGAAGAGCGTCCGGAACTGGACCTTTCACTCTGATCACTTTCTGAATACGGTTGTGACATATGCTTCGACCATGAGCTGTTTCTTTCAGTTGGGGCTAAAGCTCCTTTTTTCCAAGAGTTACCCCTGGAGTTTCCTTTATAATCACTTTCATCTGTTAGACCGCAGGCGTTTTTTCCTCTTGCAAAGGCGCGTGCCCTTTCCATGAGTACTTCCATTATTTTTGGGAGATCTTCATGTCGTTTTTCAACAAGTTGATTGTTGCGTACCCCGTGGCAGAAACCAGATATCCGCAGCTGATCAACAGCTCCGGATATCTGCATGCTTTCTTTGTTGAACCGGTCTATGAATCTTTCCAAAGATTCACCATCTTTTCTTCGGATGTTGTGCATGAGGATCGAATTGTCAAAAACAAAGACGTTGATCAAACAAGTATATCAATTCAGGTGCGGAATCCCTGAATCGATTACGAAATGATAATAATATCAGCAAAACACACAAATCACTTTCATAGTTTCCATTTCATTCATAAACAACTTGATTAATCTTACAAAGTATCGTTTACAATGAAATAAACTAGATTCAGACTCAAAGAAACCCCAGGGAGAAAACACACTGGAAATAAAATGACAACTATTAAACTTAAAAACTGATTCAGCCTTTATATAGACCTGCACATTCGACCGTTCGAAGGGGCGAATGTGCAGGTTCGACCAAACAATATGGGCGAATCAACACTATATTCTACAAAACTTCTCCTTCGACCTGAGCTTCTTCCTTCGACCATTTTACATCACCTTCGACCCTATCAAAACCCACCTTCGACCTCCCGAATGTGGCAAAACATAACTGTATTAGCAATCCAATAGCACTAGTCGCATAATATGCATCAACAAACTCCCCCTCAACTATTGGTTGGATTGCTTAAGCCTTCGCTCTTCGTCCATTCTCTTGTTCATCAGGTTGATGTGTAGTAAGGTCTTCTGCTCTTTCGTCATTATCGGTTCATGAGTTTGTTTTGGTTTCTTCTTTTCTATCTGAACTTGAACAAACTTCCCCAGTTTCTTATCATAGTCGCACCCCGCGTTAACATCCCATGCAAAACACAAAATACCACACGTTGGTATTTTGCAGCCTGTTCACTGTCTTTTTCTTCACAGTAGATCGGGTTGTAATATAACATGATAATATCTTCATGAGAGCAGTTTATCAACCACATTGGATCAAAGATATGTATCTTCTTGAAATCATTCTTCCCATCTTTCAACAATATAATAGCCTCCGCCGTCTTCTAATCATAGTACCACCACATAAAGTCTTTCGAAAAGTGTTGTGGAATAGGCATCAAAGGTATATGTTTTAAAACTGTCGGTGGATCATATTTCAAAGTAACCTTGTTCATCCCTGTTATCTGATCTTTAATCTTCTTATGAACAATCCTCTTCAGATACTGTGGGATGAACACATCCCATTTTGTCCTACTCTCTCTTGCCATGCGATCTGCAAAGTATCCAACAACATCGGTTGTTCACAGTAGCACCTGACAACGTATGTCTGCAGACATCGCGTACAACCCAGTAAGGTAGTATTTAAATGTCATGGAATCTGTCGAAATACAGAATTCCTTTCTCCCACTTCACTGCAACACACCTCAGCTTTCTTAAGTATTTCCACCCGAGAGCTTCACCTTCAAACAGTTCATTATGAAACTTATAGAAACCACCTTGAATCTCAGTCTTTGGTCGGTTGGCTTCTTTCTCTTTCAGCTTCCTTAACAAGTTCTTCAGATCGTCAGATTGTTCAACAGTTGGTTTCTGACTATCTGAGTTCTTAAAAACTTCATCAACAAACTTCCTGCTTTTCTCACGTGCAAGTTTCTCAGCTTGGCTTAACAGTTCTTCAGAAAATTCAGGAAATCCAGAATCCTTATCATCTTTAAAGTATTTTGGATATTCCTCACTTGTAATATCTTCTATCTCAACATCTTCAAAAACTGGAGTATCTCTATCATCAGAGTGATTTCCTGCTTCTTTCTCAGGAATATTTGGAATCTGATTCTCACTCATTAACTCTTCAAGAGATTTCCCAACCTGTTTAGCCAGACCTTCAAGTATCTCTTTAGAAACTGCTGTAGAAACTTCACCGTCTTCAAGATCAGGATCATTGTACTCAAGTTCGAATCTCATGTCATCTGATTCAAATATTTCTGGAAATCTTCCTGTCATCTCAATCGTCCAGACTCTGTTTGTCAACATCTGACGAATAGCTTCTAAACGTGCAACAGGTGCATAAATCTCGTTGTAGTCGATTCCTTCCACTTGATGAAAGCCTTGTACAACTAGTCGAGCTTTGTTTCTCACGATCCCACCTCTGTCATCCTTTTTGCACTTGAACACCCATTTGGTTCCAATCTTTTTCCTTCCTGGAGGTAAATCTGTTAATGTCCACACTCCCAGTTTCTGAAATTGCAATAACTCCTCTTGCATTGCCTCTACCCAAGCGTCATCCAAAAGAGCATCCTTGTATGTCCGCGGCTCAACCTGCGAAACATAACAAGCAAAAGACCGGTCATTCTGACAACCTGATTTCTGAATTTTAGCATATAAAGCTAGAGCGCCAAGATTTTCTTGTGAGTTTGCATTTCGAAGTTGTCCTCTAGTCATAACGCTGCTACCAGGATCACCAATAACTTGCTCGAGCGGGTGAATACGATGAATCCGAGATTCCGGATGATCAGGTACTTGCACTCCTGTTTGTGTAGTCAAATTCTCTGTAGAATCCAGATCATTACCCAAATTAGATGATGAAGCAACATTTGGACTTGGGTTCACTAGAGGTGTCTCTGTAGCAAAATCTAGAATAGCTTCACTTGTGACATCATCATCATCTTCCGATTCTGATGAATTGAGAGTTGTGGAAGCTTCTTGGAACACTTCTTCTTCAGCTGCAGAAGCATTGGCATCATTAGAAGCTGTTGGAGGAGTTACAGTGATCGGACGCACCAACGGTGAAGTCACTGCGTTTTCACACTCGTAATATAATCTTAATACAGCCTCTTCAACCAAGCTATCTAGATTGAATGATTCAATGAAATCTTTGTAATCAAACATCCAATCTGGAGCGCTACCCTGTACATTCTGAGTATACCGTTGAACTTCAACGTTAGCGCACTCCTCTACCTGACGAATTCGTTTGTTGAATACCCGTTTAAGCGGGGTTGCATATCCAACAAAGAATCCTTCTTCAGCTTTCAGTGCAAACTTCTCTCCAAATTTTCTTCAACTAACACCGGCTCTTCCAAATCTATCTTCTGAGCAACACACGCCACATTACCAGCTGTAATCTCTTCAACACCAAGTTGCATACCAGTCCAATCAAATCCTTCATCCTTCTGAATTACCAAAGCCTGGTTCTGGTTATCTGGTTGGGTTTGGCTATTTGATGTGGAAATTGGAATGATTGTTCTGGTTGGATTATGTGGTATTTGATTTTGGTTCTGGTTTGGTATAGTGGTTTGTCTTACAGAATTGTTTGGTGAGGCGTTTTGTCGGTTTTGGTAATTATTTTGTGGTTGGAAGTTGGTGTTGTTTTGGCTTTGATAAGATACCTGATTTTGAGATTGGCGGTTCTGGTAATTAGTGTTGAAAGGATTCATGTTTCCCTGTTGAGCTAGTTGTGTGCATTCTCTCTTGAAGTGACCTTTCCCACCACAGTTAAAACATGTGAATTTGGCTTTGTTGAAGCCATATGTGGTGTTGGGAGATGTAGAAAGATCAGTTCTACCAGTCTTCTCTACAAATTCAGTTGCTCGTCTCATGACACTAGCAAATGCCCACTGAATGTCAATGAGCTCCATCTCTTCCTTATCTATTTGAGCATAGTCTTCACTAGTTAGGTTGTTGTTACCGATCTGACTAGCTACCAAACCATTATACGAAGCAACCATAGCAGATACCAAAGCTACATGTTGCTGAGCAACTTCAACAGTGACATTGTTCAAATTTGATGTCTCCAACACAATTGAGCTTTGGTTTGATTGACTTGGGTTCATTTGAGGAATGTATCGTTGTTGTAGGGGTTGGTTCAAGTTAGCTGAATAGCATGCAGCTTGTTGCATTGGTGAAAATGTGGGATGTAAGTAGTAGGATATGATGGTGGTGTGTAAGATGAAGTTTGAGCTAGATAGTTGATTGGGATTTTGTTTGGTTCAATAACGCTTGAAACACAAGCTATGTGTGGAGCAACAGAACTACTAGAACTTGAACTAGTCAAAGATGAAGATGTACCACCATGATATAACTCTAGATTCTGAGGAACTTGTGCTCTTTTTGCTTTCCTCTTCTCTTCCATCTCTTTGTTCTCCAATTTCTGAATGAATTCATTGATGGTCCAATACTGGTATGCATCTTTCTCCTGAAGGACCTCAATATGTTGATTCCAGTATGGTGGTAATGCATCAGCGAACTTATCCACCAATTCAGACATAGGTATATTGATCTCATAACTTGATAACTCAGTCAACAAATGGCAATACCTCGGAATCAACTCCTTCAATGTCTCAGTTCCCATATAACTGAAATTCTCAAACTCTTTTCTCAACTCCTCCATTCTTAACTTCCTCGTTTTCTCATTCCCATCATGACGATTCTTTAACATATCCCACAACTGCTTTGAGGTTGTGCACGACCCAAACTGATGTAGAAGATCAGTGTTAATAGCCTGAGATAGTTGTGAGAACGCCTTCTTTTCCACCGCAAACTTTTTCTTCTCATCCTCAGCTAAGCTCTCCAATGGAATCGGTTCACCAGTGTTTTCCAAAACTGGTGCTACATACCCCTTAGCTATCATTTGCCACGCCTCGGTGCCTTCCATTCCCATTCACTCCAAATGTATCTTGAACTTGGTCTTCCATTAATTATAATCCACCATCTCCATCAGCTTTGGTGGACGAGTCCCACTACCTGAAGATAAATCATGGATTAGCGTAGAAATAGCATTGGTAGTTTGAGAGTGTACCGCGGCTGCTGCAACTCCCCAATAATCAGTCATGGGTTGTTGTGGTGGTTGTGCAACTTGTTGTGGCATCGAACTAGTCATTGCTAAGTAGTTGATCGGTTGAAATGATTGACTAGTTGTCTTCTGAGCAGCTACAGACCAAGGATCCATTGTCACTTGCTGTTGTGGTGTAGTAGGAGGTCTTGGTGTTGTTGGAAAGTTCCACATGTCGTCTACAAAGTATAAAACACGAAACGATTAGAAAAATTTTCAAACAGAAACTACGTTCGACCGTTTTCAAGTGATCGTGGGGTCGAATGTGAAATTTTGTCCAGGTTCGACCCTTTCTGAAGACTCGAAGGTAGAATATAACAAACTTTCTCACTTTCGACCAAAGTAACCCACTTTCGACCTCGCGATGGGTCGAATGTACACCAACTGGTCGAATGAACAACAACACACTAAAAACTCCTAGGTTCGACCGGAATAAAGTTCACTTTCGACCTAAAATCTCCTGATTCGACCTAAAACGCACACTCTCGACCGTTTCTCCCTAGGTTCGACCCTTGCATTTTGAAAAACGGTTATTTTTTGAAAATCGGTTATTTTGATCCAAAATAAAGTTGATGAAATTTGATGATGTTTTGCAGGTTTTGCTTCGTAATTGATTTGGAACAAGTTTAATGAAGAGAATTTTAGATTTTATCCATGAAAACTAGTCTGAATCAATCAATGTTCATTAAATTCAATTGTTCTTCGAAAACAGAAAAGTTTTGATTAAAATTGAGTCCAAATCAGCTCAAATATTATCAAATCATAGTTTTTTGTTCCTTATGGCTCTGATACCACTTTGTATGAGGATCGAATTGTCAAAAACTAAGACGTTGATCAAACAAGTATATCAATTCAGGTGCGGAATCCCTGAATGGATTACGAAATGATAATAATATCAGCAAAACACACAAATCACTTTCATAGTTTCCATTTCATTCATAAACAACTTGATTAATCTTACAAAGTATCGTTTACAATGAAATAAACTAGATTCAGACTCAAAGAAACCCTAGGGAGAAAACACACTGTAAATAAAATGACAACTATTAAACTTAAAAACTGATTCAGCCTTCATATAGACCTGCACATTCGACCATTCGAAGGGGCGAATGTGGAGGTTCGACCAAACAATATGGGCGAATCAACACTATATTCTACAAAACTTCTCCTTCGACCTAAGCTTCTTCCTTCGACCATTTTACATCACCTTCGACCCTGTCAAAACCCACCTTCGACCTCCCGAATGTGGCAAAACATAATTTTATTAGCAATCCAATAGCACTAGTCGCATAATATGCATCAACGTGTTGTTGTCACACCACGCCAATGGCGGAAACACGTGGCGCAACGCTCGAAAGCATATCAAAGTCTAGATTAACACAAACTATATTTAATTAGAAAAGATCATTTTATTAAGATGTCGAAAAGGAGTATCTTATTACAATATTGCACAAAACCACAAACAAGAAGTTCATGAATGGAGTTTTTCCGTTTAGGTTCCAACCCGATGGTAACAATAGATGAAACCCCGACAAGTATCTGACATCCTAAATACCACCGCACTAGCCCCATATCTATTCAGCACTTAGTTACCTGAAAGATATGTTTAAAAAGACGTCAATATATAAAATATTAGTGAGTTCACAGGTTTTAGTTTCATGATACCAACATTTTTATACCCTGTGCAGATCCAGCACAATTTGTGGCCTTTGTAAGGAGTAGCTAGCTCCTACAAAACTACGATGATGATTAATCCCTTGAGTCCCATAACCAAACCAAGACTAATAAACATGCCCCGTGATCACCATTTATTTCTCGGCAAATAACAACTTAGTTCAGAATACGTGCACCCCAGGCATACGCCGATGCATAATCGACGCTATCGATTAGGAGTGGGCCTTGTCAGGCACCAATAGTACTATCCAAATATTCCTTCGGTTTCATTTCCCTAAATTAATGGTTACAGTAGCGAAGACTGAACCCCGAGTGGCGAACACACAACAAAACTCAAGTACTCATCATGCCACTCATCACATTTTAACCTTTGAAAACATTTCAACATGTGACAACATTTGACAATATATCTTTCCCCCGATTAAAACAGTAAAATGGGGCCGTGAAACTCACCTGAAGTATAGCGTGCAATCAAATAGCAGAGAATAGCAAGTCCGTGGTCAAGCACCTACGAACGTCCTAGTGCGTGTAAGTCACTAAGTCTATAGCGTGTGTTTTTCCGGCAAGTTGTACACCCAACTCCCAACACCACCATTTACATATAATTCCCCATTTAATTAAACATATGCCCTAGGTCCGTTGGTGATGGATTACCCTCGTTACAAGTTACATTTATAGTTTCATGAATATTAATTAACTTGTATAATATTATTCTCGACTGGACTCACTTGACGTATAATTATTTTCCCATTAAATAATTATACTAAGATCTCGTTGATCGATATAATATTTTCAACACTCGACTCGACTCATTTTACCGTATATTTATTTTCTCATTAAATAAATATACTAGGATCTTGTCGATTCGACATAACGTTTTCCTCACTCGACTAGACTCACTTTACCGCATATTTACTTTCCCATTAAGTAAATACACCAGGATCTCGTCGATTCGATATATATATATATATATATATATAGGGTAGGGTTCAATTGAGAACCAACCCTTAGTTAGGAACTTTAGGAACCAATCTCATCCATCCATCTTCAATGGCATGATGGTAAATATGTTAAACATTAATTAACTTTTTAATTAAATCAAGGGGTAATATTGTCTTTTGGTATGTGAGTATTAATAGGTTATTTAGTATACATTGTAACTGACAAAAACCACAACTAATATCATTTGTGCGTACAAAAAAATTATACTGTACGATAAACATTAAACAACTATACGTCAGTGTATATTCATATTCCAACAATTATACATCAGTGTATATTCCAATCATTGCTACAAAAACATTATACTGTACGATAACATTAAAACAACTATACGTCAGTGTATATTCATATTCCAACAATTATACATCAGTGTATATTCCAATCATTGCTACAAAAACATTATACTGTACGATAAACATTAAACAACTATACGTCAGTGTATATTCATATTCCAACAATTATACATCAGTGTATATTCCAATCATTGCTACAAAAACATTATACTGTACGATAACATTAAAACAACTATACGTCAGTGTATATTCATATTCCATGCACTCACACGAACTGATAGGTTGGTCTTATCAAGAGTAACCTGAAACAAAGAAAAAGGTTGTTTAGCATATACATCAGTGTATACATACAATATACATCAGACCCCAATAAAATTGATGCTATAGAACAGTGTTTAGTATCGTCATATTCAAACAATTATACATCGGTGTATAGTCCAATCATTGCTACAAAAAACATTTTACTGTGCGATAACATTAAACAACTATACGTCAGTGTATATTCATATTCCAACAATTATACATCAGTGTATAGTCCAATTAGTACTACAAAAACATTGTACTGTACCATAATATTCAACAAATATACGTCAGTGTATATTCATATTTCAACAATTATACATCAGTGTAAAGTCCAATTAGTTATACAAAAAACATTCTATAGTACCATCAAATTCAACATATATACATCAGTGTATAATGAAAACTAGATACATAATGAAAATTCATGAATCGGTTTTGAAGTAATCGTGATGTATATAAATGTATAATATGAAAACGTGGATTCGGTGATGTATAAACAAGAACCTCAAAAAACACATGGTATTTAACATACACAAGGGAAATTAAAAATTACCATGATGCTCTACAATTGTTAGATACAAAGGCTAGTGATGATTATCATTGAATTATTTAAAACATGATCCACATCATTTGGATCATCATTAAAACATGCCGCATGTAATGAATGCAAATACGATTGAAGTGATGATTATCAGAGAGAACAACCCAAATAATTTTGCTGATTTCTTTAGGATTTTCCAATTAGATTTTGGAGAAGGGACGATTTTAGATCTTCAATTGCAGATTTGTAGGAAACTAGGTCATCATGATATACGTAACTGATGTGATGCAAGTATTTTGTTTGTGTAATTTTACATCTATACCCTTATGATCAAAAGAAGAATGGATGGCCAAGATTGGTTCCTAAGTTCCTAACTAGGGTATTGGTTCCTATTTGATCTTATTCCTATATATATATATATATTCTTCACTCGACTCGAATCACTTTACCGTATATTTACTTTCCCATTAAATAAATATACTAGGATCTCGTCGATTCGATAATATATTTTTATTGTCAAGTCCATATGCTTGTTTTAAACGTTTAATCGTTAGATTATTTACGTTATTTTTCTCCCACGAATAAGTTTCCAACACTTAGGAAAGTGTTATGTATTTTCACCCGATTTATATATTTTAAATCCTTAAAATATACGTTTTCATCTCCACATTAGACGTAATAATACAAATACTTGTTTGTTCATTTTTACGTCTTAGTCCGTTAATACGACCAAATCCGATTACTTAACATATATGTATATATAGTTAAATTTCCAAGTTTCAATAATATGTATCCATGAAATTAATCACCTTTTAATTTCTACATATATTACTTGGAAGTTAATAAACATATTTGTATTTTTATTACCAAGACTTGGTTACTTATATATATAAAATGCTCCAACACTTTTATATTCCCATTTATATAAAAGTGTTCATTTTTATATAAGTTTCCACCAAGCTTTTATTTTATCTAACATTTTTATAAAAACCTTTGTTTTTATATATTTCCACATGTTAGAAAATCTATATTTTTATAAAACTCCATTTTATAAAAATACATTTTTATCCAAGATACATATGTATATTTGCTATTATTTACCAAATCCACCTTGGAAAGTTACCATTCTACACTTTTGACACTAAACTTTCCATAGTTATATTTTTAGATACAAGTTTCTAAAAATATCATTTTAAGTCCCTCAACTTTTAAAGTTACTAAAATAGTCCTTTAAGTTATAAAAGTTACATTTTTTTCCATTCAATCTTTCATGATTAACAATTTTCTACTAAACTAGGGGACTTTATTTGATCATCTTTGTCATGTTAGTTTATTTTTATGTTCCAACACTTTTAATAGTCTTTAATCATCTCATTAAGGATACTAATAGGTGTACTTAGTGTATTTTGTCCAATATGTCCAATTTACATTTTCCAAGTGTGTAGACTTTGAAGATGTAAAGTTTATGTAACTTGTTTTCTAACCACATCAACACCATTTATAGTCTTATATGATTATTTTATGAAGATTTAAACCACCTTTAAGTTTATCCAAGTTTTATTAACAACTATGTTTAGATCACCATTTTCTTTAATTCTTTGTGAACTTTATAAAACTACAAGAATAACACATATCCATCACCAAAATTTCGGCCCTTAATACACACTTATAACACCATTTTAGTCTTTAAAAAAAGCATATGTTTTATCATGTAAAGCTTCGTTAAGTTAACCCATTGTACAACTTGCTTCTAGATAATAAACATAAACTTTTAAAGACAAGAACAAGATCAAGAATACTTACAACTAGCACAGGGCTAGGGAAGCTAAAAATACTTGATTTTGATGGGGTTTAGTGTGTTCTTCCAAAGGGTTAAGCTACAAGCTTGAAACACACTTTGATCTTTATAAAATGGGTTTGTATATGTAAGATTTTGTGTGTTTTGTAGCAAAAAAAAAAGTGTGTGTGTGTGATGATCTACGGCCAAAATGGAGCAAGAAGAATTGAGATTTTGTTGTGAGTTATTAATGAGGACTCTAGATATTATATACACAATCATGATCTTTTATAAGTACACAAAATCTTATAATAAAATTCAAAGATCATACTTCATATCTATTTACTTGTGAGATCAAGATTTGTTCATGATTTTGGCATGTGGCCAATTTGGTTATGGATTTTGTGGGGTCCCCATGAGTGAAAAAATATCTACAATAATTTAGTGACAATCCAATAACATAATTAGTGCTTTATTCGGGTTTTGGTCAGACTTTAAATACGCGGTATACGGACATAAAAATAGTTTCTAAGAACTCTTAAACATAGCCTAATTTTAGTGTTGGTTGGTTGGTTAGGCTTTCGTTGGGTGAAATTTTATTCGTTACCGGGAGATTTGTATGTAAAGTTTTCACTTATGGTCTTGGAGTTCCATAACACATTATATTTCATGAAAATACCCTTTATTTTATACCTTGGGTGTTCGGGATCCTTTTCGTTTATTTAATTTTTACCGGGTAATCACCAACATCCGTTCCGGACAAGTTTATTCGCATGCAATTTCGTCGTGCTTCAACATTAAACATGTGCATCCCTATGCATCTTATGGGGAATTTGTTATTCTCTAAGGCTAAATTAATTCAATTAATTTAAATATGCACCTAAACCGTTAATTACATATACTAATTAAGTACGGAAACACGTCGATTTTTGCCGGATGTTATATTCTCCCCCCGTTAAGAGAATTTCGTCTCGGAATTCAGTTCAAGTTATCCATTACAATAGTATCCTTGAATATGGTGAGGTGTTTGCGCTTCACGAGATCTCCTCTTTCCTAAGTGAACTCCGGTTCACGCTAGGTTCACGCTTAGCGCTCTAACAAACATAATATCATGCTCCATGTATGACTAAGCTCTTGGACCTCCTAAACTGACACATCTATCGGTTTCCTGAAATAGTAGAGCTTAACGTCAACCGGACTTCTGTCGGTCGAGGAATTGACAACACTTCCTCGGCCTTGACTTGCGGAATTCATCAAGAGTCCCGCTAAGTTCTTGCGATAGTTTGAGTTTAATCATCACGAGACCAATTTTGATCGATATCTCCGTGCCACTGGAGTGTCAAGAATTTGGCCTACCACAATTTCTATGCTTATCGACACTCTCTCGGAGTATGCCTCTCAGTGAAAACCTATTACTAGTTCGAAGTTCTTAAGGCCTACGCCTTGTCCGTATGACTTCTTAATAGGTTCGCATTTCATCCAAGCAGTCTCTACTCTGCAAGATTTATTGGCCATCTCTCGAATAACTCAAACCAGATTATGTATCTATCTCCGTCTGTCATTCGACGTACTAGAGATGTACACGTATGCCCTCCAAAGGGCTTTGAGCAGTACACCCCAAACGTTGGGATGATAATTCCTATCACATAGGAAATTTCTGGTGATGTAGCACACGAATTTGATGTGCCACGGACATCAATCGTGTCAACGCGGAACAGTTCCGTCAAGTACATTCAATTTGTCCGAGAATGACGAGCCATACTCATCGCAAATAGAGTATCCCATGCTTGTGTACAACGTTTGTCGAACTTGAGGTAGAGTGACTTTTACAAATCCGATATAATGTAAGTTGGCAATCCAGTTCCTAGCCACGACTCTCCCAGAGTATAGGTAGCTATCCATATGCCTCATCTCGAAGCTATAGGTGAGTAAGGAATGAGAGGGTTTCCAAACAGCAATCACTCATCACTCGGGTCACATCCCGACCACGGGACACCTCGGGTGGCATGGTAATGTCAAACAGGTGATCTTACCGCACCACATAATGGTCATAAAAGTCCCCTTGGAAACCTCGTCGGGTATTCCATTTTATTTATCCTTCGGCTCGACTCACTTTACCGTATATTTATCTCCCCATTAAGAGAAATATACTAGGTTGTTGTCGACCGAACAACTACATTCAAAATGGGACTTTATTTCCGTAGAATCCTCTAGGTACTGAATTGCTACCTCCCACCCGATCAATTGTGGTTAATGGTACTAGGGCGTCTAGTAGGGACTGATGGGAGTCAAAAGTTTTTGTGTCGCTTTCACCCCTCAGCTCCCTGGCAATAAGCAGTGTATATACGACACCCGGGCCATACAATTCCACAATCCGTGCAAATTAAAAGTCGACTTAAACACAAATGACTAGAGGCTCACCTCACCTCATCACATTGGTCAACACGAGCATGATACATGTGATTCATCATGATATGGTTGCCACAACAAACAGGGGACAGGGTTTCGACAACATCTTGACATGCTGGTCTCCACCGAAATGGTATACAGAGAAACGGTAGCCACCCAAAACAAGGTTATCCAGTACTTGTCCTGTCATATGTGCCTTACGGGCACTGGTGTCTTATCGTCATTAGCAACCTAGTAAGTCAATTCTGAATAATACAGGCCACACGCCCTCGAATTGACTATCAGATCTTATGCAGAGATTTGAGTGAAAGGAGTCCTAAAACTGGAACTTTCTTCATTCGTTGAAGGTTCCGTCTTTCTGGGATCTTTCGAGGTAATAGGTGAAATCGAGTCATAGATGATTGCATTTGGCATAGATTTCACGTTTGGCTTGACGGCTTCATGCGCCAAAGTCGTTACTTAAAACAAACAAACGTCTAAGATCGCACCGCAAGCAATAGTCTTAAGCCTTCCCATAAGGCATCCCATTCAATGACTCGGATAGTCACAAATATGGGCGCAATATGTAATCTTTCAAGCTCATCTTGATTAGTTGGGTACCATACGCCCTGACCTGGCAGCTCACATTACTATGGTGTCTCCAACAGTGTCTGTCAAAGACAAGGGATTTTGCTCTAACGCGAGCAATGCTTCCTAAGGATAACTGGGAACACCACAATCAACCCAAGCTCGAAAGGGTTCCACTATCCCAAGAGTCTACGCAACGACCTCAAGACAAGATCAACCTATCATCAGAGGAATAACAACATTGATCGAAGGGCCGAGACGATTAGCCATCTCAACACGGTAGGGTAGCACCTTTATAGAGTAGATAATGCTACACGCCCTTCTGGATTCAGGGTTCCATAAAACCTCCGAATCATGTACCAGGGACTTCACCAATGCACGCCCATAGGTGGGTCCACAATGGTATCTCCATAGTCATCAGCATGACACATCGGCATGTATGACGTCAAACGAATCCACTGGGATAAGCAATAATGAATTGAGTCTTTCAACTCTTGCTAGTCCCAAAGGTATGGATCATAACATTGCTCACAATCACTCGATACCTTCGGGGTCCAAGATGCATTCAAAATCCCTTATCACAAAGACGAGCCTCGCCTCGTCATGTGCGGATCCCGGGATTTCTTCTCGGCATTGGTTTGCATAGCCGATCGTTAGTCGACCAAATTGTGCGTAAAAGGTTAAGGCTGCGCACAGTGTCACTGATGCCTTAGGTTCTGAAGATGTAACACTCACGGAATGCGTGAGCATATACAGGGGTCGACACCTGATTCGGTCAATTACTCAGACGACCACGAGATTCGGACTTTATAGGAATACATGCGTAATCACTAAGACTAGAGTTTCTTAGTATGACTTCTAGAAAGTCCGTTGGACACCCGAAATCCTACATAATCAATGTCGGCGCTACACAATCAAACAAATAGAACAATGACTGTAACGAGGGGTTTAGGTGATGTCTCCATCCCGAGGGAACCAAGAGCGAAGAAACGACAAGTAATCACATCATCAAGGCAATCCAACAGCTATAGCAATACGTCCACAGAGCAACATGTCAGTACAAATAGCACGATATGACAGCAACACATCCACGAAACACATCAACAAGGAAACACCGCGCAGGAACAGCACGACGACAGAGAAGCATGACGACAAGGCAACACCGCAACGGGAACAACTCAACAACGGAGAAGCATGACACAGAGAAACACGACAACAAGGCTACACTACTGCAGGAGCAGCACAACAACAGGAATGCATCGTCGACAATGCAACACAACCACATGGATACGCAATCGGCAAAATATTGCCACTACAAGCATGCAGAATTGCTGGGGGGTAACACTACAACATGAATTCATGGCAGCCGAATGATGCCCAACCTTGCGAGTCCACTATACATAGCTATAAGAAGTTCCATTACAGTGAGCACGCATCCTGGTGCGTTTCAGCTCACTTATGGTGACGGAATCCTTATTCGTATCCTCAACCACAATCCTATACTCCATAGGCTCATTAGTAGGAACGATTGGGTCACCAAGGGCATCCGCCATCATAACAGAAATGGGAATGATGGGTTCCACATAATTTAGCAGACTTATCAGGCCGATACTGTTCATAGAGAGAACGATCGTAGGCTCAATATATTTCATTCGAATAATGGCAACTGCAGTCTTGACAGACTCAACCCAAGCCTGAGAACCATCGACAATATTAGGCTTGCTAAGAGCCTAAGGAATGATAATGAGTAGTTCAGTGAAAGCCTCAAAGAAAATGGAGTTAACAACAACAAGTTTGACAGAGACACGGACATGGTCATAGCGGCTTGGCATGGGTCATAGAGACGTCTTCGTTAACGACATTCACCTCTGCAGGGGCCTCAAATACATCAACAACATCAAACTCGAGAAGAGCCATAGAAACAACAAGAAGAAGAAGCTTGACACGAGTTACAAAAACAATTGTGACAAATATAGCGGAGATTTAGGGAACAACAACAACAACAAACTCAACAACAAGAGCTACACACTTAGTAATGACAAAAGGATTCACTTGAGCCGTTGGACAATGATAGCAGCAACAACGGCGGGCTCGGCGGAAACCTTAGACTCGTCGTAGTTATTAGATGTGTGGTAAATAGTATCCATAGGACCTAGAAACCAACCTACATCTTTTTCAGTATCAAAGATAGTGGTCACAACGAGAATGGCAAGTAGAGGTAGAAGGATCATGATTCATCGAGTCACCACGATAAAATGGAAATGATACAGACTCTGGCAAAGCAGTCGAGTCATCCTTCTCATTAGGGTCTTCTTGCATGTTATTTTGGCCCTAGCACCGATAGTCATCAACTGAAATGCCTCTTCACTGCCTAAGCGAGGCCAGTGAACTTTCTTCCTGATAGGTCACGCAGTGGGAGTATCGAAATACGACAAGAGATTAGGCAGGTCACATTGTCCATAACGAATGGATTTCGCAACCTTAGTCTATAAACCACCGTGACGAGGGGACGCAACGTGGTCTATGGGGATTGATGGAAAACACTTCGCATCAATTGTCATCCCACAAATATAACTAGTCTCGTCATCGTGACGAGGATGACGAACGTTATTGCAACAAGTGCAATGGAATTGTCGTCCCATGGGTAAGTTTAATTAAACAGAATAACGTGACCACTTCCAGTAGTTCGTCATTTGATTTTTGAGGGGGATTTCAATGTCAGCAAAAAGCGTCTTGCGAAATAATTACGGAATACACCCTTACGATTACGCTTCCCAAAGTGTGGCTCCACTCCCTAGGATTTATGACGGATTCAGGCACAGCACACGTATCGAACCTACTCTGGCGTTCATCGACTGAAGCGAGACTACCAATAATCCTTGAAAAAAACAAACAGGAGGTGGATAGAGGAGTCTTACGATGACTTTTGCACCTCAGGAAAGTAATATAACATAAGTACCAATGTGCTAAGCCCATCACAAATCATCTTTCGGAATACGACCCAGCACTTTTGCAAAGGGTGTTAATCCGTACTTGAACACTCAAAACATAGAGCAGTGGCTTCCCATGAGTTAATTGTATGCACTTCCGAGTGAGTCCGTAGCCAAACGCCGACTGGGGCTCGCTGTTCCACTACACGCCGTCATCATAATACTGGAAAATGTTGTCGCGGTCGTGATTAGTGGCCGAAATTTTCAACATCATCGAAGTTTAGCAAAGCCCTAGGACTCGCGGATGTGCAATATGGCATGCTGATTCCGCAACCAATCTACGATTGTATGGGAACAACCAATACTGTCGATTCAGACGAGGGCTATCGAGCCTTCCAGATAACAATGATCAAGCTTCCTAACTCAGCAACTTTGATTCTGTCCTCCACAAGGAGAAGAAAAATACTCGACCAAGGAAGACAACTTGGGCATGTGTTAGATCGAGAATGACTTATTCACAATAACGACACAGCAGCACACGGGCCACGAGTCTCATATCTGATCCACACAGGGTCCCGTGCTCATAACGCATTAGTTTTACAGGGACACAGGGTCCAAGTTTAGCATTCCACGCATCGTACCAGACATTCATCTCTTCGGTAGGCAGTGCATCCTCGTACGCCCGCTCCTTTGGAAGAACTCTGTGGCGGAGGCATTCAACTCCTATACAAGGAAGTTTTCGTCTCCCGTCTCTTTCCGATGCGAGGGTTTACGTCAGATTTCTTATATGAATAGACGTTCAAGCTCTTCCGTGTTCGTACCTTAAAGGTAATGTAGAATAAAGCTCATTAGGTTAGCTAGGATCGAAATCAAGGGACATCGACGAGACCTCTAATTTAACCCATTGGCCAATCAAAAGTAAGACTGAATCTAAACAAACAAGAGCAACCAAGACAAGGAGTGACCACCAATCCCGTCCCTAGCGCCCACCAAGGTTACCGTGCACCCCAAACTATTATTACGTGTGCACCCGTAATGATAATTTGTGTTGCCAGGTAATCCTGTTGCCCGCTAGTTCCGAGCTTCCTGATCCAAAGACAAAGATTTCATACAACAAAAGACTTGGTCTAGTCTTGCCTCCAAATCATTAACAACACGGCGACATCCATTAGCGCGATAGAGATTAGTCCTTCCAATCATCCCGTCCACAGGTAAGCGAGTGAGCTCATCGTAGACCATAGCATCCTTCCCACTTGCTGGTACCGGTGATCGATGCACGAGTGTGGACTAATGTGAAGCGTGACACAACATCCTTTTTGGAAAAATATCCGTACTACGTATATGTATTAACTAATCTTAGAAAGTCGGATTCCTATGCAACATAACATTCTTATCCGTATTTTCTAATACTTCATATATTGACACACAAGGCTAGTCGGTCGGAATTTCCCCTTGTACATTCCATGTACAAACCTCTTTCTTTTCTAAAAATATTTTGTTGTGTTTTAGTTTTGGAAACTTTGTTTTCGAGCCGAAACCGGTTATAGCCTAGATTTTACAAAATGCTAGTTTGCTGTAACCTTGGCTCTGATACCACTTCTGTCACACCACGCCAATGGCGGAAACACGTGGCGCAACGCTCGAAAGCATATCAAAGTCGAGATTAACACAAACTATATTTAATTAGAAAATATCATTTTATTAAGATGTCGAAAAGGAGTATCTTATTACAATATTGCACAAAACCACAAACAAGAAGGTCATGAATGGGGTTTTTCCGTTAAGTTCCAACCCGATGGTAACAATAGATGAAACCCCGACAAGTATCCGACATCCTAAATTCCACCGCACTAGCCCCATATCTATTCAGCACTTAGTTACCTGAAAGATATGTTTAAAAATACGTCAATATATAAAATATTAGTGAGTTCACAGGTTTTAGTTTTGTGATAACAACATTTTTACACCCTGTGCAGATCCAACACAATTTGTGGCCTTTGTAAGGAGTAGCTAGCTCCTACAAAACTACGATGATGAGCAATCCCTTGAGTCCTATAACCAAACCAAGACTAATAAACATGCCCCGCGATCACCAGTTGTTTCTCGGCAAATAACAACTTAGTTCAGAATACGTGCACCCCAGGCATACGCCAATGCATAATCAACGCTATCGATTAGAGGTGGGCCTTGTCAGGCATCAATAGTACTATCCAAATATTCCTTCGGTTTCATTTCCCTGAATTAATGGTTACAGTAGCGAGGACTCAACCCCGAGTGGCGAACCCACAACAAAACTCAAGTACTCATCATGCCACTCATCACATTTTAACCTTTGAAAACATTTCAACATGTGACAACATTTAACAACATATCTTTCCCCCGATTAAAACAGTAAAATGGGGTCGTGAAACTCACCTGAAGTATAGCGTGCAATCAAATAGAAGAGAATAGCAAGTCCATGGTCAAGCACCGACGAACGTCCTAGTGCGTGTAAGTCACTAAGTCTATAGCGTGTGTTTTTCCGGCAAGTTGTACACCCAACTCCCAACACCACCATTTACATATAATTCCCCGTTTAATTAAACATATGCCCTAGGTCCGTTGGTGATGGATTACCCTCGTTACAAGTTACATTTATACTTTCATGAATATTAATTAACTTGTATAATATTATTCTCGACTCGACTCACTTGACGTATAATTATTTTCCCATTAAATAATTATGCTAAGATCTCGTCGATCGATAAAATATTTTCAACACTCGACTTGACTCATTTTACCGTATATTTATTTTCCCATTAAATAAATATACTAGGATCTTGTCGATTCGACATAACGTTTTCCTCACTCGACTCAACTCACTTTACCACATATTTACTTTCCCATTAAGTAAATACACCAGGATCTCGTCGATTCGATATATATATATATATATATTTTCTTCACTCGACTCGACTCACTTTACCGTATATTTACTTTCCCATTAAATAAATATACTAGGATCTCATCGATTCGATAATATATTTTTATTGTCAAGTCCATATGCTTGTTTTAAGCGTTTAATCGTTAGATTATTTACGTTATTTTTCTCCCACGAATAAGTTTCCAACACTTAGGAAAGTGTTATGTATTTTCACCCAATTTATATATTTTAAATCCTTAAAATATACGTTTTCATCTCCACATTAGACGTAATAATACAAATACTTGTTTGTTCGTTTTTACGTCTTAGTTCGTTAATACGTCCAAATCCGATTACTTAACATATATGTATATATTGTTAAATTTCCAAGTTTCAATAATATGTATCCATGAAATTAATCACCTTTTAATTTCTACATATATTACTTGGAAGTTAATAAACATATTTGTATTTTTATTACCAAGACTTGGTTACTTATATATATAAAATGCTCCAACACTTTTATATTCCCATTTATATAAAAGTGTTAATTTTTATATAAGTTTCCACCAAACTTTTATTTTATCTAACATTTTTATAAAAACCTTTGTTTTTATATATTTCCACATGTTAGAAAATCTATATTTTTATAAAACTCCATTTTATAAAAATACATTTTTATCCAAGATACATATGTATATTTGTGTATGTGCGTGAAAGGATCGTTTAACACCAAAGAATGATCAAACAAGTTAGTTTTAGGTGCGGAAACCCTAAAACTATCACAAAATAATAGTCAAACAGATTAAAACACACAGATCATCATTTTCAAATGTTTTTCATTAATTAACAACTCAATTACACGTTGAAATATGATTACAATCAAGGTATGAACGATAAAAGAGTTAAACAAAACACTAGAGAGAATATCAGAAAGTGGAGGGAATAATAATGACCAAAAGTTACATTCAAAAATCAAACTTGTCTATTTATAGACTGCACATTCGCCCAAATTGATTGTGCGAATGTGCAGGTTCGCCCAAACTGATTGGTCGAACCAAGTTCTACAATAAACTAAAATCACATTCGTCCATGTCTTCTTCCTTCGCACCTTTCATCTTCCTTCGTACCTACAAAAAGCCTCCTTCGCACCTTCTAAAACTCTCCTTCGCACCAACGACATTCACCAAAACATATGTGTTGTTCAATCCGAAGCATTAGTCGCACTTTTGCATTTACAAACTCCCCCTCGACTATTGCTTGGATTGTTGTCGACGTTGTTCGTCCATTCTTATGTTCATCAGTTTGATGTGTCGTTGAATCTTTTGTTCTTTCGTCAACACCGGTTCCTAAAATTGCTTTTGCTTCTTCGTTTTCAATTCAGGCACCTTTTGCTTTTCAACAAACTTTCCCAGCTTCTCGCCATAGTCACACCCAGCATTGATATCATATGCAAAGCACAGAAATACCACACGTTGGTACTTTCCTGCTTGCTCAGCATCTTTCGCATCTGAATAGATCGGATTGTAGAACAACATGATAATATCCTCATGTGAACAGTTTATTAACCATATGGGATCAAAGATATGTACTTTCTTGTAGTTCGTCTCTCCGTCTTTCAACACAATCACGGTCTCTGCAATTTTCCAGTCATAATACCACCAGATGAAATCTTTGGCGAAGTGTTGTGGAATAGGCAACAAAGGAATCTTTTTCAACACTCGCGGTGGTTTGTACTTTAAAGTCACCTTGGGCATACCAGTAATCTGATCAATATCCTTCTTGTGAACAATTCGCTTAGGATATTGTGGTTTAAACAAGTCCCACTTGGTTCGGCTTTCTCTAGTCATTTTCTCAGCAAAGTAGGTAATCTGACTATTTGACGCTCCCGTTAAACGGTGACGACAAATATCACGGATTGCCCAATAGGGAAGAGTCTTCAAGTGATGAAACTTGTCGAAATACAAGATCCCCTTCTCCCACTTTACTGCAAAGCATCTCAATTCCTTAACAAACTTCCAGGCCAATGCACGACCTTTGAAAATACCATTATGAAGTTTGTAAAAACTTCCTTGAATATCAGCTTTCGGACGATTGTTTTCTTTTTCTTTCAACTTCTTCAAAAATTCCTTCAAGCTCTCCGACTGCTCGAACCGTGGTTTGTCATGCCCTTTAAAGATTTCGTCTTCAAAAGCTTTGCTCTTCTCTTTCGCTAGTTTCTCGGCATGGTTTAACAATTCATCTGAGAAGGAAAATCCACAATCTTGATTAGTCTTGAAGTATTGTGGATACTCCTCACTCGTAATATCTTCCATTTCAACTTCCTCAAATGCAGGAACGTCACGGTCATCAGAATGATTCCCGGCTTCCGTCTCAGGTATCTTAGGAATGAAGTTGTCAGCAAGTAATTCTTCCAAAGTCTTGCCTACTTGCTTTGCTAAACCCTCAAGTATCTCTTTTGAAATTGCCGCAGAAACTTCCCCATCTTCAAGATCAGGGTCATCAAACTCTAACTCGAATAGTTTATTGTTTGATTCAAATATCTCTGGAAATCTGCTAGTCATGTCGATCGTCCAGACTCGATCAGTGAGCATCTGGCGATACTTGTTCTTATCGTCTTCAGACAATGACTGCAGTTTCTCGTTCCAGAAGATATCATCATCCACATTCTCTCCAGGAGCCTTAGAGCTCGACTCACCACCCTTACTTGAGTCACGCTTCTCATATGTAAACTTGTCAGCGTCATCATCATCATCATCACTACTCTCATCAAAAGCAGAGCCGTTTCCATCACTCGAACCATCATCTGAACCTCCATCATCCTTATCATCTTTCTTCTTCTTCTTTGTATCGTTTCCCGCATCTTCATCAAGTTCATCATCTTCTTCTTCATCAGATAGTTCATAATCAATCTGTTCTTCTTCTCTTTCCTTTTCTACTTCACCAGCTTGAAGTTGAGGAGCTTGAGAGTACAAGTTCTTGATCAAATCATCCATATGCTTGTTACTCTTCTTCAACTGTTTATTCTCCTCCTTCAAGACTATGATTCTCCTGGTGTTTCGTTGCTCGTGCTTCAGCAACTTCTTATTTTCTCTCTTCAATCTCTTAATCGTTTTCTTCAAAGCTTCATTATCATCTGCTGATGTTACTACGACCTCCAACATCTTCTTATCATTAGACTTTAACTGCTCAATCTCAGTTTGTTGTTTGTTGATCAGATTCATCATCTCAGACAATCTCTGATTCACAGCACTCATAATGTCACTGTCCACCGAAACTTTCTTTTTCATTTGTGGTTCAACAACATCAGGCAGTTTGCCTTTTCTGATCTTTTTGAGCATGTTATCTAATGCCTCATTAACATCATCCATAGGTATTTCTTCAGTCTGTTGTGTGCTCGATGTTGTCGTAGTCTTCTGCTTCTTTTGAGCTGGTGCAATAACTGGTGACTTAGAACTAGTAGCCGGTGGTAGTTTCTTTCCAGCTATCAATGATTCAATCTCTTTCTTTCTCTTGATACTTGGCTTCTCCTGTTTCTTCTTCTCTTTCCTAGCAGCTTGCACAGGAGAGCCAATAAACGTCTCATCTACATTCATACTCAACTCTTCTTCATCAACAGGAATAGGACTTTTGTTCCCTTGATCTTCAACGTTCTGGCTAGCAGACGCACCAGCCTCAGTGGCCTTGGGCATGGTTGTCTCTACCGTTTCAGCATCTGAATTCCATTGTTCATCCTCTAACGTCTCTTCTGAATCAACAGACGCTTCATCAACTATATGTAAACCCTTTTTCGCCATCGTCTTGTTTCTTCTTGGCATGCTTTTCTTCTTTTCGGGTTCAGTAACCTCTAACCTTATCTCCTTTTTCTTTGTCTTTCCACTCTTTGCGCCCACATTCACAACTTGTCTTTTGCGTTTCGCATCTGGATCAACATGATGTAACGGATTATCAGAATCAGAATCACTGTTTACATTCCTCACAAGCCCTTCACCCGGATCTGTATAATCAACTCTAGCTAGGTGTCCAAATAAACGTCTTACTGGAGGACGTTCATCAACTGACAATCCCTTATATGCCTTCATCCTAGCGAGTGTATTCAGCGACATATGTTCTTGAACAACAATGTGCTTAGGATCTCTTTTCAGCTCCTTATACTTGTTGTCAAACACCATCTGGAGGAAACGAGGATAAAGTAGAAACTTAAGATTCCTCGTGCCGTTCACAGGCTCTAGTAAATGAGACATCAGCATGCCTGAGACATTAAACGGTTTGTTCAATACTATGGCAACCATCATAGAACTGATGCTCTTCCGAATCAAATCATATCCTCCAGCTGCAGATCCGAATACATGAATCAAAACATGTGCCAGATATTTAAATTGGGGGCATAGTTTTCCCTTATGCAATGAACCGTCAGTGATTGGTCCATTGTATTTCATTCTGAGAAAGCACTTTTGCTGATCCATAAAAGTAAACTCCTTTGGATCTGTCGGCTCATCATTCAAGTTCAACGCTTCTCTCAGATCCTCTTCACAAACAATGACTCTCTGTCCTTGAATCTTGCTCGTCAAACACGATTCGCACTTCCAGAAGTCAAGCTTGGCATTCGACCAAAATTCTTGTATCATATCCCTGTAGATAATCGTCGGGGTAGCAATGGCATCTATCACCCTGCATCTCTTCAGAAAATCAATAATGCCAACGAACTCTGTATGCTTCTTTACATCTCCGAGATACGCACATCAGTTATGCGCATTTTCAAAGTCTAAAAGCTTGGCAGGCTGTGATGATGATCCAACTTGTTCCATCATCTTCTCTTGTTCAGACATCGTTAAATCTGCAAAACAAACAAAAACACATGTTAAAAATCGACAAAATTTCAAACTTGAAAAGTTTTGGTAACAAACCTTCTCTTTCGCCCAAACGATGGTACGAAAGAGATATAACAAGGTACGAATGAAAAATAAAAGGTACGAATGTATGAGTTTTGATAAAATGTTTCATTCGCCCACATATTCTTCATTCGACCGTTTGAACTTCTCCTTCGCCCATTCGTACTGGTCGAAAGAGTTAGTTCTTAATTTGAAATTTCAATTTTGAAATTGAGTGTTTCTGATCATGTCCATTTGATTGCAACAAAACCTAATGATGCCGATTAACCTTTCAAAACTATCAAATACATCCAATGTTCATTAGATATGTGTTTTCAATTGAAACTAGGGTTCGAACCATAAAAATTGATCAATTGATCAGTCTGTTAGTTTTAAATCCATGAATAATGGTTATTCTCCCCCTAAAACACATATTTAATGAAACCTAAACATCAATTGTTACTATTATGGTGATTTTAAACAGTTTAGAACAGTTAGGGCTCGGAATATAAAACAGAGATTAAATCCTTTAATCCTTGATGATAACCTGTGATTAAGAGTGCAAAATGATCAGTATGATGTGACGAACACAATGGATTGGTTTAAAATAAACAAGCAACAAGGTGAGGTTATTGAAGAAAAATCTGAAAAATATTGAATGAGGTTCGAATGAGAGAAATGGGTATATATAGGGATACTCCTTCGCCCATTCTATACGTACGAAGGAGAAGCTTTTGTCTCCTTCGACCCTAGTGAAAGAGTTCGAATGAGGCAAAAGGGTTCGAATGAGATAAAAGGTCATGAACACTCTCCTTCACCCATATAAAACATACAAAGGAACATGTAAAATCCCACATTCGACCAACCGAATGGGCGAATGAGAAATGGGATTTTTGAAAATTTTCCAAATCTCAAAAACGAGTCTCGGTCCAATTATTTTCCAACTTTTAAGCATCCAACGATCATGTTTTCACATTTTAAAAGTTACAAAGCTCAAATGGTGTTTCAAAGTTTAGAAAATCGACATCAACCACCATCAGTTATCAAAAATAAGATGGAAAAGAAAAATCTTTTTGGATTTTCTAAAGTTTATGCTAAAACACACCTAAAATCTTTTTGAGTTTTGTAATTTTTGACGAGAAAATAAAATGCAAAAATGTAAATGAAAAACTGTAAATGTTTTTGGGATTTCCGGTAAAGGGATCATATCAGTTTTTGAGAAATCTGATCACACCGTTGATCTTTTTGAAATATTATCAATAAAGACAATGTGTGATCTGGCAATTGCTGATATTGTGATCCACATAAACTCTCATGCAGACTTTTGTGCAGTGCTTTATACTGATACTGATATTTATAGTATAAACGCAATTGTCTGTAGTTCCCACGCACATGACATACTCCCGTATCAAGAAGTAAATGCACAAAGACTCATTGTAAAGCGTGATTATGCTTTCGTCGTCTGTAATTGTACAAGATATAATGCATAGAGGTATACAGGTCAGCAAATTAATGCAGCAAAGTAACATATGCACTATACCAGGTTGAGGACGGATATTAATCATGATTTGCATCAATGATTAATACGATGTAATAGATAATCTTTGATCATCATATAACATGGAAAGTTCCTCAATTCGGTAACTTTAGGATTTGGCATATAGCTCTTTTATAAAGACACCCTATCTGATCTAGGTCCGTAATGACTTACAGCAGAAGATCAGAGAGGCTATCCCCAGACAACTAATAACATAACGACCCTAAACCTCCGAGTTTTGTACAAATACCCTATCAAACGAAATTACGGTACTAAGACCATATGCCTATGAGGAGTTCATCCACACAACAAATCGTTTGATATGTATGTATCAGGCACGCAGTAATAGGTCTACGAAGCCTATCAGCACATCGCACAGACTCAGACACACGCCCTATATAGCAGTACAATATTTAGAATGTGTCAGATCCTCACTGATGTACTATCATTTCCCTTTATACTCCAGGAAATTATTTTAGAATTTTCTGATTTTTATAGATTTTTGAATTTACTGTTCCCAAGGATAAGCTGGAGCATTTCAAATATGTGACTGCCCAGATATCGTTTGTTCACAGAAATCTGACGGCATTAATCTAAGGGAAGAAGATATAGCAGTCAGCAAAGAAATTTTCTAATTTTTATGGATTTTGAAATTTTTCGATTTTTTTGGTTTTTCGATATTTTTCTGAAAAGCAGTAAAATTTTAAACTAAAAAATGATAGACTGAGGTGGTGATCAGTCCTGTTTTTCTTTAATACCATTAGCTTTTAAAAGATAATCAAATCTGGATTTGTCAAAAGCTTTGGTAAAAAGATCTGCGCGTTGGTAATCAGTGTGGATTTTGACCATATCGATCAACTCTTTAGCATAACAATCACGGATAAAATGATATATAATCCGGATATGTTTAGCCTTTGAGTGATTTACTAAGTCTTTTGTTAATGCGATTGCGGCCTCATTATCACAGTAAATAGGGGTTTTAAGAAATTGCAAACCGTAATCCACCATCTGCTGTTGGATCCAAAGAACCTGTGAGCAGCAGCTCGATGCTGAAACGTATTCTGCTTCACATGTGGATAGTGCAACTGCGGTTTGTTTCTTGCATTGCCAGGTCACGAGCCTGCTCCCCATAAACTGACATCCAGCCGTTGTGGATTTGCTGTCTTTGTCACAACCGCCCCAATCTGCATCACTAAAAGCGATTAGGTCAAAATTATCATCATGAGGGTACCAAAGTCCTTTCGATGGACAACCCTTCAAATATCTAAGGATACGCTTGACAGCTGCAAGATGACTCTGTTTCGGCTTCGATTGATATCGCGCACAAAGACATGTCGCAAACATTATATCAGGTCTTGACGCTGTGAGATACATCAGAGATCCGACGATTGCTCTGTATGTAAACGGATCAGTCAGCTCCCCCTTAAGGTCAACTCCAATCCCGTGATTGGGCTGTATCGGGGTATCCATCGGCTTCGAATCATCCATCTGGAATCGGCTCAAGACTTCAAAAACGTATTTCGTCTGGTGAATAAAGATCCCCGTTGGTCTTTGTTCCACCTGCAAGCCTAGGAAAAACTGCATTTCTCCCATTGCGCTCATTTCGAACTTTTCCTGCATAACTCTTTCAAATTCCCTGCACAGAAGTTCGTTAGTTGACCCGAAAATAATATCATCAACATAAATTTGTACAAGAAGCAAATCATCTCCTGCTCGTTTCGTGAACAGTGTGCAGTCTACCAGTCCGCGTTTGAATCCTTTCGAGAGAAGATACGTGCTTAGCTCCTCATACCATTGTCTCGGAGCCTGGTGCAACCCGTAGAGAGCTTTGTTTAACACATAAACCTTATCCCGGTGAATAGGGTCCTCAAAGCCTGGCGGTTGACCTACGTAAACTTCCTCTTTGACCACACCGTAAAGAAATGCGCTCTTTACATCCATCTGATACACCTTAAATTTCTTCCATGATGCAAACGCTAGGAACATTCGGATAGCTTCCAAGCGTGCAACCGGTGCATAGATTTCATTATAGTCGATTCCTTCAACCTGATGAAAACCTTGAACGACCAAACGAGCTTTGTTTCGCACTATGACTCCTCTGTCATCCTTCTTGCATTTAAACACCCATTTGGTTCCAATTTTCTTTCTTCCAGGGGGCAGATCTGTCAGTGTCCATACACCAAGTTTCTGGAATTGTAATAACTCCTCCTGCATTGCTTCCACCCAGGCATCATCCAAAAGAGCATCCTTGTATGTCCGCGGCTCGACCTGCGAAACATAACAAGCAAAAGACCAGTCATTTTGAAAACCAGATTTCTGTATTTTGGCATATAAAGCAAGGTTGCCAATATTTTCTGGTGCTTGAGCATTTCTCAGTTGCCCTCTTGTCATCACGCTGCTACCAGGATCACCAATAACCTGTTCAAGCGGGTGTATCCGATGTATCCGAGATTCCGGATAATCAGGTACTTGTACTCCCGTTTGAGTTGTCAAATTCTCTGTAGAAACCAGATCATTACCCACAGTCGATGTTGAAGCATCAATATTAGTTGGGTTCACTGGTGGTGTCACTGTAGCATTTTCCAAAATAGCTTCACTTGTTGCATCATCGTCTTCTTCTTCTGAATCAGATGAATTAAGCGTTGTAGAAGCTTCTTGGAACACCTCTTCTTCCATCACAGGAGCAGTGGTATCATTAGAAGCTGCTTGGGGGTTTACCGTGATCGGACGCACTAACGGTGAAGTCACGGCGTTTTTGACCTCGTAATATAAGCGAAGTACAGCTTCTTCAACCATGCTATCTAGATTGAATGATTCAAAGAAGTCTTTGTAATCAAACATCCAATCTGGACCTCCACCCTGTACATTTTGTGTATATCTTTGAACTTCGACGTTAGCCCACTCCTCGACTTTTCTAGTTCTTTTGTTGAATACCCGTTTTAATGGGGTTGCATATCCAACAAAATAACCTTCTTCAGCCTTTGGTGCGAACTTCTCTGAAGGATTCAGCATTGTACACGGGGCACCAAATGGTTCTAGATACTCCAGATTCGGCTTGCGTCGGTTCAACAGCTCATAAGAAGTCTTGCCAAACTTCTTCACTTTCAAAACACGATTAAGAGTATAACATGCCGCGTAAATAGCTTCGTTCCAGAACATGACTGGAAGATTTGAATCCGCAAGCATAGTTCTCGCCGTCTCTATTAGAGTCCTGTTCTTTCTCTCTGCGACACCGTTCTGTTGGGGTGTGTACAGAGCGCTATATTCATGATGAATTCCCTTGTTTGCACAAAGATCCTCCATCTGAGCATTTTTGAACTCCGTCCCATTGTCACTCCGGATTCGTTTGATCTTCAGACCATATATATTTTCCAGACGTGTAAACAGAACCTTCAGGTTATCAAAAGTGTCGCTTTTTTGATGCAAGCACATTACCCATGAAAATCTTGAATAATCATCAGTCACCACAAGACAGTACAACTCCCCGGCATGACTTTTACGTCTGACTGGACCGAATAAGTCCATATGCAAACGTTCAAGTGGTAGCTCAACGGAATTGACTTTCTTTGGTCTATGGGATTGTTTGTGCTGCTTTCCCTTTTTGCAACTAACACACTTGTCATTCAAATGGAAGTGTTTCACATTAACTCCCGTGACAAGTTCATTCTTCACTAACTGGTTCATCTTTCTCAAATGGATGTGTCCCATTCTCCTGTGCCACATAATGGATTCTTTTTCTGTAGCCTTAGAAAGGAAACACGTGACTTGGCCATGGGTGGTCATTGCTTTGGACATGTCGAGAATATACACGTTGTTTACTCTCAGTGCCTTCAGCATCACCCACTCTTTCGGAAGTTCAAACCCAGGTTTCAAGATGTAGCAGGATTTGTCATCAAAATACACAGAAAATTGTTTATCACAAATTTGACTAACACTGAGCAGATTGTAATCTATCTGTTTCACGTATGATATCCGCTCAAATGTCACGACCCCATTGCTTACACTACCCTCCATCGTAATGTAGCCTCCCTTATTACCAGCAAATGCCACATAACCTCCGTTAATGTTTTTGATATCAAAGAGTAGCGTGAGGTCCTCTGTCATGTGACCAGAAGCTCCACTGTCAACAATCCATAGGCTGCTAACAGGGCCAGCTGGAGCTCCCTGCATATATAAAGTAAAGCAGTTAGATCTTTCGGGGGACCCAAGCCTATTTGGTTGGGTCTTTGAACGGGTTGTTTCAAAGATTCTTTCAATTCACAAACATCTTGGGTTAACTCAACCCCTTTCTTCTCACTTACAACTTTCTTTTTCTCACTCTTCTCATTCTGTGAAGTAGAGGCTCCTTCAGATTCCTTAGATGACCAAGATTGCTCAGATATTTTCAAGATCCGAATCTGAGATTTTGAAGTCTCAGTCGGTTTCTTTACTTCATGTTTAAATGCAACCTTCTTGGTTACCTTCTCTGATTTAACAGAGACAGGTCCAACTGCTTGTTCCATTAGGTTTAAGAACAACCTTTTTGTTATCAGCAGTTGAGTTCATCACAGGTTTCTTAGCAGATTTTTCAGTGGTTATCCGGTTGCGTTTATCATACGTCATCGGACGGTTTTCCCTCTTGTTGTAAAAATTGTTTTGATTAAAATATGGTTCTTGCTTGTTAGTGCAAGTTTGTGATAGATACTCAATTGGATAAACAAACGCTCGGTATTATTGATAGAAGACTTTTTATTGTTCGTGTCGTTAGAAGAACTTGTCTAAGTTAGTTTGTGAATATGTAATTAAGCTTGCATTGTAAAAGCCCAACAGAAGCCCAGATAAAAGCCCATGAGGATGCATGTATATAAGCAAATGATGCATGGGGTTTTAGGGGTTGGTGAGTTGGTGGGTCTTGTGTCATAGAGAGTTTGAGAGAGAGAGCAAGCTAGGATTACAAGTTCATTGTGGTTCTTATTAGTTGTGATTCGATTAATAAGAAAAGCATTATAAAGTAATCTTGTGTTCTTTGTGTGATATCCACGGATCAAAGATATTCCGCGTCTAGGATTCGTGTTTGGTTTGATTGCAGAGAAGATCTCAAGGGAAAGGGACCTACAAGTGGTATCAGAGCTTTCGGGCTAGATATCATTCAAGGAACGAGTTCGTGGTGATTGAAAAACATCGGTTTGCAAGTTCTTTTCTTTGGTTCAGCTTTTATATTTAATATTCATAAAGTTTTCGTTTTGTTTTTTTTATTTATAAACTCTATTTTGTTTCAGTTCTTGATAAAAAAATCGATAGTGAGTATTTGTTTGTTTTAAGTATTTCGATGGTAATTTTAGGTTCTCAAAAAAAAAAAAAAACTATAGCAAATCTGGTACCTAATTGGAAATGATAGCACATTAGCTGTTGATTTTGTTACACTTAATAAAATTGAGCAGAAAAATTAAAGCTAAGTGTGGCTGCATCTTCATTATATGATTTACTGGTAGGAAATTGACACACGAATCTGGTCTATTAATTAAAATAGAAATCTTAATGACTGTTGATTCTGTGGGACATATGTCATTGGCGTATGATTTTATAGTCTTAAATCTTGCATTGATAGCGTGTTACAAAATTCTGAGGTTTCAGGTCTTTAAATTGTTAAATTTATACAGGGATGATCTGACTGGTCGTTTGCTGCATCCAGATACATGCTGACCTAGACTTTGTCTGAACATCTTAAAAGAGCCAACAAATACCAACCACCACATAGGCAACAACGTCACCAAAGTCCACAAGGTGAAAAATTTAATGTTGTTAATAATCAAAATAATCAAAATGGTTATAGGGATAGACACTATTCAAATAACCAAAATTTTTCTAGAAATAACTACAATCAGAGATACTCCAACAGAGGGAGTTATCCTCAAAGTAACAGTAATGGGCCAGTGAATCACGGAGGATATTACAATCCTCATAATCAAAGGCCCTACAGACATTATAACCAAATGAACAGAAACAGTCCACCTAGATCCAGGACTCCAGTGGGGAGTGATGGATACTAGAGGGAGTTTACTATTGTCGATGAAATGGGACGACCCAAGACTTTCACAGCTTGGGTCCCCTACTCTAACTAATCTTCTTTGTGAATGCAGGAGCTGCTAAGGAGGGTTATCAACTGGTGGTATGTTGATAGCGGCTGCTCCAGGCATATGACATGGGAGTTGAGATTGCTGATTGAATTTATGAAATGTGATGGAGGTTATGTGAACTTTGCTGGCGCCAAAGGCGGGCGCATCTCAGGAAAGGGGAAGGTCACTAATGGCAAGATCACCCTAGAAGGAGTGAACTATGTTGAGGAGCTCAAACACAATCTCATGAGTGTCTCACAAATTTGTGACAAGGGTCATTCGGTTCACTTCACCAAGACAGAAGCTTTAGTGTTGAAACCAGGGGTGGTAATTCCTAAAGAGTGGATAATCATGAGGGCTCCCAGAAGAAACGACACATACATCCTGGACATGAGTATACCTGACGATACTTCAGAGGAGACCACATGCCTTCTTTCAAGAGCATCTGAATCAGATTCACTATTATGGCACCGGAAAATGGGGCACATTCACTTCAGAAAGCTGAACTACATTGTGAAAAACGGTTTGGTGACAGGTGTTCCTTTAAAAAGCTTTGGGGTTGAGGATAAATGTGTCCCTTGTAAAAAGGGAAAACAACACAAGAAACCTCATCACCCTAAAGCTATCAACACCATCTCTGCTCCTTTCGAACTACTTCACATGGACCTATTCGGTCCAGTGAACGTTAGAAGCGTTGGTGGTAAATTCTATTGCCTTGTGATTACTGATGATTTTTCCAGATTCTCGTGGGTGTTTTTCTTAGGTTCGAAGGATGAGACAGGAGAAGTCTTAACAAACTTCATTCTTCAAGCAGAGAATCTATTCAACACCACTCTCAAGAGAATCAGAAGCGACAACGGCTCGGAGTTCAAGAACAGCACGTTTTCAATCTTTTGCATTCGCAAGGGAATTGAACATCAATTTAGTGCTCCTTATGAGCCACAGCATAATGGAGTCGCGGAGAGGAAAAATAGGACTTTGATTGAATCAGCGCGAACAATGCTAGCTGACTCTAAGCTTCCTGTTCAATTCTGGGGGGAGGCTGTGAATACAGCATGCTATGTTTTGAATAGGGTTTTGACCGTCAAGAAACACAATAAAACGTGTTATGAACTCTTGAACGGTCGAATACCAAATATCAAAGATTTTGAACCATTTGGGGTGCCTTGCACTATTCTTAAAAATAAAAACCAACCAAAATTTGGTGAGGTTTCTGACGAGGGAGTTTTCCTTGGTTATGTACCTGGATCACCAAATAAACGTGTTTTTAATAAATCTAAAGGTGTAGTAGAAATTGCTTTCAACATTGAAATAACTAGTTACTCACCAAAGGATAGTGCACAGGTCCCCAGTTGGATGTTCGATTATGATTCTGTTTTTAAATCCTTTAATGTTCCTCACACCTTTAATGCAGAACCAGATGAAGAACCAGTGATTGTTGCTGAGGATGACGACGACTTTGTTTCACCTCGTTCAATAGTCCCGATTTCTGCAGAAAAGGACAAGACAGATGCTCAAGCAAGCTCTTCGGGAAACAATCAATCTACATCTACCGAACCTGCCATCGAACCTGAAGAAGAACCTTTCACGAACCCGTTCGGGACAGATTCTACTGATGAAGAAGTGGCTACAGGAGCAATTGGCTCCAACTTAGGTGATGAATTAACAGTTGACACAGTGGCATCAACACGTGCAAATAAAGATCATCCAGTTGACTATATACTGGGAGATCCTACTGCGGGAATTCAGACAAGGAGAAGCTTTGCGACTGCCAACTGCATGTACGCAAGAATTAAAGACTCGGGGATTGTGAACAAATGTATGAAATGCTTTATCTCACAGATCGAACCAAAGACGTATCAACTGGCTCTTCGTGACAACTCGTGGGTAGAGGCAATGCAGGAGGAGCTGGCTCAGTTTAGGAAGCTCAAAGTCTGGGAGTTGGTCGATCTCCCTCGGGGTGCACAGGAAATTGGCACCAAATGGGTTTTTCGGAACAAGAAAGATGATAATGGTGTTGTGGTCAGGAATAAGGCTCGACTAGTGGTCAAGGGGTTTAATCAACAGGAAGGGATAGACTTCAATGAAGTGTTTGCACCAGTTGCTAGGCTAGAGGCAATTCGCTTATTTCTGGCCTTTGCGTCTTATAAAGGATTTAAAGTATATCAGTTAGACGTTAAAAGCGCCTTTCTGTGTGGAAAAGTCCAAGAGCTGGTGTATGTCTCTCAACCACCGGGGTTCACAGATCCAGAATATCCAGATCGGGTCTACAAACTTGACAAGGCCCTTTATGGACTTCATCAGGCACCCAGGGCATGGTATGAGACTCTGTCTTCTTACCTTTTGAACAATGGCTTTGAGAGAGGAAAGATTGACAGTACACTTTTCATTCGGAGAAAAGGAGAAGATTTTCTGCTAGTACAGGTGTACGTTGATGACATCATCTTCGGCTCACCAAATGATGACTTATGCAAGGAATTCGATCAGGTCATGAAAAGGAAGTTCGAAATGAGTGCTATGGGGGAGTTAAAGTTTTTCCTTGGTCTACAGGTGGATCAGAAGGCAGATGGAATGTTTATCCATCAAACCAAGTATGTGCATGACATCCTGACTCGTTTCAAGATGAATGATTGCACCCCTTATCATACTCCTCTACCGGTCAACCACGGTCTCGGTCCAGATACCGAAAGCGACAAATATGTCGACCCCACAGAGTATCGGGCAATGATTGGTTCACTCATGTACTTAACTGCTTCTAGACCTGACATTATGTTTCCAGTTTGTCTTTGTGCCAGGTTTCAGGCGGATCCAAAGGAGTCACATATGATTGCGGTCAAACGGATTCTTCGATACCTAAAGGGGAAACCCAAATTGGGAATCTGGTATCCAGCTGATGGCGAATTGGATCTTGTAGCGTATACAGATTCAGACTACGGCGGATGTAACCAAAATCGAAAGTCTACTACTGGTGGATGTCAATCTTTAGGAGGAAGAATCGTATCCTGGCAGTGCAAAAAGCAGACTTCGGTGGCTGTTTCCACTTGTGAAGCAGAATATGTTGCTGCTGGTAGCTGTTGTTCACAGGTTTTGTGGATACAACAACAAATGCGGGATTACGGTTTGAATTTCACTCATACTCCAATACTTATTGATAATCAGGCCACCATTTCAATTACAGAAAATCCCAAAAACTTTCCCAAAACAAAACATATAGACATAAGGCATCATTTCATAAGGGATTGTTTTGAGAAAAAGATGATTTATTTGAAAAAGGTTGATACTTTGGATAACCCAGCTGATTTGTTCACAAAAGCTTTTGATAGAGCTCGGTTTGAACTGTTAGTGCAGCTGAACGGGATGAGAAACCCGGAATAACTTTTCGTTTTCTCATAAGTGCTGAAGCTTTTAGTTTTTAAGTTTTTAGTTAGTTTTTACTTTGTGTTTTATTTGCTTCTGCTTGGTTTCGCAAAAAAAAAAAAAAAAAAAAAAAAAAAAAAAAAAAAAAAAACTATAGCAAATCTGGTACCTAATTGGAAATGATAGCACATTAGCTGTTGATTTTGTTACACTTAATAAAATTGGGCAGAAAAATTAAAGCTAAGTGTGGCTGCATCTTCATTATATGATTTACTGGTAGGCAATTGACACACGAATCTGGTCTATTAATTAAAATAGAAATCTTAATGACTGTTGATTCTGTGGGACACATGTCATTGGCGTATGATTTTATAGTCTTAAATCTTGCGTTGATAGCGTGTTACAAAATTCTGAGGTTTCAGGTCTTTAAATTGTTAAATTTATCCAGGGATGATCTGACTGGTCTTCTGCTGCATCCAGATACATGCTGACCTAGACTTTGTCAGAACATCTTAAAAGAGCATACGATAAATGCCAAAACCCTCAAAGGCTAAAAGGCAATCAACCAAAAACGCCTAAAGCTGAAAATTCGTACCGCATAAAATGGTATTTGTCTTAACCCTGGTTGAGTACACGTTTGGTCACTTTGTTGCATCCAGATATATGCAAACCTGTACACCATCGTGTCTCGTGCCTTGTAAACAACATGGATAATGGCAATTTACTCACCTGTTACGATGAACCTTTGTGCATGAATTGATCGCGGGGGTATGTCATGTCGTGGGTAACATAGATGATTCAGTTTAATACACTTAAATGCTAATTTGGATTTGGAATCGTTAAGTTTTATATTGTTTATGTGGATACATAATACTGGTAATCGTCTTGGAATGCAGTCTTACACATTAAGAAGTTATTAAGAACATTAACTTAGTGTGACATCTCAATCTAGCTGATATGATCCTTTTAACCAGTGATTGCTATAACCAAAAATAGAGTGTTTTTATGTTTGTACATAGCTTACTTGAATTGTCTTTACGTTCATTTATTTTACTTGTCAAAAAAAAAATTTATTTTGCTTCAGGATTTGACGCACGAGAAAACGGTTGTTCTGTGGTGGATCTGACTGTTTAGAAAATTTTGAAAGTTGTTTTTCTAAAACACTTAGAAAATTTTGCAAAACAGCATATCTTTTGAAAGCTTATGAATTTTAACTGCAAAACAATTTTTGTCACAGGTGGTTTATAGACTTTGTAAGTTTATATGTGTGATGATGGTTTACTTACAAGTTGGTTGAGTGTGACAGGTATTTTGATGATAATGATGGACGTGATGAGGTCTGAACCTCCTTTTGGACAAATTCATGCGATTCAAGAAAATTTTTGAAGAAACAGAGACAAGAAGACGACAAAACACTAAAGTTCTAAACAACAGTTTCTGATTTTAGAAGACTTAGCAGCTCAGGGGGAGAAATATACATACAAGAAGAAATATTCTATGTTTCAGGGGGAGTAAAAAGACTTCAGATCGAGTAATGCATTCGTGTAGAGCTCAAGTGGAAGTTTTTACAATCCAAGCTTATTCTCAGGGGGAGTTACTTAATTCTCAAGAGATGCTGAATATAAGAGAGCTGTTAAAGACTCAAGATCACAAGTTGAAGAAAAGAAGGGAAGTGATCTGCCAAGTTCTTCTAAATTACTTTGGTAGACAATCTCAAGATCAAGCTGTTGAAGATTAAAGACTTCAAGTGGGAGACAATTGAAGATACTTTGAGATTTGAAAAATAATCTTAAAGAGCATCTGTCAAGGGGGAGTTTGTTAGTGCAAGTTTGTGACAGATACTCAATTGGATAAACAAACGCTCGGTATTATTGATAGAAGACTTTTTATTGTTCGTGTCGTTAGAAGAACTTGTCTAAGTTAGTTCGTGAATATGTAATTAAGCTTGCATTGTAAAAGCCCAACAGAAGCCCAGATAAAAGCCCATGAGGATGCATGTATATAAGCAAATGATGCATGGGGTTTTAGGGGTTGGTGAGTTGGTGGGTCTTGTGTCATAGAGAGTTTGAGAGAGAGAGCAAGCTAGGATTACAAGTTCATTGTGGTTCTTATTAGTTGTGATTCGATTAATAAGAAAAGCATTATAAAGTAATCTTGTGTTCTTTGTGTGATATCCACGGATCAAAGATATTCCGCGTCTAGGATTCGTGTTTGGTTTGATTGCAGAGAAGATCTCAAGGGAAAGGGACCTACATTGCTGAGGGTAAAATCGTCTTTGTGGATAGCCGTAGTTGTCAACCGGATAATCATGATGTTGCCTCATCTCCACCTCGTGCCTTTTGTGTCGTACGTACGGGCAGGCGGCAAGTAAATGTCCCCGTTCCCCGCACTTATAACACGCACGGTATTCCTCATAGTTTTCTTTGATCGGCGACTTGGAAAAGCTAGCAATGGGATATCGATCGACCATGCATTGTTTCCTTAAACTCTCAGGAGCTGGGTCCTTCGAGTAAGTCGATTCAATAAAACTGTTTGCTTTATCAACAGGCAAAACAAATTGTGTGACATTGACCTTGGCATCTTTATCCGAATAAATTTTATCTAAAATTTCTTGAGGAATGTCATTTGTTCTTTCAAATTTTGGAAACCAAATCGTACTTTCCTGCCAGATCTTTTCGATTTTTGAATAATTGACAAACTTAATCGGATATTCATCATCGGATAAAATCTTATCGGAGCCTTGCATCCGATAAAAGATTTTGACAGGTTTGTCACACGATTCGTTACTCATTTCATTGATTTTCTCAGTTTTAACTTCATTTTTCTTTTCTACCGGTTTAACCACATTTTTCTCAGATTTAGTTTCAATTTTCCTTTCAATCGGTTTTCTCACATTTTTCTCAAATTTCTTTACCTCTTTCTTTTCAAAACTCTTACCAACAGACTTTTCATTTTTCTTAACCTCATTCTTACGATGAGCATTTGCCATGGGATGAATGATCTGAGACGGTGAGACTGGCTCAGTAGTGATTATATGATTTTCATCAGGGATATCACTTTCATTTTCAACCTTCTCAGATGGTTCATCTTCTTCATCTGAATCATCAGCAGCGACCACACCCTCATTATTTCCCAGTACTGGTCTCACATCAGAATACGGATCACCGACACTAGAAGTGTTAGGCTCGTTTTCTGATGTGAAATCAGGATTGAGTAAAGTCTCCGGTGGTATTGCATGTAAGTTGTGGTTCTCAAACAATACCGGAGATGGGACCGCCTTATAGTTTGCACTATTCGACTGGGAGGGTTCTTCTATGATATGGTCAACTACATATGCTATGTGCTTATAACTCTCTAACTTCTTGTTTACTTTTTCAGCAAAGCACTTGATGGTTGCCATTTCCAGTTTAGTGTTTTCCATTTCATTGATGTAATTTTTAATGGCAAGTTGTTTAATTGACAATGTCTTTTTAAGTTCAGACACATCCTTTTTATAACCATCAAGAACTTTGTTGAAATCTTTTAAATCTTTTTGATAAATCTGACAATTGATTTTGGCACTCTCAAGTTGGACCTTGAGAAGCTTATTTTCATCTGTCAATTTTTCAAAATCAGCACATTTATCACATTTAACATACACTTGAGATTGAGTTTCAGAACTTACCGGTTTAGGAGGTTCTGTCATGGCCATCAAAGCGAAGTGAGCTTCCTTCCCTGCGAAGAATTTGGAGTAGTCAATCTTGGTGCACGCATCATCCACCATACATGACTTGCGGGTCATCAGGAAATCAGCTTCAGCTAGCAGTTGGTCAATGTCATCATCTAGTGAATTCACACTAGCCTCTGAATCAGATTCACTCTCCGTATCCGAGTAAGCTGAATCGTAGTGGTCTCCAACATCAGTGACAGAATCAAGAATCATCCCCGATTTCTTGTCTTCACTCTCAGCAATCACATCCTCATTCACTTCCTCAATTTTCAACTCCGACACTTTTTCAATCACAACCTCCTCTTCAATCTCCTCATTCTCATCCAAACTCATCTGCTGTGCCACACAAGCCACGTTCCCAGCAGTAATCTCCTCCACCCCCAATTGCATACCCGTCCAATCAAAACCTTCATCCTTCTGAATTACAAGTGCTTGGTTTTGATTGTCAGTTTGGTTTTGGTTTTGAGTGTTAGGTGTAGAGATAGGAACAATAGTTCGGTTTGGATTTTGTTGAGGTTGGTTTTGAGTTGTGGATTGTCTAGTGTTGGTATTTTGTTGACGGTTCTGATAATTGTTTTGGGGTTGAAAGCTTGAGATGTTGGGACTGTTGTATGAGACTTGATTTTGGTTTTGATTTTGTCTGTTTTGATATGTTGAATTGAATGGGTTTCGATTACCTTGCTGTGCTGGCTGTGTGCACTCTCTTTTAAAGTGTCCCTTCTCACCACAATTGAAGCATGTAACTTTTGCTTTGTTGAATCCGTATGTGGTGTTGGGAGAAGTTGAGAGATCAGTTCTGCCAGTCTTCTGAATAAAGTCAGTGGCTCTCCTCATAATGCTTGCAAAAGCCCACTGAATGTCCATAAGCTCCATCTCCTCTTTGTCGATTTGAGCGTAGTCCTCATTGGTGAGATTGTTGTTACCAATTTGACTCGCAACCAAACCGTTGTAAGAAGCAACCATAGCAGAAACTAGAGCAACATGCTGTTGAGCAATTTCAACAGTCACATTGTTAAGGTTCGAGGTCTCTAACACAATCGGGTTTTGACTTGATTGTTCTTGAGTAATCTGCATCTGATTCATGTGAGGAGGATATTGTTGTTGTTGTTGTTGAGGTTGAATTGATGTGTAGCATGCGGCTTGTTGTAATGGTGAAAAAGGTGGAATAAAGTTTGGTGTTTGATAAGGTTGTTGTGTATATGATGGTGTGTAGGATGAAGTTTGAGCAAGGTAGTTGATTGGTGCTTTGTTGGTTCAACAACATTGGATACACATGCTATGTGAGGAGCAACATTAGAAGTGGTGCTTGAAGCAGAAAGAGAGTTAGATGTACCACTCACATATAGATCAGGATTCTGTGGAATCTGAGCTCTCTTAGCTTTTCTCTTCTCCTCCATCTCTTTGTTTTCCAGCTTTTGTATGAACTCGTTAATAGTCCAATACTGATATGCATCCTTCTCCTTCAACACTTCAATGTGTTGGTTCCAGTAGGGTGGTAAAGCATCAGCAAATTTATCTACTAACTCCGACATTGGTATGCTGATTTCATAGCTCGACAGTTCAGTGAGCAAATGGCAATACCGTGGAACCAACTCTTTTAGGGTCTCATTACCCATGTAACTGAAGTTTTCAAATTCCTTACGAAGCTCTTCCATCCTCAGCTTCCTTGTCTTCTCATTTCCATCATGTCGATTTCTCAGCATATCCCATAGTTGTTTGGATGTTGTACACGAACCAAACTGATGCAATAGATCAGTGTTGATCGCCTGGGATAGCTGAGAGAATGCCTTCTTCTCTATCGCAAACCTCTTCTTCTCATCATCCGCCAAATTCTCCAAAGGTATCGGTTCTCCAGTATTCTCCAGAATAGGAGCAACGTAACCCTTCACTATCATTTGCCATGCCTCGGCTCCCTCAAGTCCTTGTCCCTCAACATGGATCTTAAACTTCGTCTTCCAAGTATTGTACTCTTTCATGTCCATTAGCTTTGGTGGACGATTGCCGCTTCCAGAGGATAGATCATGAATAAGAATGGATATGGCGTTGGTCGTCTGCGAATGAACTGCTGCTGCTGTGACTCCCCAATAGTTGTCAATCGGTTATTGTAATGGTTGAACAACTTGTTGAGGAGCCGAACTAGTCATTGCCATATAATTGATTGGCTGTGATGGTTGACTAGTCTTCTGGGCTGCAACGGACCACGGATCTTGTGTTGTCTGCTGTTGTGGTGCTTGAGTAGGTCTAGGCGTTGTTAGGAAGTTCCACATCTTGTCTAGCAAACGATTAAACACGAAAAGATTAGAAATGTTTTAAAAACAGGATGCTCCTTTCGTACAGTCGAACGTACGAATGAGAAATATTTTTCTCCTTCGACCGTTTTTGATTGATACGAATGTGGACTGAAATAACAAAATCTCCTTCGACCGCTTTCGTCTCTCTTTCGACCGTTCTCCTGCTCCTTCGACCGTTCGATCAGACGAAGGTGATACAACTGGGCGAATGAACAAAATAAGCAATCAAAGTCTACTTTCGACCACTATAACACCTCCTTCGACCACAAAATCCCTCGTTCGACCCAAAGAAATTCCACTTTCGACCAAATTCTCTCTTTCGACCCCTGAGATTTCAAAAACGGTTATCCTTTGAAAATCCGTTAATTTTGATCATGTTTATCAAATGTTGATGGATTTTGATGATCTAAATCAGGTTTTGAATCGGAATTGATTTGGAACAATTTTAATGAAGAGAATTATCCAATTTAACCTCAAAATCAAGTTGTAATCAATCAAAATCTTATCACATCAGTTTGTTCATTGAAAACATAAACTTTTTGACCAAAATTGGATCCAAATCAACTGAGAGACTATTAATTTGTGGTTGTTTGATCCAGAATGGCTCTAATACCACTTTGTATGTGCGTGAAAGGATCGTTTAACACCAAAGAATGATCAAACAAGTTAGTTTTAGGTGCGGAAACCCTAAAACTATCACAAAATAATAGTCAAACAGATTAAAACACACAGATCATCATTTTCAAATGTTTTTCATTAATTAACAACTCAATTACACGTTGAAATATGATTACAATCAAGGTATAAACGATAAAAGAGTTAAACAAAACACTAGAGAGAATATCAGAAAGTGGAGGGAATAATAATGACCAAAAGTTACATTCAAAAATCAAACTTGTCTATTTATAGACTGCACATTCGCCCAAATTGATTGTGCGAATGTGCAGGTTCGCCCAAACTGATTGGTCGAACCAAGTTCTACAATAAACTAAAATCACATTCGTCCATGTCTTCTTCCTTCGCACCTTTCATCTTCCTTCGTACCTACAAAAAGCCTCCTTCGCACCTTCTAAAACTCTCCTTCGCACCAACGACATTCACCAAAACATATGTGTTGTTCAATCCGAAGCATTAGTCGCACTTTTACATTTACAATTTGCTATTATTTACCAAATCCACCTTGGAAAGTTACCATTCTACACTTTTGACACTAAACTTTCCATAGTTATATTTTTAGATACAAGTTTCTAAAAATATCATTTTAAGTCCCTCAATTTTTAAAGTTACTAAAATAGTCCTTTAACTTATAAAAGTTACATTTTTTTCCATTCAATCTTTCAAGATTAACAATTTTCTACTAAACTAGGGGACTTTATTTGATCATCTTTGTCATGTTAGTTTATTTTTATGTTCCAACACTTTTAATAGTCTTTAATCATCTCATTAAGGATACTAATAGGTGTACTTAGTGTATTTTGTCCAGTATGTCCAATTTACATTTTCCAAGTATGTAGACTTTGAAGATGTAAAGTTTATGTAACTTGTTTTCTAACCACATCAACACCATTTATAGTCTTAGATGATTATTTTATGAAGATTTAAACCACCTTTAAGTTTATTCAAGTTCTATTAACAACTATGTTTAGATCACCATTTTCTTTAATTCTTTGTGAACTTTATAAAACTACAAGAATAATACATATCCATCACCAAAATTTTGGCCCTTAATACAAACTTATAACACCATTTTAGTCTTTAAAAAAAAAGCATATGTTTTATCATGTAAAGCTTCATTAAGTTAACCCATTGTACAACTTGCTTCTAGATAATAAACATAAACTTTTAAAGACAAGAACAAGATCAAGAATACTTACAACTAGCACAAGGCTAGGGAAGCTAAAAATACTTGATTTTGATGGGGTTTAGTAAGTTCTTCCAAAGGGTTAAGCTCCAAGCTTGAAACACACTTTGATCTTTGTAAAATGGGTTTGTATATGTAAGATTTTTTGTGTTTTGTAGCAAAAAAAAAGTGTGTGTGTGTGTGTGATGATCTACGGCCAAAATGGAGCAAGAAGAATTGAGATTTTTTTGTGAGTTATTAATGAGGACTCTAGATATTATATACACACTCATGATCTTTTATAAGTACACAAAATCTTATAATAAAATTAAAAGATCATACTTCATATCTATTTACTTGTGATATCAAGATTTGTTCATGATTTTCGCATTTGGCCGATTTGGTTATGGATTTTGTGGGGTCCCCATGAGTGAAAAATATCTACAATAATTTAGTGACAATCCAATAACATAATTAATGCTTTATTCGGGTTTTGGTCAGACTTTAAATACGCGGTATACGGACATAAAAATAGTTTCTAAGAACTCTTAAACATAGCCTAATTTTAGTGTTGGTTGGTTGGTTAGGCTTTCGTTGGGTGAAATTATAAGTTATACGCGTATCGGGTGCGATACGCGCACATTATTCGTTACCGGGAGATTTGTATGTAAAGTTTTCACTTATGGTTTTGGAGTTCCAAAACACATTATATTTCATGAAAATATCCTTTATTTTATACCCTTGGTGTCTGGGATCCTTTTCGTTTATTTATTTTTTACCGGGTAATCACCAACGTCCGTTCCGGACAAGTTTATTCGCACGCAATTTCGTCGTGCTTCAACATTAAACATGTGCATCCCTATGTATCTTATGGGGAATTCGCTATTCTCTAAGGCTAAATTAATCCAGTTAATTTAAATATGCACTTAAACCGTTAATTACATATACTAATTGCGAACGGAAACACATCGATTTTTGCCGGATGTTACAGTTGTGTACCTCCGTGATGTCTTTCGTGCAGCGTCTTTGTTGGGAGAAATTTTGTAAGAAGATCCGCCGCAGCTCTTTCCATTTTTCTATCTGTCCAGCCGGTAGACCGTCGAACCACACTCTTGCGGCTCCGGTTAGTGTCTGAGTGAACATGTGACACCATGCTGGCATGGTCCATAATTCTATCTTCGCAGCTCCGCCAAAATCAAACATGTGGTCATCCGGATCTGAGGTTCCATCATACTTCTTGATTGTAGCAGGCATTTTTAGCTTTGCTGTGAGTGGGGCACTGACAACCCTCGTAGTGAACTTCGAGTACGAAGTCATATAAGCTAGTCTGTATGGGGCCGTGAGTTCGTCATCAACGATACTGGAACTGGGTTGTTGCTTGGCTGGGATCACTGGTACGGTGGCTATTGGCCCCGTAGACGTGAGTCCAGTTGGCAACGGTCCAGTGTATCCATAAGGCATCAAATAACCGTAAGGTGTTTGTAATGGTATGGGTGTGACCACGATAGAGTATGTTGGGAGGCTGGCTGGAGTGGACATCGTAGTGGATGTTATTCCTTCGGAAGGGAACAGGTTTACCTGCACACTACGAAGCCCTTTTTCTCTGTTTTGTTGATCCTTTAGTTTTATCAAGAAGTCACGGTTTCGTTGGAGGAAAGTTTCATCGAACTCTGCTGATGTGGTTTGCATTCCCGTGGTCGCAGTGACCAGCTCAGTAGCAGAAATTGTCATGGAGTCTGATAACACTCTGGAATAACCAGTTGTGTTTTGTCCAGAGGTGACGATGTCGTCATCTTCTCTGTTTGTAACATAGATAACGTTCAGATTGTCAATAGCCATTCCAGATCTGATTGGAGAGAGTAGATCTGCAATAGGATGGCGCCAATTGAAGATCTAAAGGCTAGACGTACCTCGTGAGGGAGGTTGAAGATGACTAGCTTGGTTAGATATTGGGTTGGATTACCTGCAAAACTTAACAAACCGTTAGGCTCGTCACAAGGGAGCAGGGAGGGCCTCTCTGTGACCACCCTCCGGCGTGAGGATAAGTATTTTTTAGTGAGAATAAGAGAATAAAGAGAGAGAGAGAGAGAGAGAGAGAGAGAGAGAGAGAGAAAGGGGGGAGGTTCGGAGTATGTGAGAACGTCGCTTACTTGTACTTTTGAGGGGGTATTTATACTAGTCAGGAGAGTTGTACTTTCCTTCGTTCAGGTGTACTAACCTTCGGAACTAGTGACCTCCGGTCATGATCCTAACACGTGTCATAGTGGGCCGCGTCCCCTCAGGAGAAGCCGCGTCTTTTGGGGCTTGTGGTTCGGAGGCGAGGTTTTATACCTCTTCAAATGGCATGCTTTCTTAAATCGCAAAATTACATCATTCCCTCCCTTACTACATCAACACTATATGCCCACAAATTTCCTTCATTTGTTATTGAAGTTTGACATCGACCATGTTCTTCTTTCAACGCCTTGCAATATTTCAAGGCAATATGGTTTTTAAAAGTTGAGTTTGCATCTTTTGCAAAAAGAAAATTACTACAGAAATTGCAACGAGCATTCTTTGGACCACTATACATTTCACATAAATCAAAGTTGCACCATTTTTTGTGTGTTCCTTTTCATAGCTATCGTTCGAACCACTGTAGCATTTTAAGATGGACCACAACCAACAAAAGATTGCGCACAATGAAATCATTTAAGAGATTTTTTAGAAAGCCAACGAGAACAAAAGCGTTTTTTAGTCTTTAAGAGAGTAGAAAGTTTTTTCAATTATTGCGATTCAACCAAAACATCTAATATTAATTTATACCAATATATTGGGGGCATAATTTTTTTTTATTTATATAAGGGTAAAAAATACCCCCAACGGTCATTTTAACAGCTAGTTCATATAGAAATATGTTGGAAGCGATTTTCTAGCCCTGCAGCGAGAGGGCTGCTCGGTTTATAAACGCCAACGACTCTTAAAATGGCTAGGTGGATTTTATATAAGAAATGTAGAAATGAAATATGAAAGGAGTATTTATTTCTTATTGAATGTTTGGTACAATACAAGGAGGAAACAACCTTCTATGTAAATACATAAAAGAAATAATAGTAATGGCATAAATCAAGCAATGCTTGATATATGCCTTCGACTTTGACTTCTTCTTGATTAATGTCTTTGACTATGAGACTTTTGACTTGACTACATAGACATTGGAGGAGAAATTATCTCCAATACTCCCCCTCAAGTTGGAGCGTGAAGGTTACGAACGCCCAACTTGCCAAATAATATTTTTTTCTTTTCGAACACTCCCTTTCAAGTTGGAGTGTTTGATTTTTGCGGATTCAAAGATTTAAACCCGGCTTCCTTTTCTTTGGCTTCAAACAAAACCGACCTTTTTTGCGGGTTTTAAGAACCCGACTTTTCTTCTTGCGAATTCAAAGAATCCAACTTCTCTTTTTCTTGCGGGCTCAAAGGGCCCGAATTTTCCTCTTCTTGCGGATTCAAGATTTGAACCCGGCTTTTCTTTCTTTTGCGAGTTCAAAAACCCGACTTGTCTTTTTTTTTTTTTTTTTTTTTTGCGGGTTCAAAGAAACCCGACCTCTTTTTTTTTTTATTTTTTTGCGAGTTCCAAAGAACTCGACTTTTCTTTCTCGCGGGTTCAACAAACCCGACTTTTCTTCTCATGGGCTCAAGGAACCCGGTTTTTTTTCTTGCGGGTTCAATTTGAACCCGACTTTTTCTTCTCGCGAGTTCAAAAAATTTGAACCCGACTTTTTTTTTCGCGAGTTCAAAGAACCCGACGTGTCTTTTTGCGAGTTCAAAGAACCCGAATTTTGTTCTCACGAGTTCAAAGAACCCGACTTTTCTTCTCACGAGTTCAAAGAACCCGACTTTTCTTCTCGCGGGCTCAAAGAAACCCGAATTTTTCTTCTTGCGAGCTCAAAGGAACCCGACTTGTCTTCTCGCGGGCTCAACAAACCCGACTTTTCTTTTTCTTGCGGGCTCAAAGTACCCGACTTTTTCTTCTTGTTTTTTTTTTTTTTTTTTTTTGAGCAGATTGTTCCAAGGATCAGGAACACCGCTCTGATACCATATAGAAATCTGGCGGGAGCGATTTTCTATTTAGTTTTATTTATTTGTTTGAGCCCTGCAGCGGGAGGGCTGCTCGGTTTCTAAACGCCAACGACTCTCAAAATGGCTAGGTGGATTTTGTATAAGAAATGTAGAAATGAAATATGAAAGGAGTATTTATTTCTTATTGAATGTTTGGTACAATACAAGGAGGAAACAACCTCCTATATAAATACATAAAAGAAATAATAGTAATGGCATAAATCAAGCAATGCTTGATATATGCCTTTGACTTTGACTTCTTCTTAATTTATGTCTTTAACTATGAGACTTTTGACTTGACTACATATACATTGGAGGAGAAATTATCTCGAATAGTTCAAGGGTTATTAAAGGAGTATGAACCGTGCCTTTTCTAATTGATAATTACCAAATATATAATACAAGGGTATAGAGATAAATATGGATACAAGATAATTACAATAAATCACTAACAATAATTCCTATAATTACGGTTGCTATTACACCCCCGCAGTCGAAGCGGGAGGTGACCGTATGTTGAGACTGACACGAAAATATTCAAATAGAATCCTTGGCATGCCTTTAGTGAAAATATCTGCAATCTGGTATCTGGACGACACGTGAAGTATGCGAACATTACCCCGCTGAACCTGTTCGCGAACAAAGTGAATATCCAACTCGATGTGCTTCGTGCGTTGGTGTTGAACCGGATTGCCAGATAGATAAATGGTGCTGACATTATCACAATAAACCATACTAGCTCGCGTGAGAAGCAGAGAGAGCTCTAGCAGTAAGTTCCGAAGCCAACAAATCTCGGCAACATTGGCCACCCCGTGATACTCCTTAGCCTCGGCACTGGAGCGTGAAACTGTAGTCTGGGGTTTGGAAGACCAGGAGATGAGATTGTCACCAAAGTAGACGCAGTATCCGCTTGTAGAACGGCGGGTGTCAGGGCATCCAGCCCAATCAACATCAGTATAAGCCACTAACAAAGTGGTACCAGATGGTCCGAGAGTGAGACCAAAAGAAGAGGTGCCCTTGAGATACCTTATGATCCGCTTCAGAGCATTCCAGTGGTCCATACAAGGGGCGTGCATGTGCATGCATATCTGCTGTACCGCATAGGTTATGTCTTGTCTAGTGAATGTGAGATACTGGAGAGCCCCTACCAAACTGCGGTACAATGTAGGATCATGAAAAGGTTCACTGGATGTGGCACTGAGTTTGCATTTGTGTTGACCGGAGTGGCAACCGGGTTGCAAGCCTGCATACCTGCACAAGTGATAATGTCTGTAGCATATGACTGTTGGGACAAGAACATAGTGTTAGCATTCCTAGAAACAAAAATGCCCAAGAAATAACTGAGAGGACCGAGGTCTTTCATGCCAAATTCACCTGCAAGACTGGTTAGAAGACGGTCCCGAAGAGTGATTGATGAGGTGACAAGTAGAATATCATCTATATATAAGAGTAAGTAAGTTGCGTCGTGCCTCTGATGATAAGTGAAAAGGGATGCATCGCATCTACTGTGACGAAAACCCACGGTGAGAATATAGTCTGTGAAGCGTTGGTACCGCGCCCGAGGTGCCTGTTTTAACCCATACAGAGACTTGCACAAGAGACAGACGTGGTCGGGAAACTTTTTATCACGAAACCCAATAGGTTGATGCATGTAAACAATTTCATCTAAGTTCCCGTGTAGAAAAGCATTCGTCACATCAAGTTGATAAACTGCCCAACACTTTGAAATAGCAAGTGACAGAATAGTCCGAATGGTTGCTGGCTTGACCACTGGACTGAACGTCTCACCACAATCTACACCCACCTGTTGCGACCTACCATCACATACCAGTCTGGCTTTATACCGTTCCAAAGTACCTTCTGACATGTATTTATGTTTAAATAACCACATGCTTCAGACAATATTCATGTCAGGCAAACGCGGTACTAACTCCCATGTACCGTTTCTAATTAATGCATAATTACAATATGCTATTCGCTTACACCATCTACCACCATTCATAAACTGGAACACCGCTCCCAACCGTGTGTGTTTCTTGGTTACCCACCCACTCATCAAGGTTACCGTTGTTTAGACCTCTCCACAAGACAAATTTTTATTTCCCGTCATGTCGCCTTTGACGAGACGACCTTCCCTTTCAAACAAACCATTGGCCCACCTCCCGTCTATGACTTCCTAGCCGACCCATTCCCTCACCACCTTTGTCCTCATATAACCCGAAACACACCTCCCACCTCCACTGATACATCGCCTGGACCAAGTACTCACCCAAACGGCCCAATGCCAACCACTCCTGGCCCAACTCCCAACACTCCTGACCCAACTCACGTCCACCACACTACTCCGCATACCACCCCAGCTTCGGCCCACCCCACGGAACCTACACCACCAGCCCAATCGGCCCACCCACCCCACCTGACAACCTCTACCGTCCTTTTCTTTGTTGTTTAGAGGAAAAGGTTCTCTATGTTGTTTTGCCTTTAGGCAAACCTCACAAAGAGACTCATGTTTATTGGAAAAATTCAAGTTTAGTTTATCTTTAAACATTTGAATGGCCTCGGAAGGGTGTCCTAGTCTACCATGCCACAGATCAACACTTACACTAGAACTAAAACACACCTTATTAGAAACACAAGTAAGCCCACAGTAATACAATCCATCCACTTGTTTACCGGTCACCAGGACTTTCTTGGATATTAAGTCCTGTATATAACACTTGTGTTCATCAAAACCCACATACAGTTTATTGTCTTTAGCAAGTTTATGTACTGAAATAAGGTTTACACAGTATTCAGGAACCACAAAAACATCTTGTAAAACAACTCCATTAGCTAATTTTAGATTACCATTTTTTGTTACTAAGGCATCAGTGCCATTTGGATGTTTTACTCTTATGTTAAATTCTGAAACATTTATACAATTAGTTAATCCAGAATCATCTTTAATCATATGATGGTTTGCTCCTGAATCTGTTATCCACCCTTTATTTCTTACATTATTATTACTTGCAAAACAAAATATAGGTTTAATAAAACCATTTGCACAAAAAGGAATAGACACACCACCTGAAACATGGCAGCTCTAACTATTTTCAGTAGACTTTTCACCTATCAGACTCAAAAGCTTATTAATCTGATTACTAGTCAAGTTTTTAATGGTCATTTCAGGAGCAAATGTACGACTCCGGTGAACCGTGTAAAGCTGACTAAGCATCACAAGTTAAGTTAACATCGATTTGTAAGTTTTGAAAGCGTAAAACTAATTTTTTTTTTAGTTTATTTTCCACATTTCTAAACAATCGCTTCTAAGAGAAGCACGACTTATATTGTTGATAACGCAATTGGAGGGTTTGTTGAATAAGCTGAGTCAAATGCATGTTGTCGAAGTGTTTGAATGGCATGCTTTCTTGAATCACAAATTACACCATTCCTCCATTACTACATCAACACTATATGCCCACAAATTTCCTTCATTTGTTATTGAAGTTTGACATCGACCCGTTCTTCTTTCAACGCCTTGCAATATGAAAAGGCAATATGGTTTTTAAAAGTTGAGTTTGCATTTTGGCAAAAAGAAAATTACTACAGAAATTGCAACGAGCATTCTTTGGACGACAATACATTTCACATAAATCAAAGTTGCACCAATTTTTTGTGTTCCTTTTCATATCTATCATTCGAACCACTATAGCATTTGAAGATGGACCACAACCAACAAAAGATTGCGCACAATGAAATCATTTAAGAGATTTTTTGGAAAGCAAACGAGAACAAAAGCGTTTTTTAGTGTTTAAGAGAGTAGAAAGCTTTTTCGATTGTTACGATTCAACCAAAACATCTAATATAAATTTATACCAACATATTGGGGGCATAATTTTATTTATTTATAACAGGGTCAAAAACGACCCCCAACGGTCATTTTAACAGCTAGTTCAAGGGTCATCTTGTCCCCAATAGAAAAGCCGATGAAACCGATTTGACAATCCTGTTTTTGTATGAATTACCGAACCGGTTCATGCTCAAACCGATTTTTAAACGAAATCGCTAACTGATCAGGAACTAGCAGATTTGGTCGCGCTCTAACATGTTTTGACAAAACCATTTTTTTTGTTGAACTAGGTCCGATTATAAATCTCTCTCTCTCTCTCTCTCTCTCTATATATATATATATATATATATATATATATATATATATATATATATAGTGGAAGTATAGGGAGAAAACCCCCCTAAATGGAAAAACCCAAAGAAACTCAACTCTTGGTCCATGTTGTGCCACATCACCCATTACATTATAATATTCTATAATATTCAAAGGGGCAATATAGACAATTCCACTATCCTCTTCTCTCTCTACCTATATATATTGTTTTCCCACTTCTCTCTCTTCATTTTTTTTTCAAATTCAAATCAGATGCTACCCTCCTCTCTCTGTCCTCTCTCTGTCTCTCTCTAGAACCACCACCACAACTACCACCACAGCCACCACCTCCGACCATCATCTCACCCTTTCTCTCATTCTATGATAATGAACAACTGAACCAAATCTGAACGATGCTGAACATCTGAACTATATCTGTGTCTCTGTTTCTCCGACCGAATTCCGGTGGAAGAAACCATTTTTCCTTGTGCCATCACAGTCGCCGTTCGTTTTTTCCGATCAAGAAGATCACCGGTAAGACATTTCCATCCTTGTGTCTTGAAATTTTGAAGTTTCACACTGTGAAGCAATAATAATAATAATATCTACAAGCTAACTAAATGATTTTATATAATAAACGAAAGGCGTTAAATTTATGATTTTATATAACTAAATGAAGTTTCACACTTTCACCGGTAAGATTTGTTTATAAATAATATATTCATGCTTTAGTGGGTTGTAAGTTACAACCATTCAAAGCTCTTAAAAGCATTACGATGGTTTTAGTGGTTTGAATTGCAAATCACATTAGCAAAATCATTTCACACTTTTTTTAAAACTTTTTTCATGATAAAACAAAGGAAAATTCTTGTAAGATGTTATGTTTTGAGTTTAGTGAAATAGGTTTTGGGTTTTGTTAGAATAATAATAATAACAGTTTTTGAGGATAGTTTTTGGTTGCATACAAGTGTTTGATCAAATGCTTAAATGAAAAAAAAAACCTTATGTTAACCTTTCTGATTTTTTTATTATTATTATTTTGTTTATGTTAGATTGTTATTAGAAAGTCAGATTTCATTTTGATTTTCTTAATAAATTTGAAAAGGTAATTATTTCATGGAAAACTTTACTCTAATTTATTATTATTATTATTATTATTATTATTATTATTATTATTATTATTATTATTATTATTATTTTGTTTAGTGAAATAGGTTTTGGGTTTTGCTAGAATAATAATAATAATAATAATAATAATAATAATAATAATAATAATAATAATAATAATATTTTTGGGGATAGTTTTTGGTTGCACACCAAGTGTTTGATCAAATGCTTGAATGAAATAAAAAAACTTATGTTAACCTTTTTTATTTTTTTTATTACTATTTTGTTTATGTTAGATTGTTATTGGATGGGGGACATGAGGTTGATAGATCACATGTGATTAAATTTTTTTGATTATGTGTGCCCAACTAACATGTGTTTTTACGCACATGTTAGTGATGTGGCTGTGGTACGTGATATTTTTTATACACATGTTAGTGATGCTAACACATGCTAGTATATGCCTAACTAACAGGTGTTAGGGTTCATATGGCATACATTATTTCAGGAAAGATATGTTAGTATACGCCCTATCACATGTTAGTGATGTTAACACATGTTAGTGATGTTAACCCATGTTAGTATATACCTCTACTAACACATGTTTATGAAAACTGAAAAAGGGTTTATTCTTTTTAGGGTTCATATGACATACAATATTTCAGAAAACATATGTAAGTATACGCCCTTTTCACATGTTAGTGATTTTAACACATGTTAGTATATACCCAACTAACACGTGTTACGGTATGTATGACATACGTTATTTCAGTAAAACATATGTTTTAGAATACACTAACACATGTCATTGATGTCCCATTATGTGTTTTGTAGAGCCCAGCTAACACGTGTTTACTTTTTTTGTAGGTGAATAGATGTTTTGAGTTAAAGATGATGATGAGGATCAAGAACGAAGCATAGCTAGATTTTTTCTATGTTGTTATGATAGTTGTTTTTTTTTGAAAATTCACAAATAATTATGTTTGTATTAAACGATTTTTGATATGTTTTTAGTGTTGATTATTATGATCGTTTTTATCATTTCTTAAATAAATACACATTTTATGTGTTCTTTTAATATGTTCTTTTAGTATATGGCTGGTAACACATGTTAGCGATGTCTCACACGAGGTCAGAACTTTTTATCAATTCTTAAATAAATACACATTTTATGTGTTCTTTTATTATGTTCTTTTAGTATATGCCTGTTAACACATGTTAGTGATGTCTCACACGAGGTCAGAATTTTTGTATCACACCACTAACGTATGTTAATTTTGGTGCTGAAAAAAGTGCCATAAAGTAGGAGAGAGATGACTTGACAAGTGTCAAATCAACCTTTTTAAACCTAGGATTCAGAAAAAAGTGCCATAAGGTAAGATTACCTTAATGTCCTTATTCCTATTTTTTTATTATAGTAGCCCACTTGCTTTTGAATATTACTTGATCAATGGTCACAATAGAGTTTGCAAGGTTTTTCCAAAAGATAGGGTTTCCATATTATCCACACCCTATATATATATATATATATATATATATATTTAAATCGAATACTTTTTTTCATTCAATCAGAAGGAACATTACATAAGGATAGTAGGTAGGCGGGCCGCCACCCCTTTCTGTATCGAAAATCCAAATCTGCTAAAAACAAAACCCCGCCTTTGAGGGGTGGAAAAGTTGTTGTGCACTACTCGCTGAACCCGAGCCAAAAACCGCACCGCTTCCTGTGCCAAGGAACCGAACGTGTCGAAGACCAGGGGAACGAAAACATGTTGATTATAATAGATAATGTATTTCAAGTAAATTGTAATTTGTATTTATGTATATTTATCTCATACCAAATATAGGAGATAAGCCTTGTATTATATATTGATTACGCTCATCTTTAATTTCACTTAAAAATAATAACTCTGTTTCTTTTAATAAGTTTAATAAACATGTTTGTGACTCGTGTGTTTTTGGCAAAAGTATTCGATTACCTTTCTTTTCTTCTAATAATTGTGTGTTTCAACCTTTTGATATTATTCATAGTGATGTGTGGACCTCTCCCATTATTAGTTCTTCTGGTCATAAATATTATGTCCTATTTTTAGAACCAACAAGCGACGATTCAAGGGGATGGGGTTAAATTCTTTGTGTCGAACCTTCCAGAGAAGTGTTCGTCTGCAGATCTGAAGGATGTTTTGCTACATTATGGAGAGGTTACAGGAATATACATCGCGAGGAAATACGATAGGCTCGGGAAGAGGTTTGGTTTCGCTACATTTAAAGTTGTTCGTAATAGATCTGAATTGGAAGAGAGCCTTAAAGATGTGTGGATTGGGAGTTACAAGTTGTTTATTGTGCCGGCAAGATTTGTAGATGGACAGAGAATACCGGATGATAAAGGTAAGCGAATTGACGGCAGGTTTCATGGTGAGAAGGTTTGGAAGCCGGTACCGGGGGTGGATGAACAGAATAATGAGCATGGCCAGGGGGTGTAGATGTTATGCAGGTGGATAAAGTCAAGGAAGCTGTGGTTGATCAACGATCATTCAGGGATACGGTGATGAATATAGTGCCGGAGAGTTTGATTCCGGAGGTTACGGTAACATCGGAAGGTAAAGGTTTTGGAGAACTATATGATTTTGCGGTTGTGGCTAAGGTTAGAGACTTTGGTGTTCTGTCTTCCCTTGATCGGCTTGTTAAGGAAGGCTGGAAAGGAAAGTGTAGGTTCAAATACCTTGGTGGTTTCTTTATGCTGTTGATATTTGATAGTACTGTGGATAGGGATGATTTCTTTAGGAAGAAAGAGGTTTGGCAAGATTGGTTCTCTTGGGTGGAACTATGGGCTGGGCAATCGCTAGAGGTAGATAGGATTGCTTGGTTGAAGGTTACAGGTCTTCCGATACATATCGCTGAGCCCAAAGTATTTGATGATGTTGCTGCAATTTTTGGAGAGGTCGTTCTCTCAGCGCAATTTCCAGAAGATGACGTTTTGGCTTATGCGTATGTGGGAGTCATTCCAAAATCTGTGGATAGGGTCAGGGGTAAGTGTAGGGTGAAGTGGCAAGAGACATCTGTTATAGTCTTAATTGAGGAGGATATGGATGATTGGTTACCGGACTGTATGTTGGGTTCTTTGGATGCGATGGATAGTGATGATAATGGGTTTTGTGTAGTGGAGAATGAGAGTATGGATCCTAAGGTGGTGACCGAAACTAATCCGAATACAATGGTTGAAGACACAGTTGTAGAGCCGCATCTTAATGGAGTATTTGTCAACAATGTGGTCGAGGAGAGAAGTGTTAAAAGCAGTAAACGGAAAGGGGGGAGATACTCTAAAAAGAAAGGTGCTTTACGTAGATCGTGTTCTCCTTTGGATAATCGACCGAAGAAACGGAGTAGGGAGGACAATGATGACATGTTCGACATCGACAGGTTTATCTTTACTAATAACAATTTGAATGTTGATATGTGTGATTCGGAACAGGTTGCCGAGGATGAAGAAGTGTTGAATCCCGAATTAATTGGACATGTTGGGGATGGTAGGGAGGTTGCTCAGGGAGGTAACGACGATTTACTTGGTCGTGATGCTTTCCGTGATAATCTTAGAAAGGAGGTGGATGACACTATGAAGTTTGCTATTGACCTTGGGGTGATTAACATCGAGAGATACGAGAACAAGTTGATGGAAAAAGTGAACGAAGAAGGTTTACAAGGGGTTACTCAATGAATATACTCTCTATAAATATTAGAGGAATGGGTAGTATTGCGAAGGGGGATTGGATTTCAAAGGTTAGATGTAATAATGAAGTGGCATTTGTTATGATACAAGAGACTCAGTTTGCGTCTTTACAAGGCGTGGATTTGGGTAGGTATTGGGGTAGAGGCGTTTTTGAATATGATTGGGTTGATGCTGTTGGGAGGTCAGGGGGTCTAGTGTCTTTATGGGATCAAAAGGTGTTTCAGAAGGTGTCGGTTCAGAAACATAGATATTTTTTGGTGGTTATAGGTATTTTTAAAGAGAGTGGTAAAAAAGTGGGTTTGGTGAATGTATATGCGCCGCAGAAAAATGAAGAAAAAAGGGTTGTTTGGCGGGAGTTACATCTTGTTCTGCAGCAAGAATCGATCCAGTGGATTGTGGGAGGTGATTTTAATTGTGTTCGTGATAGAGGGGAGCGGAAAAACTCCAAATTCAATCAGGTTTCGACTAATGATTTCAATGATTTTTTAGATGGTGCTGACTTACACGAGTATGCTTTAAAAGGTAGACAGTTCACCTTTGTGTCTGGTAACAAGTGTAGCAGGATTGATAGGATTTTTATATCCTTAAGTTTTTTGATGGACTGGCCTGATGCGGAGTATCGTGCGCTAGCGAGGGATAAATCGGACCATAGTCCCTTGGTTCTTAAAGTTGCGTATAAAAATTTTGGCCCTAAACCTTTTAGGTTCTTCAATTCTTGGTTGGATCGTTTGGGTTTTGAAGACGTTATCAAGAGGGCGGTGGATTCGTTTCAATGTGATAGCCCTTCTGATGTGGCTTTAATGAAGAAATTCAAATGTATTCGTAATGCTATTTTGGATTGGAAGAAAAATATGGTGTCTATGGAAGAGGCTGAAAGAGAGGCGGTTGGGAGTGACCTGGAGGTTTTAGATGAATTGGTGGAACAGCGGGATTTAACTGAGGAGGAGCTTTGGGTTTTTGGTGAAGGTAAAATGAGGTTGAAGGAGTTAGATGTATTTAAGTATAGGGACCTGAGACAAAAGGCGAGGGTTCGATGGGCTAGAGAGGGGGACGAGAACTCTAGTTTCTTTCATGGGGTGATTAACAAGAGGAGAGCTTCTAATTGTATTCCGGGTGTTGTATCTAACGGGGTTTGGTGTACTAAACCCTCTATTGTTAAACGTGAAGTGTTTTCTTTTTTCAGGAACAAGTTTATTGAAGACATGAAGGATCGGCCTCAGTTGATTTGTAGCGATTTGAAGAAATTAGCTGATACTGAAGCTGAATTATTAGTGGCGCAGTTCTCTGAGAAAGAAATTAAAGATGTTGTGTTCGAGTGTGGTAGCGACAAAGCGCCGGGTCCAGACGGGTTTAATTTCAAGTTCATTAAAAAGTTCTGGAGATATTTTGAAGAAGACTTTAAAGCGATTTTTCAGCAGTTTCATGATACGGGTACGATTAACAGGGGGGTTGGGTCGTCTTTCATTACTTTGGTGCCTAGAGTTTCGGATCCAGTGGGGTTAGGAGAGTATCGGCCTATCAATCTCATTGGGGTGATTAGTAAGGTCATATCCAAGGTTCTGGCTAATAGAATGAAGACGGTGATGGAGTCGGTTACTCAAGAGACTCAATCAGCTTTCTTGGCGGGTAGATTTATTCTGGATGGTCCTATGATCCTTAGTGAAGTCATGGCTTGGGCGAAGAAGAGGGGAAAGGAGTTATTTCTGTTTAAGATAGACTTTGAAAAAGCCTACGATAATGTGAATTGGGATTTTTTAATTTCTATCTTGAGACAGATGGGGTTTCCGGCGTTATGGTGTAATTGGATTTATGGAGTTTTATCTTCCGCTGCTTCTTCGGTTATTGTTAATGGCTCTCCTACCTTTGAGTTTGCGTGTAGCAAAGGTATACGTCAAGGGGATCCTATTTCTCCTTTCTTATTTATAATTGTTATGGAAGCCTTCTCTAGCATTATTCGGAGGGCGTGCCATATGGGGTCGTTTGACGGGGTGAGACTTCCGAATGATGGGCCAGTTTTATCTCACCTATTATATGCGGATGATGCTATTGTTATGGGGGATTGGTCATTATTCAATTTTAAGGCGTTGCGTCGTATCCTCCGTATCTTTCATTTGGTCTCCGGTTTGAGGATCAATATTCAAAAATCGATCCTGTATGGGATTGGGGTGGAGGCAGAGGCTGTTAAGATTCAAGCGCAGACTTTGGGGTGCAAATCTGGGGATATTCCGTTCAAATACTTGGGAATTCAAGTTGGGGGGAATATGAGCCGTATTAATAGCTGGGATCCGGTGGTTCAAGTGTTTACGAAGCGTTTAAGTGGTTGGAAGGCTAGAACCTTATCTATAGCTGGGAGATTAGTCCTAGCTAAGGCGGTTTTGGAATCTATTCCTTCTTATTATTTTTCGTTGTATAGAGCTCCAGTGGCGGTGATTAACAAACTTGAAAGTCTGATTAAGAGGTTCCTGTGGGGTGGTAATGATGAGATAGGTAAAATCCACTGGGTTGCTTGGGATAATGTTGCAAAACCAAAGAAATATGGAGGATTGGGTTTAACGAAGCTAGATGTGTGTAATCATTCGATGATGCTTAAGTGGCTTTGGAGATTTAGAACAGAAGAGGGGACGCTTTGGAAGAGGGTTATTATTGCTCTTCACACGTCCAACAGGAGATGGGACATGTATCCGTGGAACAGGTTGGCTACGGGTCCGTGGGGTAAGATAGTGAAGCTTGGATATGACACTAAACGGCAGGGGGTGGGGTTTCTTAGCATGATCAGAGGTACCGTAGGTAATGGGTTGGAGGTGAGGTTTTGGGTGGATAGTTGGATTAACGACGTTCCGTTGAAAGATTTATTTCCCAATTTGTTTCGTATTGAAAAGGATAAATGGTGCAAAGTGGCCGCTAGAGTTGGTAATTCGTCTGTTGGAGGGTTAGTTCAATGGGATTGGAAGCGTTATCCGGCGACGGTTGATGAGATCCAGGAGCTCATTGAATGTTATAGAATGGTTGCTAATGTCTCTTTAAATGATTCGAAGGATTCATGGAGGTGGAATTCAGCGGCTAATTGTAATTTTTCTGTTAAAGAGGTTCGCGAATGGTTAACTAAAACAGAGGGCCAGGAGAATTCGTGTGGTTTCAAATGGTGTAGGTGGGTTCCTGGGAAGTGTAACGTCTTTATGTGGAGGGCAAAACTTGACCGGATACCTACGGCTGCGGCTCTGCTTCGTAGGAACATTACTGTCGGAGATGGCTCCTGTTATATGTGTGGAGACGGGGAGGAAACTTCTGAACATCTCTTCACGGCCTGCCCTATAGCGAATGGCATCTGGAGTAATATTGCGTCTTGGTTAAAAATCCCCCCGGTATTCGTTTTTTCTATAGAAGATATTATTCGTCTTTCGGAGTTTACGAATTGCTCGAGCATTAAGAAGAAGATGATATATGGGGTTTGTATTGTTGCTTGTTGGAAGATATGGGCTTGTAGGAATGAGGTGGTGTTTTCTCAAGCGACGGTGAACGTTATTAGAATGGTGGCCGATATTAAATCTATTAGCTTTGTTTGGTATAATTGTAGGTTGCAAAAGGATAGGATTACATGGAAAAGTTGGTGTAATGGTGATGTAACTTGACTTTGTATTGGTGGCTATCTCTTCTTTGGAGATAGTCGGTGTTTGTTGTGTTAATGAAGTTCACCTTTCAAAAAAAAAAAAAAAAAGATGATTATTCAAATTTCTTGTGGACATACCCTCTCACCCAAAAGTCAAACGTATTTAATGTCTTTATTCAATTTACTTCCAAAATTAAAACACAATTCGAGCGCACCATTAAAAACTTTCAATGTGATAATGGCGGCGAGTACGTAAATAAATCTTTACAAAAAATTTTCACCACTAATGGCATTCTTTACCGTTTATCGTGCCCATACACTTCATCACAAAACGGAAAAGCCGAAAGAAAAATCCGCACCATAAATAATGCACCCTCATGGCCCACACGTCCTTACCCACCTATTTTGGCATTTTGCCCTTGAAACCGCAACATACTTACTCAACATCCTTCCCAATAAAGTCACCAACCACAAAACCCCCACCGAACTTTTATATCATTCCACATCCACATATGATCACCTTTGCGTCTTCAGGTGACTTTGCTACCCTCTCACTCCATCTACCACCATCCACAAACTTGAAAACCGTGCTCAACCTTGTGTCTTTCTCGGTTATCCTCCTTCCCACAGGGGGTACCGATGCCTTGACTTGCAAACCAAACAGGTCTATATTTGCAGACACGTAGCCTTCGACGAAACCACATTCCCGTTCAAACAATCAATCGCCCCACCACCCACCTACACATTTTTAGACAACCATTTCCCTCACCACATCCTACCTCACGTTAACTGCCCCACAACACCCAACCCAAACACCCAGCCCACGGCCCAACAACCAACTCCCTCCCCTGGCCCAACAACGACCCAGCCAAGCCCCTCCTCTACACCTTCCAGCCCATCCCAAACGACACCTCCCACAACCTCCGGCCGATCTCAAAACCAGCAGCCCACACCATCCAACCCATCACCACAAACCACCGCCCACTCCACACCTATCCCGCCACCACCTCCCCCACTGGCCCGGACCATGCAAACACGCTCAATGAGCGGCATATTTAAACCGAAACAACCCTTTAACCTTAACACCACCACCACTACCACCATTGTACCCATTCCCAAAAACCCGGTTGATGCCTTGACTATACCAGAATGGTACACCGCCATGACTACTAAGTATGATGCACTTGTTAGAAACGGAACTTGGGAATTAGTACCTAGACATCCGGACATGAATGTTATTCGTAGTATGTGGCTATTTAAACACAAGTACAGGTCGGATGGGTCACTGGAACGCTATAAGGCTAGATTGGTTTGTGATGGTCGTCTACAACAGGTAGGTATTGATTGTGGGGAAACATTTAGCCCGGTAGTTAAGCCGGCTACCATACGTACAGTTTTATCCATTGCTCTCTCTAAGCAGTGGTCCATTCATCAGCTGGATGTCACCAATGCCTTTTTACACGGGAACTTGAATGAGACAGTATACATGTACCATCCAATGGGGTTTCGTAATAAACAATTTCTTGATCATGTCTGCTTGCTCAAGAAGTCTCTATACGGGCTCAAACAAGCACCGAGAGCATGGTACCAACGTTTTACGGATTTTGTCTTATCCATGGGGTTCAATCATAGCAAAAGTGATGCTTCTTTATTCACTTTCCAACAGGGTATGCATACAGCCTATCTTCTTCTTTATGTTGATGACATTCTACTGGTCACCTCCTCTGACAAGCTTCACCACTCTCTCTTGGAAAGTTGGCTAATGAATTTGCCATGAAAGACCTTGGCCCTCTCAGTTATTTTATGGGTATCTCTGTGTCTCGCACCAAAGACACCATTTTTCTCTCACAGCAGTCCTATGCGACTGAAATTATTGCATGTGCCGGTATGCAGTCGTGCAACCCTGTGTCCACTCCAGTCGACACAAACAGCAAACTTAGTGACCACACCGGCGAGCTGTTTCATGACCCCACACTATATCGGAGTCTTGCTGGCGCTCTTCAGTACCTTACTTTCACGAGACCGGATATTTCCTACGCTGTTCAGCAGGTTTACATGCATATGCACTCTCCCCGCCTTGATCACTGAAACGCTCTTAAGCGTATCATTCGTTATCTAAAGGGAACGACTATGTTTGGGTTAACTCTTCATGGCTGCCACACCCAATCTTTGATTTCCTATACAGGTGTTGATTGGGCAGGTTGCCCCGACACCAGGCGTTCCACAAGCGGCTATTGCATTTATTTCGGTGATAACCTCATTTCTTGGTCGTCTAAACGCCAAAGTACAGTGTCCAGATCAAGCGCCGAAGCTGAATATCGGGGAGTTGCGAACGTGGTGGCCGAAATATGTTGGATTCAAAATCTGCTTCTCGAATTGCACCATTCTCTCTCTCGCACGACTATTGTGTACTGTGACAATGTGAGTGCTATTTATTTGTCAGGGAACCCTGTGCAACACCAGCGTACCAAACACATCGAGTTAGACATCCACTTTGTTCGTGAACAGGTTCAACGGGGCCACGTCAGGGTACTTCACGTTCCTTCACGTTACCAAATTGCAGATATATTCACCAAAGGTCTACCTCGCATTTTATTTGAAGACTTCAGGGACAGTCTCAGCACCCGGTCTCCGCCCGCTTCGACTGCGGGGGTGTAATAGATAATGTATTTCAAGTAAATTGTAATTTGTATTTAAGTGTAGTTATCTCATACCAAATATAGGAGATAAGCCTTGTATTATATATTGATTACTCTATGAATGAAAGGTCAAGGATTGATACTCTATCAGATTATCCTCGCATGCTTTAGCGTGGTTTTCAACTTTCTTGGATTCAACTCTCATGACCGCGTGCCCTGCCACAAACCCACTATCCCGAAGCCCAACTAGGGGGGGACACCCCGGTAAGATCAACACATGCATGTTTCCCACCTTCCCAACAAAAAACTAAGACGTCTGTTGGGCGCAAGGTGGACCTCCCCTCCGCGGGGTCAGTGAGAAAATTAACTGACGCCTCTTTTCTTGCGGAGATCCCTGCTCTTATAAGGATGTCTGTCAATGCATCCCGGACAAAATCGTGCCGATATTTAAACCCTGGTAATTCCTTACAATGTAACGCATGTTCCCTATACTTATAAATAGACCGATTTTTTTTTTTTTTTTTTTTTTTTTTTTTTTTTTGTCCATCTCTATCTCTTTAACTCAAATACATTCAAAATTGTATTATCCATCTATGTATAAAGGAGTCAAGCTCATTGATAAACTATTCATGTATTATAGAAAATGTGTTAACATGTATTATAGAAAATTTGTTAACCAGGAGACACAAATAGGTTGGCAAGTTGACCTTATTAAAAGATTAATTTTTTTGTTCAGATTTCTAATTCGATTAAATAAGTCAACACGAACACGGCCCATTTAATTAAACGGATTAAACAAGTTAAGTGGTTAACATGGGCAGCCTGATTAGACATGACAACTTAAAACCTAACCGTTTTAGTGGCGGATCATGTCTTGTCTTGGGTAAGAAAAAATGTTGATAGCATAAAGAAAGTATATTGCTCAAAAATAGTTAGAAGAATTTCAAACATCAATGGCATCAACAGGAAGGGAAGTAGCTCTATGAAGATGTTGAGGAAGCAATTCCCCATAACCACTAAACATCTCATTTTCATCTTTTATACATATCCTTTTTTCCAAATTTATATTAAAACCGCGAGACGGATTAGATGCAAGTCCTAGTTGTTGATCTCTAAGCTGCATCTGATACTTGGCCCTCAGCCACCTTAATTCCTGTTTAACCTCGTTTTCGTAATCATCATGCGCGTCCAAATGATGCAATTCATGTTCAGGTGGTTCGTGTTGCACCCATGTATCATGATAGTGTAAATCATCTGACTGACTCGAGACAACTGGCGCACCATCTGTGACGCATTGCTCAGAAACATCACCCTGATATGTTATTTCTTCAAACCGGCCATGAATGGATGCACACTCGTGTCGTGAACAGTTGACTGCTTCTAACTTGTTTTCTGAATGATGGTTATCGTGTGATAAGTTTAACCCTGTTTGCCATTCGGGCACCAAACATAATATTTCACCGTTGATCATGTCGGCTATCTTATGAACATCTTGATTCGCAATATCCAGGTCAGCAACCATTTCATTTGCGACGTCAAATGCTGTGTCGGCTTCAATGTCAAACCGAAAGTAAATGTTCCGAACTCGGCCTACAATGTATAATCATTCGTGAATATAAAAATACTCGACTCAGTCATCGATAACAAAATGAGCAGATAAGTCAAAACAGGTCGGGTTGAGTCGACCAGCCAACCAACTTCTCCGCTAAAAGCTTAGTTCTTTTGATACATAATTTATGTGTTTAATATAAGAGTAAAATACACAGATGGTCCCTATGGCTTATGAAAATTTTGGATTTGGTCCTTCGCTTTCCAAAAGTACACGGATGGTCCTTGTGGTTTGCACTTTGTAACGCATTTAGTCCCCAGCGTTTTCCAAAAGTACATGGATGATTGGATGGTACCTGTGGTTCGCGCATTGTAACGCATTCAGTCCCTAACTTGGACCTACTGAAACCTTTAGATTTGTTGGCCAGGGACTAAATGCATTACATAGTGCAAGCCACAGTGAAACAGTCCGTGTACTTTTGGAAAGCTAGGGAGCAAATCCAAAATTTTGGTAAACCACATGGGATTACCTTGTACTTTACGCTTACTATAATGACAAAATCATATAATTACAATATAGAAAAAAAATATAACTTTGCATAAAACAATTTGGGAAGTTGAATAAATTAGGAATTCACTTTTGGGACTTCTGTTAGCCAACGTTGATCCAGTCCCCTTTTAAGCCTAAAAGGAGTCGGTTCGGGTAGAATCACAAACATGTTTTTGTCTAAATATGATTAAAAACTATATCATTGCTTTCGCAAAATTGTTTGAATAAACAGTTTAGAAGGTTGTATGCATTAAAAATACACTTTGGGTAATTTCAACCGGTTTGACTCATTTGACAAGTTATTTTTTAACTAATTTCTCATTTGGCCCTTTTGAACTAAATTGACCCATTCACAAGTGCATGGGTCGAACTTGCTACCTCTAGGCTCTAGTTGAGAAAATAGGCACACGAAAAAAGGGATACCTTCTTTATCTGCAATCCGTAGCTTCAATACAATATCATCATCTTCGTTCCTCCTTCCCTTGATAGAAATGTTGACTTCTCCAAGATGGTCAACTTCTTGACTTGTGACTAGTCCGTTTTCAAATGTCTCAAATCCACCTTGTTGATTATCCAAGTTGGTTTCCCATTCATAACCAAAATCATGTAAATCGTGGTCAAGTGGATAATAACCATTATTACTATGATGATTATCCATGAGATCTATTCCATTAAATTCTCTACAATAATCGATTGATCTCAAATCATACGCATAATCATCTGGCTGGAGAAAGGGGTCCTTAAGTAGCTCTATTGCCGAAAGTCTCTCGGAAACTGTAACAAGGCATTTTTCAACAAAATGACGCACCTCAGGATCCTTGACTTTGTAGAAAGCATTGGGCTTTTTCCCCTATTTGTGAGAAAATAATATGTCAGTGGAATATACATGTAAAAGAACATGTTGAATTGTTGATTTTGGCTATTTTTTTATCTCAAATGGGCAAAACTTAAGGACTAGTAGCTATGAACAAAAAGGCCAAATGAGTAAAAAGGTCAAAAGTAGCCCAAAGTGTATTCAAATGCTTGCAACCTTCTAAATCCCGGTGCACGAGGCTCCCACCTGGGTTTTAAAAAGCGCTAGGCGCACAAAGCGACGAGGTCTAAGTGCAACGCGTAAAGCGCCAAGCGCAAAAGCGGTGGGCTTTTCGTACCCGAAGCGCGCACTAATTATATAATTTTTTTTATATCTCTCGTATATATCCCATAGGTTTTTAGCTTCATTTACCCAAAATATAGCTATAAATAAGGTTTTTATATAATTTTACCTATATGTACAAGCCAAAAACACCAAGGTAAAGGTACAACATTTTTACGCATAAAAACACATGGTGTACAAGAGGCGCTCGCCTCATGGCCAAAAAAAACCAAAAAAAAAAGTGAAAATGCGCTTTTCTTGCGCTTTCGGGAAATTGTGTAAGCGCAAAACCCTGAGGCGCCCTAGGCAGCGCCTAGGCGCGCTTTTTAAAACCCATGCTCCCACATGAGCAGTCCGGGTGTGATGTACGCATCCCTACCCCGCATTTATGCAAGAGGCTGTTTCTATGACTCGAACCCGTGCCAATGGCAACAACCTTACCACTGCACCAAGGTTCGCCCCTTGCAACCTTCTAAATCACTTTAGTCGAAAGAATTAGATTTTCATTTTAACAATATAGTTTATGCAAATAATATTTAATATATTACTCATTAATAGATAATAAAAGAAAAGGAGACAAAAATTGTTGATGGGTCAACACAAACCGACCCATGTCAAAAGGTTAGCCGTTTTGATCAAGTCGTCCTATTTTAACACCTTGCAAAGCTTTGACTAGGAAATTGATTAATAAAATGGAAGATAAAAGTTCATACCGAAGTAACTTTCTTGTAGATCTGAGCAGGATGAGTGCATTCACTATAAGGATATTCAAAGGTAACCATTTCCAAAACGCACATTCCAAATGCATATATATCAACCAGTTCATTGTACTCCTCAGCATAAACCTCTGGAGCCATGAACTCTGGTGTTCCTGAAAAGGAAACAAGATCAGCATTAACTTCAACTGTTTGCAATTACACATGCATCACAAGTTTCATCATCTCTTCCTCTTGAAACATGGATAGGTGCTTCGTTTTAAACACACTAGGCACACCGAGGCGATAGGGTCCCCGAAGACGAGAAGGCGCACGCATCACGTACATGAGGCACAAGGTATTTAAATAAAGTTTTTATATTTATGATAGGTTTCTATTGTGCCCAAAACTTTAGATATAAATAACATCTACATACAGTTTCATATATAAATGGCACAGCCTATAAAGCTATATATATGATTAAACATATTATGAACCTCTATGTACAACCTAAAAAGTTGTATTTACAGCGTCCCAGTGCACAAAAAATTTGACCATGTACAAGTGGCGTTCCTCATGCACGCACCTAAAGCAAATTTGACATGCGCCTCGGTTAGAAACCGGAAATCGAAAGTTGTAAATTGATAGGATTGACAATTAATGGCCTGTTTGGTAGCCTCTTAATGAGGCTCTGAACCATTCAGCTCTGAATGGTTCAGCAAGCATTCAGATTGTTTGTTTCAACCTAAAAAAGGCTCTGAATGGAATGGTTAAGAGCTGAACCATTCAGCACTTAATCAACCAAGCAGCCCCTAAGTCGGCCCGATTCGAGAAGGGCAACTCTGCGTTTACAAGATAAATTCAGATACACAAATAACCATACTACCATGAAAATACTAACATGAAAATGCAGGAAACCTATTATTTAAGCTAAACTTTAGGCAGGAACAGTTATGATCTCTTCCTGATTTCTTGGAATGGGTGAAACTGTTCCCGCTATTAGCATTAGGTTCGTGTCGGCCTCATGCACCCTGTCGCCCCACACCATCTAAGCGTGCCTCACGCGTGCTTTTGTAAACTAAGGATAGGGAACTTACCAACACAGCGAGCAGCATGCGATTTATGGAGGATAGCAGCTAGTCCCAAATCACCAATCTTAACCTCCCCTTGATTACCATTAATGAAAATATTATCACACTTAAGATCCCTATGAATCACAGGCGGATCATGGCTATGAAGATACACCAAACCTTTCAAGATCTGCCTACACCAATGCTTGATCGCATTAATATTAACCCTTTTATGCCTCTGCCTATACCTAACCAAACAAGACAATACAACATCCAATAATTAAATACTAATCAAATCATCGCAGTTTATGCAATCATTTGATCAAAACAACTTATTAACTTACTGTCTAAGCGTGCCGGAAGTAAACATCTCAGTAACAAAATTAATATTCCTGCGGTCAGTATCAACCCACCAAGTATAAAACTTCATAATATTACCATGCTTCAAAGTCTTCAACAAATGAATCTCACCATACAACCTTTCAAGATCTTCAGGACTTTGAAGAAAATCATATAACTTTACTTGATTCCAAGCCACATCTAACCCTTCATACTCATCAAAAGCCCTATACCTGCATACCCACATCACTCATCAAATCTTTTAACCCTTTAAAATAATAATAATAATTAAAAAAAAAAAACTGCATACACTGTTTTGGAAGCTCCTTTGCCCAAGATTTCTTTATACTGGAACAACAAATAACAAAAAGATCACAACAACATACTAAAGATTAAAACTTTAAGTGATGGGTATTGAACAAATTACAAAAGGATTACAACAAAATACTAAAGATTAAAACTTTAAGTGATGGGTATTGAACAAATTACAAAAGGATTACAACAAAATACTAAAGATTAAAACTTTAAGTGATGGGTATTGAACAAATTACAAAAGGATTACAACAAAATACTAAAGATTAAAACTTTAAATGATGGGTATTGAACAATTTACAAAAAGATACAAGAAAATACTAAAGATTAAAACTTTAAATGATGGTATTGAACAATTTGCAAAAAGATAACAACAAATGACTAAAGATTCAAACTTTAAGTGATGGTATTGAACAAATAACAAAAAGATTACAAAAAATGACTAAAGATTAAAACTTTAAGTGATGGGTATTGAACAAATTACAAAAAGATTACAACAAAATACTAAAAATCCAAACTTTAAATGAAGGGTGTTAATAAAAAAGAAAAAAGAGAAAAGGGTGAAGGGGTTACTCGTCCATATCTTCCTGTAGGATCTACTTCAACAAATTCTGATTGGTTTTGATCTGGTTCAGGGGGTTTGACATCGTTCATCCCTTGATTCTAGTAGAAGATCGTTTGATGAATGTTAATAATAATAATGAGATGATGATGATGATGATGATGATGGGTACCGGTAAATTAAAGCAGTTGGATGTGAAATGTTTGTAGGTAAGGTAAGGTTATGGTTATCCTCGATTTTGTCAATTTTAGTGTTACCGAGACATGTTTCATGCCATTTTTATCTTCTATTTGACTAGATTTATTTTTAGGGAAATGTTATTTTTTTATAAGAGTTTTTTATATAGATGGTTGTCATTTTGGTCCTATGATGATGTTGTGGTTTTGGTTTCAAAGTTTTATTAATTATATTTTTAGTCTAATAGTTTGTATTAAATAATTTATAAACAATACTTGTAGTTGATGTAAATTGACTTTTGATGTTAAGTGTGTAAATGAATAATATGACTTTTAATATCAAATATCAAATATTAAATATACAAAGACTAAAAATCCAAATCCAACCGTTGACATCTTTAGTTCTGATTGGTCGGTCATCGTCTTCACTTTTTCGACAACTTCTTCTTTTTTGGTGTAACATTCAAACTTTAAATAAACTTTTTATCTTGATTGACAATGGAAATTAGGTCCCGAAAATTTCCTTACAGTTTAAGCATCATAACTTTGGTGTTATTCTTGTTTTGCCCCGAGCACTTTGTTCTTTGTCCATCTTATCATCGTAAGCTTGACATATGGCATTACAACCCCACATGTAAGTATTATAACATATAAGAACCATGGTATAAAAGGTTTGCATCAAAATCACTCCAACCCATGACAAACAGATCGGTGAAAGTCAAGCAGGGTGTAACGCCCCAAATCTCGTCATATTCTAATATTAATACATTGGGCTTTAATTAAACCACACAAATATTGAATAATATGAAATACCCCATTGGACTAAAACCCATTGCAAGAAACTAACTTAGTTAGTTATTAATCTTAAAACATGGGAATTTAACTAGAAGGGCTAGATGTGTTAAGTGGCCAAAGTTGGAAAAGGGGTTAGTATGGAAATGAAGAGGGGATCAACATTTTCATCAGATATGTTGACCCACACCCATCAAAAACACAAAAAAAAAACTCACGTACTAACCCTAAGACTTCATTTCTTGCACAAATCTAAGCAAATCAAAGGGGTTTTCTATGCATTAGCTAAAATTCGGATCATCTAAGCCTAATACACTCCTAGGTAACTATATGATTTGAGCAGCTTTAACATTTAACAGTTTTAGGAATATCACAACAAAAATCCAAGTTGAACTTATCGCAGGCATGTGATGGATTTAATTGAAAAAATCATTTTCAAGCAATATTGTTAAAAAAAAATCCTACATGACATCGTGTTAGTTCTTGTATGTCTGGAATCAAAAGTTTAAAATATGCATAAGAGCCTATGATATGTGTTGATATATTTTTTTTCCAATTTTAGGTTTTCTTTTTATTAACATTATTTTTAACGTTTCATCTACCTTTCCATTTACATATGGTTTAAAATAAGACTCCCCCCATCCACACCACCACCATGTAGCGTAAGTGTAAACCCCAAATCATATTCATAAGTAGGTTTAGTGAATTTGAAACTTTTTTGTACAGTTAAGTACACGGATAGTCCCTGTGGTTTGCGAAAAGTACATATTTGGTCTTCAACTATCTAAAATTGAAACGATGGTACCTAATGTGTGGTTTTTTTTTAAAGTAAATGGCCCCTTACTTAGATGGTAGTTAAGTTTTTAGCTAAGTCTACAATATTTTATTTGTTGGGATAAAAGGGATGAAGAATTTGAGTGCTTTATTTAGTTCATGTGTGATTGTACAACAAACAGGAAGGAGATCTTGAAGAAATCATTTGCATTACCAAGGGATTTATTTATTTTAGAGTGCAATTAGGCGGAGTATCATCAAAAAAGCAAATCTGGTGAAGCAACTGGTTGGATTAGCGGCTTCAACCAACTTTTCTTACAACCCTGCCAAAAGTCTTACACACACCTGTGCATTTTTGTGAAGCCGTTGATCCAAACAGCGACTTTCTGATGAAACCTCTTATCCAAACAGCGGCTTCAATGAAGCCGCTGATTCAATATGTTGTTCCCTGCTGAAGCCGCTGATTGGATGACGGCTGGAATTATTCAGTAATGGAAGATCGAAAGGTGGGTGGGTTTAACCCAATCCTTATTTCGAACACTGCCTTCACAATTAAACCCACCCACCTTCGATCTTCACAACACCAAGCCCTGTTTCATGCCTCCATCCTTTGTTGCCGAACATCATAATCACCTCTTCCCGTCAACCACAATCACCACTTCAATAAATCACATATGTTGCAGTTGTGGTTGTTTGTAACGAGGAATGGTGGTGCTCGTAAAGGGTCGTGTTTGTTGAAGATTCCTCTGATCTAAGTCTTAGATGGTCGGGGCCGTGTTTGTTGAAGAAGATGATGATGGTGATGGTGGTAGTGGGTTGGGGGTGATGGTGTGGCGATGCTTGTATATAGAGAGAGAGATAGAGAGCGGTAGGAGAGAGAGAGAGGGGGGGTAAACAGAGGGAGAGCAGAGAGAGACTAAATAAAGAGGTCTATTTATTAAACAATATATATAAGGGTATTTTAGTCCTTTTTACAAAAAAACAAAAAAAATGGATGGAGTTAACGGGTTGGATGAAAACGGCAAAATATTGAAACCTTGGGAACCCAAATAAGAAAAAGAGTTAATAGCCATTTTCGTCCCTAAGGTTTGGGCCAGTTTGCCACTCCAGTACAAAAGTTTTTTTTTTTGCAATTCCTTCCCTGAGGTTTGGATTTTTTTTGCCAAATTCGTCCTTTTCACTAACTCAGTTAAAAAAACTCGTTAAGATCAAGGGTATTTTTGTCTTTTTACTTACAATTTAAAATTTTAATTAAAATCTTACCCCACCCCATCCCTACCCCACCCACCCCACCCCACCCTATCCCCACCCCACCCCCTCTCTCTCTCTCTCTCTCTCTCTCTCTCTCTCTCTCTCTCTCTCTCTCTCTCTCTCTCTCTCTCTCTCTCTCTCTCTCTCTCTCTCTCTCTCTCTCTCTCTCTCTCTGCATGTTCATATCCCTTTTATTATTATCATCACAATCCCATTTCTTCCACAATTTTCCCACCATGAAACAAACTAAAGCAGCAGCAGAACCCTTGATCACCCTCAAAAAACTCCAATCTCTTATCATTCTTGCCTTCTTCTGTATCTTCATTTCACTAAAGATGCTCTTGGAACCATTCACAGATCTGCTAACAAAAAGAGAGAGAACCAAGAGATCTAAAGAGAGAGACAGACAGATGAAGAGGAGGAAGGAAAGACGATGACGACTGAGGGTGGTGGTTCACAGCAGCGACGGCGGCGGTTGTGGTGGTGACAGGCGGCAGAGGACCAGGTTCCAAGGGGTTATCGGGATTTATTAATAGAGATAGGGAGAAGGTTGTGGTGTTTACCGGTGTGGCTTACCGGAGAAAGGAAGCCGACGGCGGCCGGAGGTGGCTGTCCGGTTGAGCTCTCATCTCACACACATACTGTGTTTTACTCGTGGGTTTTGTGCAGGAGTACAAGGGAATAAGAGGTTTATAAAGGAGATAAAATATAAAGGGGGTGTTTGGTAACGGGTATAAGTCTGCATAAATGGTGTTTGGTGCTGATTTTAATAGCAGGATAAAATATAAAGGGGGTATTTTTAAACTTTCATCATTAGGCAAATTCAGTCCCTCAAGGTTAATTGAATTTTAAATGCCAAATTCGTCCCTGACTGGTAAAAAGACAACCCTACCCCTGACACTAACGAGATTTTTTAACTGGGTTAGTGAAAAGGACGAATTTGGCAAAAAAATCCAAACCACAGGTAAGAGATTGCAAAAAAAAAGCTTTTGTACTGGAGTGGCAAACTGGCCCAAACCTCAGGGACGAAAATGGCTATTAACTCTAAGAAAAAAAATAAACCTTTGGATGAAACTGACAAAAATGACCAAACCTCATAGACCAAAATGGCATTTAACTCTTACAATAATAATCCTTAAATATAGTGAACTACAAAAATAATCCCTCATTAAGGGCATTTTAGTTATTTTAGAAATACTTAACATAAAATTTAACATGTGTTGGGCTTAGTACCCCTGCATGTTACAAAAGTGAAACCATAGAACCTAAACATGTTATTAAAAAATGTTAGTACCTAAGGGCGTTATTTTAGCTAAACCACAAGGACTATCTGTGTACTTACCTCATTTGGATAATTATAAACATTTGAATTAAGAATATCATGTATTCATATCTAAGTAATTTTAGATAATTATGTCCAAGTTAGTAAATTTTGAATTATCATTTAGTGGATATGTTTTACTAAAGGGCCTTCCTAATTAAACCCCCTCACTTCAAATTTAACCCCCTGAGCAAAGTGCCTCGCTTTGGCCAGAGCGAGGCGCCTGGGTTGATTTTTGTAGTGAATTTAAGGCTTTATGTCTAATCATACTGCAAAGCGTCTCGCTTTGGCCAAAGCGAGGCGCCTGATAGGGGCAGATATTATTCGTAGCGCTCGCTTTAGCCAAAGCGAGGCACTTCGAAGGGTATCTAAATGCCAAAGCGACACCGTCAGCCGTCTCGCTTGGCTTCATACACACACACATACAAGGACGGTAAAAGGCTCGGATTTCTCGAACAAAGGTTAGTATTTCAACTTTGTTATGTTATTTCCATGTTATTATTGATTGTGTGTTTGATTTGGGGCTGCTTTGGGTGGTTTCCGGTTAGGTCAGTTTGGGGAAGAAGACCAAAGTGACTCGCCTTGGCATTAGCGAGGCGTTTTGGCTGGTTTATTATTATTATTATTATTACTACTACTACTACTACTGTTATTATTATTATTATTACTGTTATTATTATTATTAATTATTATTATTATTATTATTATTATTATTTATAATTACTATTAATTACAAATTATTGTTTACATAGATATGGATTCAACTTTTTTTGTCGGGGCATTTGGTGGTGAGGATGAGGCTGGGTCGTCTACGCCGGTGGTTGCATCGCCGCAGAGGGGTCGACGGCCTCAGGTGGACCCTTTACCGGGCTACCCTTACCTGGAGTTTGAGGAGGGGTTTACAGCGCAGCGGCACAAGTGCGCCAAGCTGCATCAAATGCCTGTCGACCCTCACATGCACATCAGCTAGGATCTTTTGGATAGGGTCGGCGAGCTCGGGAGTGCGAACGATATTGTGGGGGTATAACACCCCATGACGTCGTCTCTTTGATATAGCCGCGGGGGATTCTTACCGGGATTTCACGATCGAGTTTATCTCGTCGTTCGAGGTACTAGAGCGGCCCCGGGGGGAGGACCCAGATCGGCCTTTTCGCCCCCATCAGATTTCGGTTGGCGACGCAGTAGCAGTCAATGACCTATGAGGTAAGTTATTTCAATTATCTGTCATTTGATTATTATTTTACCAAAACTTGTTACTATTTACAATTATTTTTTTGCAGGAGTTCGCGGTTGCTTCGGGGTTATACCTAGGCCCCGAGATTCATACTCCTTTGTACCAGGACGCTGTCATGAGGGTGGATAGGCCGACCCTGGTCAGTTTTTGGAGGTACATCGCCACTCCCCACTTTGGTTAGAATATGGGGAAGGTGACGAAGATTAGGGATCCCCTGTACGCTTACTTGCATCGTGCAATCGCCACATCTATCGCAGCACGACGGAACAACTGAGAGAAGGTCAACCAAAGTGACCTTTTCTTTTTATACTGTTTACTTATGGGGCAGTCGTGCGACCTAGCCGTGGGCCTGGTTGAGTACTTTGAACTTGCGCACAAGCGCCAGGCTCGCTCACTTCTCTATGGCGGGGTGTTCGTCACCGTCATCGCGCGTCATCTGTGTCTCTAGCCAGACATTGACCCGCATCTGTCGACTAAGATCCGATCGCTTTCGATCGGTAAGGCTAATTGCCGGAGCATAGGGATCCTGCTGGAGATATCGGAGGGAGTACATCTGTTCCGATTTCTTGGCAGCAAGACCACGTTTCAGTCGGTCCCCCTTCATGCACCCGATGTTATACCGGTCTACCATGAGTTACGGCCGGGAGTACCTCTGCTGCCTGAGCAGGACCAGACGGGTGACCATAGCGATGACGATGATGACAGCCTCCCACCTCTGCCGCCACCACAACGGCAATACCCCCGACATATATATGATGACCGCACTCGTGCTGCGCATTTCTTGGCCGAGGACATGGATCGCCGCATCGGTCAGATACATGATGTTCAGCTGTGGACGGTTGATGTGTTGCAAAACACATCTCTTTTCCAATGTATTTTGTATAGTTTTTGGTCGGGTTTATATTCGTTTCGTGTCGTTTTATTATGTATTTATTTATTTTATTATTTTATAGGTGTTTGGAGAAAATGAGCACAAAATGAAAGAATTTTAATCTAGACACCAACACTTGAGAGCCGGTGTTCATGGACGTTGAAACGTAAACGAGGAATTTTGGTCGAGCCAAGAACACCCGAGATGCGAGCTTGGAGTATACTACTACTACTACTACTAATAATAATAATAATAATAATAATAATAATAATAATAATAATAACAACTAAAAAAATGATTGAGAATTGTATGCGTGAAGATGGGCCAAACAAAAGTCAAACTCAAGAAAAGAAAAAAACCCTACAAGCAGTGCACATTAATATATTAGGGTGGACATTATTATATGGGGTGCATCTAGACAGCGGCAGGTTATCACGAGGCGGACATTAATTGAGGGGAAGATAAATATTTGATTGAGAAGGCGGCATATTATTTTTGAGAGCAGAATTTTTCTATCACGAAGACATCATTATTTGGAGAGATCTAAAGGAGCCGCCAAAGAACAAGAGCAGATTTTAGAGAGAAGAAGTGAAGGGGAAGAAGGCACGAGTTCAAGATCGAACCAACGGGTTTGACTATAATAAGTTTTAGTTTTTGTATTTATTGACTTTGTGTTTATGAATATTATTACTATAACTTTTATTTTTCTTGAACCTATGTCTTTATTGTTTAATCTAATTATGTTTGGCTAAAACATTAGTGGCCACCTAGGTTTGACATGACGACTTTTTGATTTTGGGTTTATGTTTCGGTATTGGATTTTATAGTTGGATTTATGTTTTAGTAAGAAACTTGTTTATGATTCTATGATGTGTGTGCGTACTTTTTACTAATTTATTATCTTTTAATGTTCCACGAGTGTCTTAGTGAATGTCTTTCATGTTTGGACACTTGTTAGAATTACTTGCTTTGTGCTTGTAGTTTACTTTATGGGTTTAGGCCTAAATTCCATAGGAACATTAATTGGGAGTTTAGAGGTGATTAGTATTCTTCCTACTCTTGAGACCGAGAGGTGATAGGTAGTCAGGTTTGTCTTTGGTGTTAGAGGTTTAGGCTAGAAACACTGAGAGATCAGGTTTTCCTAGGTTCTCTAGTATTATTTGCTTATCTGTGTCATAGATTGACTTTACAGGTTACTCCTTGCACTTTAGGGTTTATTGTGATTGGAGAGTGAGAAATCTAAACCAGTCTAGCGAGTACTTTAGCATAGTTAGTGAGACCGAGAGGTGATCTAACCAATCAGTGAGATTAGTAGCCTTTAGGATTCCTTTTCGGTCAGTCTTGGTAAATGATCCGGGAGCCACTAGGATACTAAGGGTGAATATTATAAGATCCTGATTGCCAACATAGTTTCCAAAGCCGGGGCAGTTCCAATTTCATTAGTAGGATTCGATACCTAGGTGGTTGCCTTTCCCATCTCTGATTTCCTCCTTAGTGATCCTCTTCTATCTTTTAATTTAAGCATTTTAATTTATTTACTTTAGTAATTAATTAATATAAAAAATCACAAAAATCCAATTTGCTAGGCTAGGAGTCGATAGAGGTCTAGTACCGAGAGTCGCCACATTGTGTCCACGGATCGATATTCCGGACTTACTTGCTCTGCTACACTGCGACCGGTGCACTTGCCGTTAGTGTGTGGTTTAGCGGGTTTATCCATTTTTAAAACTTGACCCGAATTTATTTAATACACATTTTCACACATCAACGGTCGAGGCGATACATGCGATGGCACAGCAGATGAGGGTACGGGTACGCGATCAACCAGGGCGTGGACCACCACCGGGGGCTCCACCACCGCCATAGTGATTATCTATATATCTTACTTTGCAGTTGTATTTTTTTGTATGTACAAACTGATCTATAACTTATAATAAAAGAATTGAATTTTTATGAGGTGACATTCAATGGAGGGTGCCATGTGGCACTTTGAGGTGATAGTATTGAATTTATTATTTTAAATAAAAGATAAATTTTTAAAATTTTTATTTTCTTTTTTTAAAATAAAATCTATATCTATATTATCTTAAAATTTCAAATATGTTAATTAATATTTTTTTCTTATTTTCCTCTCATATTTTTAAATGTTAATTATTATTTTTATATTTCAAATATTTTAATTAATATTTTTATCTTTATTTTTTCCTTATTTTTCACTCACAATTTTTAAACGTTAGTAACTTTTATGTATGATATTTTTTTTTTGAAAAAAAAAAATTACACCAAATTAACGATCGCTTTATTATCTTTCCAACGAGCACCATAGTGCTATACAAAAAACAAAAAAAAAAGTTTTTTAATGAGTTTTTGTCATGTAGAAAAAAAACACACATGCGTTTAGGTGATTTATTAATCATATATAAGCAAGTACTAATCGTGTTATGATAGTATATATGTTTTTAAACCTACTATTACATACTAGTAGAGTGCCCGCACGATGCAGCGGGAAACACTATCACACCCTCAAAATCCACTTGCGGAGTTTTACCGCGAGGCGCATGACAAACCAGGATCCAAACCAACGATCACAATAAACAAATCTAAAATGAACATAATGCAATTTCAAAACAATGTTTAAAATTCCCGTTTACAGCAGAAGCTTATTCAGAACAATATTCAATAGTAAACCAATGTTCAACGTTTGTAAAACCATGCAACCCTAACTAGACGCCGTGCAGACGCGTGCGCCCTAGTCCAGTCGTGCTACCTTAGCGACCTGAGAAAACATGTAAAAGTTTACGTCAGCACAAAAATGCTGGTGAGTTTACAGGTTTTGTAATCCAAGTACCAAGTCAACCTGTCCATACTATAACAAATCGAAAACCAGTGTACGCTAGCTAGGCGTATGTTTTGTTACTACCACGATTGGAAAACCATTACTAACTCGTAAACCAAATGTGTGCCCGATGTAGTAAACCTGTTGTTCCTGTTGTTCCTGTATGAGACAATATGCACCCGCCGACCCTCCAAGTCGACGAGCGGGGTTGGTCACTCCCAATAGCGCTATTCACATTTCCCCGTTGTGCAAACCCGCACATTCACGGTTCCCCCCGGGACTTCCAAAGATCGTGTAGTACACAATAGAAACCCATAGTATGACAGTAGTTACCAAATAATCGTTTTAACACATGTTTTCTCCCCCGAAAATGTGAAACCAGTTTAAAAGAGGGGCCGTAAACTCACCTTAAGTTGCGTTACTTCGTAATACGAATAACTCAGCAGCTATGCTAGTCCCGTAAAGCGGCGACCTAACATATGACAGTTACAAACACTTAGACTAATAACCCGCAGGTTAGTTAGTCCCTAGATGTCCAGACCATAACTAAGTTCGTTTGAAAACACCGTGACTGTTTAACTGACCCAAAGTACAAGACTCGACATCCCATTGGTGACCCGAGACTCCCCGTGTTATGTTTACGCTCTCAAACATACAATCATGCAATCACACTTAACATACGTTAACGCACAACAAGTTATAGCACATAGCTCACGTATCACATAATTACATCCAAACATATGTTACCAAGTTATTAGATATGTTACGGGGTTCCTAGCATGTTCCTAGATGTCAAATCGGGTCTCGGGATGCTAATCTACACTTACAGCAGCAGTACACGCGATTAGGAAAAGTCAACTAGCATTTAGGTTGGTCAACTGGCATTTAGGAAGGCTAATTGCATGTAATATAGGCATTTAGGGTCATAAGACATGTAAACCTTGACTTTATAGGCGATTAGGGCTATACCACATGTAATTACTAGCAATTAGGGCTATACCACATGTAATTACTAGCAATTAGGTCATAAGACATGTATCTACTAGCAATTAGCTCATAAGACATGTATCTACTAGCAATTAGCTCATAAGACATGTATCTACTAGCAATTAGCCCCTACTCGCATGAAACATAGGCGATTAGCCTCCTAATCGCCCCTAACATAGGCGATTAGGGTTGCTAATCGCCAGTAACCCAGCTGTTCCGGTTTTTCGCGCGTTTAACGCTCCAAATCAGATCCAGAACGTGTGTAACCATCCAATATCATCCCAACAACTATTCTAAACATGTTTAAACTAAAATCCTTCGTTTTGCCTCGTATTATCAGCCCTGCATGCACCCATGTAGTCCAAACACCATACACATAGCACGAATCATCACCTTAACATGCACAACTATAACCCTAATGAACAATTACTCAGATTTTATTATCATGACATCAATATTATTCTGAAACTAACTTAATAACATGTTAATCACACATCTTGAATCATAAAAACCCTAGATATTAATCATAAACACACATAACACATGTATGATTGTTAGAATCTGATTAACAACACTTATTAACGATTTTCAGAAAGCTTTTTCGTTTTAGAACAGGTCTGGACCATTAGGGATTGAATAAAAACGTTTATAAAGATTGCATGGATGGAAACCAAACCTTAGATTTGTGAAAGAATGATGAATTAAGCTTGAAACCTTGTGTTTTGATCAAAAATCGTGTTCCAGGGGTTGTGTGTGTGTTGGGGCGGGTTATGGGACGACTAGGGTTTGTATTATGAAGTTTAGGAGGTTAAACATTGTATTTATAGTCGTTTTTAGTCGTCCAGCACGTAACACGCGATTGTGCAGCAGTTACATGCGATTAGGAATGCTAATCGCATGACATTACATGCAATTGGGCCTAATCGCATGACATTACATGCGATTAGCCCCCCAATCGCATGTAATGTTCCCCTAAATGCATGCCCTATAGGCGATTAGCCTCCCTAATCGCCTATAGGGGTTGGTTCGATGTATTTTGCGCGTTAAACCCCGTTTTAACATATGTTAACACATATTCACATACCGACAAGTCACAAAATGATTGTAAACACATAACACTTGCAAATACATGTAACATTACGCATTTAATACTTGTACGTTACGCATGACATTTAATAAAACGTCAAGTTTTCTTAATTATCGTCGCATTTATTATTTTTGTCGTTATTATGGAACCCTAATGCTATATATAATATTATATATATATGTGTGAGTGTATAATTAATCAAAAAAATAACCTGCCTTGGCCGGGATTCGAACCCGCGCCAAAGGCCGGGTTAAACCAACACAATGCATAAACCAACTGGGCTGGCTTTCTGTTTGGTGATAAACCCGGTTGCACCTTATACTTATACACACTTCAAATCCTCACAGTTGACAAGAAAAGTCAACTGTGGGATTCCTTGGTGTGCAATCCGGATAATTAACGCGTAATTGTTTTATTTTTGGCAAATTCGTGCTATTACCGGCCCATTATAACATAATTGCACAACAATAACACGGCAATCGTTGCCCTAATGATCAATTGGACGCGTTTACACATTATGGAAAGTCAACTATCTAATTAACCCTAACCCTAATCCCTTAGTATAAATTGAGGGTCTACGTAGCTTAACAACTCGCTCATACCACTCTCTTCACCTCCAATTCTTTCAATTATACCCTGATCGTTGCTATCAAGCTCGTAGTTTGACTTTCTCCTTGACCCGACTGTTATCATTCATATCACACTGTAAGTACGATTAAGATTGTGGGTTATGTTCATCGGCTATCAGACAACATTAGCCCTAACAATAATCGGGCTATAGTTGTCTGATTTGCTCAATTGAAAATCTAGGGTTCGTTGTTGATAATTGGGGATAAAACTGGATTTGCATATCGTATTTAATTATTTTAAATCAGGAGATAACACAACCACCGGCCTAGGCCAGGTGGTTGTGACGCTTGTCTTCCACACGGGTCACCCGGGTTCGAGTCCCGGCTCTGACCGGGTTTTTGTCCATTCTTTTCTTTTCTTTTTATTTAACAAACAAATAATTATATATATATATAAATCCTTTTAATCTTATAAATTCTTTTTTAAAATACCAAAACTCTTTTATAAATTCTAAAAAAATTATATTTGTTTAATCTGTAATAAAAGTTTTATTTGTAATTTTTATTTTTCAGAAAATCATTTATTTAATAATTATAATAATTAAATCATTTTTATACTATTTTATTTATAAAAATTCATTTATATGTCAAAACAGTATTATTAAATTTCCCAAAAATTATCCTAACTTTTTATAAAGTTAAACTTTACTGAAATAATTTTTAATTCAGTAAAATCATTTATTTAATATTTTTAATCAATTTTTGTCAGATTTAATCATATTTAATTCATAATAAATCCAATTTTCATCATTTTTACACCAAAATTTTATACAAATTATTTTTAATCATTTAGAACAGGAATATGATTTTTAAAATAAGATTTCTTTAATTTTAGTATTTTTGATTATTAAAGTTAATAATTGACTATTTACAAATAAATAGATTTAAAAATCTATTTTAAATGAAATAATTTTATAAAAATTATTTTATTGCTTCAAACACTTTATTGTGCTCACTCAAAATTCAAACTTTATAAAAAGACTATTTTTCATTTATTATCCAATTTTCTTTATTTAATTAACATTTTTAAATTAAATTTAACAATTGATTATCCCCAAATCGAAACCCTAGGATACACATATTAGTCATTAGACTTAGACTTATTATATATTACCTCATTATAGGGTAATATTTGGAATCACTTTGGGCAACACAATTATCATATCTTTTCAACGAGTTAACATTTGTTAAGGTGAGTTTACATAGCCCCTTTTATCACCACTTTTGGGGTGAAACATGTTATAACACTTTTCATTGCAATTCAATCATCAATGTGTTTATGTGTTTTCTATGTTGCATATTGTCTTGAACATGATTAGAGTAAGCACCATTCTAGCATAATCATTAACATTGATCAGCCGACGGTATACATTGATAGATCTATTGGACTGACAATCCCACCCGGATACGTGCCTCCTACCAAGGTTACGTGGGTGTTTGTTATCGCATAATATATTCATTGGGACCATAAGTGTATGGTATGTATTATTTTATAACAGTCAACAGGGTTGATTATGCACTCGATTTATTTCTAATATGTTCTCACATATGGGCTAGATTAACATGACACATGAATTGCATAACATTTTATTCATTTATCATCAAAAACCTATGTAATTCTCACCAACTTATGTTGACCCAAAATACTTTCAAAATTAACATGTTTCAGGTAACAATGAAGCTGAGGCTTGAGTTAGCATGAGGATTTATCTTGAAGTTTATTTGAAGTTTTTGAAGTTATTATTTGATGTTATGTATTTGAATTCTTAGACATTATTTCACATTTTGGATATTATGTTTGAATAAATTATTTAAAATTTATATTATACCATGTGCTACTGAAAACAATCATCAATACGTGGCACCCCGATGTTTCCGCCATCGGTTGGGGTGTTACAGATTGGTATCAGAGCCTTGGTTATAGGGAATTAGGTTATTAGAAATAATCTAGACTATAACCTTAGGGACTAAAACAGTACTTGCTTCTCCTACTTGTAACCCTAATTGCTTCCCTAATCCTATCCTTATCCTATGCCCTACAACCCTAAACCCACATGTGACTACTCTTAATTGTCTGCTGCAATCCTGATCCACCATTAGATTTATATGACAAAATCCTCAGGTCTAACCTGAACCCCCTTGAGATCTCGTCGAAGTTCTAGATTTTAATAACGAACACGTGCAATCTGGAAGGGTGAACGCCTGTATTCTGAGTCTTCTGTCTAGGCTGGCATTGCGCATATATCCCAATCAGACGAGGGACCCGGATGCCTACCTGGGAATTCTCGGGATGAGTGTTCACTTATAGGCTAAAGCATGTCTTCATATGTTATTAGAATTTAGAATCTTTGATAAGTCAACGTTTTCGTTTATTCGTTTTAATTAATGAATAAATGATTACATTCCTTATATGAACTCTCATTCATTTCATTGTGTCTATTACAGATCATGCCTCCTCGTCGCAGCACTCGCAACAACAATGGTGAGAACCACGAAGAAGGTGGTGATAACCATAACCACAACCATGACCAAGTTCCTAACCACAACAACAATGGGGTCGATGCTCAACTGGCTGCGATCATTTCTCAACAAATGGCGCAGCAAATCGCAACTCTGGTTCCCAACTTGCTTGCTCAGGTCATCCAATTGAATGGGAATGGTCACAACAACGGGAACGGGAATGGCAATGGCAATGGCAATGGTAATGGACCCCAAGCTTGCACCCTCAAGCATTTCAACTCCTGTAACCCTCCAAAGTTCAGCGGTGAAGAAGGAGCTACTGGACTTCTCCAATGGTTTGAGGGTATTGAAAATACCTTCATCAACAGTGAGTGCCCCAATAATTTCAAGGTTCGTTACGCCATGAGTGTTCTCCATAAACGAGCACTCACATGGTGGAATGAAGAAAAGCGTACTCGTGGGGCCGAAGTTGCTCTTGCTATGACTTGGGACCAGGTCAAAGAGATCATGAAGGAGGAGTTCTGTCCTCGCAATGAAGTCAAAAAGCTTGAGGATGAGTTTCACACCTTGGCTCAAGATAGTGGGGAAAATCTTGCCTACAACACCCGCTTTCATGAGCTTAGCTTATTGTTGCCACACAAGGTTACTCCTCTGCCGGTAGCCATCGAGAAGTACATCGGTGGTCTGCCCATGCAAATCCAGGACACTGTTTGGGGTAGAAATCCTGCAACTCTGGAAGAGGCCAAACGTCTTGCGGCCACTCTTACTGATAATCATGTGAAGAATGGTACTCTGGTTCGCAAGGGCACCAAGAAGACTGTTGCCAAAGATACTCCACAGCCTGCAATTGAAGTCAAGCCTGAGACCTCAAGCAACAAGAAGCGTAAGGCTAGAAACTATATGGTTGCTGCTACTCCACCTGCTGCCCAAAACCCAGCCAAGAAACCATACACCGGACCTCACCCTCTGTGCAACACTTGCAAGTACCACCATCCCACACAGGTGCCATGTCGATTTTGTACTAAGTGTCAACGATATGGTCACCTGGTGAACGTCTGCCGATCTCCTGCTGCCCAAGACAACAACAACCCAGCTCCCAACCAACAAAACAACAGGCCTACTCGTGGTCAATGCTACGAGTGTGGTAACCCTAACCACTACATCAACAACTGCCCTAACCGTAACCGTAACCAAAACCAAAATCAGAACCAAAACCAGAACCAAAACCAAAACCAGAACCGCAACCAGAACCAAGGTGCTCGAGGTCGCGCCTACAATCTCAACGCTAATCAGGCCCGTGACAACAACGAAGTGGTGAATGGTACGTTTCTCATTAATAACCACTATGCATCCATATTATTTGATTCAGGAGCTGATAAGTCATTCGTGTCACTGAAGTTTGAACCTTTACTTAACTTACCCCACACTAATCTAGAAGACCCTTTTGTGGTAGAGGTAGCTAACGGGAAGTCTATTTCGATCGGTTCTATTATTCGTAACTGCTTGTTGAATCTCGATGATCATACCTTCCCTATCGATCTTATCCCCATGCATCTTGGTAGTTTTGATGTTATAGTAGGCATGGACTGGTTGTCAACTCATCGTGCCGAAATTCTGTGCTTCGAGAAAGTCATACGCATTCCTCTCGAATCTGGTGAGATTTTGAAGATCTATGGTGAGAAACCCTGTGGTGAGCTTAAGCTTATGTCTTGTACTACTGCCCAAAAGTACTTACGAAAGGGGTATACAGCCTTCTTAGCTAACGTGATAGAGAAGAAGGACAAAGGCAAGAGTATCCAAGACATTCCTATTATTCGTGACTATCCTGAAGTCTTTCCAGAGGATTTACCTGGTTTGCCTCCTGCTCGACAAGTGGAGTTTCGTATTGATCTTGTTCCTGGTGCTAATCCTATAGCTAAAGCTCCTTATCGTCTTGCACCCTCTGAGATGCAAGAACTTGCTAGTCAATTACAGGAACTTTCTGATAAAGGGTTCATTCGCCCTAGTTCTTCTCCATGGGGAGCCCCTGTCTTATTCGTTAAAAAGAAGGATGGTTCTCTTCGGATGTGTATTGACTACCGTGAACTCAACAAACTCACCATCAAGAATCGTTATCCACTTCCTAGGATTGACGATCTCTTCGATCAACTTCAAGGAGCAACCCACTTCTCGAAGATTGATCTCCGTTCTGGTTATCATCAGCTCAGAGTCCACGATGAAGATATTCCCAAGACAGCTTTTCGCACTCGCTACGGTCACTATGAATTCATGGTTATGCCTTTCGGCTTGACCAATGCTCCCGCGGTATTTATGGATTTGATGAATCGGGTTTGTAGACCCTATCTCGACAAATTCGTGATCGTTTTCATTGATGATATTTTGATTTACTCTAAATCAAAATCCGATCACGAGCAACATCTTCACTCTATCTTGAGTCTCCTAAAGAAAGAACAACTGTACGCCAAGTTCTCCAAATGTGAATTTTGGCTTAAGGAAGTTCAATTTTTGGGACATGTCATTGATATGAACGGAATTCATGTTGATCCTGCAAAGATCGAAGCTGTGAAAAATTGGAGTGTTCCTACCACTCCAACAGAAGTCCGTTCTTTTCTTGGGTTGGCTGGTTATTATCGTCGATTCATCGCCAATTTCTCCAAGATCGCTGTTCCTCTCACTACCTTAACTCACAAGGGTAAACCCTATGAGTGGGGACCTAAGCAAGAGGAAGCATTTGAAACTCTTAAGCTGAAACTCTGTGAAGCTCCTGTCTTATCTCTACCTGATGGTAATGATGATTTCGTGGTCTACTGTGATGCATCGAACCAAGGACTTGGTTGTGTTCTCATGCAACGAGGAAAGGTTATTGCTTATGCGTCTCGACAACTCAAGATTCACGAGAAAAATTATACCACCCATGATCTTGAATTGGGCGCTGTTGTCTTTGCACTCAAGATTTGGAGACATTATCTCTATGGGACCAAATGTGTGGTGTTCACGGACCACAAAAGTCTCCAACATGTCTTCGACCAAAAGAATCTTAACATGAGGCAACGACGTTGGGTTGAATTACTTAACGACTATGATTGCGAAATTCGCTACCATCCTGGCAAGGCGAATGTTGTGGCTGACGCACTTAGTCGTAAAGAGCGTGTCAAACTCCAATGTGCTAGAGTTCGTACCGATCTCCAAGATCGCATTCTCCAGGCTCAACACACCTCAGTCACCCAAGGTAACATGTACGATGAAATGTCTTGTGGTGCTGAGACTCAACTTGAAACCAAACCCGATGGTCTCCTTTATTTCCTTAACCGACTGTGGATTCCCGACCGTGATGATCTTCGTACTTTTCTCATGAACGAGGCTCATAAGTCTCGTTATTCTATTCATCCTGGAGCTGACAAGATGTATCAAGATCTTCGTTATTCTTATTGGTGGCCTGGTATGAAGAAAGACATTGCTCTTTTCGTTGCAAAATGCCTCACTTGTTCCAAGGTTAAGGCTGAACACCAACGACCATCTGGTATGCTTGAACAACCAGAGATTCCTGTCTGGAAATGGGAGAGCATAGCTATGGATTTCATCACCAAACTCCCTCGCACACCCAAAGGTTTTGACAGTATTTGGGTAATCGTCGATCGTTTGACCAAGTCCGCTCACTTTCTACCTATTCGTGAGAAGTATTCTGTGGAAAGGTTGGCAAAGATGTACGTAAGTGAAATCGTATGTCGTCACGGTATACCTTTGGACATTATTTCTGATCGCGATGGTCGTTTCACCTCTCACTTTTGGGGATCTCTACAAGATGCTTTGGGTACCAAGTTGAACCTGAGCACTGCTTATCACCCTCAAACGGATGGTCAGACTGAACGAACCATCCAGACACTTGAGGACATGCTCAGGGCATGTGTCATCGATTTTGGTGGCGCATGGGATTCTCATCTTCCTTTGGTTGAGTTTTCATACAACAACAGTTATCACGCCAGCATTAACATGGCTCCTTTTGAGGCACTCTATGGTCGGAAATGTCGTTCTCCTGTCTGTTGGACCGAGGTTGGTGAAGCTCGTATTACTGGACCCGAACTAATCCAGGAAACCACAGACAAAATCCAGCTTATTCAGGATAATCTTCTCAAGGCTCGAAGTCGCCAAAAGAGTTATGCTGATAAACGTCGTAAACCCTTGGAATTTCAAGTTGGGGACCTTGTGCTACTTAAGGTATCCCCTTGGAAAGGAGTTATTCGTTTCGGTAGAAAGGGAAAACTAGCTCCTCGATACGTAGGCCCCTTCAAAATTCTTGACAGAGTTGGGAAAGTGGCTTACAGACTTGAACTTCCACCCGAGCTAAGCAATGTTCATCCGACCTTCCATGTTTCGAACCTCAAGAAATGCTTAGCTGATGAGAACCTTCATGTTCCTCTTGAGGATGTGCAAATCGATGAAAGCATGCACATTATCGAGAAACCCGTCGAGATTGTTGACACTGGAGTCAAGAAACTCAAGCGCAGTCGTATTCCGATCGTTAAGGTTCGTTGGGAATCTAAACGAGGCCCAGAGTTCACTTGGGAACGTAAAGACCAGATGAAGTCGAAGTATCCGCATCTTTTTCCACCAGACTCTCCAACTCCAACTTCGGGACGAAGTTCCTAAAAGTAGGGGAGACTGTAACATTACGCATTTAATACTTGTACGTTACGCATGACATTTAATAAAACGTCAAGTTTTCTTAATTATCGTCGCATTTATTATTTTTGTCGTTATTATGGAACCCTAATGCTATATATAATATTATATATATATGTGTGAGTGTATAATTAATCAAAAAAATAACCTGCCTTGGCCGGGATTCGAACCCGCGCCAAAGGCCGGGTTAAACCAACACAATGCATAAACCAACTGGGCTGGCTTTCTGTTTGGTGATAAACCCGGTTGCACCTTATACTTATACACACTTCAAATCCTCACAGTTGACAAGAAAAGTCAACTGTGGGATTCCTTGGTGTGCAATCCGGATAATTAACGCGTAATTGTTTTATTTTTGGCAAATTCGTGCTATTACCGGCCCATTATAACATAATTGCACAACAATAACACGGCAATCGTTGCCCTAATGATCAATTGGACGCGTTTACACATTATGGAAAGTCAACTATCTAATTAACCCTAACCCTAATCCCTTAGTATAAATTGAGGGTCTACGTAGCTTAACAACTCGCTCATACCACTCTCTTCACCTCCAATTCTTTCAATTATACCCTGATCGTTGCTATCAAGCTCGTAGTTTGACTTTCTCCTTGACCCGACTGTTATCATTCATATCACACTGTAAGTACGATTAAGATTGTGGGTTATGTTCATCGGCTATCAGACAACATTAGCCCTAACAATAATCGGGCTATAGTTGTCTGATTTGCTCAATTGAAAATCTAGGGTTCGTTGTTGATAATTGGGGATAAAACTGGATTTGCATATCGTATTTAATTATTTTAAATCAGGAGATAACACAACCACCGGCCTAGGCCAGGTGGTTGTGACGCTTGTCTTCCACACGGGTCACCCGGGTTCGAGTCCCGGCTCTGACCGGGTTTTTGTGCATTCTTTTCTTTTCTTTTTATTTAACAAACAAATAATTATATATATATATAAATCCTTTTAATCTTATAAATTCTTTTTTAAAATACCAAAACTCTTTTATAAATTCTAAAAAAATTATATTTGTTTAATCTGTAATAAAAGTTTTATTTGTAATTTTTATTTTTCAGAAAATCATTTATTTAATAATTATAATAATTAAATCATTTTTATACTATTTTATTTATAAAAATTCATTTATATGTCAAAACAGTATTATTAAATTTCCCAAAAATTATCCTAACTTTTTATAAAGTTAAACTTTACTGAAATAATTTTTAATTCAGTAAAATCATTTATTTAATATTTTTAATCAATTTTTGTCAGATTTAATCATATTTAATTCATAATAAATCCAATTTTCATCATTTTTACACCAAAATTTTATACAAATTATTTTTAATCATTTAGAACAGGAATATGATTTTTAAAATAAGATTTCTTTAATTTTAGTATTTTTGATTATTAAAGTTAATAATTGACTATTTACAAATAAATAGATTTAAAAATCTATTTTAAATGAAATAATTTTATAAAAATTATTTTATTGCTTCAAACACTTTATTGTGCTCACTCAAAATTCAAACTTTATAAAAAGACTATTTTTCATTTATTATCCAATTTTCTTTATTTAATTAACATTTTTAAATTAAATTTAACAATTGATTATCCCCAAATCGAAACCCTAGGATACACATATTAGTCATTAGACTTAGACTTATTATATATTACCTCATTATAGGGTAATATTTGGAATCACTTTGGGCAACACAATTATCATATCTTTTCAACGAGTTAACATTTGCTAAGGTGAGTTTACATAGCCCCTTTTATCACCACTTTTGGGGTGAAACATGTTATAACACTTTTCATTGCAATTCAATCATCAATGTGTTTATGTGTTTTCTATGTTGAATATTGTCTTGAACATGATTAGAGTAAGCACCATTCTAGCATAATCATTAACATTGATCAGCCGACGGTATACATTGATAGATCTATTGGACTGACAATCCCACCCGGATACGTGCCTCCTACCAAGGTTACGTGGGTGTTTGTTATCGCATAATATATTCATTGGGACCATAAGTGTATGGTATGTATTATTTTATAACAGTCAACAGGGTTGATTATGCACTCGATTTATTTCTAATATGTTCTCACATATGGGCTAGATTAACATGACACATGAATTGCATAACATTTTATTCATTTATCATCAAAAACCTATGTAATTCTCACCAACTTATGTTGACCCAAAATACTTTCAAAATTAACATGTTTCAGGTAACAATGAAGCTGAGGCTTGAGTTAGCATGAGGATTTATCTTGAAGTTTATTTGAAGTTTTTGAAGTTATTATTTGATGTTATGTATTTGAATTCTTAGACATTATTTCACATTTTGGATATTATGTTTGAATAAATTATTTAAAATTTATATTATACCATGTGCTACTGAAAACAATCATCAATACGTGGCACCCCGATGTTTCCGCCATCGGTTGGGGTGTTACAATACACATATTCACACTCGTTCACCAATTCCCGGGACTCGAGACTTGTATGTTCCGTATGACCTGACGATCCTACAAATCGTCACCATTTGTACACTTGGTTAAGGACTGACATCTAACGAACCTCTAGACCAACATCCAATGATTTTCTAGACTAAACCGATAGTTCCCGAACCATAACCCGACTTAACTAACCCAGTTAAGTGCAATATACGCGTGACTCGCTAAGGTAGACTTTTGATGTGCTCAAAGTGGTTTAGTAAAAACTACTAAATTAACCTAAACTAGACACTCTAAGTTTTAAATTTATATCCTAAGACTCTCTAAACCTAAACCACACAACCGGCAAGTGTACCGGTCAGTGTAGTACAGCTAAAGTAAGTCCGAGTATCGAACCCACGAGACTCTACTGGAAAACGTAAACTAGACTCGATAACTTATCTACAAACTGACTTAAATTATTTTGTTGCTTAAGGGGGGTTTTCTAACAAACTAATGCAAATAAATAAAATAAAATAAAACTAAAATAACTAAAGACAAACTGGAGACTGCAACTGAGATCAGATGGATGGAAAGGCACTACCTAGGCTAGAATCCTACACATGAATGATAAGCTTCTAACGGCTATGGAACCGGTGTGGAACCGGGATCTTAAAATACTAAACATCAAGAATAAACTAGACACCCTTGACCCTTCTCAAGGGGAAACCCTAGAATATTGTTGTGCTGTTAAACCACCGGTTGAGAGGTTACCCTCACAGGCTTACCTACTCGAATCTTAAAGTACCCGCTAGACAGTCTACCTCACAGCGCGAAAGTCACAATACACCTAAAAGTGCAAGGGGTAACTACAATATTTTTTATAAGACTTGGCCTACAATGAATGCTAGGGAAACTAGGAAGATCTTCTCACAAAGCCTCTAGAACTAGCAATTTAACACCCTAGACAGACCAACAATCTCGCACCTCACAGCTATTGAGAATTGGTAGAACACTTAGAATTACCTAACTAACAATTATAACTCCTATGGATAACCTGCAGAAATTAACCATAAACTAGTTGCTAACACCCAGTCCGCAACCTAACCCGCATTCATACATGAAAGACATTCACAAAAACGCAAGTGGAGTTTATAAAAATTAATTAAACAAAACTAAATATGCATACACATCAAACCAGAAAATAAAAAGTTCTTTACTTTAAAATTCACCCACAACCGAAAATTCCAAAACCAAAAGAAAATAAATTATTCAAATGTAATCATCATCGCCTAGGTAGCAAAAAGGCTTAGCCAATAAAAGTCATGATAATATCAAAACAATATAAACAAATAAAATTCATGGTGTTCACAACGGGTTTGAATAAATAAATAATAAATAAATAGATTAGAACCGACCCGTGCTGGCACCTAGGCTTCAACCCTTGACCTCTGCTCCTCTTTTTCAAATATGTTGGAGCTGTCCTCGTTCCTTCTTGCTCCACCTTCGAAGTCCTCCTTATAATATATATTAATATTGGCTCTTCTCAATATCGCCGCCTATTTCCTGCTCCAAATTAATAATGTTCCACCCTCCCCAAAATTTTTCCCTATTTGTTTAATATCAAGTGCTTGGTGGGCTTTTTGGGCCGTGACAAATAAGTCACGGTTTGTTTGTTTTTTAATTTATTTTTTTCTTTTTATTTTACTATTATTATTATTATTATTCGGTGCTCTAGACTCGGGTGTTCTTGACTTGACTACAGTTGCTCGTTTACACTCCAAAGTCCCTGAACACCTACAAAATATAAAATAAATAAATAAGTACTAAAAATGACACAAAGCTAATCAAAATCTATAAAAACCTATACTAAATAAAATAGATCGGTACAAGCCTAAAACTAATAAAAACACTATCTAAACGACTCGAAAACTGTACAAACTTTACACTGGAAATAGATGTATTTTACAATACATCAACTTTCATCTAGACAACGTTGTTAACCAGAATTTGCCGGGTGTCACATCATCCCCACGTTAAAAGAATTTTCGTCCCGAAAATTGCACAAGTACCAAAAGGAATAACGAAGGAAACAACAAAAGATAGAAACCAAAAATAGAAACCAAAAAGAGAGATTTACCCGAGTTGTCACATCATCCCCACGTTAAAAGGAATCTCGCCCCGAGATTCATTCAGCTGCAGAAGAGACATATCTCGACTCGAACGCTTCCTTAGGAAAGAGATGAGGATACTTAGACTTCATCTGATCCTCCCGTTCCCACGTGTACTCTGGTCCCCGGTTCGAGTTCCAGCGAACCTTTACGATGCGAATCTTGCTATGACGTAGGCTACGAATCTTGTAATCCAGAATCTCCACAGGTTCTTCCACAATCCGAAGACGATCATCAACCTTGATCTCTTCCAGTGGAACAATGAGAGACTCGTCAGCCAGACACTTCTTCAAGTTGGACACATGGAAGACGTTATGTACGTTACCGAGTTCCGTCGGTAAATCAAGACGATATGCCACCGGTCCAATCCGTTCCAGGATCGTAAATGGGCCGACATACCGCGGATTGAGTTTGCCACGCTTCCCAAAGCGTATGACGCCCTTCCACGGTGAAACTTTTAGAAGTACTTTGTCATCAACTTGGAATTCCAATGGTTTGCGACGCTGATCAGCATAACTCTTTTGCCGATCCCGTGCCGCTGCCAACCGGTTACGAATCTGTACGATCTTTTCCGAAGTTTCGTACACTAGTTCAGGCCCAGTGAGTTGACTCTCACGCACCTCAGCCCAACAAAGAGGAGAACGGCATTTCCGCCCGTACAGTGCCTCGAACGGAGCCGCCGTGATGCTCGTGTGATAACTGTTGTTGTATGAGAATTCTACTAACGGTAAATGAGCTTCCCAACCTTTGCCAAAATCGATTACACATGCCCGCAGCATGTCTTCCAAAGTTTGAATCGTGCGCTCACTCTGACCGTCAGTCTGTGGATGATAAGCTGTACTCATGTCTAGTTGGATACCCAAAGCCTTGTGCAAAGACTTCCAGAAGTGAGAAGTAAAATGGGAGTCACGATCCGAGATAATAGAAACTGGCACCCCGTGCTTAGAAACAACTTCCTTCAGATAAAGACGAGCCAAACGATCCATGGTGTCGGTCTCCTTAATAGCAAGAAAATGGGCTGATTTCGTCAACCGATCTACAATCACCCATATCTTGTTATTCTCGCTTGGTGATTTAGGAAGTTGCGTGACAAAATCCATTGTAATCCGTTCCCATTTCCATTCCGGAATTTCAGGTTGTTGCAAGAGACCCGACGGTTTCTGGTATTCCACTTTGACCTTAGCACAGGTCAAGCATTTGCTCACGTGTGAGGCTATATCCGACCTCATGTTTGGCCACCAGTAAAGCACCTTCAGATCTTGGTACATCTTATCCGAACCAGGATGAATAGAATACCGGGACTTATGAGCCTCATCAAGGACAAGTTCCCGAAGTCCCCCGAATAAAGGAACCCATATGCGTTCTGCGAAGTAGTGCAGGCCATCAGGCCTTCGCTCGAGGTGCTTGTCGGCACCGTGCATAGTTTCAGCTTTAAGGTTTTCCTCCTTCAAAGCTTCTAACTGGGCAGAACGGAGTTGGTCAGGTAGAGATGAATGAATGGTGAGTTGCAACGCCCGAACGCGACGAGGTTTAGTTGATTCCTTCCTGCTCAAGGCGTCTGCTACAACATTTGCCTTGCCAGGGTGGTACTTAATGGCACAGTCATAGTCGTTCAGGAGTTCAATCCAACGACGCTGTCGTATGTTCAAATGTTGTTGGTCGAAAATATGTTGGAGACTCTTGTGATCGGTGTAGATGGTGCATTTGGTACCGTACAAGTAATGTCTCCAAATTTTCAACGCGAATACCACGGCACCCAACTCCAAGTCATGGGTGGTGTAGTTCTTCTCGTGCACCTTGAGTTGACGAGAAGCATACGCAATCACTTTCTCGCGTTGCATCAACACGCAACCGAGACCATGAATAGAAGCATCACAGTAAACAACGAAATCATCAGGGCCTTCAGGTAAGGACAAAATAGGAGCAGAACACAGTTTAGACTTCAGTTCTTCAAACGCTGACTCTTGTGGTTCACCCCAGTCGAATTTTCTATCCTTCTGAGTAAGAGTGGTGAGGGGTTGAGCGATCTTCGAGAACCCTTGAATGAAACGACGATAGTAGCCCGCAAGGCCTAGGAATTGCCGCACCTCAGTTGGCGTCTTTGGTGCTCCCCAGTCCTTGATCGCTTCGATCTTAGCTGGATCGACATGAATTCCTAGTTCATTAACCACATGTCCTAGGAACTGAACTTCGCGTAGCCAGAAGTCACACTTTGAGAATTTGGCGTAAAGTTGTTCCCGTCGCAAGAGTTCCAAAACCAAACGCAGGTGTTCCTCGTGTTCAGTCTTGTTCTTGGAGTAAATCAGGATGTCGTCAATAAACACAATGACGAACTTGTCCAGATATGGCTTGCAAACGCGGTTCATCAAATCCATGAAAACCGCCGGTGCGTTTGTAAGACCGAAAGGCATGACCAAGAACTCATAATGGCCATAACGTGTACGAAAGGTAGTCTTTGCAACGTCAGCTTCCCTTACGCGCAACTGGTGATAACCGGACCTCAAATCAATCTTGGAGTAGTAACTAGAACCCTGGAGTTGGTCGAATAGATCATCAATACGTGGAAGAGGATAACGGTTCTTGACGGTCAATTTGTTTAGTTCTCTGTAGTCCACACACAATCGGAAACTTCCATCCTTCTTCTTGACGAATAGAATCGGGGCTCCCCAAGGGGAAGAACTTGGTCTGGTGAAACCCTTGTCCAAGAGTTCCTGTAACTGACTAGACAATTCCTGCATCTCGGGAGGTGCAAGACGGTAGGGGGCCCGAGCAATAGGAGCAGCCCCTGGTACAAGATCAATACTGAACTCAACCTGACGATGAGGAGGAAGACCAGATAAATCATCGGGAAAAACATCAGGAAACTCGCGTACAACTGGAATATCGTCGATCTTCTTCTCATCGCTAGAGGAGACAGATAAAAGTGCCAAAACGGCCGAGTAACCCTTTCGAAGACACTTAAGGGCTTTCATGCTAGAGATGATATTTAGCGGAACACCACCCTTGATACCGTACACAGAAAGGAATTCTCCATCAGGAAGAGGAATCCGAATAATCTTGTCGTAACAAACAATCTCCGCGCGATACAGGGACAACCAATCCATGCCTACAACAACGTCAAAACTACCCAAAGGTACCGGCATAAGGTCGATGGGGAACGATAAACCCGACAACTCTAATTGACACTCCCGAAGGATACTAGTAGCTTCAATCTTCTTACCGTCAGCCAACTCAATAATATACTTAGTCTCTAATGGTATGGGTACTACATCTAGCAGTCGACTAACTTCCATGGATACAAAACTCTTGTCGGCACCAGAATCAAATAACACACTAACAGAACGATTATTGAGAAGGAACGTACCGGTAACTGTGTCAGGATCCTGTCTAGCCTCAGCGGCTCCAATGACGAAGGCACGTGCATTCCTGCCGCCGCCCCCGTTGTTCCCGCCCTGCTTCAGTTTCGGGCAGTCCTTCTTGTAATGTCCAGTCTCACCACAGTTGTAACATCCTTGTCTTCCCGTAGTTCCTTGAGTAGCAGGAGCCGGGGTATTACTTGGGGCCTGGGTCGATGGAAATGTAGCCCGACAATCTTTAGCAAAATGCCCAATTCGCTGGCAGCGATGACAACGGTTACTGTCGCAGTTCCCTTGATGATGACGCCCACACTTGTTGCATTTAGGCAGTTTCCCCGCATAACCACCCTGTTTGTTACCCGAAGAAGAAGAACCCCCATTATCGAACCTCTTACCCTGCTGTGCTGGCCCAGATCCTTTCCCTTCATTATCCCACTTGCGCTTGTTGTTCTCTGGGGCCTTGACAGTCGAACCCTTAGCAGGCAAAATACCCTCATTCACCTTTAAGTTGGTCATCCTATGAGCCGATCGGACCACCTCTGAGTATGTAGGATGATTTCCCGCAGCCACCAACCCTGCGATTTCTGGTACTAACCCTGAGATATAATGCTCAATCCTCCTGTATTCTGGCACATGCAGATCGGGACACAACACTGCCAACTCATTACGCCTCACAGTATACTTCTCAATTTCAGACCCAGACATCTTGAGGTTCCACACTTCGTGCTCTAACTTCTGCACCTCTTCCCTCGGACAGTACTCTCGCTTCAACAGTTGAACAAAGTTTTCCCAAGGCATAGCATACGCCTCCCCAATACCCATATTCTGGGTGATGTTATTCCACCAGGTCAAAGCAACATCCTGGAATAACGCAGCAACATACTTAACTCGATCCTCTGGGAGACAGTTGCACATCAGAAACACTGACTCCACCTTCTCCAGCCACCTAAGCAAGCTCACCGCACCCTCAGTGCCAGAGAATTCCTGAGGCTTACAATCCCGAAACATCTTGTAGGTACACATAGGTGGGGATGGGTTAACAGGACCACCTGAAATGAAACGCGTGAGGAAACACGACGAATGTAAACAAGGTTCACTAATGAGGCAAAGAAAATGGATAAATCAACTTACCACCACCATTGTGCCCTAACTGGAAGGCAGCTTGCAGCAAGTTGTTCAGGTCCTCCTGTGATAGGTTAACACCTCCACGACCACCAGCACCACCGCGACCACCACCACGTCCACCATTGCGACCACCTCCACGTCCTCCTCGTACTCCAGACATGATTCTGGCAGAAAGAACGAGAAAATTTAGTTTCGCAGATAAAGATAACCACTAATGTTTACAAGATCAAAGCTAGATCCAATCCAGGACTATCCCTTCAAACCCAGAGCTCACTAGGGCTTCCATGCATTTCGGTTTATGATTTTGTGTGCACCCAAAATGATAAACCGCTCTACATGGTCCTCCAAGTGTTCTCCTAGTTCAAAGTTCAAATCACCGAACATGGACTCTTAGCTATACACCGTAATACTACGGTAGTTTATGGCAAGTGTTTCTATTGGAGTACGAAAGGGAGAAGTCCGAGCCTTGGACAAATCTCAAGAGTACACGATTCACTCCAATATACTACACTGCCTAGAAAGTAAATAACCCGACCTAAGATAGAACGGATGATGTAACATAGGAAGGTCAGATGATTTAGGAACACCCCGACAAGCCCATACGTAAACTACCATAATGTTTTTAGTACCATGTGATCGTCTAGTGTGTGCGACTCGGCTATAGACTAGACTCTACATGCAGTCCTAGTTCACTATAACCATTGGCTCTGATACCAATCTATCACACCCTCAAAATCCACTTGCGGAGTTTTACCGCGAGGCGCATGACAAACCAGGATCCAAACCAACGATCATAATAAACAAATCTAAAATGAACATAATGCAATTTCAAAACAATGTTTAAAATTCCCGTTTACAGCGGAAGCTTATTCAGAACAATATTCAATAGTAAACCAATGTTCAACGTTTGTAAAACCATGCAACCCTAACTAGACGCCGTGCAGACGCGTGCGCCCTAGTCCAGTCGTGCTACCTTAGCGACCTGAGAAAACATGTAAAAGTTTACGTCAGCACAAAAATGCTGGTGAGTTTACAGGTTTTGTAATCCAAGTACCAAGTCAACCTGTCCATACTATAACAAATCGAAAACCAGTGTACGCTAGCTAGGCGTATGTTTTGTTACTACCACGATTGGAAAACCATTACTAACTCGTAAACCAAATGTGTGCCCGATGTAGTAAACCTGTTGTTCCTGTATGAGACAATATGCACCCGCCGACCCTCCAAGTCGACGAGCGGGGTTGGTCACTCCCAATAGCGCTATTCACATTTCCCCGTTGTGCAAACCCGCACATTCATGGTTCCCCCCGGGACTTCCAAAGATCGTGTAGTACACAATAGAAACCCATAGTATGACAGTAGTTACCAAATAATCGTTTTAACACATGTTTTCTCCCCCGAAAATGTGAAACCAGTTTAAAAGAGGGGCCGTAAACTCACCTTAAGTTGCGTTACTTCGTAATACGAATAACTCAGCAGCTATGCTAGTCCTGTAAAGCGGCGACCTAACATATGACAGTTACAAACACTTAGACTAATAACCCGCAGGTTAGTTAGTCCCTAGATGTCCAGACCATAACCAAGTTCGTTTGAAAACACCGTGACTGTTTAACTGACCCAAAGTACAAGACTCGACATTCCATTGGTGACCCGAGACTCCCCGTGTTATGTTTACGCTCTCAAACATACAATCATGCAATCACACTTAACATACGTTAACGCACAACAAGTTATAGCACATAGCTCACGTATCACATAATTACATCCAAACATATGTTACCAAGTTATTAGATATGTTACGGGGTTCCTAGCATGTTCCTAGATGTCAAATCGGGTCTCGGGATGCTAATCTACACTTACAGCAGCAGTACACGCGATTAGGAAAAGTCAACTAGCATTTAGGTTGGTCAACTGGCATTTAGGAAGGCTAATTGCATGTAATATAGGCATTTAGGGTCATAAGACATGTAAACCTTGACTTTATAGGCGATTAGGGCTATACCACATGTAATTACTAGCAATTAGGGCTATACCACATGTAATTACTAGCAATTAGGTCATAAGACATGTATCTACTAGCAATTAGCTCATAAGACATGTATCTACTAGCAATTAGCTCATAAGACATGTATCTACTAGCAATTAGCCCCTACTCGCATGAAACATAGGCGATTAGCCTCCTAATCGCCCCTAACATAGGCGATTAGGGTTGCTAATCGCCAGTAACCCAGCTGTTCCGGTTTTTCGCGCGTTTAACGCTCCAAATCAGATCTAGAACGTGTGTAACCATCCAATATCATCCCAACAACTATTCTAAACATGTTTAAACTAAAATCCTTCGTTTTGCCTCGTATTATCAGCCCTGCATGCACCCATGTAGTCCAAACACCATACACATAGCACGAATCATCACCTTAACATGCACAACTATAACCCTAATGAACAATTACTCAGATTTTATTATCATGACATCAATATTATTCTGAAACTAACTTAATAACATGTTAATCACACATCTTGAATCATAAAAACCCTAGATATTAATCATAAACACACATAACACATGTATGATTGTTAGAATCTGATTAACAACACTTATTAACGATTTTCAGAAAGCTTTTTCGTTTTAGAACAGGTCTGGACCATTAGGGATTGAATAAAAACGTTTATAAAGATTGCATGGATGGAAACCAAACCTTAGATTTGTGAAAGAATGATGAATTAAGCTTGAAACCTTGTGTTTTGATCAAAAATCGCGTTCCAGAGGTTGTGTGTGTGTTGGGGCGGGTTATGGGACGACTAGGTTTGTATTATAAAGTTTAGGAGGTTAAACATTGTATTTATAGTCGTTTTTAGTCGTCCAGCACGTAACACGCGATTGTGCAGCAGTTACATGCGATTAGGAATGCTAATCGCATGACATTACATGCAATTGGGCCTAATCGCATGACATTACATGCGATTAGCCCCCCAATCGCATGTAATGTTCCCCTAAATGCATGCCCTATAGGCGATTAGCCTCCCTAATCGCCTATAGGGGTTGGTTCGATGTATTTTGCGCGTTAAACCCCGTTTTAACATATGTTAACACATATTCACATACCGACAAGTCACATAATGATTGTAAACACATAACACTTGCAAATACACATATTCACACTCGTTCACCAATTCCCGGGACTCGAGACTTGTATGTTCCGTATGACCTGACGATCCTACAAATCGTCACCATTTGTACACTTGGTTAAGGACTGACATCTAACGAACCTCTAGACCAACATCCAATGATTTTCTAGACTAAACCGATAGTTCCCGAACCATAACCCGACTTAACTAACCCAGTTAAGTGCAATATACGCGTGACTCGCTAAGGTAGACTTTCATCTAGACAACGTTGTTAACCAGAATTTGCCGGGTGTCACAAACACAAACACTTCTAAGGGTGTGCATGGTTCTGTTAAGTTCGATTATTAGCCTAAACCGAAACTAAAATCAAAAGTCATCAATTAATAAATCTTATTAAACAATTGGTTCCTTGGTTCGATTAGTATTGTTAGATTATCGGTTTTAGTTCGGTTTAGTTAATTTTGGTGGATAACAAAAACAAACATTGGCTATTTTTTTTTGCCTATAAGTATATAAAATGGAGTAATAAATACATGAAATAGAGATTAAAAAAATAGCCATGTAAATGAACCGAGCGTTCATGAGCCGTTCGTGAACTTGTTCGGCGGAAAGTTCGTTTATGCCGTTTATTTAATAAACGAACAATCATGAACAAATTTTTTTTTGTTTAGTTAAATGAGTGAACATGAACAAATGTTGAGTTCGTACATTTATGTTCGTGAACGTCCGTTTATGTTCATTTATTTATGCATGTTTAAGTTTATTAATTACATACGTAGTTATATTTACATAAATACAAACATAAATTGGGCTTTAGCTACCTGTATAAATATATTACCAATTATTAATTGGGTTTTTCAGTAATACGAAATCGTTCACATTTATTATGTTCGTGAACGTCTGTTTATATTCGTTGGTGAACTGTTCTTTTAGGTTTAAATGAAGGGGTATTGGATTTTAATAATCCTAAGTTTTCCTTGTTGGCCGATAATAATCCCTACTTCAAAAATTCCCAATAATAATCCCAACTTTCAAACTTTTGGCCCCTGGTGAACCTTTTTTAACAGTGGACTAACTGGGTTAGTTCCTGCTAACGTGGATGCTGACTGGACTTGCTGACGTGTACAACTTAGGTGACGTGGCATTTTATATTAATAGTATTATATCTAATGATAATATCTAAATAATAATAATAATCCTAATAATAATATCTAAATAATAATAATCCTCCTTTGACTGCCCCGGTTCACCCAACAACCACCGTCGCCATCAACTTCTTTCAGTCCGCCATCGGAACCCACGTCACCATCGTCGTCTTCTTCTTCAGTCCACCACCTGCAACAAATCGAATCCAAACTCCCAAACTTCAATCGAAACCCACGTCACCGTCGTCGTCTTTTTTTTAGTTTGAAGTATAATTAAATTTCAAGGTTTAATTTTGGTTTTCCCCCAAATTAGTGATAATGTTCTTAAAGGTTTTGAAGGGTTTTGAGACGAAGGGTTTTGAGACGCTGTGGCGGTGGTGTTGCAGGTGGTGGTGGTGGAGATGGTTGTGGCGATGGTGTTGCAGGTGGAGGCGGAGGGATCTCCGGCTGCTTCTTCGTCTCCGTCGTGTCCTTAACAGAACCGTCATCTAGTTTGGTTTTGTTATTAGAATTATGATTATTATCCATGGTTATGTTGAGATTTGAACTAGATCTGAGATCGAGATAACTTGTGAGAGAATATTGGATTGGAATAAGATGAGATTGGTTAAGAGAGGTGGTGAATCGGTGGAGAGTTGGTGGTTTCATAGACAGTCGACGGCTGACGTCACCATGGTGACGGAGGTTTATAGGTGGTGGAGCGGCGACGATGATGTGGACAACCGTTGGATTGGTGGGTGGTGTTTTTAAGTCTTGGCCAATGGAATGCAAGAATAATCTGCTGAATTTACAACTTTACTCTCTACTTGTATTTGTTGAAAGTTGGCATTATTGAGTTTGACTATTAATATGCCACGTCAGAGTAAATAACCATGTCATCGTGTCTAGTCAGCAGCCACGTCAGCACAAACTAACCCAGTTAGTGCTCAGTTAAAAAAGGTTTACCAAAGGCCAAAAGTTTAAAAGTTGGGATTATTATTAGGAATTTTTGAAGTAGGGATTATTATCGGCCAACAAGGAAAACTTGGGATTATTAAAATCCAATACCCCTTAAATGAATGAACATAAACGAACAAGAACATGACAAATTTCTTAATGAACGAACATGAACACAAAAATGTGTTTGATTATGTTTTTCGTGTTCAGTTAAAATTAAATGAACATTCGGTTCATTTACAGGCCTAGATATAAAAGCTAAAAATTTCAAAACCCCCTCTATTTATACCGCTACTACAATTTATAAACCTATCTACTCAGCTTCAAACCATATTATAGTATAATTTGCTATATACTTTTAATTAAAAAATTGTTTTTTTACGTGATTAACAATATCTAGAGGTGAACAATAATTGAAACTCAACCGAAATCGAACAAAAACATACAAAACCGAACATAAAATTAACCAAAACCGAGTTAACCTAATATCGATTTTTTCGTACCCTAAGTTAACCAAAATTAACAAACCAAAACTGAACCATTCATACATGTATATCCTTTATACATCCATTATATGTATTTATTATACCTTCATTTCATGTGCTTGTAAGCAAAATTTTAACCAAAGTTTGGTTTTGGTTATTAACCAAAATTAACTAAACCGAACTAAAAACAACAATCTAACCAAATAGACCGAACTAATTAACCAGTTAGTTAACAAGATTGATAAGCCGATAATGCCGATTTTTGTTTCGGTTGAGGCATATAACCGAACTCAACCTAACCCAACCATAAACCATTAGAAGTGTCTGTGTTTCCTACCACATCGTGCAGACATACTGTTATGAATATATTAATGAGTCTGTTCCAGTTTAACTAATTTGGGTTAACTAAGGGTACAAAAAGAAAACGATAGCCAATTTTAAGTTAAACCGAATGTTTTCAATTTTCAATAGATTTTGGTTTAATTTTGTCAGATTTTTGGTTTGGCTTCGGTGAACGGTTTAGTTATTGCTCACTCCTATATATCATTAATCACGTAGCACATAAAGATTTTTTTAAATAAAAAATAGCAATACTATACTCAAATTAAAAATAATAAAATGCTCATTATTATGATGTAATTTTTTTTTTATAAAAGTATAAACGTATTAATAAATATGACTATTTAAAATAATGAGGGGTGGTTTGCTTAAAATATGGAAAAGAAGTTTAATTATAATTTAAATAAACAAAAGTTAACTAAAGTTTAAGGGATTAAATTGTAACTAAGATAGGGTATTAAAATGTAACTAATGTATGAAATACTATTTTATCCTCATTTTAAGGTTATTAATGAAAAATAAGTTCTTAACTTTTGGGTATCTTAAACTACCCCTCACTCATGCATTATAATATAGTATATATATGAATTGCCCATGTTCATGTGCTATAACGATATGCTTAGCATTAAAAGAGGTTGAGATTTTTTTTAATCTGCTGGGAACGCAGCATGAGAGCCCATTTTCGTAGTATAAACATTAGAACAACTTTCTTTAGCATTAAAAGTGGTTGAGACTGTTTACTTCTTTTATCCTTTTTTATTAATTCATATTAGATTTTTCAACCCCGGGACACTCCCGGGGTAATCAGCTAGTTATTATATATGCAGTTGATCTTTTGTTTATATGTTGTTTGTTTTGATTGTTTATAATGCTTGTTTCGAATGTGTATAACCCGTTTGAATGTTTAATTGTCTAATAAATATTAAATCCATAAATAATAAATGAACTAACACAAAATTATAAATGACAAGCCAGTAAAACTAATGAGATCCAAGCAGTAAATATCCAATTATAAACATTAAAAAATCACTCAACCCTATTCCAAACCAAATAAAACTTGCATGTTCTGAACCAAAACGACGTCACCTTGACCATCAACCACCATATTCGTATCAAGTTTTGCGACTTCGTTCAAACTTTCTTCGACAAGGCCTTCTCCGTTAATAATTTATCCACTCACAGTGACAATCGAACACTTTATTAATAGGTTAAACTTGGGATTACTTGATTAATTATAGTTTGATTAGGGTTATTACGTTGTTTTTTAAATTAAAAAAATTACAATAACTAAATAAAAAAGTAAAAAAAAAACACTTTAAAACAAACACAAAAAAACCCAAACCCTCCCAACACCCCCCACCCAGATGTCCAGGTTCATCCCCCTATCCCAAAGCACCTCACTATGGCCATAGCGAGACGCTTCACATCTCTTTCAAACTTCCATGCAACCTCGTACTGACATTCTCCATGATGTGACTAAAGCGTCTCACTATGGCCATACCGAGGCGCTTTAGTGAGAGTTGAAATAGAAGCTAAGGGGGTGTCAATAGACGGACCCTTTGCTAAATGGTACATATTAACAATGTTTTTTTAGTCGGTTGGATATTAAATGTTTGTTTTTGTTCGTTTGTGTTCAAAACCCGTATTCACGAACTATTAATAAATAACTGAATTTCTTCACAAAGAAAAGGTAAACATAGGATTATGTCATGAACGGTTTGTTTTTTCAAAAAACTTTAACAAACAAACACGAATAAAGTCCAGGTAACAATTCAAACAATTTACTTCTTTTAAGTTTTTTTTTTTAAACTAAAAAAATAAGATTGAAAACCCAATTAGGATTCCTTGTTGTGTAGTACAAGTACAATGGAGACACAGGGTTTTGCTTTACCCTGACAAAAGGTTACATCTCTATACATCATGCCATTCATACATTATATCACATCACATGAACCCTAAATTCACACACACACACACACACCATCTTCAATCCATATTCAACTCACTAAATTCCGGTAAGAAACCCTAATTTCCTCATCTTAATTCCAATATCCCCTGCATAGATCTATAAATTCTGTCTCAATTGATGCTCTTTATCAATACAATTTAGGGTTTCTTATTATATATTTATAGAATGAAAGATATTGGGAGATCTGTTGACGTGGTGAAGAAGAAAAGTTCATCTGGCTGCTTGATTATCAAAAGAAAGGTATCAGATACTGATTCCTCATCTAGAAACTTGTTTAAATCTGTTAAAGATGTTAAAAGACCTAAGCTTTATGGTTCCGAGTCTAGTAATGAGTATAGTCGAAAAGTCGATAGATCTTGTGATCGGTTAGCGGTTAATAATATTAATAATGTGTCGAGTAGAGGATTAGAGGCCCGGGAAAGGGTGAGTAATGGGGTAGAGTTTGATGAGTATGATGGGTTTGATGAGAGGAGGGGTAAGAAGGATGTGTATGGTTATGATCATAGGTTGGATTTGAATTTGAATTTGGATTGGCGAGAGGGCGATCGGATGGTTTCGGGAAGTGGGAGTGGGGGTGGGGGTGGGAGTAGTAGGCGGGTTTATGATAAGCAAAGGGAGGTTGGTTATGATGGTAGAAATGAAGTGCGTTTGCCACATTCGGGTTTGAGTGGTAGGTACGACTATGGACAAGTTTCTGATGCGCCGATTAGGTTGCAAGGGAAAAATGGTGTTTTGAAGGTGATGGTGAAGAAACATAAGCCGATAACTGTTCCGTTTCAGGATTATGATCCGGTGCAACCGGAAGAGCGGAAAGAATCTAGGCCGGTTTTGTATAAAAAGAAACATAAGCCGATAAGTGTTCCGTTTCAAGGTTATGATCAAGCACCGCCTGATGAGCGGAAAGAATCTAGGACGGTTTTGTATAAAAAGAAAGAGTTGAATATGTCGCGTAAAAGCCATGATTATTGGGAAAGTTCTAATAAAAATAAAGCGGTTATGGGGTCTTCGATGTACCCTGGTTCGATAAAACCGGTTTTATCTAAAAGTCAAGAGAAAAGTGACAGTTTTTTAAATGCTAGCAATGAAAAATTGGTTAAAAGTGAAAAGAAAATAAGCCCACAAACCAATGTTGTTGCTCCGGTTAAAGGTAAGGAAACCAAGGTTAAACGTGGCAGTGGAACTGAAAAGCAATTATTAAGAGAGAAAATTAGGAGTATGCTTCTTAGTGCCGGATGGACTATTGATTATAGACCGAGAAGGAACAGAGACTATCTTGATGCTGTTTATATTAATCCTTCTGGAACTGCTTATTGGTCTATAATTAAAGCTTATGAGGCACTTCAAAAAGAAGGAAAGGAGCTGTCACAAGTTGGTGGGGAATTTACTCCTTTACCTGTTGAAACGCTTAGTAAATTAACGAGACAAACCCGCAAGAAAATGGAAAGAGAAATGAAAAATAAGAGAAAAGATGAAGGCGGGGTTTCAGAAACGAGTAAACGGAGATTAACTGAAGCAAGTCAGGATAGCGGTGATGATTCGAACGATAATGATTACATGGAAACATCAAAAAGTAGGAATTCTGGGACTGTTTCACATATGGTGCAGGGACGCAGAACTAATAAACTCGGTAGATGTATTTTGTTAATTCGACGGGAAGGGAAAAAATCTGAAAATGATCTGTTTGTTCCGTACTCAGGAAAACGTACACTGCTTTCTTGGTTAATCGATTCTGGAACTGTCCAAATGAACGAAAAGGTTCAATATATGAACCGTAAAAAGACACGAGTCATGCAAGAAGGGCGGATCACAACAGAAGGAATCCATTGTGGTTGTTGTAGCAAGATTTTAACGGTTTTAAAGTTTGAGCTTCATGCAGGAAGCAAACTTAGGCAGCCGTACCTAAACATTTTCATACAGTCAGGAAAATCTTTGATACAGTGTTTGATTGATGCATGGAATAAACAAGGGGAGTTAGAAAGGAAGGGGTTTCATGCTGTTGATATGGTTGGTGATGATCCTAATGATGACACTTGTGGCTTATGTGGCGATGGTGGTGATTTGATTTGTTGTGATGGTTGTCCATCCACTTTTCATCAGAGCTGTTTAGGCATACAGGTACCCAAATGTTTTCCTGCCAGTTTATTGTTTCTTTTGTGCAAAATAAGTTGATATATGCGTGTGTTTGGTACTTCATTGTTACTAGTATGTAGAGGTGGCAAAATGGGTGGGTTGGGCATGTTGGACGGGTTATCTATGGTATAGGTCAATACAGGTTAGGTTGACCAGAAACACTTTTTGCCTTTCAGATTTATTTTAAATAAATAGTGTCGTGATTACCAAAGTTATTTTTTAAATAAAATGTAATGAATTAAGAGGTTTTATGCAATAAAAGTACACTTTGGGCGATTTCCAATTCTTTTGTCGGTTTTTTATTTGTTTACCTTTTTTATGTGAATGAAAAGTTCATGAGTAAACAGGTTGAGTTGCCACCTCCTAATTGATGTGAATGAAACGTTTAAAGATTCTATTTTTTTATTGGCTGATTAGCTTCTTATCTTTCCTCTCATTTCAGATGCTTCCCCAAGGTGATTGGCACTGTCCAAAATGTTCGTGTAAATATTGTGAAATGGCCATGGAGGCTGGTGTTAAAGCTGAAAGTACACTTCTTGTGTGCCGCCTTTGTGAGAAAAAATGTAATACTGCTAATTTGTAATTGTCTTTTTAATATTTGTTTGTGTTTTCTTAAGTGTAAATTTCATTACCCTATATGTATAAATGGGTTAATTTAGGACATGCTTTGCCTCAAACGGGTCAATAATAGTTTTTGGTTGGTTGCAGATCATGAATCATGCAACCCGGAGATGGATGACAATCCTGTTAATCCAGCTGATCCAAATCTGTCCTTTTGTGGCCAAAAGTGCCTGCAGGTACTACACTTCTTTCTAGTGTTCTGAGTTAAATCGTTAATTGATTTTAATCTCGTACGCATAAGGAAAATCATACAACTGATATTGAAACTTCAAAATGTATCAATCATAAGTTTTTTTAATAATTTTTGTATCAACTTTGAAGAAAAAAGATGGTAATATAAGAATTGTGTCATAGAGTATAGAAGTGGTTTTCATTACAATCATATGTAGTTTGGTGAAAAGTTCATATTCAAAATTTAGATACTAGACATGGCTTTTCAGTCTTTTAAATTCAGGTATCCCTTTTTGAGAAGAAACTTGACTTTCTGTTCTTTGATTTGGTGGACAAGGGGGATGCAGTAGAATTTCATTTTTTGCATAAATATTTTTATCTACATATATTTTTATTTATACATGCACTCGTGTAGAGTTGCATCTCTATGAGGACATGGTTCAGGATAAGAGTTTGTGGAGACGTAGGACTAAGGTTAAGGACATTTAAGAGAAGGGTACAGTTGTGTTGTTAGGTTCTTTTAGGGGCTTAGATTTCCTGTACTTTAGGTTTCCGTGCATGTTATTCCCTAAGGGCATAGTTGTTAATAGCGACGGTAGCGCCCGCGATCGCGAATAGCGTCGCGTATCGGCTAACCGTCGCTATGTGGCGCTTAACGGGTCAATAGCGTTAATATAGCGACTTACCGGCGAGATTCCGGCGATGTGGCCACTTCCGGCGACGATTCCGGCTGCCAGAAACAAGGAGGAAGGAGAACAGGGCTTGTGGAGACAAGGAGGAAGAAACTGACGGCTGAGTGTTATGTTATTAGTCTTTTTAGGTTAAAAACTTTTAAATATTCACATTTAACCCCTCTAACTTTTATTTGTTTACATATAGTGCCTAAAACTTCTAAATATTACATAGAAAGTATAAAATTAGTTTGTCTATATAAACATTGGTCCTTAGACTTTTAAATTTGTACATAAAAATATATTTAAATATTTTAATACATTATCGCTATTTACCAAATAGCGGGCGCTACGAGCGTCGCTATCGCTACATAGCATATCGGTGGGTTGTCGCTATTGACCGCTATTCGCTATCGATAACTATGATTCTCTATATGTATTTATGTACACATGCCGTACACACACACACACTTTACTCTCACCCTTTTTCTGGAAGTAGCCGCCCTATCCCTCTCTATCTCTAGGGATAGAGGTAAGGTTTAATTCGTGGTTATAGCCTAGCGATAGAGAGGAAATCCTCTCTTTGGTGAGGTGGGAGTTCAACTCCAAGGATGTGCAAAAAATGTGTAAAAGGGTGTAAAGAAAGGGGTGTAAGAAATTAGCCGTTCAAAAAAAAGGTTTAATACGTGGACTCTTTCGTAGGCATGTTAGTGATATGAGATGCATAATATTTGTTGAGAGGGTGATTAGTGATTACAACTATCATGCTTAAAAGGTTACTGTATGAGTTGCACCCTAAACTTTTTGAGTGGAAAACATAATATACAGCTGGCAATTACTTTGCAACGTAGTCACAGAGCCATGGTGCTCAAAATCAAATTGTTGATGAGTTTCGTAAGGGAAGGAAATGTTTATTTATTGTTAATATCCTGGTTAGTGTTACTTGTTTTGAAATATTGGACTAGCTGCACGGAATAGAAACTGACTTCGCATGTTAACAACCAACTTCGAATTAGTTGTTACAAGGGAAGTTTGTTTTTTATTTGTGCAAGTTGCCTAACATTTGAATACAAGTAACTCTACTATGATATTAAAAATAAATAAACATACAGTCCCTCTACGAAACTCATCAACAATTTGATTTTGAGCATTGCGGCTCTGTGACTGCGTTGCAGAGTAATTGCTAGCTGTATATTATGTTTTCCACCCAAAAAGTTTAGGGTGCAACTCGCACAGTAACCTTTAAAGCACAATAGTTGTAATCACCCTCTCAACAAATATTATCCATCTCATATCACTAACAAGCCTATGAAAGAGTCTACACTCCACATTAAACCTCACCTCTATCACTAACTAAAGAATATCCCCATTAGTTTAAAGGAGTAATGTTCTCATTAGTATATGCCAGGAACAAAGGACACGTTTAAGCAAAACCTTGAGCAGAATGAGTTCTGCTCATATTTACTTAAGCTCTTGTTTGCTAAATTTTCTGCACATTATTATTTATACACGTTATTTCTTATGAAATAAAGACAAAAGTTGAAAATCAAAGAATTATCTATGAGTTTTTGTTTGTTAAGCTTTTTTTCAAATTCACGTTTTGTTGCATTTCTCTTCTAGTTAGGTGTTGTAGTTACATAGGTGCCTAAATGGGTGGGTCAGATAACAGAACAAACTGGGTTCAGGTTGAAATGGGTCACTCACTCACTCACTATAAGCACAGTCCAAACAGGCCTGGTTGGTTTGGTTGACTCACAAATTTTTTTTTGTCCATCTATAATGATAAGGTGTTTAAATTATGATTACAAGAACACTCTATTACAATGATAATATAAATGTTTGAGATAAAATATAACAACCCAAATGGGTTGAAGTTGTAATTATTTTGAATAAAAAGGTTGGGATGGTTGCCTTTTGGTTTGCAGCTATACAGCAACTTGCAGAAGCTTGTTGGGGTGAAGCATGAGCTAGATTCTGGATTCTCATGGAGTATTATTCATCGATCAGATGTATCACTACCCCCAGAAACTTATCCATCCACAGAAATATCTCAGAAGGTGGAATGCAATTCTAAGCTAGCTGTTGCTCTTTCAGTCATAGATGAGTGCTTTTTGCCTATTATTGACAGGAGAAGTCGGATCAACTTAATACATAGCGTTGTCTATAATTGTGGGTAAGTTATATTTGCTGATTAGAGGTGGAAAATGGGCGGGTTGGACGGGTTGGGTAAGGGGTCAAGTTGGGTAGAGGTCAAAACAATAACTTTTTATATCGATGAGACGATGACTAGTGTCAAATATGATAACAAAAATTGTATCATTTTAATAGGTTATCATATATTATGAATAAAATGATTTAGGTGGCTTGTACATGTAGATGTGCTGTTTTGCATATGCTTTATTTGATAACCTATAAATTTTTAATTTTCCAAATGGGTTTTATGGTCATATATATTGGTATGAGTGACGTATGATTGGACTTTTTAAATGCCATGATAGAAGTTGGAAAATATTTATCCATGTGTTCTTTGTGACGCCTGAACCATTAATTTTTTCATTTCTTGCAGATCAAACTTCAACCGATTAAACTACAGTGGCTTCTTTACAGCTATATTGGAGAGGGATGAAGAAATAGTTTGTGCTGCATCCATCAGGTAGGGTGCTGTACAATCCTTGATCTATATAATTGGGTAATGATTCAACACAGTATTATGTCGAATCTGTAGTGTGGGTCGACCCGAACCCTTTTTTGTCTGCTTTTTTGAAAAAAGTACAAATAACTAATGCATTAAATATGATTATAAAAACCATCTTATTAATAATCTTACTTTATTGTTAATAATGTGATCAGGATTCATGGGACCCAACTAGCAGAGATGCCATTGATTGGGACTCGCCATATATATAGACGCCAAGGAATGTGCCGACGGTTGTTAACGGCTATTGAATCGGTAAGGAGAATCATTTGTATTAATTCCCCTAACTTACTTTGTGTAGCTTTTTTATAATGTTTGACAAATTACAACACCTTTTATCAAATAGTGATTACTTAACATCAAGGGGTGGCGCAATGCTAAGCGACTCAGGTTCGAATCCAGTTTTTGCTGGTTTCCTACCTTAACCTCTTGAAGGCCACCTGCTAGGATAAATTGTGCTTTACCTGACCCCACTAGTTAGCAGGGGTATTGGTGGGGTCCGTGAGTTTTACCTAATGGGTTCTCATGGTTACCAAAAAAGGCTACTTATGTCAATATTTTTCTTTCAGGCGCTATCTTCCCTTCATGTTGAGAAATTGATTATTCCTGCAATTGCTGAACACATGCATACATGGACTGATGTTTTTGGTTTCAAACCGCTTGAAGAATCCCACAAACAAGAAATGAGATCCATGAGCATGTTGGTGTTTCCTGGAACCGACATGCTGCAAAAATCAATAGATAAGACAAATTTTGAAATAAAAAAATCAGAACCAATTTCTCCTGATGCTAAACACTCGAGTGAAAAAATGGCTCCCACGGATTCAGATTCCCAAGATCCTCCTAGTGCTTCTTTCGACGATTCCATCAGTTCTGTTAAAAATGATGCCCACTTGTCGGTTTTGGCAGAAAATGCACATACCGATTCCTTTGAAGCAAAAGACGTTGTGCAGGATGTCGAAGTGATAATCGACAATACTGCTGGTGCTGATTCTGAGTCTAAAGTAGAAGGGTTTGCTGTGCAGAATTGCAACTCCGTTCCACCCGAGGACCCAGATTTTGTTTTGCAAGATAATGCACTCGTGTCGAAAGAATCAGATTCTGTAGATGTAAAATCTGATTCCCATGTGGAAGAATGTGTTTCCAAGAACCCTGGTTTACTTGCAGGAATGGAATCAGTTTCTGCATCCACAGACTCTGACAACACTATTAAACTCACTGGTGTGCAGAAAGGCGATAAATCTGATTCGAGCACTATTAAACTTATTGGTGTGCAGGAAGGCAAGGTCGTTGATGACATTCCATCATAAAAGCCGCTCATGTTATTTACTCGTATATGTTTTTTTAACCACAACGACGATTGTCTGGAATGAACTTGTAATCCAATGCTGACGGACTGTGCAGAAGTTGAAATATTAAGATGGATGGTGCTGGTATGATGGGTTTGAACACACTCTACAATTGTTTGATGAGATTTGAGTTTGCATTGTTGTATCATTGGAGTTAAATAAACGACTCGTATTGTAAACCCGTAACCCGTATAGATTAAAGAGTTTTGTGAGCATCCCAGTTGTATGAGGATATATATTTGTTTTCCAGTATATTCAATGTGTAACAAAGTACATTATTCAAACTATCTTTAATGGTAATGTGGTTGGCTATTGCCAACATAGTATGGTATTCTTGATTCCTCAATTCTTTTGAACTAGTTGGGTTAAGTTTATATAGAGGTTAATTAGGATATATTTTCTTGTATTTAATCACAAATTAATTAATAAATTAAATATTAATTTGTGATATTAGATTGAGTTACTAAAAAAGGATCGAGTACGTATATAAGCTAACGAGTTAACCGTGCTGGGTTGGCAGGTTTAAGTTGAATTGTTCAACCCAACCACCCTGATGCAGTTTTGCACATGCAATCAAATGGCTTAAAATACTCAAAGGATTCAAAAGCTTAACAAAACCTTAAAGGTTGTTCATTATCATCAAAACTCAAAACTAACTAACAATGAAATCCTAGACTCCTGTTTATAAGCTAAAAATCATTATTCAAATAAGAAACAAGAGAAAAACTAGGAAATTAGAATTCAAATATATATTAAAAGATAGTCTTCAATCAAACTTGTAGATCCCTGCATCATACTTCCCCTCTTCGAAAAAAACTCGTCATCGAGTTTTGTCTTCAAACCAAAGCCACCTGAATCGAAGGGGATACCAAATCGATTCTTCACCCGACTAACCAACTCAACTTCATAAGATGTATTACCCGACTCTTCACCTGTACCACCTGGGTCGAATGGATCATTGAACCGTCTTCCCTTCCCAATCGACTTGACCCGCTCAAATAACTCATCCCAAACTAGATAGTCATATGTTGTAAACTTCGGTACTCATTGCATTTTTTTATTAAGAGTCCATCAAACTTGCCTCCTTTATTTCTATCGACAATAACTTGAGTGGAAACATATATCAACCTAATTTGTCCCGAACTAGATAGTCATATAGTTGTAAACTTCGGTACTCATTGCATTTTTTTATTAAGAGTCCATCAAACTTGCCTCCTTTATTTCTATCGACAATAACTTGAGTGGAAACATATATCAACCTAATTTGTCCCGAACTAGATAGTCATATAGTTGTAAACTTCGGTACTCATTGCATTTTTTTATTAAGAGTCCATCAAACTTGCCTCCTAACATGCATACTTTTAAAATTGTGTAATCTGAACACAGCTTGTTTAATCTATTTATCTAAATGTATTAACTGAGATTATGTTAACAATCAAGATGTAAATGTGTTAATCGTGTTAGTACGTTGTAAATATGAGCTAAACGGGTCAAAACTGGGTTAACGGGCGAGTCTACATGTTTGCGGTTGAAATGTTTGATTAAATGTGCTAAACATGTATCTCGCTAAACGGGTAAAGTACTCACCTTCTCTCATCATGCTTTTTGTTTATTTTTTATTGGATATGAATTAAGTAATTAATGTATTTCACTAAGCTCATTCCATGCTATATAAAAAAATTAAAAAAAAAAAAACTACTAAGAAGTATATCTATACAATTTTTAGTTTGTGAAAATGTTTTTTTTAACTAAAATGATTTTTAAGTACTTTGATTTAACAACTAAGAAATTTATATTAAAGTATATATATATTAATTTCTATCCATCGGTGAAACAGTATCTATTTTGTTTTCTTCTTTTTGTCTTTTTCTGTGAGGTGGAACCTAATTTACTAGTTTATATTAAAAGTACAGTGATCTAACAACCACTTTTTTTATGCGACTGAAAGAAAAAAACATTACACAGCCTTATACTAGCATACAAGTTATTAATGCAATTCACATTAAATTGGAACAACAAAAAAAAAAAAAAAACTTACGTATAATTGCAAAATCAACATCTTCCATGGTCTTGAAAATGGATCATTAGTTCATTACATTGCATCCACCCATTAGATGAATGGCAGAGCATAGATGAATGCCTTCTTAAATGAAAAAAATAAATACATATATTTATAATAACACGTACAAATCATAACAATGAGGACTAGAATATTTTACCACTCCAAAAAAAATTGCAAACACCTAAAGAAGCTCACAACAACCCATAACAATAAACCGAATCCGTCATGGTTTCTCATCATGAGTGGCCAACTGACCATGGCCGGGGTACCAGATTTAGGGCGGTTACATACCCTAAAACTTCTGTTCAACTTTTTATGGTGTAAAAATACAATATTACATAAAAAATATAAAAAAATTGTGGTGGTTGTAATACATATCCGGATTATCTTCTATAAGATGTCACTTCACACATGCGCAAGAATCGATTGGAAATTTTGGAAGGAAGAAGTGACCATGTCATTATTGTGTGATTGTAAATATGAGAACTGAAGTGAATTATTCTTCTGTGGAGAATCTTGATTCATGCAGGCATTGACATTCTGGAAAAGGGTGTGCGTATATCGAATTTTTTCTTGTTGATTTCTTGATTTTAGGAATAGCAACGCCCTTATGGTCGCTGTCTTCTAGCATAGCTTGCATTTCGTTCTTGAAGGCGTGCCAGCTGCAAATAAGATAACTTTCTGTCACATGTTTTGGTAAACTAGATCTCAGTTCTGTACTCAAATAGAAAAGATTTATAAGATAAACCACTTTTTGAAGATGGTATCTAGAGAAAAGCATTAAAAAATAAATTATTAGAATTGAAAAGGAAATCACCTTATACTTGTATTGTGCAGCAAAACAACAAGCTTACGCTTATCTGGAATTATGGTTTTTGCATGCCCGTATTGAAATCTGCGGTGACCCATCAAAAAATGTGGGAAATTTCCTCCTTGTGTGGTTACAAATACTTCACTGAACAAACACACGATATAGTCCAAAGCCGCCAACCTTGAAGAATAGCCCTAGACACCCGGGAAATAAGTTGCATTAAGTTCAACTTATCTGGGTTTGTTTGTTTGTGGTGAGGTGGGAACCCGTTATAGGTAAAGTGGTAAACTCAACTACTCAAGGGACCCCAATAATACACTGCTAACCAATGGGATAAGGTATAGCACAACTTGCACTGCGCAGTTGGCATTCGAGGGGTTAAAGTCAGAAAACCAGTGGAAGCTGGCTCAACCTCTGCTAGATGGACTTGGCGAGTTGGCGCTTATCAATAAGGTTAGTCTAACATACGTGTATGATAAATAAAGATGTATGTACCTGAAATGAAGCAAGCTCATCTGATGAAGCAAGCAAGTCCTTGGTGTGTAGAAGGGGGAACATTTTCTTCAAAGGAGCTAAATTTTTATCGGCCTCGTAAATTTTTCCAGATGCCAAATATATTGGAGTTGTGTTTGAAAATCCCATACCCCTTAGCATCATCCCTACCTATGCTGACAAAAAATAATTGTTCCCAAAAAAGATTTCATTTGCAAACTCATGCAAGCACATCATTCTTTAACATAAAAAAAATAATTAAACCATCTTTTGAAAGAATATAAAAATTTTGAGTTTTAGAAACTAACCTCCAAAGGGGTCATCGGGCACCTTCCATCGATCCGAAAACGAACAGGATCTATGATATAAGTTTCACGTTTAAACTTATCACCCCACCCCTTTTCGCGTATTTTATCCATTTCACGTTGTTCATATTTTCCTCCATCATACACACAACATGAAAAGGCAACCATGTCCTACACGAAATCAAATGCATTGGAAATTTAAAAACCGAGTATCTAATTTAATACGGAAATATACAAACACACAACAATAAAAAGTTCTAATATAATTAGAAGACTGCAAAAGTATCATACCTCTTCAAACCGAAGGTGGACAGAAACATATTTACCACCTGAACCTGAACTACCAACTGTCATTCTTTCTACCAGTGATTTACCAAGTGTGGTGATGGGGATAGAGAATCTTAATGCTTCATAATTGGTTAGACATCTAAGATATTGGATACGAGGAGGGAGACCTGTAGCCAATCTATTTGCAAATGGAGCAATCCGAAGGATCCTGCATTTGATTTTTGGTCATGTTGACTTTTTTCTGATGTGGCGTGTGCAAACTGTTACCCACGGCTAGGTTGAAGATGATCAATATATATATATATATATATATATTTTGAATTTTGAGGGTTTTTCTTTTTATGGGGGCAAAAAGAAGTTTAGTTATCTAAAATGCTCAACAGTTTAAAGCACCAACCTCTGCTCTTCGAGGACAGGATAAACTTGTTCCAAGTAGTAACTGGCAGATGCCCAAGCCGGGACTCTAAAGTTTGAGATATTACTTATATTGAAATCATAATGTTCCATTAATTCCTTTGGGAGCTCCCGCACTACATCAACGTATTTCTTAAGGGTGGATATGAAATGTTCTTCATCATATATGTCCCCAAACTCACTGAAAAGCCAAGTCAGAGTATTTCACAAGTTAAAAAAAAATATACGCGTTCTTATCGTCAAAGTAGTATGCTCACTTGAGTTGTATCAGATAGAAAAAAAAATACCAAACTGTTGCATTTCAAAGGGTGATTTAACAAAATAGGATATAATGAAAATGTAGAAAGATAATTTATTAACTCGCCTTGAATCCCTCCAAACATTATGAAAATTAAGACGAGGAATGAGCAGTGTTGCATTCAAAAGACCTGCCACTGCCACCGCATTACATATCTGCCATTTGAAGTTTATTGTTATCTAACACGTCTAGAGAATACAATAAGTATTCATTAGTAACGATTGGCATCAATATATCCAACCTGTGTGCTACAGGCCGAGAAAAATAAACCCTCTATAAGATCTAGATTATCACAGAGCTAAAAATGCATATGTCCAAAAAAAAACTAGTACATTAGGAAATATGAACTAAACCCGTATTCATCATTTTAATACTTTAAAAGCATAAACATAATCAAAACTGAAGCTTTACTATTGGCATCTCTTATGGAGAATGTACGAAAAAAAATAAATAAAGTTAACACAAAATTCCTCCAAAAAGTAGAAGAGATATGAGTCCAGCCAAGCAACTCAGAAGCAACCATCAACTAATAATCGTCTTGCAGGCCACCTGCCTAGCACAAGTTGCGATGTTAGCAGGGTATTGCTGGGTCCAGTGAATTTTTCGGTAACGGGTTCTCATGGTTATAAAAAAAATCAACTAATGCAATACTCATACCATTTCTAAAACAACAATTTTTCCAACAATACATGGACCTAAAACATCAAAAGAAGTTATTTAAAAACATAACTGCCCACGTGACATGCACATGATGAACATGCAGGTGGATAGCATGCACTAGTGTTCTAACTAGATGAAACACATAGAAATAACAAACAAGTGTACCACTGCTTGGTTTTAAAAAGCGTTAGGCGCACGAAAGCGACGAGGTCTAAGCGCAACGCGCAAAAACGGTGGCCTTTTCGTACCCGAAGCGCGCACTAATTATATAATTTTTTTATATATCCCATAGGTTTTTAGGTTCATCTACCCAAAATAGAGCTATAAATAAGGTTTTTATATGATTTTACCTATATGTACAAGCCAAAAACACCAAGGTACAACATTTTTATGCATAAAAACACATGGTGTACGAGAGGCGCGCGCCTCAGGGCCAAAAAATCCAAAAAAAAAAAGTCAAAAAATGTGCTTTTCTTGCGCTTTCGGGAAAATGGGTAAGCGCAGATCCTTGAGGCGCCTTAGGCATCACTTTGTTGCGCCTCGCGCCTAGGCGCGCTTTTTAAAACCCAATGTACCAGTAAAATCCCACTTATAACAAACTATTGGTAGGGCATAGCGATAGTGGGGTGGGGGCAAACCTTCTATCCCTGAAGATAGAGAGGTTGATCCCACTGAGACCCCCGCCTTTAGAAACCTTTTCTCGACATGTAAAGTATAGTAGCATAAGGTGTAGGTCAGGGAATCAAAACAGCAACAAAAAAAATTAAAAAGTAGTACTAAATTACCGATAACAGAAAGATACTAATACATCTAGAAAACTAAACGACATAGGTGATACCAAGGCATATACCATATAATTAAATAAGTTAATCCATCATCAGCTTGAGGGTAAATTAAAACAGTAGTTCCAAGTATGTGGCATACCGATGCACGTTGCTGATTTAGACCGCCATTTGCCTCGATAATCAAGTATTTATCAGCCATGCCCATCTCTGTGACAAAATTTCTTTGACTTATAGCTCCATATAAAGATAACATTATTATTCAATAAGTTATTCACAAGTACTAATACCAGGATATTGACGAGTATTTGGTGTCAGGCAAGGCTTGTGCTCTTTCAACGTCATTTTATATCTCCATACATCAGACAACTAAATCAAAACAGTACAACTTTCAATCAACTTCAAGCATACATTGCAGTAAATTATCATAGTAATATACTCTGTTATAGGGATTTTTAACCAACTTCTGATTAACTATGATGGTAACTTCATCATTGATTCCATATTTCATATTTAGATAACCAACAAAGAATTATCAGTAGGTAAAGGTGATTACTGAGACACGTTTAGCAACTTATTATCCGGTATTCCGGTTATCTTATTCAAAATCTTCAAGTTGCAAAATCCCATAGAAAGCGCAAACAAACAAACATACCGAGTAAAATCCCACTTATAGCAAAGCTATTGATAGGATCTAGGATGAGAGCAAACCTTTCCTCTATCCTAGGGTCTACTCTCACTGAGACCACCGGCTCCAAAAGCCTTTTATTCTGACGTGTATAGCATAGTAATATATAAACCAAGAATTGTAATATTACAAGTGCCTAGTTTTCTCTCTCAACATTTGCAAAACTCTTAGCCAAAGCCAACCGATCTTCTTCTCGCCCTCAGTGGCATGTAATGCCTGGGCAAAGCGATCAACTAAAGGCATCAATCATCATTACATCCGCAGCAGGCAGCCTCCTTTGGTTCTGCTCCAACTAATTGTCAGTGAGTAATTCCATAGAATGCATGCAATTCTGAGTACGCCGGTGGGTTCTAACGGATGTTTCGTTCTAAAGGCAATAGCGAACATCCGTTAGAACCCACCGACGTAATCCTATGGGTTAGCTTTGGCTAAGAGTTCCGTAAATGTAGAGAAAGACAAAAAGGCAATTACAACAACTAATACAATATCACAAGTTTTGGATCATATATACTTATAACACTGCAACATTTAGAAAGCATACAGGACTGTACTAAACTACAAATGCAGATTAAGTATAAACAAATTCAATTTCAATAATAATAATAATATAAAAAAAAACAAAGAAACAATTGAAATAAACCTGAATTTGAGAAGAATTATCATTAAGAATATGATGTAGAAGGTTCTGGAAGACTTCATGGCTGCGGTAAAAGGAGCCAGGTGGATAATAATTAGGGTAGAGCAAGGGGCGGATAAACGTGATCAAACCGGATACAAATAATAATAATAATAGGAAAAGACTAATGAAATATAGAAATGAGTGTTGAGGGCGGCGGTTAAGTCTCCGGCGAGAGGGTTTAGTGAAATGAGTGGTGCGGGGTGTGGGAGAGGTTAAGGAGCCGGTGCTGCTACTGCTACTGCTGCTGGTTGTGGTGTAGTAACTGAATGTGGCATCCATTACATTATGTGGTTTTATCAATATGATGATTTGATTGATGTCTGATGATGATTCAGTGTGTGTGTCTCTGCGATGAGAGTGTGAAGTTGCTAAAGTGAGATCTTTTCACTTTTCTAATTTTCTTCTCTTTTGTTTGTTGCCCGGTTTTATTTTAGGGAAAATGACCAATATAGCCCGTTGACCGGGCATTTTGCACAAATAGCCCTCTCCACCGTCTTTGGAGAGACGGGACACGGCTCCCAACCAGCCTGAACCGTCTCCCGAGAGGCTTCCCATTTCAGCCAACAGAGGACCGCCACGTGGCGTCTCTGATCCCGAGGCTGTACCGTCTCTCTCCAGACGGGTCAGAAATCTCTCCCAGACGGTTCACGTTTCCTAAGACGGCTGATCCTTCGGTTCAACCGTCTCCCAGACGGTTCACGTCTATCAATGCCGGCTGACCCTTCGGGTCAACCGTCTCAAACAAACGGGTCACCTTTCCCAAGACGTCTTAACGAAATTTGTGATACCGTCTGAACCGTCTGAACCGTCTCACGAGTGTATATAAATACCCCAATTAACTTAACGAAATTTGCACCCACCGCTCTCCTCTAAGCTTTCATCTTCCATGCACCCACCCGTCTCCTCATTACCTTTTATCTATTGAAATGATTTTTTACTTTCCCAGCCGAAGCCTTTTTGACTTTCCCAGCCGAAGCCTACCGGCTTCGGAAAATATGTCCCGGTTACTTGGATTGTTGTTTCATCTGCGTACGGCTACTTGGATTGTTGTTCCATCTGCGCGTGGTTTGCAACCCGTGTAATGGATCGATGATGTGGTGGTCTACATTTTAGGCAAGTTCGTTCGCTTTCCGAATTTATGTCTCGATGTTCGACGTGTGCTCACTGAGAACTATTGTTACATAAAACGAGGAAATGTTTCGGACTTGTCTGTGTAGAGCACATACACCATTCGAAACAACGTCTATGTAGACCACTGCTACTACCGCCGCTGTGGAGGACAAAACATCTAACACTAAGATGTAGTCCTCAATAGTTGGTTAGACATTACTATTACTTCAAACAAAGTTCCTAGTTCTGGAAGTAAATTTGGGAAGTTTGTTGTAATAGTGTAGTTTTTTACTTGTTGCTTCTTAGTTTTCACTTGTTGCTTCTTTATTCTCGGGAAGTTTGTTGTAATAGTGTAGTTTTTTAATTGTTATTGTAATAATATTTATTGTTTATTTGTGATTGTAATAGTATAGTACGTTTAAATATAAAAACAAAAAGACAAATTAAAAATATAACCAACTATTGCATTAAAAATATAACCATTACAAATTAATAAAAATATAATTACAAATTACATAAGACGATGTCTTATCATTTGCCACACGGACACATGTTTAAACTCTTTACCCTCCCTGTTTTTATACTGCCTTAGACTGTGTCTAATGGCCACGTCTTCGGGAAAGTTTGAGGGTACGTCGTAAAGGGTCCGGTTGTGGTGGCCGTTGAATATTTGACACTTTGTCGTCAAATCATTCAACTTGCGGCTAAGCGACTCGGTGGTACGTTGTGACCCCCCAACGAGCCGGTTGTATTCATTCAGGATCCGGAACCATTTGTTGTTGAGGTGTGTGCTCTCTTCAACATGCAGCCATGCCGCAATCAACGCAATCTCTTGTTCTTCCGTCCATCTTTGAGGTGCCATTGGTGTTGTACGGTGGTTTGGACGGTGTTGGACGGTGGTTTGGACGGTGTTGGACGGTGGTTTGGACGGTGTTGGACGGTGTTTGGACGGTGTTGGACGGTGTTGGACGGTGGTCGTCGGGTAGTGGATAGTGTTTGGACGGAGTTGTACGGTGGTGGATTGTGTTCAGACGGGGTTGGATGACGGGAAATGGACGGGAGACGGGTATTTATAGGGCTGAGCCGGACAACCGAAGCGTCGCCGCTCATCGGGAACCACCGCGTCGGTAAATGTGTACCGTCTTGAGAGACGGTTGAACCGAAGGGTCAGCCGTCTTGGGAAAGGTGACCCGTCTGTTTGAGACGGTTGACCCGAAGGGTCAGCCGGCATTGATAGACGTGAACCGTCTGGGAGACGGTTGAACCGAAGGGTCAGCCGTCTTGGGAAACGTGAACCGTCTGGGAGAGGGTTCTGACCCGTCTGGAGAGAGACGGTACATCTCGGGATCAGAGACGACACGTGGCGGTCCTCTGTTGGCTGAAATGGGAAGCCTCTCGGGAGACGGTTCAGGCGGGTTGGGAGCCGTGTCCCGTCTCTCCAAAGACGGTGGAGAGGGCTATTTGTGCAAAATGCCCGGTCAACGGGCTATATTGGTCATTTTCCCTTTATTTTATGGGTCACTTTTCTAATTTTATTGTATTATTATTATTACTAGATTATATCCCGAAGCTTTTCAATCTATCTATTCTATCTATATAATAATTGAATACACTCGGGTCGAATGGAGGACTTAGAGAGGGTTCTTATGGATCTAACCACAATATGGAGCTCCGAATTGAAGTCCATATAAACCATTTTCAGAATTTTTTTTTCATTCTTCATTTCTCCATAACAAACCTTTCTATCCTCCTCCTTCATCTTTCATACTTTCTTGATTCTTCACAACTGATTCAAGGTAATCATCGATCCCTATTCTTCTAACATTGCTTAATATTATTGTGTTTTACTTATTTTTGTTAACAAACTCGATGCTTTACTGTTAATCATCTTGATGAAACCTATGTATACGATTTTTCAGTTGATATTTTTGTTAACAAACTCGATGCTTTACTGTTAATCTTATGAATAAATTACTCTTATCATTTGTTTAATCAAATGGTTTGACTTAATCGGTTTTTTTAATCTTTGACTATTTCATCAAATTCTGCAATGAAGATTTAATCAGTTTTTTAATTTTTGTTTACAAAAATTAGTTTGACTATTTAATCGGTTTTTTTATAAAATAGGATCCCTCTCTTCTCCTACGCCGTTATCGACCTAAAGGAATGGACAGGCGTAAGCTTAATAGTTTCTTTGTGTGTCGATCCATATGAAGATTTAATCGGTTTTTTTAATCTTTGACTATTTAATTAAATTCTTTTAATATTATTATCAATGATTAAACACTGATACATTTAGAATGAAGTTTTAATCGGTTTTTTTTATAAAATACAATCTAGATGATTTAGAATGAACATGGATAATTAACATTTAATCGTTTTAAGAAATTTATCAATTTGATGTATTCATTTGTGATTATTCTTTAGAAATACCAACTTTTTAAATCGGTATTGATAGATATACAATGAATCGGATTTACCTTTAAGCTGATTTAATCATTCTATGTTTTACTTATTTTAAAAATCAGGATGTCATCCGAACACACCAACGTTATTATGTCTTATCACAAAGGTTCTTAATTCTTCAAGGTTTTGCATGACCCTTCGTCAACCGTGTTGATATCATTGTTTTTTTTTTTTTTTTTTTTTGTGTAAAAATGCCTATTTCATTTTATAAAATGTTTTTTTAAATTTTTTATACGTATCTTTCCAGACTATGCCGAAGGCCATGAACAAATTTCTGTTATCTAAAAACATCATATGCAGTGACGTTACAGTTGCCACATACGAATTATGATTAGTCTTGATTGCAATTAATAAGATTTATTCATTTTTAATGTTATTTATTAAGATGTTTAATATTATTTATTGACATTAATAATAATTTACTGAATTTAATGTTATTTATTAAAATTTTAATCTTATTTATTTATATTACTTTTTTTGAATTTATATTTAATAAGATTTAATCATTTTTAATGTATTTTTAATATGTTAGAATTAATGTTATTTATTGACATTAATAATAATTGACCGAATTGAATGTATTTATTACAATTTTTTAATCTAATTTATTTATATTAATATTGCAACGAATCTACGTTTAATCTATCTTTATGAAATTATGTTTAATATTATTTATATTACTATTTGTTCAAAGTATTATTGGTCTTGCCTCCAATTAATTGGATTTATTCATTTTTAATGATATTTATTATGAGTTTTAATGACATTAATAATAATTGACCGAATTTAACGTTATATATTATGGTTTTAAGCTCATTTATTTATTATTGACCGAATTAACCAAATTAATTTAAGAATATATTACTAATACTAATACTAATATTATGATTTTTAATTTAATCTTATTTATTTCTTATTGACCGAATTAAATTACGAATATATTAATATAGTAAAACTAATATTACGATTTTTAAATTTAATGTCATTTATATCTTATTGACCGAATTAAAATTTTCTATTACTCTTTTTACGAATATATTACTAATACTAATTGACATTAATAATAATTGACCAAATTGAATGTTATTTATTACGATTTTTTAATCTCATTTATTTATAATAATATTACTATGAAATTTTGTTTAATATGTCTTTACGAATTATTATTGGTCTTGCCTGCAATTAATAGGATTTATTCATTTTTAATGTTATTTATTATGAGTTTTAATGACATTAATAATAATTAACCGAATTTAATGTTATATATTACGATTTTTAAGATCATTTATTTATTATTGACTACATTAAATTATGAATATATTACTAATACTAAAACTAATATTACGATTTTTAATTTTAATCCCTTTTATATCTTATTGACCGAATTAAAATTTTCTATTACTATTTTTACGAATATATTACTATTACTAATACTAATTGACATTAATAATAATTGGCCGAATTGAATGTTATTTACTATGATTTTTTAATCTTATTTATTTATATTAATGTTACTACAAAATTATGTTTAATCCATCTTTATGAATTATTATTGGTCTTGCCTCCAATTAATAGGATTTATTCATTTTTAATGTTATTTATTATTAGTTTTAATGACATTACTAATAATTGACTGAATTTAATGTTATATATTACTATTTTTAAGATCATTTATTTATTATTACTTTTTCGAATTTATGTTTAATAAGATTTAATCATTTTTAATGTATTTTTAGTAAGTTAGAATTAATGTTATTTATTGATATTAATAATAATTGACCGAATTGAATGTTATTTATTACAATTTTTTAATCTCATTTATTTATAGTAATATTACTACGAAATTATGTTCAATCTATCTTTATGAAAGTATATTTAATATTATTTATATTACTATTCGTTCAAATTATTATTGGCCTTGCCTGCAATTAATAGGATTTATTCATTTTTAATGATATTTTATTATGAGTTTTAATTACATTAATATTAATTGACCGAATTTAATGTTATATATTACGATTTTTAAGCTCATTTAGTTATTATTGATCGAATTAACCGAATTAATTTAAGAATATATTACTAATACTAATACTAATATTATGATTTTTAATTTTAATCTTATTTATTTCTTATTTACCAAATTAAATTACAAATATATTACTAATAGTAAAACTAATATTACGATTTTTAAATTTAATGTCATTTATATCTTATTGACCGAATTAAAATTTTCTATTACACTTTTTACGAATATATTACTAATTGGGTCCGTTGGTTTCCAATATGTCGAAAGTTGGGACCAATATTGGTGATTTTCGTAGCTGGGACTGTTATTGGCCAATAGTCAATAGTTGGGATTATTTATTTCCATTATTCCTATTTCTTATTGACCGAATTAAATTATGAATATATTTTTAATACAAAAACTAATATTACGATTTTAATTTTAATCCCATTTATATCTTATTAACTGAATTAAATTTTTGTATTACTATTTTTATGAATATATTACTAATTACTAATAATTACTAATACTAACTAATATTAATACTAATATTACGATTTTAGTTTTACTATTCGTAAAATTTCTTATTGTTGATCGAATATATTACTAATACTAATTGACATTAATAATTGATCGAATTGAATGTTATTTATTACGATTTTTTAATCTCATTTATTTATATTAATACGGAATTATGTTTAATTTATCTTTATGAATTATTATTGGTCTTGCCTGCAATTAATAGGATTTATTCATTTTTAATGTTATTTATTATGAGTTTTAATGACATTAATAATAATTGACCGAATTTAATGTTATATATTACGATTTTTAAGCTCATTAATTTATTATTGACCGAATTGATCGAATTAAATTACGTATATATTACTAATACTAAAACTAATTTTACGATTTTTAATTTTAATCCCATATATATCTTATTGACCGAATTAAAATTTTCTATTACTATTTTTACGAATATATTACTAATTACTAATAACGAGTTGTGCTTGCCGGCGCGTTGCGGCGGGATCTTGATTATGAATGTTTTAGTATCATCATATGAGTGTGAAAATTCTTAACTTTATTCAAACCATCTTTCTTTTTTATTTTTATCTTTTTTTTTTTTTTTTTTGCATTATCCCTAACCTACACCAACACACCCAAAGCATTTTACTTCAAAAGACAAAGTGTTTGGGAATGACCTGAATTTTAGGGTCCTAACTTTGTACTGAAAATGTTGTTATATTTTTTTAAATTTGAAATTGCCTTGATCACAACATACAAATTACATCTTTTGCATATTTTAAAATAACCCGAAAGAAAAATCAACCAAACTCAATAAACAAAAAACTAATTTTCTTTTTATTCAAAATCAATAAAACCCAATCAAATAAAAGAAATAATGTCAAATAGTCAAATATAAATAAAGTTTTGCATTTATAGACATGATTACAAAACAAATTGTTTACCCTAATTCAACAACAAAAATCTCCAATTTCAACGTCTTACATAGTTTAAGAAATATAATTAAATAAACTATTTTTTAGGTAAACGATTTTTTTTTCTTTTTGTGGCTTTATTTGTTCGGTTGTTTCTTTTGAAATTAGAAGTATTAAAATTTATGTTTTAATAAAAAAAATTAAGCACTCATAACACCATGTTTTTTCCTTCAATATTTGACTTTATTCTTTTGACTTGTGATAAATTCAAAACACCGCTCAGACTCTTTTTCTGCAAGGTTGTTTGTGATTTTCATTCCGAAAAAAAATATCAATTTTGTATGATTGGTTCAAAAGTTTTTCTTTTGATGTTTTATGATTAAATGGAATATGAATTTTTTTTTTGTTTCCACAAAACACCGATTTGATTTTAAACAATATTATCGAATCGATGTGAATTCCGTTGATAAGAACAATGCGATTTTCCAATTCAAACAAACCAACCTTCGTATTAATCTTAAAAATCAGACAAAGACCAAGGAGGAATCTGCACTCTCAATTCTTATGTACTTATAATAATTGCAGACCAGAAAAGGAATTGAATGAGTGATCTTCTTCAATCAGTAATTGTAATAGGGTATACATAATATGGTATAGATATTTTATTTGGGATTGCCGGCCAATTCTACCAAATTAAAGTCGCGGTCTCGTGGTGGAAAATTCGGCTTTTTATGATTCCTATTGTAATTATCTGGTGATTTATGAGTGTAGCAGTTATGTGGTAATTGATGTCCCTTTCCGGGGGATGCTACCAGAACAGACGACAGTTCCATAAAAGATGCAACGCATAGGTTAGGATTTTACAATAATATGCACCTCTTCGTTGGTTTTTTTGAACTTGTTCGTTATTCAAAGGAACAATAAAGAATCCTTACATGAAAGATGAATTTGGAAACGGTTGCAAACAATCATAAATTGTGTTGTTGAAAATGAGATGTGGAAAAGAAAGATATTGGAGCGGGTTATTAAATTCAAATGGATTTGGAAATAAGAAAAAAACCTTGCAAGTCAGAATCGGTGCTTTATGATATGTATTGTTTTTTTGTGCTATGGTGTTGCAAATTGCATGTGTAATAATTTGTGAAACGGTGGGGAGGGACATGAAGGGTGGTGACTCTTAAAAGTTGCCCAAGTTGCTAATTGTAGGAAAGAGTGATGACTCTTAGAGGAGATTAATGTTGATAATTAATTTGTGAAAATGTGTCAAGTGGTAAGGAACGGTGATGACTCTTAGAGGTGACTCTTAGAGGTGACTTAACTAACTAATTAATTTGAGAAAAAGGTGTCAAGTGATGAGGAACGGTGATGACTCTTAGAGGTGACTTAACTAACTAATTTGTGAAACGGTACCAAGTGATGGGGAATTGTGGTGACTCTTAAAGCTGACCCAACTAACTAATTTGTGAAACGGTGCCAAGTGATCATGAAGGGTGGTGACTCTTAGAGGTGACCCAACTAATTAATTTGTGTATGGGTGCCAAGTGATGATGAAGAGTTGTGACTCTTAGAGGTGACCCAACTAATTAATTTGTGAAACGATGCCAAGTGATGATGAAGGGTTGTGACTCTTAGAGGTGACCCAAGTTGCTAATTGTATATATATATATATATATATATAATTACTAATACTAACTAATAGTAATACTAATATTACGTGTAGAACTTATTTCTCAAGTCGTTAGGTTTGTTAGTTGCATATTCAACATTTATGTTTACAATATTCTTATTTTATATTTAGTTACACATTCTTAATTTTCTATACATAATGCTTTTGTAAAGGTTTACTGTGATTGGATGGCCTGATTTGCTTCAATCAGAAGATACTTCCATTGGCGAATATTGTGTCTTCAAATGGTGTTCAATCCAGCACAAAATATTTGTTACTAAGGCTGCACCACAAAATGTCATTGATTTTAAAATTTAAATTATGATTTTAATGTTATTTATGAAGAGTTTTAATGTTATTTATGATGATTTTAATGTCATTGATTTGAATTATTGATTATGATTTGGTTGTTATTTCTTAAGATTTTTAATCTTATTTATTAATATTACTGATATTTCGAAATTCATTTTAATATTGTTGACCGACTTTAATTTTGATATTACAACTTTCCTTTAATCAATTGTCATGAGACAATATTCTTTCAAACATATACGACTTTCTTTCAAACATTTATTTAAATCTATTAACAATGTTAAATCTATTTAACAGTTTATAATTTAAATATAATCTAAAGATAACAATGTACATTTATTTTCATACACTTTTATTATTCTTTTAATAATAAATATAATTTAAATATATTTAATAGTTTCCTAAAATATATAATGTATTCAAAATAATGTTCAATGCTATTACTAATATTACGACCTTAATTTTAATATTGTTGACCGAATCTAAGTAAAGTTTTTTTTTATGTTTTTGTTAAATTGATGGAAGTCAATTATTTGTCTATATGTCTTTGAGTTTGATTGTGCTAATTTCAAGCGTTGTTGACCAATTCACATCAATTATCAATCCTTCCATTTTTTATAATTCAAAGATTTTCCTTTAATCAATTGTCATAAAACGATATTCTTTTAAACATATACGATTTTGCTTTAAACATTTATTTAAATTTATTTAACAGTTTATAATTTAAATATAATCCGAAGATAGGAGTGTGCATTTATTTTCCTACACTTTTATTATTCTTTTAATAATAAATATAATTTAAATCTATTTAACAGTTTCCTAAAATATATAATGTATGCAAGATAATTTTCAATGCTATTACTAATATTACGACCTTAATTTTAATATTGTTGATCCAATCTAAATAAAAACTTTTTATGTTTTTGTTAATTTGATAGAGGTCAATTCTTTGACTTTATGTCTTTGAGTTTGATTGTGCTAATTTTAAGCGTTGTTGACCAATTCACGTCAATTACAAATCCTTCCATTTTTTTATAATTCAAATATATAAATAAATATTCCTACTAGATCACGTTAATCGAGGCATAGTATTTCCGATTTTACAGAATTGTTCAAGACACATCAATACTATATAAACCTTAACAAATAATAAAATCATTTAATTGTCATACCAATTTTAACAACGAAATTAAATGATAATATAAATTTTCAAAATGTTATTTTCTGTTAAAGAATTATATTACTTCAATCACAACTAATAATAATTACTAAAGATGTCAATAATAATTTGTATATAATGGGTAAGGCAATTTGAGACGCGGATGATTTTAATGTTATTTATTTGAATGATTGATTATGATTTTGATGTTATTTATTAAAATTTTAATCGTATTTATTGATGTTACTAATATTACGAATTTCATTTTAACATTGTTGACCGACTTTCATTTTGATATTACGACTTTCCTTTAATCAATTGTCACTAAACGATAATCATCATCTTGATTTCAATAAGTGTGCTAATTTTAAGTATGCTAATTTTAATATGTCAATAATAATTTGTATATAATGGGTAAGGCAATTTTAGACGCAGATTATTTTAATGTCATTGATTTGAATGATTGATTATGATTTTGATGTTATTTATTAAGATTTTTAATTGTTAAGTACTATATTTACACAGTTTAAATAATGACGTTTTTTGGCAGCATTTTGTAACATGTCAAAAGTTGCCTAAAGTGTATGTATAATGGGTCCTTTTAGCTACATGTTGAAATGGGTTTGGGGTTGATCCTTTTGGTGTCTATTTTTTTAATAAAATATAGGAAATTTATATTACAGCATGTGACATTGGACCTATTTTCTTATTAGTTGTTTTTTAGCTATGTAATCGGTTTGAACCATTGGAGAGATAACATGTAAAATTTAAGCTACCCATTCAAGTAAGTGGGTTAAGGATTATTTCTTAATTTACTTATCACCGTATCCATATCTTTACAACAACTATATTTTATGTAGAACACAAATATGGAATACAATGGTGGAGGTTTTCATAAATTATTGGAAATGAGTTGCACTCCGAGGATCGTGATGACAATGATAACAACTTCGAATGTGAAAAATCAGCTATCAATAAGCAAGACTTGGAAGATTTTGATTGAAGTAATGAAAATGGACCATTGGTTGAAGTTCGTTAAGCCCCAACTAATTGATAAGTGTTCTATGCTTAAGCTTAGTTATGATTAGAATATAGATATTACCCAAATGATGTAATGTGTAATATTGGTTGAAGTTCGTTAAGCCCCAACTAAATGTTAAGTGTTTTATGCTTAAGCTTAGTTATGATTAGAATATAAATATTACCCAAATGATGTAATGTGTGATATTGTGATAGTATGTTATGTAGTTTGCAGTTGTCAAATTAAACTTTACTTACTCAATATATCCATCATTTCGTTACATTAAACTGTTAGATGACATTTTGCATTTAACATCAAAATTCATACATATTGCATCATCAAACATTTAGTAACCAAATCAAATTGCATAATACAATTCTTATTTTCCTACTTTTTTTTATTTTACTTTCGGGTGAACCGTGGGTCCCCACGGGACTCTGACCTAGTATAGATAAATTTGATATGATATGATAAAATATGTGTAATTATGTAACATAGAAATTAATGTACTATAATATGAAAAAACAACAATTTTAATCATATGAATAAGAATGAAATTGTATATTAAAAAGAAGATGTATGTTTGGTTGAGGAGCAGAGCTAGAAACAACAATTGCAATGCGTGATTGAGGCGGTAGTTTTGAAGGTGTGACTTTTGTTTTTGGAAAGGGTGGCTTTAACTTATTCTCCCCTTGATGAAAATATATTCCTAGTTTGAACATGATTAGTGAATTGCTTAAACATGATTAATGAATTACCAGAACACATTGTGTTTTTTTCTTGTATGAACAAAAACCGACAAAAAATCTTTTTTTTTTCTCTGTATAGCACTATGGTACTCGTTGTAAAGATAATAAAACGTTCATTAATTTGGTGTATTTTTTTAAATCTCGTATATAAAAGTTATTAACGTTTAAAATTGCGGGGAAACATGAGAGAGAAAGTGACTTTTGGATGGAAATAAGGAGGATGCCACATGACACAATCAAAGGGAAAGGATGATGTGACAATAAAAAATAAGGTAATCCGTACTAATTAATTTTGTGTAATTAAGATAATTAAGTGTAATTTCATGTTAATTATATTAACTGGGCCTTAGAGAATAGCAAATTACTCATAAGATGCATATAAATGCACATGTTTAATATTGAAGCACGACGAAGTCGCATGCAAATAAACTTGTCCGGAACGGATGTTGTGGTTGTGGATGGATATAGTAATACTCAGGATGTAGTCGTATCACTAGTTGTAGTAGGTTTGCATTTTACCTAGCTGGACAGGTTGTGCCAGCCTATATTATGATGTTTTGTTATATTTCGAATGATGTATGTGGGCTATTGTGACCCGCCCTTTTGTTATTGTTGAAGCAAATGATGTACTTTTTATTGCGAAATTAATGAAAATCATATTATCATGGTAAAATATGTTGTTATTACATTGCACATTCCGTGATTGTTTATGATGATTATGTATTAGTCTACTCTATATCTTGTGGTTTGTGGGATAGTATTGCGATGCAATATTGTTGTTTGTATATTTGGATGTGATGTTACTTGTGCGTTGTGCATGACAATATTTGGATGAAAAATCGTCTAATTAACCTTTGATATTCGTTATTGAAGTTTAATGGCATCTGCAACAAGAAATAACACTAGTCATGATGGCCTACCCACAACACCCGCAAAACTGGAACAACTCATATTTGACCGAATTGCGATGGCCATGGCTGAACGGGAAGCCAATCGCACTGATGGGTCAGGTGACCACGTGGGGGAGTGACTGTCGTGAGCGATCCCATTCTGGTAAGTGACTTAAAATGAGTGAAATGTCAGGATGTTGCCCCGATACTTCTTTCACGTAATAACATATCTTCGTGTTATTTCGGAAATGATCACTCATGAACGCGGTTGCACGTTCAAAGCCTTCCTAGGCTGCAAGCCCATTAACTTTAATGGAACTGAAGGCTCTATGGGCCTGGTGAAGTGGTTTGAGAAGACGGAGGCAATCATTCGTAACAGTAGCTGCACTCCCAAGCAGACTGTGATGTGTTCCACCAATTTGTTTTTGGACCATTCTTTGACTTGGTAGAATAGCTAGGTGCAATATTTGGGTGACGCTTCTGCCTATTCTCTGTCCTGGATGGAACTTAAAGAGCTCATGATTTGTGAGTACTGTCCTGCTAGTGAAATCCAAAAGCTAGAGTCTGAATTCTGGAACCACACTATGATTGGTTCGGACGTTGCTGGTTACACGGCCCGGTTTCATGCTCATGTAAGATTGGGCCCTCGGTTGGTTACGCCGGAAGGCAAGAAGATTGAGCGGTATCTTTTCGGGTTGGCACCCCAAATCTGCAGCATGGTTACTTCATCCAAACCCACTACCATGCGTGAGGCTATTGATCTGGCCTTAAGTATTACTGAAGATGCAATTCGTATGGGTACTTTGGTGAGAAAGGGTTCTAGCTCGAAGACTGCTGAGGTGAAGGTCAATGAGGGTAAAAGTACTTGGTCTGGTTCAGCTGAGCCATCCAATTGCTCTGGGTTTGGGAAGAGAAAAAGAAATGAGGGTAAAAAGGATGGATCTTCTGGGAGTCAGGGGAAGAAGGGAAAGGGGTATGTTGCCATTGGGCAGTCGGATGAAAGGAAATCGGGTACTCAGGGGAAGAAGAATGAACCGTCATGCTGGAAATGTCGCCGTACTAGGCATAAGGGTAAAGATTGTAGGTCGGGAGCGCCTAAGTCGGGAAAAAAGAGGCCATGTTTTGGATGTGGATCCTTTGACCATTGGAAGAGGGAGTGCCTGAAGGTAAACAATCAGGCACGCGGACGGGCTTTTGTTATCGGTGCTGGTGATGCACGCCAAGACCCTAACGTGGTCACCAGTACGTTCCCTTTTAACAACCATTATGCTTATGTTTTATTTGATATCGGTGCCGATTTTAGTTTTGTATTTATTGATTTTAAGTAGTCTCTTGGTTTGAGAACTAGTAAGTTAGATACACCTTATTCCATAGAATTAGCCAACGGTAAAACTATAGAAACGAGTGAAGTGACTAAGGATTGTAAGTTGGATCTCTGTGGGCATGAGTTTAGTATTGATCTCTTACCGGTAGTCTTGGATAGTTTCGACGTAGTCGTTGGTATGGATTGGTTGTCTAGACTACACATCGCGCCATCGTTGTTTGTGATGACAAAATAATTCAAATTCCTTGCACAAGTGGTGAAACTCTTTCGATACAAGGGGAAAGGCGTGGGACGCCATTGAGATCTATTACCTGTATGAATACCCATAAGTGCTTGCAGAAGGGTCTTGTTTCATTCTTGAAGATATCCCGGTTGTGAAGGATTTTCCTTATGTGTTCATCGATGACTTTTTTGATCAACTTCAAGGATCTACCTTTTACTCCAAGATCGATTTGAGATCCGGTTATCATCAACTTCATATCCAAGAGGAGGATGTACCAAAAACTGTTTTTCGTACTCGCTACGGTCATTATGAGTTCTTAGTGATGCCGTTTGGTTTAACCAACGCTCCTGCAATTTTCATGGACTTGATGAATCGTGTATGTAAACCCTACTTGGACAAGTTCGTGATCATGTTCATCAATGATATATTGATCTATTCTCGCACCAAGGAAGATCATGAAAATCACCTTCGTTTGATTTTGGAGTTATTGCGTAATGAGAAGTTGTATGCTAAAATATCGAAATGTGACTTATAGATTTGAGAAGTTCATTTCTTAGGCCATTTGGTGAATGAAAAAGGCATACATGTTGATCCCGCCAAGATTGAGGTGATAAAAAATTGGGAGGCGCCTAAAACTCCTACTGAAGTTCAATAATTTCTTGTCCTTGTGGGTTACTATAGAAGTGTCACACCCTCGAATTCCACATGCGGGGTTTTACCGCGAGGCGCGTGGCAAACCAGGATCTAAGTCAACGGTCACAATAAACGACATCTATATGATTCAAAATACGTAGACAACCATTAAGTTCAAAAAACATTCGATAAAGCGGAAGCAAGTACAAACCATAATCCAAAAGTTTTAAAAGTAAATAAAAGATAAAGTCTCAAAACATGAAATGCAAACTAGACGCCATGTGACCCGTGCGCCTATCTAGTGCAGCTACCTTAGCGACCTGAGAAAACATGTTTAAAGTTGTCAACATATAATGCTGGTGAGTTCACAGGTTTTATGATAAACGTTAAAAGTATTAAAGATCATCATGTTACTACTATGTTAAGATGATAGCGCTAGCTAAACGCATGAATGCTACTACTACGACCCGGAAACCATTACTGACAAGATGGTGCAAGAATACGCCCGAATATGTACCACCGTCGCCACGGCAGCCTTTTAATGACCGAGACAATATGCACCCGCTGGCCTCCAACCGACGAGTGGGGTCTGTCAGTCCCAATAGATCTATCCATAGTTCCCCAGCTATGCAACCCCGCATACTCATGGTTCCCCCGGGACTTCACGAATCGTATAGTACGTCAAATGAATTTAACATTAGTATAACATGATCTTTTAAGAAACCAAGAATCAAGCATGTATCTCCCCCGAAAACGTAAAGACTTAAAGTGGGGCCGTGAAACTCACCTTATGTTGCTTCCCTCCCAAGATAAGTAAATCAGCTTAATAGATAGTACCAACTACCGGTGACCTATCATGACGAGTGTATAAGATGTTAGACTAATAACCCGCAGGTTAATTAGTCCCCAATAGTCCAGACCATAACCGTGTACGTTTGAAAATATGTTTAAACGTTTAACCGACCACACCAGACAAGACCCGACATCCCATTGGTGACCCGACATTCCACGTGTTAGCCAAATACAAGATATCATGCATACATGTGCAACTATACACTTAACATGCGCAAAAGTTCACTAAGTCTAGCATACAGTTCAATTAACGCATATACGAGTCCAAACACGTGTTATTAGGTTACTAGACATGTCATAGGATTCCTATCATGTTCCTAGGTGTCCAAACATGTTTCGGGATGTCAAAATACGCTTAGAGTAGCAAAACACGCGATTAGGAATCAAACATGCAATTAGAAAAGTCAACTAGTGATTAGGAATGGTCAACAGGCAATTAGGAGTTGTAATCATGTGTTGTACACGCGAGTAGAGCCTACTCGCCTCCTACAGCAACAAGCCATATTTCGCGCGTTTAACCCTCCAAATCAGATCCGAAACATGTAAAAACACCCAATCTAATAGCCCTAATTGCAAACATTTCCCAAAATGGCAATATTATCATGAAAACATCACATCAACATGCAAAACTTACCCTAAACGGCAATTATCCAGATTTCATCATGTAACAACGTTATACAACAACATCCTACTGTTCCTACATGCTCCTAGAACAAACCCTAACCTTATTCAATCAACAAAACACATCATATCATCCTTAATCCTTAAAAATAATTTAAACGGGTCAAAATGCCTATTATCAATAATACACAACTATGAACTTCCAAACTCATCATGCTAACAACCTATTTATCTCAGAATTATATCAAACACACAAGAATCCACATGTTTTAATCATAAAAATCCTATCTTGCATGAATACACCACATAGAACACATAATGAAAGACTAGACTTGTTATTTTAAAGGTTTTCAAAGACACAAACATATAAAAACTAGGTCTGGACCTTTAGGGATCATTATAATAGCATGACAAAGGTTTAGGAAGGATGACACGCCTTGGGTTTTGCTAAAGGATGATGTTAAGGCTTGAAAGGATGGATTTCAAAGCATATACGTGTTCCAGAGGTTGTTTATGGTGTGGGATAGCTTTGGGGCGAGTTAGGGTTTCACAAATGATGTTTGGGAGCATAAGGTGGTATTTATAGGTGTTTCTAGTCGTCAAGGAGGTGTCAGGCGAGTAGCATGCTGCTATAGGCGATTAGGGTTCATACTCGCCTATAAAACTAGCGAGTAGGGCCTAATGGCTAGTTCTAATCGCCTATAAACTAGTGAGTAGGCGTAAATGCATGTTGTAATCGCCTATAAACTAGTGAGTAGGAAACTAGTGAGTAGGGTGTAAATGCATGTTGTAATCGCCTATAAACTAGTAAGCAGGCGTAAATGCATGTTGTAATCGCCTATAAACTAGTGAGTAGGCGTAAATGCATGTTGTAATCACCAGTATGTGATTTTGGGTTTTTGGCGCGTTAAACACTATTTTAACACATATAAGCACATATTCACATACCGACAAGTCATATAATGATTATAAACACATAATGCACGATAACTAACACGTTTACATTCGTTCACCAATGCCCGGGACTCAAGACTCGCGTGTGTGCATTAACCCGGCGATTTCACCAACCGCCACTCTTGTACACGCAATTATGGGCCGACTCTCAACATGTAATGTCTCTCGATGATTTCCAAAATCATTCCAAACGACTTAACCGACCCAGTCAAGTATAATGGTAAGTAAATGTTTTCGCTAAGGTAGACTCGTATGTATGTAAAGTATGTAAAGTATTAACCTGAATTTGCCGGGTGTCACAAGAAGATTCATTGAGAAATTTTCTATGAAAGCACAATCCATGACTATGCTGACCCAAAAGGATAGAAAGTTCAAGTGGACTGAAAAACAAGAGCCGGCTTTCCAGTTGTTGAAGGATAAGTTATGTGGTGCGCCTATACTATCAATCCCTGATGATACCTATGATTTTATGGTCTATTGTGATGCTTCGCATCAAGGGTTGGGTTGCGTGTAGATGCAAGGGGAAAAAGTGATTTCATATGCTTCTAGACAATTAAAGGTTCATGAGAAAAACTACACTACACACGATTTGGAATTGGGTGCAGTGGTATTCGCTCTCAAAATTTGGAGGCATTATCTCTATGGCACAAAGTGCACGATCTTCACAGATCACAAGAGTTTGCAACTCATTTTTTACCAAAAGGATTTGAATATGCGACAATAGAGATGGGTTGAATTGTTGAATGATTATGACTATGAAATAAAATACCGTCTTGGGAAGGCGAACGTCGTAGCGGATGCCTTAAGTCGTAAGGAACGGGTTAAGCCATTACGCGTCCGGCCTTTGGCCCTAAATAATGCGCTTAAGCCCGAAAATGTAAGGAAAGAAAATCTTCGAGGAATGGTTGATTCGTTGGAACCTAAGGCGGATCAAACTCTATATTTCATGAATATAGTTTGGGTACCCTTGTATGGTGGATTGTGTGAGCTAGTATTGGTCGAAAGAACATTATTGGTGGTGAATTTTAAGAGAGACATAGTGACTTATGTTGAGCGTTGTTTGACTTGTTCAAAGGTTAAAGCCGAACACCAAAGGTCGTCTGGTTTGCTCCAACAACCAGAAATTCTGGAATGGAAATGGGAATAGATTTCCATGGATTTCATTACTAAGTTGCCCATGACATCAAGCAACCATGATACGATTTGGGTAATTGTTGATCGATTGAAGAAATCCTCACACTTCCTTCTAATCCGCGAAACAGATACAATGGAAAAATTGGACCGCTTGTAAATCAAGGTGATATTCTATGTTTGGTCTTCGAAAATGCTTATTAATAGTTGATATAATCAAAATATGATGATTTGTGGGTTTTAGTCATTGCATTCCCTTGCTTTTACTTTGTTCGCAACTTCAGACCTACATTAATTAGAATGATAATGATAATTACTCATAAGAAACATATACATAGAAGAATCAAGGTAAATATTGAATTCAAAGGTCACCAAAGGAAAAAATAGAAGTAATTAGGAATTTTTTTACAACAATAAAACAAGCATAAGCATATGTTGGTATGGTGTGGTGGTGATGTTATTTTATATATCCTTCATCCGGGTTGGAGCCTCTGTCTTCCTGTTTTTTGCCGTTAGAAAAAAAATGAAATTTGGATTTCAAAAGAGTTCGCTCCAAGTCATGAGCTAACATTTGGTAAGAAAATCAAAACATGTTTCTTGATCATATTAATTCAATAAAGTTTTTTTTCTAACATATTAATGGTTCTTATAATTTATGTATGGATACGTGTTTTGATTTTATTGTTATTATCTTTATTTCATTAATCATGGATTAGAAAACCAGACAACACTGTTTGCGACTTTTTCTTAACATAATAAAAATTTGTGACTTTTACTTAACATAATAAAAACTTTAAAATATAATTTACAAGAATTGATGTTATCGTGGTGATTTGGAATCTGAAATAAACAGTATAAGTCCTAACGTAGTGGGTGTTATAATGCCACATTGCGTCGGGTATTGGGTTTTGTGGAGTCTTGATTTGGGCTCGGATTAGAAGACAATAAAGTGGCAGACTAATTAAATTGAAGACCTGGCCCGTTTTATTTAATTGGCCTATTATTAGTTTTCTTGAGGATTAAGCAGTAAACCCTAATCTATAATTATAAATAGGCATCTTGTACTTGTAATTCCTCATCACGAGTGAGGCAGAAAACAATAATAAAAGTATCCTGGTTGCAGCCCGTGGACGTAGGTCAGCCGACCGAACCACGTAAATCCTTGTGTTCTCGTGTTTGTTTATTTTCTGAAGATTAATCGTTTGTGTGTGTGTTGCTTCCGCGTGCGTATACCTAACAATTGGTATCAGAGCTTTGGCTCATTACACACGATTCGCAGGGAGGAGAGTTGGTTGATTAGGGTTAGTTGCCGGCAGCCGTAGCTGTCAAACCCAGGCATCAATCGAGTTTCTTTAAAGTCGCCACAGTATTTTCCTTTGGTGTTTGTGTTTGATCGAGCAGGAGAAAGAAAAGTTCAATTGTTTCTTTTTTTTCTTGCGGCTCTCAAGAAATAGTAAAAGAGTTTTATTTGGCAAATTCCAAAAGCAACAATTGGTGTTGCTGTACTACGTGTCTACACCAAAAGGAAGTTTTTTTTTTGTCTCACCTCAAGAAAAAGGAACCAAAAGTCAAGGCAGAAAGGGTATTGAATTTCGAAGATAAGTTTTTTTGACTAGCTTGACCAACATGTGTTCGACCGTTTGTTTGAATATCAAAGAAACGTGAACCATGTGTCTTCTGTTTCCATTTGTTTCAGTTTTGGTTTTCGGTTTATTTTTCGATTTCAGATTCATTTAGTCGTGTTATTGATTATCATGGCAGAAGATTGGAAGGTGCAAATTGATAAGTTTAACGGTACTTATTTCAGTTGGTGAAAAATGCAGATTGAGGCATTATTGGTTCAGAAAGATCTAGATATTGTGTTATCAGGGGATAAACAATAGAAGATGGAACCAACAGTTTGGGAATCTAAAGACAGGAAAGCCAGGGCAGCTATTTCATTGGCATTGTCAAAGAATGTGGCATTTAACATCATGAAGGAAACCACGGAAAGAGGTATGATGTTAGCCCTATCTAACATGTACGAAAAGCCTTCGGCAGCTAACAAGGTTTTTTTTACTCAAGAGCTGGTCAATACAAGGATGAGAGAAGGCAGTTCAGTTACAGAGCACATCAACAAGTTGAATTCGATTTTAGCCAGACTTGTGTCAATGGACATTAAATTCGAAGATGAAGTTCAGACTTTACTACTGTTATCATCATTGCCAGATAGCTTGTCAGGGACTGTTACAGCGATTACTAGTTCTACCAGCGAGTTCACTTTTGATGGGATTCGGGATCTTATTCTAGGCGAATATGTCAGACGAAGAAATTCAGGTGAATCATCAAGTGAATTACTGAATGTTGGCAGAGGAAGGAAGAATAATAGAGGTAGTGGGAGCAAGAACAGGATGAGGAGTCAGTGTAGGGCTTGATGTGATGTTACCTGTTGGAACTGCAAAAAGGTTGGACATTTTAGGAATCAATGTCGAAACGAGAAGAAAGAAGTTAGCACTGCATCAGATGTAACACCCCGCCTCTCTCACCACCAATATTGTCCGCTTTGCCCACCTAGAGCTCACGGATTTGTTTTTGGGTGCCCCGGTGGAAACTTCCCAGGAGGTCACCCATCCTGAAACTGCTCCCACCTGAGCACGCTTAACTGTGGAATTCTCCTCTCATCCACTAACATTAAGCCCCAAAACGCGTTGGTGATTTAAGAGGCAAGACATTACTTATGAACCAAGGATCTCTCCTGGCCACGGCCGATGTGGGATTTTCCTGGGGTGTCACATTCACCCCCTGTTAGAGTCCCCCAACCGATGGCGAAAACATCGAGGTGTCATGTAAGAATGAGTATACAGTAGCACATGGTAATTAATTTTTAATTGAAATTAATTTAAAGTGCAAATATCCAAAAGTGAAAATACATAATGAGTTTTAAATGGAAATCTAATACATCAAAATAACCAAATAAGTATAAACTTCAATTTGTCTTCTCATGCTAACACTCTAGTCTTCACGCATCATTATTTCCTGTTGAGTTGTAAAAATGGGGGGGGGGTCAACTAGAAGTTGGTGAGAATACATAAGCCATGTTAAGCAATTAAGTTTAAGTATAAAAGTTTAGCAATTCATATGTCTATCGTAAGTTTAAGTCTACATGAATAAACATGAAATGTTGAATCGACATAATCAAACCTCCGACTAGTTTAGGTCCATCCCGTCATCCACGGTTCACCTTAATATTATGTTGGAACGATAACAATCACCCGCGCTCCCCATAAAAGATGGTCAACGAATCTAGGTGGGATTATCAATCCAATAGATCTATTATTGAGTATCGTCGGCTTCGCCATAGCTAATGATTATGTATTGTTGAAACGAGTCTAACTGTTGTTGTTGTCTAAATCATGAGGCATTAAAGTTTACAACTAGACATGTATGTAGAATTGCTTAAGTATAATGTTGCAAGTGTAAAGAATTGCATAAACATGGTTAAGTAAACTCACCTTAGCAAAGTATTAAGTCTCGATAAAAAGTATAAGTGTAGCCCCAAAGTTGCCAAGTATTACCCTATGTATAAGGTAACAAATAAGTCTAAGTCTATCTAGTCTACAAGTATATTCTAGGGTTTCGAATTGGGATAAGTATTTGTTTGATTAATAAATAAAATGTTTAATAAATAAGAGAAATTTGACAAATAAATAAACAAAAGTCTTTTTTGTATATTTTAAATCAAAGATGGTCACAATTAAAGTTTTAAGTATGAAAATTATTTTTATAAAATTATTTTCTTAAAAATAGAATATTAAATCTATTTATTTCAAATTGTCAAAATATAACTTTAATATTTAAAAATATTAAAATTACAGAATTGTTAATTTAAAAATTGTATTTCTGTTCTAAATAAATAGAAATAATTTATATAAAATTTTGGTGCAAAAATATTGAAAAATGAATTTATTATGATTTATTTATGATTAAAACTAACAAAAATTGATTAAAAATATTAAATAAATGATTTTTCAGAAATAAAAATCATTTCAGAAAACTTTAATGTTATATAAACTCAGAATAATTTTTGTGGAAATTTATATAATTGTTTTGATATTTTTATAGAATTTTATAAATAAAATAGAATAAACTTGAACTATTTATTATATATATTAAATAAATAATTTTTGGAAAACTAAAAATTGTATGTTAAACTTTTCTACTAGAATAACATAAAATAATTTTTGTAGAATTTATAAAGTAGTTTTAGTATTTTAAAACTAATTTTAAAAATATAAAAGAATATATATATAAGCTTTAAATGAAAAAAAATGTTTTTGTGTTATTCTAGTAGAAGATAATGACGCGTTAATCTGTAGTGTAGAGAGTTATGTAGATTCTTGGGTCATGGATTCTGGTGCTTAATTTCACGCTACCCACAACACTGAAGCATTGCAGAATTTGAAGAAAGGTGACTTTGGTAAGGTAAGACTGGCGAACAATGATATTCTTGATGTTATGGGCATGGGTGATATGGATATAGTAACTTCAGCCGGTTCATGGACTTTGAAGGATGTCAGGGTGATTCCAAGCTTAAAGAAACAGTTGATTTCCGTTGGGCAGTTGGATGAACATGGACATGAGGTTAAATTCGGGAACAGGCAATGGAAAGTTGTTAAAGGAAATCTTGTCATTGCTCGAGGAAGAAAGCGAGGTTCGCTTTACATGGTCAGTTTACCGTCTGAGGGAGTGACCGTCCCAGTTCAGAAGAGAAACAAAGTCGGGTTCACAGAATCTCGTGCGCAGAAGAAGGTTGCCTTTGAAAGTGAGAAACCTAGAGTCACAGGTCATATTCAAGATGAACGAGCGAGGAAAGGTTCAAGTAAACCAGTTAGAGGTTTTTGTGGCAGTGGGAGCACGGGTTGTGCTTCAGTCAGAGTTCTTAGATGACATTGGGTCAGGAGAACCAATGTTCCAGCTGATAAAATCTCTCCAGTGGATTACTTGCTGAATATGGAGAGTGTTTATTCTCAGGGTGTTTTAGGATCCGACAATTCGTGTCAGTGGGAGCCGATAGAGACAAAGAATGGGTCAGTGGCAGACATAGCCATGACTGATGTGTTGGAGCTTAGGGGAGCTTCAACGGGCCTTCAGTTTAACTGATGAGAAGGCCGCTGCAACCAGAAAAATGAGGAAGATTACAAGAGGTACAAGTTCACAACGAATGCTAGTTTGAAGATTATCAAGCCTCTAAGTGGGAGATTATTGGGTTTTGTGGAGCCTTGATTTGGGCTCGGATTAGAAGACAATTAAGTGGCAGACTAATTAAATTGAAGACTTGGCCTGTTTTCTTTAATTAGCCCATTATTAGTTTTCTTGGGGATTAAGTAGTAAACCCTAATATATAATTATAAATAGGCATCTTGTACTTGTAATTCGTCATCACGAGTGAGGCAGAAAGCAATAACAAAAGTATCCTAGTTGTAGCCCGTGGACGTTGGTTAGCCGACCGAACCACGTAAATCCTTGTGTTCTTGTGTTCGTTTATTTTTCGCAGATTAATCGATTGTGTGTGTGTTGCTTCCGCGTGCGTATACCTAACACCAGGCACATCGCCCCTAAGGGCTCTATGGACCTTTTCTTTCCCCCGTGATATACATAATGCTTTGCCCCTTGTCTTTCAAAAATAAAAAAAATAAAAAAAACATAAAAAAAATCAACTTCTACACCCAATCAAACCCAACTTCTCCACCCAATCAAAAAAATCATTCTTTTTATAAAAAAACTCACCATACCATAACCCTTCATAAAACCCCTACCACTACACACTCTTTTTTATATAACCCTAACATTTTACGTTATAAATATTTTAGTATATAAATATTCATAACTAGTGTGTTTGCGCGCCTTACAATTTTGTCGTATCCAAAATACTAAAAAAGCTATTATCAACAAAGTAATTACCAATTTTCATACCATAATTTAAAAACGGCATCTCACACAAACATGAATATATTTGTACTTATTACTTAATAACATGTTGTGAATGGGAAAAAAAGAAGTCGGTCCCTGCTCTTCCCATGTAAGACATGTTATTTATTATGAAATCATATATAATTATTACTAAAAAAGTGTTTGGACATTTAAAAAAAAAAACTTGTCCTTCCATTGTTTTGAATCTGAGACCTCAAACCATACAAATGCGCCACAAACCACTCCACCACCAAGCCATGTTGTGACTTATTATGAAATCATATATATTTATTAATAAATAAGTGTTTGAAAAAAAAAAAAAACTCATGTTTCAAATCGGTTTCGAACCTGAGACCTCAAAGCACACAAATGCACCACAAACCACTCCACCACCAAGCCATTTTGTTAATTATTATGAAATCATATGTATTTATTAATAAAGAAGTGTTTGTAAAAAAAACGAAAATCCCAAGATTCGAACCTAAGACCTCAAACAACACTAATGCACCACAAACCACTCCACCACCAAGCCATTTGTTATTTATTCTAAAACTATATATATATATATATACACATATATATAGGGTTCGGATACTTTGAGAACTCGATGAGTTGTGAGAACTCGTGAGAACTCAACGTAATATGCGGAAAAAAAAATTTGCACACTCGTGTAAAAACACGTAAACCCCGCTGTAAAAAAAAATAAAAAAAATACATTAATTTACGCCAAATTAAACCGATGCAAGGGATTTTTATCCACGTATAAGTATATTAATATTTTATTCATTATTTTATTGTTGATTAATTATGGATCACATATTCATTTTTTATTAAAAAAAGTATGTGGTTATAAATAGGGGTGTACAAAATGCTCGGGCTCGCTCGAAAAATGCTCGAAAAAAGCTCGACTCGAAAAAGTTCGTTTTGTTATCGAGCCGAGCCGAGCCGGCTCGATTACAAATCGAGCCGAGCTCGAGCTAGGAGTCTTGGCTCGTGGCTCGGCTCGGTGGCTCGGTTTGTGGCTCGATAAACATCTTTTATATACTTAATAATACTTTGAAGTTTGAATTAATCAATAAAATATGAAAAATAATAGAACAAAAACACAAATTATACAAATAATACTTTTAGTATGTCTTTCATTCATTAAAATATTAGAAAAATAAAAAAATATACATGTATATGTGTAATTTTATTTTTATTTTTTTGGTTTTTTATTTTATAAATATTTTAAAAAAATGACGAGCTGGCTCGAGTTCGGCTCGAACATTTACGAGCCGAGCTCGAGCTCGGCTTTTCAACTCGACCAAAAAAACGAGCCGAGCTGGCTCGTTTAAGTTCGAGCTCGAGCTTAGCCTGGCTCGACTCGGCTCGGCTCGATTACACCCCTAGTTATAAAGTGAGTTCCTATGGTTCTCACAACTCATAGGAGTTCTCAAAATATCCGGATCCTATATATATATATATATATATATATATATATATATATATAGGATTGGGTTCATATGAGAACCCCCTTGAGTTGAGAGAACCATGAGAACCCCTCTAGACCAATAATATAGTGACACATATACCACTCACCATTATAATATTAGAGGGTATGATAGTAATTTAACCCAACCCCAACCCCACCCTACCCCCTTGTCAAACAGATTTATAATCTGTTTTTTTTTTGTTTTTTTTCAAAACAAACACACACACACACACTCATCTTCTCTCACACCTCTCTCTCTTCTCTCACACCTCTCTCTCTCTCTATCAGGCTCTCTCTCTCTCTCTCTCTCTCTCTTCTTTCTCACTCACGTCTCTCTCTCTCTCTATCTCTCTCTCTCATTCACGTTTCTCTCTCTCTCTCTCTTTCTCTCTCTACATAGACGACGAGGGGGTGGGGTTTTTGAGGCGGTGGTTCGTGGTGATGGGGTGGTGTTTCGTGGCTTTTGGTGGTGGTTTCGTGGCTATGGGGGTGGGAGATCTGAACCTTGGGGGTGGTGGGTTTTCGAAGACGGGAAGATGAAGACACGGTTGGGGTTTTTTTGGTGGTGGGTTTGGTCCCTGAGCACAGATCTGGAGGTGTAGGGGTGGTTCGTGGTGGGGTAGGGGCGGAGGAGGTGGAGGGCGGTGACGACGTTTTGGGGATCTGAAACAGATCTGGGGGGTGGGGGGCTGTGTTGGATCTATGGTTGGGTCTCGTTGGTGGTGGTGGGGGTTTGCAGAGGGGCGGGTGACGACGGTGTGGGTTGCAGAGAGGTGGTTGATGATGGTGGGTTTTTTGCACAGGGGGGGCCGACGAAGGTATTTTTGTTAATTATTATTATTATTATTATTATTATTATTTATTTCTGTTATTATTATTATTATTAGGGTATTATTGTTATTATTATTAATATTTATTATTATTTTCTGTTATTATTAATATTATTATTTATGTTATTATTATTAATTTTTTTATTATTTTCTGTTATTATTATTATTTATTATTTATTTTTTCTGATTTTTTTGTGCAAAAGATAGGATTTTTATGTTGAAATTTTGGGTTTTTTGGCAGGGAGATGCTGTGAAGATGATGATGTTAAAACACCAGTGTAAAAATACGAAATGTGCAAATGTTTTTGATGTAAATATAAATGTATAGATCTTTGTAGTAGGTTTACACTAGTGTTTTTGTGTAGTAGGTTTCGTGTATGGTAGATTACACCGGTGTAATAACGAATGTATAGATGTTTTTTTTGGGTTTTACACTAGTGTTTTTGTGTAGTAGGGGTGTGTATGGTAGATTTACGTTGGTGTAAAAAATTTACATCAGTGTAAATCATACAAAATGCATACGTCTGGTTATATATGTGTGTGAAAAACACTGGTGTAATAATTACACCAGTGTAAAAACGAGAGAGAAGATAGAATGTAAAAGTTGATTTTTTGTTTTAAAAAACTAAGTTGGTTTAAAAAAATAAATGAATTAAAAAAATAAATTAAAGTTAAAAAAAGTAAAGAAATTAAAAAATAAAATATAGTTTAAAAAATCTGATTTTTTGAATTATTTGAATAAAAAAATCATACAATTTTATATTAATTATAATTTTTCTTTCTCTCTCTATGGTGTTTTTACATAAACACCCCTAATTGTACTTAATTATATTAAATTAACATGTGAAGACAAAACACTTAACATGTGAAGACAAAAACCTCAAGACTTAATCTCAACCATTGGTTTTACAAGATCAATGGCTTAGAATGGTTCCTACGGTTCTCACAACTCACCATGGTTCTCAAAATAACCCAACCCTATATATATATATAGGGGAAAGTTAATTTGAGAACACCTATATTTCGTGCGAACCGTGAGAACGACATCTAAAACCATTCAAATTCAAAATTTCTTTTTACACTTATCTTTATTACTAAAATACAATCCCAAAAACACAATTTACGCGTAAAAATTCAAACGTATACGAAAATAAATTGTTTTTACACGTGTAAATTTACTGTTTATACATGTGTAAACTGTTTCATTTACACATGTGTAAAAAGTTAATTTGAAAGTGTTTTGCAGGAAAAAATGTATTATTTGGAAAGAAAATTCATTTATTAATGTTGTATTTTGATTATAATGAGGTTTGTATTTAAAAAAATTGATTTTGATTGATTTTTTTACTTGTTCTCACGGTTCTCACGATATTTAGCGTTCTCAAGATAACCCTCCCCTATATATATTATTAAAAAATTGTTTGAACTATAAAAAAAACCCGAAAAAAAAAACAAAAATCATTAATATGTTACTGTTGAATGTTATGGCCATTAATAATATTTATAATTATAACTAGCTTATACCCCGGGAGCGTCCCGGGTTGAGAAATCTAAGTAAAGTGAATAAAATTAGAAGTATCTAAACTATAAAAATGACATCTATGTATCAACTTACATTAGTTACTTTTAAAAAAATATATACCAAAAGATCCATTTCACCTTACAACATCAACACCTAAAACAGAATATTAAGATCCCAAGCACTTCAAGGGGACAAAGATTGTTAGCACCAATATATTCAGTCAAAGGTCTTTAACTGCATACAATAAGATTTGAGCTATTTCAGAATATGGTAGAAAAAAAAAACATAGCAATTACCTGTTGGAGAGCGTCCCGGGATGAAATATCTAATATAACATAATAAAATATCTAATATGACAACATAATTAATGACTTGCCAATATATGATTAGTGAATATTATTATTATTATTATTATTTTAAACAAATCTCTGCCATCAGTTATCATATTCTAATATAAAAAAGGGTAATTGGGTCGGGTATCACCTAATCCTAGGCCCGACCCAAACCCACAATTTTTTTAAACTAATATATCCCGGGAGCGTCCCGGGTTGAGAAATCTAATTTGAAATATCAATTTTACACCTGAAATAGACTGATGCGTTTTATAGTTACATACAGGAAAGCTTCGGGTAGCACTTAACCTAAAACAATTAACAATGTATCTTCAATGTTAGTGCATAACCTTAAACACAATATAACTCTAATATTAATACCTAACCTAAAACAATGAACAACTCCAATGCTAACACATGTTGTAAATAAAAATCATATTTACTGGTTTGAACATAACTAATGACTTGCCTATACATAATTAATGAACAACCTGAACACTTTGTGTTTTTTTCCTGTATGAACAAAACCACACAAAGAAATAGTCGTTTTTTTCTCCGTTTTTTATATAGCACTATGGTACCCATTGGAAAGATAATAAAACGCCCGTTAATTTGGTGTAATTTTTTTCTTTAAAAAATCTCGTATATAAAAGTTATTAACGTTTAAAAGTTATGGGAGAAAATATTAGAGATAAAAATCTAATTTTGTTTTTAAATTTTAAATTATTATTTTCCTAAAATAAAGCCCTTGCCACATAGAATAACACATGGCACACCCAATGAAGAGAATACCCTCTTTAAGTGCCATGTCATTAAAATGGCTTTGGTTTATTATATCTATCTATATATATAAATGAAAACGTATATGCTGACGTGGCGTGCAATGAAGGCCTCAACCTTCCATTGAGAGTGCCACGTGGCATCATAATGTAGAGTTTTTATTGTTTTTGAATTACTTCATTTTTTAATTAAATTGAGTTATTTTAGGAAAAAAGAATTAAAAAATAAATTTAAAATTTTTTCTCTCATATTTCCTCCCATAATTTTTAAACGTTTATATCTTTTATATACGGGATTTTTTAAAGAAAAAAATTACACCAAATTAACGAGCGTTTTATTATCTTTCCAACGAGTACCATACTACTATATAAAAAACGGAGAAAAAATCAACTATTTTTTGTGGGGTTTCGTTCATACAGGAAAAAAACACACAAAATGTTCATGTTATCACGTTAAATTAGATTTTGTGGGGAATATGAGTTATTACTGATTAGAATACTATGAACATGCAATGATTGAGAGATTTTGTGGTTAGTTAACTTGAGCCATTTGTAATAGGTTATCACGTAAAATTAGATTTTTCAACCCCGGGACCCTCCCGGGGTAATCAGCTAGTGTATAGATAGATTATTTAGAGAGCCGTTAAACAAATACCACTTAGTCCACCAATTAATCACCCATTGATTTGATTGATTTTCAACGATATAGGCTCATTTACAATTATTCGCCAAGTGCTAAACATTGGTTTACAATGAATCGACATGGGCTAAACACCATCCACAATAAATCACCACGGCTAGAAATCCGTTTATATGATATTGTCAAGTTCTACTATATCTTACCCGTTAAAAAGATGAAATGACTCATATAAGATGGGAAGGATGTGTGCATGTAGTGGACATCTATGTGACATATAGTGATACGGTTTATTATTGGTCGGTTATAATTTGACTCATTGATGAAAGAACACCACTTATGACCGAAAGTCATTTTCTGTTTTAATAAAGCTTGTGTCCAAAAGATTTAGATGGATTTTAAAATATTTTTTCTTTTTAAGAAGAACATGCAATAATTAAAACATCATTGTCTATGCCAGCCTTCTTTTATCAAATTATTATTATCTTAAAAAAAGAAAATTAACTACCTAAAAGTTACAATAAATAAATGAACATGGCAAGTGGTTTCTTGCTAGTTGCTGCTGACAACGAACCCCAATACTAATATAAAAATAATAAAAAGTTTAATAAACCTGCATTGCTTTTACGTTGATTGGTGTCTATTTATTTTTAAATATTTTGTGTCATACAAACTACATAAATTTATTAGAAAATTGCTAGCTACAAGGGCTATGATTAAGAGTGATTTTGGTTGTTAGTGTATATAGTAAATGAAGTATTAGTTAGTGATTTTTGGGTGGTTATAAAGTGATAATTACTTAAACAAGTGGTAAACATAACACGTAAAGATATGTTTATGGTTGTAATCGAACACAAAACGGACAAACGAGACTTGATGATGTTGGCTCTTTTAAGTTTCCTTCCTTCCTTTCAGGAGAGGGAAATGAAATATATACCTTCATTTTGTGTTCTTAAATTTGAAGGAAAGGAAAAGAAAGCAAATACTTTATATGTTTCTGAGTTGAAAGAAAGAGAAAAGAAATGTTTATTTTTTCAGTTATACCTCTATTATATATTATAGTAATTTAAGTATGAAGGTAAAATAGTAAATAAAAAACATTTTATTTATTTTTCTTTCCATTCATTCCACTTCATTCCATTTTGGGAAGAATGTTTTATTGAAAGGTTTTCATTAATTATACTTTCTTCCTCTTCGTTTCACTCACTTCCTTTAATGAAATGCTGAAACATACATATTTTTTACTTTCTCTTCGTTTCCTTTCTCTTCGATCTTTCCTTTAATGAAACTCGGTAACATAGTGTAAGGGTATGTTTGGCAAAACTAGCTGATGGCTAGAAGATGGTAGCTGTAGCTTTTTAAATGTATTTTGGTGTTTACCAGAGTAGCTAGAGCTTTTAATAAAATGTATAAAATGACTAAAATTGGTATAACTAAAAGCTTGTATGCATGGTTTTTTTTTATGGTAGAATGAGTATTTGTGTCATTTTTCTTATTAAAAGTTTGTAGGTAGTAGAGGTTTTTTCTTACACTAGTACTAGTAGCGTTTCAATATGAAGTTTTCTCTCCTAACTAAGTTTTTTATTGAGTATGAGTTTTTTCTTAAAAGCTTGAAGCTCCTAAAATCTCATAAAAGATAATTGCCAAACATACACAAAGACTATGTGTTATGATGATAGATTTCAATTCCATCACCATTCCTCGCTATCACTAGTTTCTCCATCACTAACGTATGGGGTGTGGTAATGTCCCTCCTTTCCCCTTCCCCCTTTATTTTTAAATATTAAATTAAGCAACAGAGAAGAGAAATGAAGCTCATGGAACTCGTAGAGATTTTCACGTTCACCACGTGCCTACCCAATGAGGTATGGTGTTCCTGTCCCTCCACCATCCTCGTCATCACCTCCATAGCCCTCCACACGCATCAACCTAAGAAGATCAATATGTTTATTCATTTGGAGGGTGTTTGGGATTGAGTTTGGAAATGCTTTATTGACTTATTTGCTTTTCAAACCAATAAGTTAATAAAGTGTTTGACATTGATAAAAAAAGTTTTTTTTTATCTGGCTTTTTGAAAGTAGGTAAACAGTTGTTTCCAAAAGCCACAAAACCTGGTTTCTTTAAATACATTTTGGCATTTTGAACATAAAATTACCAATCTACCCACACCCTTTACCCCATAATAAAACCCTTGGTTCACACAAACACGTACCCCCCCCCCCCCCCCAACCACCACCACCACCTTCACCCGCCACCGTCACTCACTAGTCGCTACCCCCCTTCCCCTTCCGTTTTTAAAGGAAAAAAGGAAAATGTTGCACATGCTATAGTGTCACATCTACATGTTGAATCCTATAAAATAACTCTTTAGGCTGCAAGGGAGGGATTTATTCCCTTATCATGTTATAAGTTGACCTAACTTGTAGAAGATGAAATGATGATATTTTCAACCATTTGAAGGATGCTTTAAGATATAATCCTCCATTTTATTGTCATCATCCATCCCATCACCAAAAGAGATGTATCTAGTATTGTAGAACTCGCTATATGCTAGTCGGGTGGTGTGGTATCGACTAAGGATTAGTCGAGATTAATCGGATAAGACTTTCTATGTATAATTTTACAAACAATAGAAAGTCATCGCACGTCTCAGACAGAAATTTTATGTAACAATACAATGGAAAATGTATCCCTTATTAGCATCGCATTAAAAGTAGTCGAGGTCCTTTTTTTCTCACTTCAGATGTAAGTATGTCCTTATTTAGAAGGCATAAACAGAGTCACATAATAAAATTATATTCAACAAACAACACATACCTTTGCAAAGCCGACTTCAAGACATGCACTATACTGACATTGGGGTGCCCATCATGGGCGACATACCATCTCATGGCAATGTATATATAATCAAAGGGTATGCAATAGATCCCTACAAATCTCTTGACACTAAACTCACAATCCTTCCATACATGTTAATGTATTTAGCCAGGGCCGGCTCTTAGTAGGGGCGACGCGGGCGACGGCCCCAGGCCCGAAAATCCCGAGGGCCCGAAGGTTTTATATATATGTATATATATTATATAATATTTATAAGTAAAATTGTAAATAAAAGCAAAGTTTAGCCTGGTGGTTACTCCACATGCTCTCAACTTGCAGCACCCAGGTTCGATTCCCTTACCAAGCATATATTTTTTGTTTTCTTGCATGTCTTCATGCCATGGTAGAGGCCAATTTTTCTAATCGCCCCGGGCCCGAAATTTTTTTAGGATGCTCGGAGACGGCACTGTATTTAGCCCCGTTTATGGCTATGCACATATAATGTATATATGTATGGCCCTCGGGGGGAGGGGGGGGAGTAAAGTTGCACTAATTTTAACGTTATTTTACTAATTTTGTGAAAATAACGTTAATACGATGGATGGTTAATCATGCATCATGTGGTGGCGTTGATAGCCAAAAGACAAGGGGTTACATGCACCAATCGGACTTGTCCCGATTGCTAAGTGTTATGTGCCTTATGTCCAAGGCTTGATACAAAACCACTATTGAGACGAGGGTATCACTGGAAGTAGTCTCTTTATTCCCACGGGGTAGAGGTAAGACTTCTACATCTTACCCTTCTCAGACCCTACCTTAGCTTTGCTATTGGTGAGATTAATTGAGTTTGATGATGATGATATACGTTTATATCATAACCCATGATCACATGTCCAAATGTCTAACCAAACACGAGAAACACAAATTCTATAAACATGAAGTTTTTACTTTATTTGTTACAAAAACTAGTGTTTAACCCCTATGTCGCAAAAGCATGAGTTCTAAAATCATGGTAAGTAGCAAGCAAACGAAGATAAAATTCAAGAAAAATTGTAAAACAAAAATGCAAATTTATATGAGGTAAATGGTAGGCCAAGGCAAACACAAATGCGAACATATATCACGAGCTGACATAGTTTAAAAAACAAAAGAAATGTAAAATTTGGAGGTCCAAAAAAGAAGCATATAAACCTAAAAGTACTTTTCGGTAAACCACACTACAAGAAAACAAAAAAAATAAAATACAAAATAATAAATTTTAATATGTATTTTAAAACCATATAATAGCACGTTAATACATTTTTTTTACAAACACAAACTAAAATATTGCAAAATACCAAAAATATGTCAAATAATTAGAATGCATGATCACATTATTATCCATGATAATACATTTAATTTAATAATTAGATAAATAAAAGTAACTATCATACGGGTAGCTCAGTTGGTGAATGGACCAGTGATCTTTCTTGGAGGTCTCAGGTTCGATTCCCACAAAGGACATAATGAGAAATGATGGATGACTTATGGCCGATGACTCATGGCCTATGGCCATAAGTTCGAATCCTGATCTCGTCAGGTTTTACTGGTTCATTACTGTCGTGCCTTCGGACAGATATGTGGGTCGGGTTTTCCCTGAAAGCGGGCTGTCGGGCGGGCTAGGGGCTTCGTGCGTCCGGGGTGGGCCGGGCTGTGCCCCTGTCTTTGCCACTGGGGGGCCGCGTACGAAGTACCCGACGCTGTTTAGTTGGCCGTTAAAAAAAAACTATCATACTATTCAATCAGTGTTTTCATATTTGGACCGGACCGGCCGGTTAGGCTGGGAACCAAGACCTCGTCCGGGCGATGGACAGGACCATCCGGGCAACGGACCGGTAATTGGGCCGGCGGGCTGGGTTTTGGAGGGGTTGAACGTTTTTTTTAATCTCTCCTTTTATTGGGTTTCTTGTCCGTTCATCAAGCCAGTTGTACCAGGTCTTGGAGAGGTTGAACTTTTTTTTAATTTCTCATTATCTTGGGTATCTTGGGCCGTTCATCAAGTCAATAGGACCTGCGAGGCTTTGATTCAACGTCCGGTTTGATTTTGAAACATTCCTATAGATATGGGGGGGGGGGGGGGGTGAAGGCCACAGGTACCCCACTACCTCCACGATAACATCACCGTCAGTGACAGGAGTAGTAGGTTCTAGGTATGTTTAACAGGTGATGGCAACACATGAGAATTGAAACGTGCCACTGTGAAAAAAAAAATCTTCACCATAACCTAACAAAAAGCAATTAGGTATCATGATAAACCAAGACAAAAACACAAATCCAAATCCAAAACCAAAAGGTGTATGATAAATTTAGAAAGCTAATCATGTAAAACTATAGTGTCCAGGTTCATCCTCCCAACAACTTTTATATGTTGAGATTCCACCAAATCACCCTTTGTCCCTCTCTCTCTCTCTCTCTAACCCTGAGGGTATCCATCCAATACATTCACCCACCCATTAATGGCCTCCCTCACCTCCCTTTACCTCAAAACCCCAACCCGTTTACCCAAAACCCATCAAACCCATCTCAATCTCTCCAATGTCTCCCCACACTCCATCTCCTTCACCCATAACCCAACCCGAAACCCGACCCGGATCCGTTGCGGGTTAATCGAACCCGACGGTGGGAAACTCGTTGACCTGGTGGTACCAACGTCAAAGAGGGATGTAAAGAAGAAAGAGGCGATGGGTTTGGTTCAGGTTAAGTTATCAAGGATTGACATGGAATGGGTCCATGTGTTAAGTGAGGGCTGGGCCAGCCCGATAACCGGGTTCATGAGAGAATCCGAGTTCCTCCAAACTCTTCATTTCAACTCGCTCCGATTGGGAGACGGGTCGGTTGTTAATATGTCCGTTCCGATTGTTTTGGATATTGATGATGCGCTCAAGGACCGGATTGATGCGACGGGTGCCACCGCGGTTGCGCTTGTTGATTCGGGGGATAACCCCGTTGCTATTTTGAACAAGTAAGATGGTTTTTTGACGTGTGTGTCTAAACGTACCCCTCTGTTAACCAAACCTCATGTGGACCAAGTGGCTGGCGGATCTAAAAAATAAAACATAGGCTAACATTTTATAAAAATTATTTTAATAAATAACAAAAAATTTGTTTTAGAAGAAACATTTTATAAAAATACATTTTATCCACTTCGCCTAAGTGACGGGTAACAAATTACAAATGTCCCCATAGTTGTTAATGTATCCGCCCATGTGTGAACCCCACCTCATGTGGGGAATATTTTTTTAGTGGTGGGTCCCATGTTTTGAGTTTGTAGAGAGCGGTACATTTGCACATGGTAATTAGGATTCATACACCCTCTTATTAGGATTCATACACCCTGGCCCACCTCATACACCAATAGAAGACTGCCACATACCTAGAATATGATGTCACACACCCTAGAATATGATGTCACGGGGTGTATGAAACCTAGAACCCTTTGCACATAGGACAATTTTTTTTTTTTTTTTTTTTGAAATTGTTGGAGTGGTTTTTACTTATTTTATAAGTTTAAAGTTTAAACTGGTGGCGAAAATGAATTTAACGGTGCGGAAACCGATGGTAACGGTTTGATTTACGGTTTGAAAGTTGAAACGTGAAACATGTTGCTTTGGGTTTATTACTGAATAAATAACCCTAAATGATTTTTTAGAATGTATGTTTAAAGTTTAAACCGTGAAACTGAACCGTTTTGGCTGACGCAAACATCCCCACCCGTTTGCTTTGCCATTTGAAACCTCAGTTAATTTTCCTGCCACGATATTAAAAATGTAACGGATATTTATGATTTTGACATAAATAGAACATGTTTAAACTGTGAAACTAAACTGTTTCGGCTTAGGCAACCAACCCGACCCGTTTGGTTTGCTGTTTTTAACCTCTGTTAGCCGTTCACCTGAAAAGATTCATCAAAACAGGTTGAGTTGACATGTGAACACTTTTGTGAAGTAGGGATGGTACACTTTGTGATCACTAATGATTTTGATTTTAAAAATACATGTTTGAAGTTTAAACTGTGTAACTGAACCTATTTGGCTGGTCCATTTGACCATCCAACGAGTCCCGTCTGGTTTGCCTGTTGACAGTGGCGAATCTTGACCCGAAACTTCGGGGGGTCGAAACCTTATATACCAAAAAATTTCTATACGAGTACTACATAATCGGAACTTCTGAGCGAAAATGGGGGGGGGGGGGGGGTCGGCCACCCCTCCCCGCCCCTTAAAAGGATCGCCACTGCCTGTTGAAACCTCAGTTAATTGTTTAGCAGAGTTGTTTTTTTTTTTTTTTTTGTAAAAAGAGGTCGAACGTACTGTGAACACAGTCCAGTCACTAATGTGAAACTGAACGGTTTTTGGCTGGTCTGGCTGACCCAACCAACCCGACCCATATGGTTTTCCGTTTTCTGAAACGTCAGTGCATTGTTCAGCCTGGAATTTTTATAGAAGCAGGGTGACTGGACTGTGGACATTTCACAATCTTACATGGTTTTTAGTTTTTATCTGTTGTATCCCTTTTCCTTATTTTTATTTTATTTTATTTTTTGACCTGCACATTTATTGTACACCTTGATACCGCTAGGCTACAAGCCCTTTGGTTTCCCTTTGTTATGTTTATTTGTGGAATCATGAACAAGTATTTACTCTCTACGTTTCGTGTATTGATTGTTCAGCATTGAGATCTACAAGCATAATAAAGAAGAACGGATAGCAAGAACATGGGGTACTACAGCCCCTGGTCTTCCTTACGCTGAAGAAGCCATAACCGGTGCAGGAGATTGGCTGATTGGTGGTGATCTGGAAGTTATAGAACCGATCAAGTACCATGACGGTCTTGACCATTATAGACTTTCTCCTTCACAACTTCGTGCGGAATTTGAGAAGAGGAATGCCGATGCAGTGTTTGCTTTCCAGCTCAGGAACCCCGTACACAATGGTCATGCTCTTTTGATGACCGACACAAGGCGTAGGCTTCTTGAAATGGGTTATAAGAACCCTGTTCTTTTGCTTCATCCACTTGGGGGATTCACTAAGGCGGATGACGTTCCGCTTAGTTGGCGTATGAAGCAACATCAAAAGGTTAGCAGTTTGGTATTATTGTTTAAGTAGAGTTAACGGTTTGAGCTGGTTGGATGACATTAGGGGTGGCAATCGTGTCAGGTTGGTAGGATGAATGAGTTGATGAACCTGAACACGACCCATATATTTATTCGTGTCATGTCAAAGACATCAACCCTAACCCGAACTACCTAAAATCGTGATACCTGAACACTACGCGTTTAACGCATACTTTTAAACGGGTTGGCGGGTTGTAATCAAGCTGTGAACGTGTTAAACTTGTCATATCTGGGTTGGTGGGTTGTAATAAATGGGTTACGCGTTTAATGCATACTTTTTTTTTTTAATTTTGCCCGTCATGTAACATGAATGACCCGTTCGGTAAACCCGAATTGGTTTATCAACTAAAATGTAGATTATTGTGATAATAATATAGTTTTCGAATTCAGATTTTACGCATTAATCGTTCAAATCATTAAAAAAAAAGAAACAAAAAAAAATATTTTGAAAGTTTTGATAAATATTATTATCAGGTGCTTGAAGATGGTGTACTTGATCCAGAAAACACAGTGGTCTCAATATTTCCATCTCCAATGCACTATGCTGGGCCAACTGAGGTCCAGTGGCATGCCAAGGCCAGGATCAATGCGGGTGCCAACTTTTACATAGTGGGTCGTGATCCGGCTGGCATGAGTCATCCAGTCGAGAAAAGAGATCTATATAATGCTGACCATGGCAAGAAAGTACTTAGCATGGCACCTGGACTTGAACGCCTCAACATTCTCCCTTTCAAGGTACTTGCTTCATGATATCATCAAGTTACAAACGGGCTGTTTGGATACAGTGATAGCGTGGTACTAAATTCTGGTTATTTGATATTTTTTTGGTGATTTAATCGTTAGATAATCTATCAAACACACAAATGACTAGTTATCCCGTTATCGCAACTTAAAACATCATAAACACATTTAACACTAATAAAATTGTTTTATTATATTTCAAATTCTATTTATTTCTGATTTTTTTGAAACCGTATCAAATTATTAAGGCGTTCTTTGGATACGCAGATACTGGTTCTGGTTATTTGATTGTTCTTGGTCATGTTTTCGTTAGATAATCCATCAAACATCCAAACGCAATGCAGTTCATTCTTTTGCAATTTTATTTTATTTCTGATTATGTAAGATCGCATAATCAGTTTCAAAGTGCACATTCAAACACCCCTTACAGGTCGAAACTATTTGAGTTACTCGAGTTTGCTATTTCAGGTGGCAGCGTATGATAAGACGCAACAGAAAATGGAATTCTTTGATCCATCTAGAGCTCAGGATTTCCTCTTCATCTCGGGCACCAAGGTATACTAACCAAGAATAGACTTAAAAGTTTACACTTTTGCCTAATTACAATATAAAGTTATTAAAAACTTAGTTGTATCCGACGTAAAGTATTTTATGAATTTCATGAGATGAAAAAGTACTTTATGTTACGCCCCTGTTGTTGGGCGCTACCCACTGCAAACTCAGGGTGGGTGCGCGTGGAACACTGCAACAAAGGGGCGTGGGCAGCTTGGCGGATGTGACAGGCGATGTTTGTTTTTTAATTTTTTAATATTTGTTACTTATTACTTAATTAGTAGATAAACCAATCATTAGGAGGCACCACCCACCACCGCATTTCACATTTCATCTCTTCACAACACACCACCTTAGTGTGAAATGTGAAAGCGCATTGTGCTTATGTGTCGCCTACGTGGCACACTTTTTTTTCCTTCACATTTCAAATGAACCATAACACAGTCTTATAATTCATATTCAAATGTAGAAAATATCCAAACAAACCGTATATTTATGTTTAATATTATATATTCAAATATGTTGGCTATTTTCTTGTATGTTTACATCCGATATTGTTTGCGTCATACAGATGCGAACACTTGCAAAGAACAGAGAAAACCCGCCGGATGGATTCATGTGCCCTGGTGGCTGGGAAGTGCTAGTCGAATACTACGATAGTTTGGCTGCAAGCGACTCTGGCAGGGTCCCTGAAGCCATCGCGGCTTGAGTCATTGGCACATGACGCAGAAGCAGACATACAAACAAACGGTGCAGTCCCTGAAGCACGGTGGATGATGTCGAATAAGTTGGGTTGTTTGAATATGAATGTTCTAAATTAATGTATAGTATGATGCAGTGTGGATTGTTTAGATAATTGCTACTTATCCCAAATAAGTTGAGGTAATGCTGCTGCTTCCTCCATGTATAAACTCATGTGCTGGTTCTTGGGCACATTGTAACATATTGTATTTGTGCTTTAGACACAGTTATATCCTTGTTGGCTGTATAAAAACTCTCTTTTCCTTTTTAAATATCGTGTCTTATACATGTTATCTAATAACATTGCTAGCCTTAAGAAACAGTTGACTCAACAATAGGGGAACATCACTTCAACAACGTCCAGTTACAAAGTGCCAGGCAATCTATTTGCACTAAGTGATGCAAAAGTGGGTGCGTTTATGCAAAAAGTTGTTTGTCTCCTATTGATTTTCTTTTATGAAGGATTTTGTATTGGTTAAGACTGATAAATAAATAAAATAAAAAGAGCAAATTAGATTTAATAATTTTTTTTTTGAAGCTCCTAATTTTCACTTTATTTTGTTTTAAAATTATTTAAATAGGAAAAATATGAGTCAGTTGTTCATTATGGGCACACGTAATTACTTCTTTGTTAGATTACTATTGCTCTTGACAACGAAAGTGAGACTTATAGGACTATTTGTATCGAGTTAACCAAAAGGTGCAAAAGTAATTGTTATGCAGGCAATAAGGTTTTAACTAAACCACACTGTCACAAGGGTTTAGTGGATTAACTATAAACACAACTAATTTCTAATTCCTTTTATTTAAAATGAAAATGTGAAACACGATTTAATTGATTAGATTGATATTTGGGCCTCACACTTCAAGCCTTCATGCTCATTATGGTTATTGGTGATTTGCGCCCCTCTTTGCTGTTGGTAACGGGTCAACAGTGCATCGATGGTGACATGAAAGAGGCGTTCACGTCCTCTACGGGCCATCTAAGTGTCATCGCTTGCACTGACGGTATTAATTATTATCGACCAACGTATCATATTTCAAATTAATAAAATCCAACAGCAATCAATGAATGGTTACTTTGGTCATATATGACATTTGACTCTAGTTTTAATTAGTCACGTGAGTTTTTATATGGGAAAACTACAAATAGTCATCTTTGACCGAAATTTTGCCAAAATAGATATGAAGTTTTAGGCTTAACCAAAGTAATCATTAATTCACCCCACATTTCCTCTAATCAGAAGTTGTCGCATCAGCTCCGTCTAGGGTTGTAAACGAACTGAACTTTTAGCGAACAGTTCATGAACCGTTTGGTGGGAAGTTCGTTCGTATTCGTTCGTTTAATAAATGAACGAACATAAACAAAAGATTACGTTCGTTTGGTTAAACGAACGAACATGAACAGAGGTCGCACTCGTTCGTTTATGTTCGTGAACGTTCGGTAACGTGTTCGTTTGTGTTCTATAGTTTAGTAAAGTTTTTAATTTTTATACTTTTTTATATTCTTTTATTTTTATTTATCTTAGTGTATGTGAATTCGATGTTATTCAAAATTTAATATATGTCCGTTTGTGTTTGGTTCTGTTCATGAACACTTCTTTGTGTTCATGAATACTTGTTTGTGTTCATTAATGTCTGTTTATGTTCGTGTGCGTTCATGAACAAATTAACAAACGAACACGAACATGAGTGTTTCCTTAACAAACGAACACGAAAAAAAAATCTCGTTCGGTAAGTGTTCATGAACTGTTCGTGAACACATAATTTTCTTAACAAACGAACATGAACAAGGCCTTGTTCGTGTTCGTTCGGTTCGTTTACAGCCCTAGCTCTGTCGGTTGAAGCAGCTAGATTTAGCCTACACTTTTTGGTATAAAACGATGACTAAGCCTATACGTTTGGTGAAAAATGCCGGCTTAGCCTGTTGTTTTGGTGAATATTTTGGCTCAGCCCATACTTTTGGTGAGTTTTTTTTGGCCCAGCCTCCGCTACTGGTGATTACTTTGATAAACACAAAATTCAATATCTATTTCGAAAAATTTCTGTTCAAAGATTAATTTTTTAGAATAGTTAATTACATAGATAGTTCTTATGGTTTACTAAATGTAATACACTTGGTCATAAGATTTTTATGTAACATGTTTAGGTATTATGGTTTGAGAAAGTTTACGGTACAAAATTATATAGCGTACAAAACGTAAGAAGGAATGATATTCGAACACGTGGAAGCGGTTACCAAATTACCTCGTATTTTAATTTTCTAGAAGGTGAAGGTATTATAGACTTTTATCTTTTTATGTTCTTTTTTTTACTCTTCTCCAAAATCAAAAGACGGGAAACCCTAACACCATGATCATTCTATAATTTGTGGTTGAGTATTTGTCTAACTCGATCGATCAGTTATTTCGTACAAATTATAATCGATAATCGTTTTATTCAGTTTTATCATTTTTAATAGTTTTTATTAATTTTTTTCTTTTACTCCACATTTTTTCAGATTTTAACTTTTTCAGAAGTTGCATTGACAATTTTGGATGAAGAAGCTGATGTTACAGTCAAGCCAAAAGCTAACGAAGATGAAGATTACATCTCTTGGATGACAATTGTTGGGTTTTATGTTTGATTTTGTAGTCACGTAATTGTGTTTTTAAAATTAACTTTTGTAAATATGTAGTTGTGTGTTATGTTTTGACATAGGTGATTTATATTTCTGACCAGTAGTTGCGTATTATTTATTGCTATCATTCTGTTTTTATATATAGTTGTTTTTTTACAATTTGCATCTGAAGTTGTATGTATTTGCGTTTTTAGACTGAAGACTATTAAACCTTTTTTTTAAGATTTTTTTTTTTGTAGATATGTTACTTGCGTGTAAATTTTATTTATACTTACTTTTTATATATGTTTATATTTATGAAACTTAGGTTTTTCATTCAAAAACACCATATTACAAGAAAAATAGATTTAAACTATTTATTAGATAAATAAGATTGAAATAAATATTTATGGAGAATATTAATATACTTTTAATTTTTGCACCTGCGTGTAAGTCGGTTCTGTAAAAATATAGTTGTAATTTTTGCACATGCGTGTAAGTTGCTTATGCATTTGCGTTTAATAATTTCCATAATAATTTATAATTGCGTTTTATTAATAATAGTAGTTGCATCCTTTTTTTTAGCAAAAATGTTTGTATTTGTCTTTGTTTTGTTTTATCTCATAAGTTGCGTTTAAATTGTTGTGCATTTGCGTTTAATTTTTTTTATTTTTTTTTGTTTTCATGAAATTTCATATAAGTTATTTCAAATTGAATCATAAAGCATGCCAAAAAACATAAATATTAATATTACTAAGAAAGTTGTTCCATTACATTATAATTAAAAGTAAACAGTTAAAAAAACTTAAAATATTGTCCGCATAAACTCTGCTGGTGAGCATCTCATGCTTATTCTTCTATGCATGTACTCAAAATATTGTCCGCTCTTACTCTTTTCATGAAGCTTCTTCTTTTTTGCAGTTTTTTTTTAAAGATTTTTGTCTTTCTTCTTTTTCTTACCATCATCTCCGGACGAAGAAGAATCAATAACTATATGTTTTTGTTTCTTTTGTTTTTTGACTTTTTCTTTTTCTCCACTACTTCGTCGGATGATGATTCATCAACAAGCATATGCTTCTTTTTCTGTTGTTTTATTTTTATTTTTTCTTTATTACCACAACTTCCTCGGATGATGATTCATCCTCGGATGATGATTCAACAATAAGCACACGTTTTCTCTTGTGTTGTTTTTTTTGTTTCTTCTTTCTCTCAACATGTTCATCAGATGACGTTGACTCAACAACTTTTCCTCTTTTCCTCTTAACAGGTTTGTTTATTTTTATCAATGTGCTGATAGGTTGCTCATCTTCATTATCATGGACAAATAGAAAAATTGCATACCTTGAAGTATCTATATTTTTAAAGGAATATATCAAAACACAATTTATTGTAATCATTCAGGTATAATATCTAGTAGTTTAAAACATACAATAAACATGTTTAAAACAACTTGCGTCTAAAACAAATAACATTTGCGTTACTTATTTGTTACACATTCAATGCTTGTATATATCAAGAGAAATACTGTATAGTCAAATAATATCATACGCAAGTTCATTTTACATTAAAACGAAACTTATATTCAAATCAAAAAACCAAACATGAACTTCATTCTGCGTCTTAATATGGCTTACACATTACAATATCTAGCTTCATATATATACATCATCATTACAAAATATTTCTTCTTTTAATACACCAAAAAAATATGAAACAGGGTTTTTTCATAATCCCTCGCTAAGGATCGCTAACACTTCTTGTGGAGTGTACCACACATCATTGTTTATGTTGTTGTCCCCTTCTTGTTGTTCTTCCATATTCACATTTTGTTGTTCTTGTTCTTGAACATTATTATTGATTTTAATAACAGCTTCATTTTCTAAATCCCCTGCACCTTCAACATTTCCTATTGGAGCAGGAACTACATGGTTTCTATTCCTACGCTGATACACCAAACCATAACGTCTCTGACTTTGATCTTGGTTGTTCATATTATTAAATGCGTCTAATACATCAATATCTATTGCTTGTGGTATAGGATCATCAACAACAACACTTTCTTTTAATAAAAGTAGGGCATCAGCAGCATCTAGTTCATCTAGGTGCTCTTTGAAAGAGACATAATGTTTTTACATTGTAATTTTAATTTTTGAAAGCTGAGTAATAAAAATAATAAAATCAAATAATCTTTTTATATAGAAGACACAAGTGAAATGGTATGATCGTTTCATATTCTTTTATTATAATAAAGGTTAATTGTGGTAGATATAGTATAGGGTTTTGATTAGTGTGTATATATTAATTATTTTTTTACTGACACAGCCAACTGATTTAAATTGCCAGTAAATCATGTCAGTTTTGTAATTATTAACTTTTAAATATCTTAATTCTTTAAGTATTTTTAGTTACATCTTATATAAAATTATAACGCAAGTACATATACCATTTACACGCAAGTACATGGTTCTTTAACTTACTGTAGAAGAATCAAACGCAAATACAAATAACTTTTTTACGCAAATAGTAGAAAAACCCCATAAAAATTGAATACATTATTGGACGCAAATAAACATGTATTTGTTAAAAAAAACTATAACATCATAATATGAATACTTATTAACAGCTTTTAATTGTTCAGCAAACCTGACTTTGAAGTTTGTAATTTGCCCGCTTTTTTATTTTTTTGGTCCAATTACTATTTTGCCTTTCTAATGTTTTCGACAAATTTAAGGACGCGTATTTTTTTTACCATTTTGCCCCTGATTAACCGCTTAATCATACGATCCACATTACTTCTTACATTTTGTACGCTAACAAACTTTTTACGTTAGCCTCTCCCTTATGGTTTTATTTGTAATAACTTTGGGTATTAAGGCTAAGGGACTGTTTGGTTAATTAAGTGTTGAATCATTAAGATGATCTGAATGGTTAAGAGACTCTAAATGGTTAAGAGCTGAATCATTCACCATCCCTTATTAGCTTAATGGTTCAGCACTTAATCATTCCATTCAGATGCTGAAACAAATAGTCTGAATGCTGAATGATTCTGTGACATCCGTCACCCTCGTCTTTCGTCGGATTTACAAAAATAACCCTTGTAATATTTTCATTTTAGTCCCTATAAATTTCGTCGTTTTCAAATTAAATTTAAAAAAAAAATATATATATATATTGTGGATCGGGTGTAAGTTTTAATCAAATACCTATCTCGAAGCGTTTACGCAATGGATTTTATAAAAGTTTCAAATTTATAAAGTCTTAGAAATACTTGGTTAAATAAATAAAACTTGGTTAAGTTTATGGAGAACAAAAAAACTAACTTTGTTAAGTTGTTAGATCTTAAAAGGAAGAAAAGTAACCAAGGTCTATATAAAACTAACTAAGTTATAACTATGAGGGGCCAAATGTGTCAAGTCCTGAAAGTTTAAAAGAAAAAAAAACATCATATCTGCTGTGCGCGTTTTTCCGGCCAAACCAAATTCCGGCGGCCGGAATTTGGTTCCGGCGAACTCGTTTAAATGCGTTTTAACGCGTTTTATCAAACTTAAATCATTGGGTTACGTTTCTCCATCATTTTCCAACATATTTCAGTAATTAATTGTGAGTTTAACGCGTTAATTAGTGAGTTTAATCGGCTTAAGGGTGTAACCGCCGGAACTTTAAACTTTGAGTTAATAGCACGTTTTTTGTCGACCATTATATAAACCAATATCACCATTCGTTTTCTGCACCTCTAATCATTCGAAACCCACAAGAAAACTACTCCAAAAAAACGTCCAGAAGACTACCGATCGCTACAAGGCTTCGGCCCCTTTCTCTCCATTTTTAGCGACAAATCGTGATTTGTAAGTGATTATATGTTTGCCGTTTTACTAGTTGATAATGTCCGACCAAAAGCCCTATGATCTTGTGACTTAATCAGGCTTGAAACGGGTTATTGAATTTACTAGGGTTTAGGGTTATGATTTGGGGAAGAAGATGAAGTTGAGTTATAGGTTAAATATATTTTAATTCAATATTATTAAACAAAAATGGTTGTGGTGTAGTGGTTATGGTTGTTTGTTGTTAGCGTGGGTACTTGGGTTCGAGTCTGAGCAACCCACAAGTGCAGCTTTTCTTTTTCCTGAAATGTATATTATTTACTTATGCATTATTTTTAAATGTATATATAAATATATATATTCATTAAAACTTAGAATATTCATAATAAATCCATCTTTTGCCCAAAAATTATAAAAATTTAGGTGTAGCTTCTTGACACCATTAAGAATGTTTCCACATTTTTATTTTCTGAAAAATGTTTTATTTTTATATTTTTATTGAATTAAATCGTTTTAATCATAAATAATTGATAAAAAAATTCATTTTTAATGATTTTAATCTCAAATTTTTTTGATAATTATTTCTAACCATTCTAATCTGAAATAAAAATATTTGGGTTAGAAAACACTTATTTTTATTAATTTTCCCATTTTTAATCATTTAGACATGATTTAATCTCATTAAAGCAGTTTTAAATACGAATAAGTTTATATAAATTATGGGGAAATTATTCTAATATGTTTACATTAGAAATCATCCATTTTCTATAAAAATAGTATTTTTGGATCATGTCTTGAATTATTAGTCTTATTTACGTTTAGTTAGATATAGTAACACATTTATTTATTTATAAAATTTAAACATCTATTTTATAAATGTTTTCTTATAAAATAGAAATACTCGTATGATTTAATGTCTTAATTATTCTTGTTGAATCGTTGTGTAACACAAAAATTATTTATTATATATTTATGATTATTGTATTATTTTAATTTAGTTAAAGTAACTAACTAAATTATTTTGTCTTGTTTATTCAAGCATATTGTTATCTAAATATTTAATCGGTAATAATTATATTACCTAAATCATATTTACAAACTTTAGTATATTATTTTAATATACAACTTTTACATTAATTCGATTAAATCATAAAAACTCTAATTCCCCAAATCGACTTAGCAAACCCTAATGCCTTAGACCCTAGTTACTTTAGACTCTTAGACTTTTCCTTATTAGTATTCTTACACATTATAGGTTGAATTCCTCGGAATTCTCATTACTTAGCTCACGACCGCTTAAGTGGATTTTGATCGCTTTCGCAAACTGTGAGTATATCTTTCCCCTTTTTACTATTTTACATTTCGGGGTGACTCATGTACTTACTATCAAGTTTATATTTCTTTTTACTAAAATAGCAATTCTTATGTGTGTTTGCTTGTGTTATTTTGTGTATCTATGACCTGTCAAATCATTAACCGCTGGGCGGCCTGGCATTTCAATGAATAGTACTATGGTTTATACCCTTGTGACTCTGTTGAGAGTCCTCGTCATTGCTATGTATTACATTACTACTAGCGCATACTATATATATCTGCTTTCTTCTCTTAGGGTTGATTTGACCCGGATTCCACTTATTACATCTTGCAAAATAACACACAAATTGCTAAAGTTTACCTTACTATATATATCAAACGGATGTACTCACCAATACATTATATGTGTTGACAAAATTGTTTTGTACATGTTTCAGGTGACGTTTGATGTTTCATGCTTTCACGCTTAGGATGGACCTAGTGCTTTAATAAAAGTTGAACATTTAATGTTTATGTTTGAGATTTCTATTAAGACTCTTTGTATTTCGTTTTGAATGATGGAAGTTATTTGCTATTAATATTTACAATTTAGTCCATGTGCTATTGAACAATCGGCACTACGTGACACCTCGATGTTTCCGCCATCGGTTGGGGTGTTACAGATTCAGACCTAAATGGTTAAGAGGCTGATTAAGGGGCTACCAAATAGCCTCTACTGTCGTTAGATTTTCTGTTAATTTTATATAAAATGACTAAAATGCCCTTTGATATTCATAGGATCATTTTTGTAATTACTCCAAAAGACATTTGTGTACTTTATATAAAATCAAACAATATATTATTATATATGTAAAAATCTTAAACAATAGAGTTAAATGCCAATTTCGTCCCTGAGGTTTGGGCCAGTTTGCCACTCCAGTATAAATTTTTTTTTTTTTTTTTTTTTTTTTTTTGCAATCCCTTACCTGAGGTTTGGATTTTTTTTTGCCAAATTCGTCATTTTCACTAACCCAGTTAAAAAAGCTTGTTAATGTCAGGGGTAGGGTTGTCTTTTTACCTCAGGGACAAATTTGGCATTTAAAATTCAACCTTACCTCAGGGACGAATTTGGCATTTAAAATCTAGTTAAGGTTAGGGGTAGGTGTTAGGACAAAAAGGATTGGTGAAACCACTTTTGCAAACCTTAGTCTAATTCACTTCTGTCAAAATATTCTAAGTAGAGAACTGCTGAAGAAGAAAGATCAAACTGCTAAAGAAGAGATTCCACAAGTACTGAAGAAGAAAATTCATCAGAAGTTCTGAAGTTCAAACCAGACATTTCTACTGAAGACAAACTACTCATCAGTAGTTTGTCATTCATCAGTACTTATGAGAAGATCTTTTCCACCGCCTTTGTATCAGTAGTTTATTAGTTTAGTATTACTTTTACTTTATGTACAAGTTCCAAGACTGCAACTTGTTTCTGAACTTGCTTTTTGGCAAGGTTCATGTATTTGTAAAGTCTATAAATAGAAGGGTTCATCCCTCTGTTTTAGACATTGATTTTAATACAGAAATCCTTCAACACATATTATTGTTATTTCCATTTCATATTTATTGAGAATCTGTCTAAGTGTTTCATTCTCATTCAATACTTAGATTCTCAATAAATACTTATCATTTATTAGTTTTTCAATCCAGGGGGAGTTATAACTCCTGTTGATAAGTGTAGCTTTAAACTCATAACATTCCACTGTGCTATCACTGATCAAGAACTTGCTAAACACCTAAGTGTTCACTAGCAAGTTCATACAAAAGAGCAATACTGATCCAACAATTGGTATCAGAGCACTGGTTTATCTGATCACATATCAATCTAACACATTGAGAATCAGACACAGGCTTTTATTGATATTCAATAAAGGATTATAAGCTCACTTTTATCAACATCCATCACTTTAAAGATATTTGACAAATCAATACTCTTTAAAATGGATCCTCATAATACTGGTTCTGCCAATAAACCTGCTATGCTAGTAAGAAATGAATATAATATCTGGCAAAGGAGAATGACACATACCTTATCACAGACCAACACAGGTTGCTGGAAATCTGTGATATATGGTCCTCATAAACCAGTAAACATTAATTTTGAAACTAAAGAAGAGATTCCAAAAGACCCAAAAGACTATACAGATGATGATTTCCTAAAACTTGAGCTTGATGCTAAAGCTTTCTCTATGTTGGCAATGGCACTCCCAAATGAAATCTAATCTGGCCTATTACATTGTGATAGTGCCAAAGAGCTTTGGGACTGCCTCAAAGAACAGTTTGGAGGAACTGAAGAGGTGATTGCCAACACCAGAGAAATCCTGGATCAACAATATGAAACTTTTGCTCACATTAATGGGGAAACTTTAACACAACAATTTGAAAGATTCTCCTCATTAATATCTGAGCTAAAACTAAATGGTCAGACCTACACAACTGTATCTATGCTTCATAGATTTTTAAGGTCTTTACCTGAAAAATGGGAAACATACTCTATAGTCTTAAGATCTTCACCAGACTTTAGCTCCCTCACTCTTACAAAACTTCATGGGAGATTACTTACTTTTGAAAGAGAAATTGATCAAAAGAAAAAGTTACAAAGTTCTGGCAAAACTGCTGATGACTATCTACCAGGTAGTACAACACTATTGGGACAAGACTCACCAACTTGTTCAAATAGTTTTGGATCTTTTGACCATATTGACATAACTGCTGGGATCTCATCTGAAAGATCATTCCCAGGTTATGACAATAATGATTTTGGTCAAACTGCTGATAACATGTGTTTTATCATGGATGATTTAAATAGTTTCAGCAGTGATGACCTAGAAGAAATGGATATTTTGCACCAACTGGCCATGTTAAGTTTAAAAACAAATAAATTTTACAAAAGGTCAGGAAGGAAGTTTCCAGGACTCAACAGTTCAACAAAAATTGGTTTTGACAAATCTAAGCTTAGATGTCACAAGTGTCAAAAGTTGGGACACTTTGCTAGAGAGTGTAGAAGCTCTGGCTTTAACCAATCTCAGTCTGGAAACAATTTTAACCCCAATTATAACAGGAATAATGGAACACAAGGGAGTGCACATTTTGTACAGGCACAAGCTCCACAACACCAATATGTGCCACAAGTACAATATGTACAGATGCCTGCTCAACAGATGCAGAGCCAACAATCAATCCCTCCCTTTCCAACTGCTCAACAACCTCCACAGCATCAGCAACCCTCTCAACAAAGATTATTTACTTCAGGGTATGTTGACTGGAGCAGTCTTCCTTTTGACACCACAGAGTGTAATCCTGATGCAGACAACAAGATGTTTGACATCAACTGGGGAGAGCCTGACAACGGCAGAAAGAACTTTGCCTTAATGGCATTTGAGGGATGCACCTCAAAATCTGCCTTGTCACAGGTATCAAAAGAATCTTTGACAAAACTGTGTTCAAATTCTTGCAAAGAATCTTTTGCTCTCATAAGAGAGACTAATGTGCACTTACAAGGAAAAGCAAATGACTCTGAGAGAAAATTCACTCAGATGAAATGTGATTTAGAAAGAAAACTTTCTGCAAAAACAAAAGAAGTTTCTAAATTAACTAACATTGCTATTGAAACCCAAGCACAAATTAAAATCATGATAAATGACCTAGGAAATGTCAAACAAGAGCTTGCTGACACCAAGGTCACATGTGAAAAATGGGTTGAATCTTGTAAGGGGTACCAATTATTGCTAAACAAACAAAGTGCTTCAAATGTTAGGTTTGGCATAGGGTACAATCACACTGAAACACCAACAGATTTTTCCCCCAAAACTACTGAAGATGGGAGAAAATTGTTTCAGGTGAAACTTCTGAAGAGGAAGAATGCACATCTTTCCATGAGAACTTTCTAAAAACACACAAAGAAAGTTCTTCAGAAGTACTAATTAATTCTAACTTTCAGCCATCAGTAGTTTCAACTACATCAGGATTTGAGAACCTGAAAACTACTGATGACCTAAAACCAATCAATACAGTCAGAAACTTGTCTTTGAAAGAAAAGACAAAAGAATGTGAAATCTGTGGTCTGTTCAACCATAAGACAGAATTTTGCAGATATAGAAAAGGTATTCAGTTCAACATGAAAAATCAACAACTGGTTGTGGGAAAACAAATCAAAAATGATTTTGTAAAAACTTTTTCTCCCAAGAAACAACAACCAGTAAACACCTTTTCTCAGAAAAAGACAAACTCTCAACAAAGATCTTTTTCTCAAAATTCTCTTTCAGTAGTTAGACCTGAATCATCAGCAGTTTCACAAACTGCTGAGATTAAAGATCTCATAAACATGGTACAACTACTGATGACCAAAGTTGATGGTGGTCCTCAAAAGGATACCACCATTGTTCTTAATGAAAAATCCATTGCCAAAAAGACATGGATGTCTCAACTTGGTCAAGAACAAACTGTAAATGTTCTCAAGAGCAAACCCAAAGCCAAACTGGCTTGGGTTCCTAAATCTAACTGATTTGCTATCTTGTGCAGAGAGTTTCTAGAGGCTTAAATAGCATTTGATATGTAGACAGTGGAGGCTCAATGCACATGATATGATGCAGATACCTGATAAACAATTTTATCAGTCAAAGAGATGGATCTGTATCCTTTGGGAACAATGCTAAGGGATATGTGCTAGGACATGGCAATGTCTCCTCTGGCAAAATACAGTTTGACAAGGTCAATCTGGTTGAAAACCTTGATTACAACTTGCTAAGTGTGTCACAAATGTGTGATAAAGGATATTCTTCCTTTTTCACAAAGACAGCATGCAAGATCATATCACCAGAAGGCCAGAAGTTGATAGAGAAGATCATTGAAGATCACACTTTGTTAATAGCCAAAAGATGTGGCAATGTCTATGCAGTGGACATTGAAAAAGACAAAGTACTGAACAACACTGCCTGTTTCTTCTCAAAGGCATCAACTTCAGAGACTGATCTCTGGCACAGGAGACTTGGCCATGTGAACTTTAAAACCATAAATAAAGTCACAAAAATGGGCTTGGTCAGAGGTCTACCCTTAAAAGTATACCAGTGTGAAGAACACTGTGTATCCTGTTTAAAGAGAAAACAACATAAGTCCTCCTATAAGTCTATTGAAGAATCAAAAACAACTGCATGTCTTCAACTACTCCATATGGACTTATTGGGGCCTGTAAAAATCATGAGCCTTGGTAAAAAGAAGTACTGCTTAGTCATCATTGATGACTATTCAAGATTTACATGGGTATTCTTCTTATTTTCCAAGGATGAGGCTGCTGAAATCATCAAGTTCTTTATTCTACAAGTAGAGAAGCAATACTCTCTACCTGTCAAAACCATTAGAAGTGATAATGGGACAGAGTTCAGGAACAAAACTCTGGATGAATTCTGTTTGTCTAAAGGGATTATTAGACAATTCAGTGTTCCCAGAACTCCTGAACAAAATGGTGTGGTAGAAAGGAAGAACAGAACTTTAATAGAAGGAGCAAGAACAATGTTAGCTGATTCTGGCCTACCATTATACTTTTGGGCAGAAGCAGTTAACACATCATGCTATGTTCAAAATAGAGTCCTTATTGTCAAGTGACATTCAAAGACTGCCTATGAAGTTCTTCATGGCATGAAGCCCCTTATCTCCTTTTTCAGGGCTTTTGGGTGTCAATGTTTCATCTTGAACATTAAGGAATCTATTTCAAAGTTTGCTGCCAAAGTTGATTCAGGTTACTTTCTTGGTTATTCTTCAACTAGAAAAGCCTACAAGGTTTTTAACTCAAGAACCAGGATAGTAGAAGAAACACTGAATGTCAAGTTCAATGAGTCAAAACACACTCTCATTCCAGCACATCCTGCTGAACTCTTTGACCTTGACAACTTCCATTTTGGACCTGAAAAGACTGTCACTTCATCCAAACCTACTTATTATGGTGATCAAAGGTTTGATGATGAGGATCCAGCACCATGGACTCCTCAAACAGTCATTAAGTCAACTTCAAAACCATCAGAAGTTTCACAAACTTCTGATTCAACAAATACTGAGGAACAAACTCAAACATCTGCTTCAGCACCTGCAACTACTGAAGACACTGAAACTGCTGAACCAGATATAATAGACCTCAGTAGTTTGTTTGAAGAACATGAGCCACCAACACCTGTCAGTGGTTTACAACAACTGATCAAACACAAAGACCATCCACTTGATCAAATCATGGGTGATATTGCATCAGGTGTTCTTACAAGAAACCAGCTTTCGAACTTTTGTCTCTTCTCAGCATTTATTTCACAGTTGGAACCAAAGAAGTACCAGGAAGCCCTCAAAGACAACAATTGGGTGCAGGTAATGCAAGATGAATTGCTTCAATTCAACAAGCAACAGGTTTGGGAAATCTGTCCCTTACCACCAAACAAGCAACCAATTGGCACAAGATGGGTTTTCAGGAACAAACAAGATGAAGCTGGTATTATAATAAAGAACAAGGCAAGACTGGTAGTACAAGGTTACTCTCAAGAAGAAGGAATTGACTATGATGAAACCTTTGCTCCAGTTGCAAGGCTTGAAGCCATCAGGTTATTTCTGGCCTATGCCATTTCCAACAAAATAAAAGTTTATCAAATGGATGTTAAGAGTGCATTTTTGTATGGATAGATAAAAGAGGAAGTGTATGTTTGTCAGCCACCTGGGTTTGAGGATCCTTCTCATCCTGAGTGGGTGTACAAACTAGACAAAGCTCTTTATGGGCTCAAACAGGCTCCAAGAGTCTGGTATGACACACTTTCAACCTTTTTACTCAAAAATAACTTCACAAGAGGTGCCATTGATAAAACTCTTTTCATAAAACATGTTGGAAATCATGTCTTACTTGTTTAAATATATGTTGATGATATCATTTTTGGTTCAACAAACACAAAATTGTGTGATGAATTTAAGAAACTCATGCAATCAAAATTTGAGATGAGTACAATGGGAGAACTGCAGTACTTTCTGGGACTGCAGATTAAACAACAATCAAATGGAACTTTTATACATCAATCAAAATATGTTAAAGAATTATTAAACAAATTTTCTTTACAAGACTGTAAATCATGTTCCACTCCCATGACACCAACCACACAAGTTGAACCAGATGATCAAGGAAAACAGGTTGATCAAACCATGTATAGATGTATGATAGGTTCCCTTTTATATCTAACTGCTTCTAGACCAGATATTATGTTTTCAACATGTGTCTGTGCTAGATATCAATCAGCTCCTAGGGAATCACACCTCATTGCAGTCAAAAGAATCTTCAGATATCTGAAAGGAACTCCAACTCTTGGAATTTGGTATCCTGCTTCAAGCAATACCAAGTTATCAGCTTTTTCAGATAGTGACTATGCAGGGTGTAAAATGTCAAGAAAATCAACATCTGGTGGTTGTCAATTCTTGGGAAACTATCTAGTGTCCTGGCAATCAAAGAAACAAACATCTGTTGCAACTTCAACTGCTGAAGCTGAATACATTGCAGCTGCAAGTTGTACATCATAGATACAATGGCTCCAATATCAACTACTTGATTATGGAATAAAAGAAACCAAGACACCATTACTTGTAGACAGCAAATCTGCCATTAGCATCATTCAAAATCCTGTTCAGTTTTCAAAGACTAAACACATTGAAATCAGGTATCATTTCATAAGAGATTGCTATAAAAAAGGCAAGATTGAAATGAAACATGTAGCAACAGCTAATCAAAGAGCTGACATATTCACTAAACCCCTTGACACATCAACATTTCAGAAGTTAGTATCCATGCTAGGGATACTAAATTTGTAAGTGTTTCTCTTTACTTTTCTGCACAAATTTTTTATTCACTTACATCTGTTTTCAAAACTTGAAAAACTTCTGAAAAACAAACAAGAGAGAAACTACTGATGAACAAAACATCAGTATGGGGATATTTTCTGAAAGTGATTAACTTCTGATTTATCAGAAGTTATGAATAAAGTATTTATAAAGTATTTCTCATCAGCTGTTCAAACTACTGAAGAGAAAGTGGGAACTACTGATGAAAATAATTCTTCATCAGCAGTTTAGTCATAAAGGGCAAATCAGACTTTTCCCACATCAGAAGTTTGACCTAGGCGGTTTAAAACTTCTGATAAAGAGGTTTTGACCTAGGCGGTTTAAAACTTCTGATAAAGAAGTTCTAGGCGGTTTAAAACTTCTGATAAATACCTTTTTCAACACTTATCCATTCAAAACAAAAATTCCCTCCTTCTCTCTCAAGAAAGCTCTCAAACCCTGAACCTGCAAAAACATTGTTCGATTCATACACACACAAACCACATGGCTTTAGTTCTTAAACAGGGACACAATCTCAGAGCCTACTTAGAAAAACAAGAAGGCTGGTCCCAATACGATGAGATCATTGATCTCGTCGTCAAATCCCAATATTTCACCGCTCTCACAATAGACCCACCAATACATCCTGAAACTCTCAATGAGTTCTGGGCTAACGCTGAGACAGTGATGGTGGACGATGAGGTTATCTCTCTCAACTCAACAATCAAAGGGAGACAAATGGCCATCACACCGGCCACACTTGCAAACAGACTGGGGTTGAATGATGTGAATGCCCCTGAAAAGTTTGAAAACTCTGCAATCCACCTAACCATGACTGAATGTGGTTATCAAGGTACTCTCTCACAAGCTACCATCTTTAAAAAGTATTTTGAACCAAAATACAAACTTTTGTTTCATTATATAATTATGTGTTTGAGTCCTAAAACAGGGTCTTATGACCAGATGCCCTCAACCTTCCAATCAATTTTTCATTCCATTGTGAATGAAACAAATTTCAGGGCATTAAAACTTTTCTTTAATGAGTTGGTGTTACATCATAATAACACTAAAAAGAAGTTTTTGTTATACCCAAGGTTCATTATGCAATGCATAATCAAAGAACTGGGTGATGAGGTGCTTGTGGGTAAAACTGAAATTTTAAAACCCTTAACCTCACAAGCATACTCTAGGCACAACAAACAGGCTGCCTGGCCAGAAGATGACCAAGGGGAACCAGAACCAGTCCCCATGGAACCCTCATCTTCCAAACCTACACCCCCAAAGGCCAAGAAACCCAAGGTACAAAAACAAAAACCCACCAAACCAAAAAGAAAAGCTGTTCAGGAGTTTGAGATGCCTGAACAACCTATTGTGCAATCTGCACTTTTTAAAGATGTGACTGAAACATCCTCTCAGTCTCATCCATCTCACACCCCACCAAGAGCACCAATCACAATTATTTTCAAAAGAAAAAGACTTAAGAAAACCATTCCTATTGATGCTTCTTTTGAAACTGCTGAACCCACTGCCCAAACTACTGAACCAGCACCCCAACTTTCTGAACCAGATTTTGAAATAGCCAAACTTTTCTCTAGGCTAAAAGAGAAAGTCCTATCTATACATGTCAGTCCCCAACAACCACATCAAATAGGGGACATAGCCACAGAATTTGACATGGATGTGGACACTCAAAGCCCTAACCAAAGAGATGAGGATGAACCAGGGTCTCTAAGCCCAAACTTAGAAACTCTTGGTACTTTTAAGGCTGCTACTACTCATTTACCACCCAGTGGTGGATCTGAGGAAAGAAGCAACATAGCTAAGACCTCAACTGTGGCAACTACTGATGAAGGCTTAATGCCTGAGGTAGGAAATCCTCTGAACCAAGAAAAAGAGGTACATGAGACAACTGAGTTGGGCTCAGCTCATGATGTAACTGATACAGTCCTTATTGAGGATGTAATCAGGGATTCAGATGATTCCATTGACTTGGATGATGTTTCAAAACACCAAACTACTGAATTGATGGCTACAAGTGAAGGTCCTGCACCTGGTGTATCTATGCTTAAGAAGCTAGTCACACCAGATCAGGTTAAAGTCCACTTAATCACTGATTCCCCTAGAGTGCCATCTTCTATACAACAAGAAGATCAACCAAAAACACACCCCTCACTACAAATGCCTACCCAATTCCCTGGGCAAACAAGCATAGACATGAACCAGCTATGCAGCCCAGATGGTCCCTTATACCACATGATGAACACCCTCATCAAAAATCACTTCCAAACATACACAGCTAACTTGGAGCTATCCATGAAGAACCAATTTGGGGTGATACAGACAAAGATGAATGATCTGTCCAACAAGATGATTGACTTCAACAGCAAACAGATTGCTAATCTTACAGGTCACTTCTCCCAAGCTTCAACTTCAAAAACTGATGAAGCCAAAAAGGGGGAGAAATCTAAGGAACCTATGGAGTCACTTGAAGCCAGGAGAAAGGCAAGAGTGGCTATCCTAGAAAGAGATCAAAGAGATCAAGCCAGAAAAGAAAAACTGGCCCAACAATTTGGTGTCTCTATTCAAGAAGTAGAAGATGCTGAAAAGTCTGATGAATCCCAAGGGCACAATGAAGATGTAACACCCCAACCGATGGCGGAAACATCGAGGTGTCACGTATTGATGAGTATACAGTAGCACATGGTAATCCAAATTTTAATTGAAATAAATATTAAATTGTAAATATCCAAAAATTGAAATACATAAGAGTTTTAAATGTGGAAATCTAATACATCACACAAGAATCAAGCATGCATAGACTCCTTATTGTCTTCATAAATACTCTAATCTTCATGCATCATTATTACCTGTTGAGTTGTAAAAATGGGGGGGGGGGGGCAACTAGAAGTTGGTGAGAATACATAATCCATGTTAAGCATACAGTTCAAGTATAAAAGTCTAGCAATTCGTATGTCTATCGTAAATTTAAGTCTACATGAATAGTATATTATGTTGACATAATCAAACCTCCGACTAGTTTAGGTCCATCCCGTCATCTACGGTTCACCTTAGTAATATGTTGAACGATAACAATCACCCACGTTACCTATGTAGGAGGTACACGTATCCGGGTGGGGTTGTCAATCCAATAGATCTATTATTGAGTATCGTCGGCTTGGCCATAGCTAATGATTATGTAATGTTGAAACTCGTTGAAACTGTTGTTGTTGTCTAAATCATGAGGCATTAAAGTTTACAACTAGACATGTATGTAGAATTGCTTAAGTATAATGTTGCAAGTATAAAGAATTGCAATAACATGGTTACGTAAACTCACCTTAGCAAAGTATTAAGTCTCGAGAAATAGAATATGTGTAGCCCCAAAGTTGCCAATTACAAGAGCTTATAATCAAAGCTTCAATTGTAGAAGTAATAGACTATAGAAGAAAAGTATGAGGGAAAGTTTAATCGGATTGAAACAATCAATTTAGGGGTGGCAAGTGTAATGCTTCATAGGTGGGTTTTTATACTAGTTTTGGACTCAATTAGCCATTAAAATTGGTCAACACCATAAAGTAAGGTTTTATGATGAATTGACTATTTGACTAAGACTTTGACTGTTTGACTAAGACTTTGACTATTTGACTCAAGGCTTTATTTAAGAAATAAAAAAAATCATTAGTTTGAATTAGAAAATAAAAAAACACCGTCTTATAAAATAACGATTTTATAAATAGAATTAGGATAGGACATATGTCATGATTGAAGATTTTTTTTTAAGTACAATGATAAAAGGAACTTAGAAAAATAGAGTGCACGGATAAAGATAAGAATACTTAGAAATAAATTAGACTTTATATCATGGATCGGGAAATACTTTAATGTAAAATAAATGGGAAAATTCGTGAGGTTACAGAAGAAACCTCTGATGGACAAACTTCTGATGAAGAATCAGAAAGTACTGAAGACAATCCTTCAGTAGTTGACAAACCTTCAGTTGTTGTCAACCCATCAGATGTTAACACTTCCAAAACTCAAACTGCTGAACAAGAGCCTTCCAGATCAACTGAACCTATTCAACCAACTCCTGTTCCTCCTAGGCCTATTACAACAGTTACCACAATGACTATACTAAACCCTTCTCCAATCTCTTAATCAGCAGAACTTCTTGAGAAGAGTTTAGTGGCAGCCCAAAAGAAAGCCAGAGAAGATCAGATTTGGAAAACTCTGGAAGAAAGGGATGACTTGGACTTAAGCCTGGATGAAAAGCTACAGGCTTATGAAGCTGAACTTTAAAGGCAAGCTAGCCTAGACAGAATTGCTGAGGAAGATAAAAGACATCAACTGATGTCTTATATTACTAAGAACAACAAGATCAAAGCCCACACATTAAAGAGACTCTCCATGGAAGAGCTGACAAGAAGAGCTCAACTTATTGCAGACAAACTTGCAACAAGTAAAGATGCAAAAGCCAAGAGAGCTCAGATGATAGAAGAGTTAGTAGCATATGGTTATGGTTCAAAAGCCTCTGTGTCCAAATGGAAAGAAGAAAGATTAATGGACACTTATAGAAAATATAAGGCTGCAAGGGTTGCAAATCCAGAGAAGTTTCAAACTGCTGAAGTACCAACTTCAGTAGTTAGAACTTCTGGTGTTCAAAGAAGACCAGCTACTCAAAAGAAGAAATCAGAGGAAAATGTGAAGACTGATTTCAGAATGGTACTACTAGAAGGAAGTACAGTAGTCCATTCTGACTTTGACATAGAAGAAAAACCTCTGATCACACAATTCAGGGATCCTTCCACCTTTGCCTACCAAATTCAGAAAACCATCAAAGACAAACTGCACACTAAGGTAGTTACTGAACATCATTTACCAACCTTTCAACTACCTAATGTGATGCAACAACAACAAGGAAGTGAATCCCACCTGAGAGTCACTGAAGTTGAAAACATCCAACACTCAGGAGAAACCCAGGGTACCACCATGGTTCCCTACACTTTAGACTTTGACAAGTCTAAAGTACCTATCATCAGATGGTCCTTTACTGATAACAACTCAGTACTTGTGACAAGAAGAGATCAGAAAAACAGAGCCTATAAGTCGATGAATGATCTGAAGAAGCTATCAACTCAAGACCTGCTTACAATCCAACATCTAGAACCACAGAAAGGGTCTCTCACTGATGAACAGCTGAACCAGCTGAAGAATTCCATGTTCAAAGGAATATAGAAAATTGTGAAGGACAGAAGAGAACAATAAGGAATTAGTAAGGTTTTGGCTTCATCAATCCACGGGGAGATTGTTAGGACAAAAAGGATTGGTGAAACCACTTTTGCAAACCTTAGTCTAATTCACTTCTGTCAAAATATTCTAAGTATAGAACTGCTGAAGAAGAAAGATCAAACTGCTGAAGAAGAGATTCCACAAGTACTGAAGAAGAAAAGTCATCAGAAGTTCTGAAGTTCAAACCAGACATTTCTACTGAAGAACTACTGAAGACAAACTACTCATCAGTAGTTTGTCATTCATCAGTACTTATGAGAAGATCTTTTCCACCGCCTTTGTATCAGTAGTTTATTAGTTTAGTATTACTTTTACTTTATGTACAAGTTCCAAGACTGCAACTTGTTTCTGAACTTGCTTTTTGGCAAGGTTCATGTATTTGTAAAGTCTATAAATAGAAGGGTTCATCCCTCTGTTTTAGACATTGATTTTAATACAGAAATCCTTCAACACATATTATTGTTATTTCCATTTCATATTTATTGAGAATCTGTCTAAGTGTTTCATTCTCATTCAATACTTAGATTCTCAATAAATACTTATCATTTATTAGTTTTTCAATCCAGGGGGAGTTATAACTCCTGTTGATAAGTGTAGCTTTAAACTCATAACATTCCACTGTGCTATCACTGATCAAGAACTTGCTAAACACCTAAGTGTTCACTAGCAAGTTCATACAAAAGAGCAATACTGATCCAACATCATAATATGAATACTTATTAACAACTTTTAATTGTTCAGCAAACCTGACTTTGAAGTTTGTAATTTGCCCGCTTTTTTATTTTTTTGGTCCAATTACTATTTTGCCTTTCTAATGTTTTCGACAAATTTAAGGACGCGTATTTTTTTTTTACCATTTTGCCCCTGATTAACCGCTTAATCATACGATCCACATTACTTCTTACATTTTGTACGCTAACAAACTTTTTACGTTAGCCTCTCCCTTATGGTTTTATTTGTAATAACTTTGGGTATTAAGGCTAAGGGACTGTTTGGTTAATTAAGTGTTGAATCATTAAGATGATCTGAATGGTTAAGAGATTCTAAATGGTTAAGAGCTGAATCATTCACCATCCCTTATTAGCTTAATGGTTCAGCACTTAATCATTCCATTCAGATGCTGAAACAAATAGTCTGAATGCTGAATGATTCAGACCTAAATGGTTAAGAGGCTGATTAAGAGGCTACCAAATAGCCTCTACTGTCGTTAGATTTTCTGTTAATTTTATATAAAATGACTAAAATGCCCTTTGATATTCATAGGATCATTTTTGTAATTACTCCAAAAGACATTTGTGTACTTTATATAAAATCAAACAATATATTATTATATATGTAAAAATCTTAAACAATAGAGTTAAATGCCAATTTCGTCCCTGAGGTTTGGGCCAGTTTGCCACTCCAGTATAATTTTTTTTTTTTTTTTTTTTTTTTTTGCAATCCCTTACCTGAGGTTTGGATTTTTTTTTGCCAAATTCGTCATTTTCACTAACCCAGTTAAAAAAGCTTGTTAATGTCAGGGGTAGGGTTGTCTTTTTACCTCAGGGACAAATTTGGCATTTAAAATTCAACCTTACCTCAGGGACGAATTTGGCATTTAAAATCTAGTTAAGGTTAGGGGTAGGTGTTAGGACAAAAAGGATTGGTGAAACCACTTTTGCAAACCTTAGTCTAATTCACTTCTGTCAAAATATTCTAAGTATAGAACTGCTGAAGAAGAAAGATCAAACTGCTAAAGAAGAGATTCCACAAGTACTGAAGAAGAAAATTCATCAGAAGTTCTGAAGTTCAAACCAGACATTTCTACTGAAGAACTACTGAAGACAAACTACTCATCAGTAGTTTGTCATTCATCAGTACTTATGAGAAGATCTTTTCCACCGCCTTTGTATCAGTAGTTTATTAGTTTAGTATTACTTTTACTTTATGTACAAGTTCCAAGACTGCAACTTGTTTCTGAACTTGCTTTTTGGCAAGGTTCATGTATTTGTAAAGTCTATAAATAGAAGGGTTCATCCCTCTGTTTTAGACATTGATTTTAATACAGAAATCCTTCAACACATATTATTGTTATTTCCATTTCATATTTATTGAGAATCTGTCTAAGTGTTTCATTCTCATTCAATACTTAGATTCTCAATAAATACTTATCATTTATTAGTTTTTCAATCCAGGGGGAGTTATAACTTCTGTTGATAAGTGTAGCTTTAAACTCATAACATTCCGCCGTGCTATCACTGATCAAGAACTTCCTAAACACCTAAGTGTTCACTAGCAAGTTCATACAAAAGAGCAATACTGATCCAACAGTAGGTCTGACCTGGGTTGTCCAGACCCAAAGCAAGGCTCGTGACTCGAACCCAGCCCCAAAACAAGACCCGTCCTTTGAACAAACCACCATCGGGCCACTACTAACCACCGCTTGGACTCTCACCTGACCCGACATCATCTACCAATGTCCGGCTACTATTAAACGACCACCATCTTCGTCACATCTCCATTTTGACCACCACCCAAAACAAAGCTTTAACCGTAACCACGACCAAATCTGGAACGACTGACATCATCGGCCACCACTTCCATCACCGATAACCTCCTCTGCATCACCATCATCGGTCACCTATTAACCCACCGAACCAAGCCTTTGAGCCGAGACCTACCACCTTTGGACACCACCATCACAGCCATCACCATCGTTATCCTCCACCATTATAACCGACCACCAACCCTGATGAAGAAGCTGCACAACTCTGCAAAGACCGAAAAAACTTCATCAAGAAAGCCATAGAATATCGAACCAAATTCGCCACACCACCATTTCCACCATCCAAGAAAACCACCCCAATATTTATCACAATATCCCCATATTCATTTACCATTGAGCAACCAAAAGTCAACTACTTGAGATCAGGTGGAAATGCATCGGTTTTCGTCGAAGAAATGCCTCCAGATTCTCCTGAGGTAGCTAGAGTGGAGTCGTATAACCACTCTCCAACTTACCAGTATGCAGCTGATAGTTTTTTTGGAATGCAGTCTCCATTGCATCCACATTCGCATTCGTAGTCGCAAGCGTCGATATTTGGTTATAACCGGCCGAATTTGCCGCCTCATTCACCTCAAAGATCATCACAATGAGACTTCCTTTGGAACCTGTTTTCGTCGTTGGATTATTATGGGTATAATAATAGAAACATTGTGTTTGATGATGATGTTAATGGGTTACAACAAGTTAGAGAAGAGGAGGGGATTCCGGAGCTTGAAGAGGAAACGAAACAAGAAGAAGTAGAGCATTTTAGCCATAGAAACGAAGGAACATCGGGGTTTACGGTTTATGTGAACCGAAGGCCAACGAGCATGTCGGAGGTTATTAAAGATCTTGAAGCTCAGTTCCAGATCATTTCTGATTCGGCCAACGAGCTTTCGGTTATGTTAGATGCTAACCGGGCTCAGTACTCGTCGACGTCACCCGAACTCACAGGTTTGAATTCGGTCTCTCTTTATTAGTTTGTTTGAAGCTTGATAATTGCAGCTTAAGGAGTGGTGTTTGTTTCTTTTTTATTTAACAACTATGAAGATTTTGAATCCTGTAGCATTGTTGAGGTCTGCATCGTCCTCTCGGTCAAACTCGTCGAGATTCTTGGTGAATTCTTCAAAAGAAGAAGGTTATGCTAACAATAGTGATCAGTCGGATGACTCGTGTATGTTCCACAACAGTCATCAAACGACTCTCGACAAACTATACGCGTGGGAGAAGAAACTATATGAGGAAGTGAAGGTATTATACTTTTTTAAACCTGTTTTGACACGAATCAAAATTATAACTTTTTACCCACCTTCAAAGGTACCAACTGACGTCGTCACAGCCAGTTTTCAGGGTTCGAGTCACGAGCCGCGTTTCGGGTCTGGTCAACCCAGGTCAGACTTACCCCTAACGTTAACGAGATTTTAAATGCCAAATTCGTCTCTAAGGTAAGACTGGCCTAAACTTCACAGACAAAATTGGCATTTAACTCTAAACAATATAAAAGAAATATGTTCATTCCCAATTCTATTTGATATTCTTCTCTTGACTATCTCTTCCTTTATTATTAAAACAAAAACAACGATTATAGATCTGCAGGTAAAGTTAATTCCCAATTAATTCAACATTAAAAAAAAATAAAAAAAAAATCAAGAATATCAATAGAGATTAATTTGAAAAAGTGATCCTGTTTGCCAAAGAAACTCCATTACCGTTGCAAACATTGTTCATCACCATCTCCACTTGAATATTGAAGTAAACACCCACCTGTAGAAAAATTAAACATTGTCTCCGTCAAACCGTCACTTCACCACTATGTATACCAACCCAAACCGTAAATAGAACCCTAATCACACAACGTTCAGACCCCTCACGTCGTTGCCGCCCTAACCATCCCCCTCACTTTAATTGCTGCAAGTTCCATCGTATACAACCCGCATCGCACCACCATTGAAACCCCCACCTCAAATTTGCAGTGGTGGTGGACTGGTGGTCCCCGGAGCTGATGGACAATTGATCCCTGTATCTAAAAAATGATTTTACATAAAAAGTCCCTCTAGTTATGAAAATGGTATTTTTGTCATTTTATTTGAACTTTACGGAATATTTAACGTCTCTTCCTAATACCCTAACTTGTTACAAAGCTGAACCTGTTAAAAAATTCCTAAGTACTCGAAGGAGTTACTTTTGATAAACCACAAAAACTATCTGAGTAATTAAATCTATTTAGAAAGGTAATATTTCATTAACCAACAAATGAACTAGCAAGACACTAGAAGAAACAACACCCAAACCACGACTAAAGTAGCCAAACTCAAAACGCCATCGATTCTCATTTAAATCTTTAAGCTTTGGTCAATTTTTAAACCATAAGAACCCTAACGTCTTGATTTCCTAAAAAAAGATACAACTATTTTTATAATTTTCCCATTTTATATGGAAATATAAAATTTTGAATATTTATCATTTTTACCATTAACCTTGGTGAGGTGGTTCATTTATGGCAGAAGTAATAACATCAATGGCAACAAAACACATGGGTTGAGAAATTGATAATTGATGGTGGTAGGACGGTAGGTGGTGGTTGTGCGCCACGTGGCAATAGTAGCTGGTGGGGGTGATGTATAAAACCAACATTGGTAGTACATAGTGTGAATCCATGTTGCTCTAAATTCGGTTGTGACTTGGGACACAGCTAATGTAAAAGTCAGAAATATGTCACGTTTAAAAGAATCTCTTTTACTCAAAATTTTCTTATTCAACTATTATTATTACTGCTTCTGGACCCACACCCCCTATAATCTAATCACACACCACACCAGTTTCAAATGACTGTTTGCACATCTTTATGCCAAATTATAGCCCCCTGAATTTAAAGAGTCATTTGCGTATGCCTGCTTGATAATGTGGAATTGTGTGAGATTAGAAAGGTATGAATATAGCATGACCTTTGTTAGTAATTTTACTTGTTGTCACGGGTCGTATTTCAATGCCCTGTGCGGCGCACTCAGTTGCCTGTGCATAAGTCATTTTTCCCGCTTATAGATATGAATCACTGGTTTTTGTATTGTTATAGACTTATGAGAGGAGTGATTGCAACTCTCAACTAGTAATATGCTAGATGTGTACACTTCCCTTATTGACACAGATTGTAGTTGTAGGAGTATTCAAGAAAACCTAAACGATTATGCACAATAAAGTTGATTTGATCTTTAAAAGGTTTATCGAATAACACATTAAGAGTTTCAGTTACGAATTTTGTTACATTCTAAGGGCATGTGTAGTGGGGCTTTATGAGATTAAAATATTAATAAATTGAGGTAAGGGCTTTATGTAAAATAGGTGTGTAGTGGGTTACGAATTTTGTTACATTCTAAGGGCATGTGTAGTGAGGCTTTATGGGATTAAAATATTAATAAATTGAGATAAGGGCTTTATAGGCTTTATGTAAAATAGATGTGTAGTGGGTGAGGGCTTTATGGGTCTTTATAAAAATTAAATTATTATTATATTAATAATAATAATAATAATAATAATAATAATAATAATAATAATAATATTACTGTATTTAGCTTACAATGATCCAACACTTCATCTCCTTCATCAGCCCACCATCATCACCATCAACCACCTTCCCCAACATCCAACGTTTCATTTGTCAGTCCTTCTCTCTCGCCATCTTCATAACGAGCATTGCCATAACGCCCTCATAGCGTCGGTGGGGACGGTGTTCCCGACGCTATGGTAACCAAAACGCCCCCATAGAACTCCATAACCCCCACTACGCTTGAACTAAAAGGATATGAAATCTATATCATAAACATCATCCTCGTTCCTCAACATATGATGTAGCAAATCCTATTAAAACAAAAAAAAAAAAAGAAAAAGAAAAGAAAAAAAGAAAAAAACCTTTTTTATTAATTACAAAATTTTGTAATTTCAACAATAACAAGAATTTTAGTGGATTTTTAATTTTCATGTAATAAACGTTACGACTTATGACTTGTCACATTAGCTACCATCTAGCAAATATTTAAGGAAACATTGTCATTATATGTAATTTAAATTTAAATGTTTCTCCTTAATCCATACAATATTACTGCATGAGGTAAGGGTAATTTAAGATACCCAAAATTAAAAACTTTAATTTCATTAACAACCTTAAAATGAGGGTAAAATAGTCATTCAAACACTTTTACACTTTGATACCTCACACTTTAATCATTTAAAATTTACTCAACTTTTACTTATTTAAATTATAATTAAACTTTTACACTAATGATTTTTAATAGTCATGTTTTTTTTCATACTTTGATATTTTTATAAGAAAAATTAAATCATAATAATGAACATTTTATTATCTTTTATTTGAGTATAGTATTACTATTATTTTTTACTTAAAATTTTTTATGCGCTACGTGATTAACAATATTTAGGAGTGAGCAATAACTAAAACGTTCACCGAAGCCAAACCAAAAAAATAGACAATACTGAACCAAAAGCAATTTAAAACTGAAATAACCATCTGATTTAACTTAAAATCGGTTATCGTTTTCTTTTTATACCCTTAGTTAACTGAAATGAGTCAAACTGAAACAGACACTTCTAATGATGCATGGTTGGGTTCGGTTATTAGCCTCAACCGAAACAAAAATTGACATTATCGGTTTTTCGGTCTTATTAACCAACCGGTTAATTGGTTCAGTCTATTTGTAACTGTTATTTAAATAAACAAAAGTTAAGTTTTAACTTTTGAGTATTTTAAAATGCCAATATCAAATATATTATATAATGTATAGATATCTAGGGGTGAGCAATAATTTAACATTTAACTGAAACTGAACAAAAAAAAAAGAAGAATTGAACCGAAAACAATAAAAAACTGAATTAACCAAAAACCTATTTAACTTAAAATCGGTTATTGTTTTTTGTACACGTATTTCACCAAAATCTCCATACCGAAACAGAGGGTAGGGATCCTGTACAAAGGGTGTTTTGTGTGAGAAGGGTAAGAAGTGTTTTGAACCTTTGGATCTCTAGATGGATGGTTGAGATTAACTAATGGCAAAAATGTAATAAATGTTGTAAAATTGATTGATTAATTATACCTGAGAGGGCTATTATAGTAATTATACCAATTTTGAGAGCTTCAACCGTCCAATTCTTTCCTAAAATCTAGCACTCCTCCCATCTTATTTTGGTGTCAAAAGTTTTCCCCAAAATAACCAGCAATATCATAATGATTTACCAAAACCTACAACAACCTACTGGAAGACATAGATTGAAGTACAAAATAAGCTTTAAACCCTTATTAACATATATCTTCTTTGATTGCGGATTAAGGACAAATTCACGACCAGGTGAGTTTTTTTATACAAGGTGAGTTTTTTTTTTACCGGATTCACTACCAGATTCATGACGATTGCGTGTTTTTTTTAATATATGCACTGAATGAGAACGAGAAGCCCCGACGATTGTGGTTGAAGAAGAACGAGAAACTGACGGTTGGGGTGTTTTATGTTTAAAGGATTATTGTGGTTTAGTGTTTTTTTAATTTAAAAAACATTTTGATTGTATGTATAGTTGTTCATGGTGTTTTAAAGTCATATGTGATTTCCGTTTTGTGGGTATTGGTGTGATTGTGTTTTAACATCATAAGTTACTTTTTGTGGGTATTGATGTGACTTTTGTTTTTGAACTTAAAACACATTTTGATTGTATGTATAGTGACTTCTATTTTATGGGTATTGGTGTGATTGTAAGGGATTGATGAATAAAACACATTTAAAAATAGAACACTATAGTTTTAAATACAAACTTACTGGTAAAACACTTTTGTGGGTGTTGGTGTTGATTGTGTTTTAACATCATATGGTGTTTTAACATCGTGAGTTACTTTGTTTTAACATAACATCTTATTTACTTGAAATGCAATTTTTTGATCAGATAGGTTATGTAATTAATCTCTAAAATCCTTCAATAATTATAATTAAATGATCCTTTCATTAAATGAATTAGAATGTAATTTACAATAATACCCATTGAATTAATATTAAAAGACTGCCACATGTCACGTTCATGAGCCTTCTTATCCTTCTCACACTTTTGACCCTTTGTACAGGAACCTAAATCCCGAAACAGAACCATTCATATATTCATTTATTTTTAGTTTTTATACCTCAATTTCATGTATTTCTAGACAAAAATTTAGTTTTTTTATTAACCAAAGTTAACTAAACCGGACTAAAAAACCGATAATCTAACCTTATAAACCGAACCAAGTAACCGACTGTTTAATAAGATCGATTAATTGATGACTCTGGTTTTAGTTTCGGTTAAGGCTAATAATCGAATTGAATCAAACCATACACACCCTTAAAAGTGTTCGTGTTCCCGCTGCATCGCGCGAGTAACCTACTAGTTTTTAATAAAAGGATATGCAACTTAATATTTTTATAGGATTTTCAGATAAAAAAATAGGACCGTGAGGAACGAAAATCTTCATTTCAATGAGATTTGTCAGTGGGATAGTGTTAGGTGGAACCTTTATAAGATGATTTATTACAAAGGGGATTAAATGTTAACAGAAAGCATTTGAGTATTAGGTTTGCATATTAAATGAGGCACGGTCAAAAAAAATAGGAAGTCGTAGAAAGGGTATCAAACGGACTTTGATTGAATTTATTCAACCGGTATTGAAATCGTCTTATCGAACCCTACGACGTTAGTTTTTAGGTTTTCGTTTTTTGGGGTTTTAGCTTGTAGTTTTTAAAATATGTGTTATATCATTGTGTCTTTTATGTATCATTATATCTTTTTTTTTTTTTAATCATTGTGTCATTTTTCAATCATTGTGTCATTTTTCTTCAGCATTGTAATTTATTTTTTGGCACTGTATTATAGTTTGTGGCTCATTGTGTCATATTTCATGATCTATTGTGTTTTTTTGTATCTTTCTCATCCTTTTCATTTTTTTAAGCCTTTGTAGAATAACTCAACCCAAATGATTTAAGTTTAATAAACACAAGACGAAAACATATTATATTTGTTTTGAATTATTATTAAGAAAAATTACGTCGAAGCATAAAACAATTTGGATTCATCCGAAATGTACTTAAAAGTAAGCATGTAAGAAAATATTTTTTTTTAAAGTTAAAGAATGGTACCACGCGCTGTGTTGGCGTCGAAACGTATAATAACTCGAATTTAAACTGCCTACTGAAACATATTATATTTGGCACGAATCGTTTCCAAACAAAACCTATGTCAAAACATAGACCAACCAAAAACATACATAAAAATAAGCACGGAAACATATTATATTTAACCAACATATATAAAAATAAGCACATAAAATTCAAGGGAGTCAAAATGCCATTTTACAAAGGTTTTAAAAAGATAGAGGTCTAAATGACAATACTGAAAGTTGAGGGGTTCCTGTACACAAAAAGACAAAATCAAAAAAACAAATGAAAAAAAAAAAAAAAACTCACAAAAAACTTTTTTAAAAAACACTATGGGGGTACTATTCTTACTACCATGTGATGTGTCTAGAGGTGAGCCACAATTTTATCCTCTAATATTGTGTCATGTAAGTGCTGACATGATAGGGTGATAAAGTTGTAGCTCACTTACTTGATCCTGTTATAGCTACAGGTGAACAGTAACTTTATCAAGTTTTTTTTAAAAATTATATTTTAATTGTGATATAATATTTAAATTTGTAAGAAAAAATAAGTAATAAACATAAAATATTCATTAATAAAAAAATTTACAAAGACATAATTAATAAAAAAACATAAAAAAAATAAACTACTAGTTGCTATTTTGCTCTTCTTCGAATTCCTTTACGAGACGATCTTGTTCTTGTTCAAGTATCGCTCGACGAGGCATTGGGAGATTGTTAACGTCCTTTGTTAAAAAGTCCATGTTTCTCAATCTTATTTTATCGACTTTAGCTTTTGCCGTCATCTCCATCGTAGTTCTTATTTTGCTAATGTCTCTCGAGAATTTGGTATCGGCTTCATTAGCATTTTTTCCCCTTGTCCCTTCCAACTGGTCAACCTGGGAGAGACGGGGGGAGACCCTCAATAGAGTTTAGGTCAATCTCCACGTGAAAATCCGAGCTTGTGGAGGAGATATACCTACCCGATGAAGAAGTTTTGGCCCGCTTTGATGAGCCGTCTTCGCTCATTTCTTCAATCGTAATTAGTTCGAACCATTTGGAGATTCTCCACAAGTAATCTTCATCCCACGTTTTATTGGTCTTGCACTTGCGTAACACCTCATCTTTCCACTCTTCGCAAGTGCACTTGTAGACATCAAGATCGCTAGACCCACTTACTCCCATTCGATCAGCGTTCATGTTATGAATATTTGTAAACAAGCCCACATATTTTCTAATTTCGGCCCACCGGCCGGAAATCATATCGGGGGAACACATTTCACTCCCCACTTGTGCATAGAAAATTTCTCGAATTTGTCTCCAAAAAACCTTCGCCCATTGATAGTCGACTACAAAAATAATAACAAAAAAATTTAAAAAAATCATTATAGTAACAACACTATATATTTACATAAAAAAATTATACCGGCTTTTTGATCTTGCGAAACTTCCACCCACGCATGACAAAGGGCTATTTTTTCATCTTTCGACCACGGCGTCACTTGCCGTTTTGGACGTGCATCTTCTTTGGGCGGTTCACTACCCCTAGCCGCCGCCGTCCTACCTCGGCCACCACCATTCGCCGCCGTCCCACCTCTGCCACCACCCCTCTTTTGCTCTCGCTTATTTGGGGTTGCAACTTGCGTATCTGGAATAACAAAATCTAGAGACGGGGGTGACATTTGGCTAAGATTTTCTTCGATTTCGGTATTTGTTCCATACCCGTCTTCATCTAGGAACTCAAAGGTCGGTTGGTAATATCCTTCCCATTGTGATGGATCTATTTCTTTGAAGATTGAAGATTGTTTGTGAATTGTTTGAATATTGTTTGTGAATTGTTTTTTATTTTTTTTGTGTAACAATGAATTAAAAATAGTTTTTTTATATAAATAGCCAAAACTAGCCGTTAGCCAACGGTCGAATTCTCCTTACCAACACACACGAGTAGGCTAGCGGCTACTCACTCACACCAACATTCACCCATGTGTGTTGTGGTTCGAGCAATTCACATGGATTAATTTGTGGCTCGCAACTACTCACTCGCGGGCCATAATACATAGTCTAAGCGCCTGCGAAGCAAGAGCATTGGGAACAGAAAAGAGATGGGTTGTTGACCCTTCAAAATTTATATATACATGTGTCTATAAGAAACGGTGGGACACCTTCACAAAATAACATAACCACCCTTAAAGAAAACCTAAATTACCCACTTACCATCACCATTCACCAAATCCAAAAAATGAACTCTCAAGGCCTGAACCCGAGTCACCCCACAAAGCAAACAATTTACCACCACCACATCTTTTCTTTCCACAATGCAGCCCATACACACAATACCTATGTGAAAAACACTATTCATCCCACTTTCAAATCATATAGATTAAATATTTTTTTATACATGTATCATTACATTTTTTTTTCTTTCTTTCACTCACAATCACTTTTAAAAAATAAATGCAAAGGAACGGTGTTCTCCCAAATATAGGGGTGAACAAATTAACCCCCATAACCGATAACCGAACCATAACAGACATAACCGAAACAATTTTAACCGATAACCGACATAACCAGTGGTTATGGTTATGAAATTTCTTTAACTGACCGAGCGGTTATGGTTACGGTTATGAAGCTTTGGTTAACCGATATAACCAAAACCGAACCGAACTTGTAATTGTAAGTCTATGTAATAGGTTTATGTTTACACTAACCATGTATAGGTTTTCTACTAAGATAAAAGTATGCTAGTAACAAAATGATTTTGATGTATGTGACTTTTATTTTTGATAAAGAATTAAACTTAGGCTTACGTACGTTTTTTGTTGTCAAGAAATATCTTATTAAAAAGGATCCCCCATTGGTTGTTTAACAAAAAAAATATAATCTTGGTTGTTTTATAAAAAAAAAAAACCCAAGCTAAGTCCAACATCGTAGGTTCAATTTTTTATATTGTAGACCCGCAAGCTTTTAAATTTTAAACTTTAGTTGAAAGTTAGTTTTAGTTGAAGTTTTTGGTTAATAACCAAAATAACCATAACCATAACCAAATTCATAACTGACTAACCATAACCACAATTTGATTATGGTTAAGGAAATCCCATAACCAAATTAGTAGTTATTTTAATAGTAAAAATCAAACCAAACCAACCCATACACACCCGTATTCAAATATATTGATAAACAATAATATTTTCTCTTTTCTCCATTTATAACTACTGACAACCCCATCCAAAAATATAAAGGATTTTTTTTTTAAAAAAAAGCAAACTTTATTGAAAACAAACCAAAAACCGCCCCTAAGTTTCCAAGGAGGAGACTAAGAACACGGCCAAACTACATTAAGTCAAAATTACACCAAGTTAGCCATTCTATAGTATCCTTATTATATCTACAACAAAACTAAAGAAAACTCAACGTTACATCAAGTCAAAATTACACCAAGTAAAAAATATAAAGGATTTACTCACAAAAAGGTAACATGCTATGAATGCACTAAGGCACCCATAGTTTTTTCAATGTTATTTTAAATTAACATAAAAACAACGTACTTCTCCTTTAATATATTCAACAACTCTACCTAATTCACTCCATTGTAACTAATGTTATCCTAATTTGTTATTTTTGTTTTTATATGTTTTTTTTTTACAAATAAATAAAATATTTAAACTATGAAAATTACATCAACATAGTTGACATATGGTTTCAATTTTGATGGTGATTAATTCTCTTTAGAAATAAGTATACAAACAAGCCTCCATCCACGGTGATGTTCACGGGACACTAAATTACTTTGACTAACAAAAAGAAAACATCTAAATCGTTAAGTTAATATAAATGGTTCATATGTTTTAAATGTTATGCTTCTTACATACATGCGCTATATAAAATCAACAAACTTATAATTTGTTGATATGCATTTTAATAACAACAAATGTGTAGGTAATATACATAAATGAAAAATTAAAAACTAGAGTAATTAATCTATATAAGTTTCGGAGTGAGAAATAGTAACATTGCATTTATTTACATCATTTTATCTTATTTTTAAACTTTTGAAATCGAAAAAAGAATAATTTATTGTGTTTAGTGTGTTCTCGCAGTTTCTCTCACACATACATATAAAAATTTATCATGAGAAATTGATTGTTAGGTTGTCAGATGTCTCACATGTCTAAGCTTGAATAATAGACATTCTAAAACTCATTTGTTTGTTCAATGTTATTAAGGGGTTGTGGATTCATACACCCCTACTTTAGGATTTATACACCCTGGCCCACACCTATCACTAATAAGAAGCTGCCACATACCCAGAATGTGACGTCATACACCTTAAATATGATGTCATGGGGTGTATGAATCCTAGAACCCTATTTTAAATTAACATAAAAACAACGTACTTCTCCTTTATTGAATTCAACAACTCTACCTAATTCACTCCATTGTCATCCTAATTTGTTATTTTTGTTTTTTTTATTGATTTCAATTTTGATGGTGATTAATTCTCTTTAGAAATAAAGTCATATAGTTATAAGTATACAAATAAGCCTCCATCTTTATTTTTTTTAACTTAAATTGTATGAAGAGGATAAATAAATGTATTCTAATTCCTAAAAAATATATCCGAATCAAATGGCCTTTTCAAAAACTATGGTTTTCTGTAAAAGTGGACATGTGACATCTGATTCGTAAACATTGAAAACGATGCATAATTCTTTTAGCGACACATAGATGGTAGCAAAATTATTATTTTCACTTAAGGAGGGACATGATAGAATGTGTTTTGTCCTTTTCCCTCCCTCCTTCATACTCCAACCATCTTCATAACTCCTAAAGTTATTGCACATACACAATTTTAATCAAACATAGACATCGATTTAATCCTAACTTTAAAGAACGCGTTTGAGGTGCCTAGACGTGAGACACGCAAAGACAAGATGTACATTGCTAGACACATTGATTTTGCCTCAACATTAAAAAACGCGCTTGAGGTGTCTATGCGTGAGACGGGCACCAGTGTCGGATATAGAGTTTTGTAAGGACAAAGAAGATTGACAAAGCCACTTTTGATACCTTAGTCTTAATTAGATTCTGCAAGATTTTGCTAAGTATAGGAAACTGCTGATGAAGAAGATTACAAGTACTAAAGAAGATGAAGACAAGTGCTGAAGAGTAATGTTCAGAAGTTCTGAAGAAAAACCAGACACTTCTCTGAAGAACTACTGAAGACCAAACTTCTGAAGAATACTCATCAGAAGTTTGTCTCTCATCAGCTGTTCTGTTGGAAGCTTCCCACCGCCTTATACTTCAGTAGTTTAATACTTTATTACTGTTTGTTAAAGTCTTTGTACAAGTACTAATTCCAAAGCCTGTTTTAGTATTTGTATTATTATATTGCTTCAATACTTCTCATGTACGTTTACTTTTGGTCTATAAATAGATGGGTTCATCCCACTATTTTAGACATTCCTTTGTAGTTATAATTTTCAATATATCTGAGAATCATTTGAAGTATTTACTGTTTTATTCATTAACTGTCTTAGATTCTTATCTACTGCTTTAATTCATACATCAAGGGGGAGCAATAACTCCTGTTTAAAGTGAAGTTTTAACTTGAACACTTACCATTTAATCCACTGTGCAATTTACTTTGATAGATCTTAAACAAGTGTTCATAATAAGAACTGTTAAACAAGAAACTGATCCAACAATTGGTATCAGAGCCACTGGTTCATCTGATCAAATATCAATCTAACAAATTGAGAATCAGACACGGGCTTTTATTGATATTCAATAAAGGATTCTAGTTCAGTTTTCAAAAAACATCCATCACTTTAAGAAACCATTGATCAATCAATTTTCTTAAAAATGGACCCTTATAATACTGGATCTGCCAATAAACCTCCAATGCTAGTCAGAAATGAATACAATATCTGGCAAAAGAGGTTGGCACACACTTTATCTCAAACAAATACTGGATGTTGAAGATCTGTCATGTATGGACCCCATAAACCAGTAATAACTGATTCAGAAACTAAAGTAGAAAGACCAAAAGAACCAAAAGACTACACTGATGAAGATTTCCTAAAACTTGAGCTTGATGCTAAGGCATTCTCTATGTTGGCATGGCTCTCCCCAATGAAATATATGATGGGCTTTTACATTGTGAAAGTGCCAAAGAGCTATGGGATTGCCTAAAAGAACAGTTTGGAGGAACTGATAAGGTGATTGCCAACACTAGAGAAATTCTTACTCAACAAAATGAAACCTTTACTTATGTTAATGGGGAGACTTTAACACAACAATTTGAAAGATTTTCTTCATTAATTTCCGAGTTAAAGTTAAATGGTCAGACCTACACAAACTCAACTATGCTTCATAGATTTTTAAGGTCTTTACCAGAAAAATGGGAAACTTACTCTATAGTTCTCAGGTCAGGACCAGATTTTGACTCCCTCACACTTACAAAATTACATGGGAGATTACTAACTTTTGAAAGAGAAATCAATCAAAATAAGAAATTACAAAACTCTGGTAAAACTGCTGATGACTATATTCCAGGTAGCACAACACTTTTGGGACAAAACTCACCATCTTGTTCTAATGATTTTGGATCTTTTGATCACAATGACATAACTGCTGGGATCTCATCAAAAAGGTCATATCCAGCTTATGAAAATGAAGAAAACAGTCAAACTACTGACAATATGTGTTTTATAATGGATGATTTAAAAAATTTCAGTTGTGATGACTTAGAGGAAATGGACATACTACACCAACTGGCCATGTTAAGTATTAAAACCAACAAATTTTCTAAAAGGTCAGGATGGAAATTTCCAAAACTGAACAGTTCAACAAAAGTTGGTTTTGACAAATCAAAACTGAGATGTCATACGTGTCAGAAGTTGGTACACTTTGTTAGAGAGTGTAGAACCTCTAGCTTTAACCAATCACAGTCTGGAAACCAATCAAACCCTAGTTACAATAGAAATTTTGGAACACAGGGAAGTGCACATTTTGTACAGGCACAAGTTCCACAAATCCAATATGTGCCTCAAATACAATATGTACAAATGCCTAGCTCAACAACAGTATAGCCAACAACAAATGCCTTCCATTCATGCTGCTCAACAACCTCCACAAACTCAACAACCCACTCAACAAAGTCTATTTAAACCTGTGAACTCACCAGCTTTATGTTGACAAATCTTTTACGCATGTTTTTCAGGTAATTGACTTCATGGACAGTCGGGACTTAAGAAACTGGTTTTGTGACAACCAGCAAATTCCGATCTACGCCCGATGTGATTTTAATCATTCAAAATAATTATTTATTATAAACATTGTTAATTATTAAGATTCAGAAGTTAACAGATCTTTTAACAAGAAAAACCGTGATCGAATCTTATAATGCGATTTAAACGCGTGTGTTGAACGCATGCGTTGGATGACGAAAATAATCTTATATTTGCTCGGTTTAGTTATATATTTAATTTTGAATAAAACCGACTAGTTTTTGTGATAGGTTACGAATCCTAAATATAAACCAAGACTTTTACGTTAAAACGGGTTCGATACGCAGTATACTCCTACCTACAACAAACCCTACCTATAAAAGCTCAATTTCTTCTCTCCCCATTCATTCTTGCAGCCGCACACCCTCCCACTCTCTCTTTAGAAACCCTAGTTTCTCTCTATACACTCTCCCTCTCCCGATCTTCCTCTCTCTCACTCCTGTTACAACAACAGTCGACCATCACCAAGCTTGGGTAGTTGCGGCGTAGGTGATGTGGTAGGTGGAGATGCGTGGCAGGGGTAGGCGACGGCCGGTGGTCGGATTATGGTGGTTGTGTAGGGTCTCGACGAAATGGTGGTTTTTGGTGGTGGGTTTGGGCGGCAAGCTGGGTTTTTGTGCTTTGGGGTTCGCTCTGGGTCAAGTCGAGTCAAACTTTTATGGGTTTTGGTCCGACAACAGCTGGTATGGTCTCGGTTGGTGGCTAATGGTTGTTGGCTGTCGGGGTTCAGCCGGAGGTTTCATGGTGGTGATGATTTCATTCTAGATCCGGCCGCTCTCGGTGGTTTTCGTGGTGGTTGGTTCGACTGTGATGGTGGTCTGGCCCGGTTGTGTCTGTGGTGGTTTACAGGTGGTTGTTGTTTGGGGTTCAACAGGTGGTTTTGAGGTGGCTTTTGGTTCTCGGTTTTGGAGTTTGTTGGATCTGGTCGTTATCGGTTTGGACCGGGTCTCGGTATTGATCACGGTCAGCCAAGTCAACAGCTGGTCAACGGGTCAAACAATCCGGTTAACGCGGCGTTCGAGGCGACTCTGGGTTACGCGCGTGTGATTTCGGTATAATCAAATTCGTATTTATTATTGTATTATTTATAAATATTATATATTTATAAATATATTAATACGAATGAAATAGTTTTAACTTGCGAACGAACCGAATAAAAATAATAAACGGAAAGTATATATAAAAATTTTGGGTGATTGGTAAATGGTTAATTTGGCGTGACTTATGATATCGAACATCGGACTAAATTTGTTGGACTATATATATATATAAGTATGTATCTGAATAATTGTAGTATTTATATAAGTTGTTGAAATGTATAGTTGTCTTGATTGTAGAAATGTGCGGATAAATGGGTTATTGTCTTGTATTGGATATTGATTTTGGGACAATTGTAGACGACTTGTGTTGTCTGGTTTGTATGAAAACAGAGGAAACTCTGCCAAAATTTTATAAAATTATAAGCATAAACGAAGACGATATTTGTTATATATTTCATTGTAAACAACCTTCCAAGTGTTTTGACAAATGTATTTTTCTACAAAATCGCAAGGTTTTTGATGTCGTGTGGATTAGGTCTTTTTTAAATGTCCTTTTTAAAGCCAACACTTTCTCGAAAGAAGTGTCAAGACTTAGTAAAAAGGCTGATTAAGCAAAACCTTTTAATTAAAACACTAATCTAAGTTTTTAATTTATAAGAGTAAAACGATAGTTGCTGACTACTTTAAACCCACACGATAGGCAGGTGGACCTATCATGCGTAGTATAGTCTATAGCAAGTACCGAGTATCGAACCCAAAGATACAACTTCCCCTACTCAACTCTAAGCTGCTGTGATAAAAAGAAAAGATAATAAAATAAGAAAGAAAGCAAGAGTGAACAAAATAAAAACCAAAATACCAAACGAAGTGCTGCTTCGGGATCCAACTTTCTCTTGGCATGGACTAATAGTAACTTCCTAATTAAGTGGTGTAAACAAGTGCGCACTTTTACTAAACGTGGAGTTGCTACAACATTCTCCAGTGGTGTTTGTTATCGCAATACGAGCTGTGTTCTTGTTTGGAAAATGAGGGTCTCCCTAGTCTGGTAAGCTCACCTCTCGACCATGACAACTAGATGATTTAGGATAGTGTATACCCAACCCCGAATAATCCAACCCCCAAAGCCGCGATAATGACATCTAATACTCAAAAGTCTCTATGGACAACTTGCCGGTGGTCGGAGCATGACCGAACAAGAAGCCACTTGATATCATAAAGGAGTCGTGACTTTTCCCGCACACGTGCATCCTTTACTTGACCCAAATAACTATTTTAATAAGTGAGTGGTCTATCAGTAACTGTGCGGCAGTATAAAGATGAGAGAAAATAAAGACCGTTCTCTCTCAACGCGGGTTCATCAAATCTTAGCTTGCGCCAAAGCTACCACATAGACAATGAAGCTAAGTCGCATAATTAAGACCCGACTTATCGCTAGGACCAAGTATAAAGACCGTACCGACCCTAAGCGAGATCTTGATAAGTCGTGAGTTTTAAGTTCACAAGTGCATGGGGTTTTACACACCATGGGTACACTCATGAATCCTTCTCACTTATGGGTTTAAAGTTCACAAGTGCATGGGTTTTTACACACCATGGGTACACTCATGACTCCTTCCCAGTTCTTATCAAGACACCCACAAGACCAAAGACTAGTTAATTAGTTATTTAGTTAACCGAACAAGACTCTAAGTAAAAGAATTTAACAAGAACACAACACCACTTAACTAAAAAGAACTATATAAATCCATGCCAAAATAAGTCTTCACCCTAGAAACACTTAAGTAATCTAGCCCAACATCGGCTCTACAACTATCACACTAGAAAGGAACAATGATGAATACATGGTAGTGAGTGTGAAGTGGATTAGAGAGGGTGGTTTGGATGATTTTTAGTGAACTCTCTTAATACTCTCAATCTTCAAGCCTTTATGGAGTGATCCCAAGCTCCAAAAGTGACTTGCAAGACCCCTGCTGTGGCTGAAGTGTGAGTAAAACTCAAGTGAAATGGGATGCCCAAAATGTGGAGTGGAGGCATCTATTTATAGGCAAAACAGCCCTTGCACGCCCTTGACAACTGTTTGGCACGCCCATGCACGACAACACGTATTGTTGCAGAGTACTTTCGCGTAGTATTGTCTGTACCAGGTGCTGCACGCCCGTGCCATATTAACTGGCACGCCCGTGCAGGTTGTTGGGAGTAACCGTCTTGTCAGACATTGTCGGTTTGAGCCTTGGAGAACACGCTGAAGCTGAGCACGACCGTGCTTGAGAAGTGAGCACGCCCGTGCATGTCTGGAACTCTCATTTTTGCCTTCTGTTGACTGGTAGACATGGGATAAGTGCACGGCCGTGCATAGTCATGAGCGCGGCCGTGCTTCATCTGGATCTTCTCCAAAAGTCTTCAAATCCTTTTCTTTTTCGCCCGTTCTTGCTTCTTTTCACTTCTCACCTTCAATTCTTGCAATTATCAACAAAGGAGAACAAAATGTGACATTTCCAAGATAAATGCATAAAATAAAGTGATAAATAGGTGAAAATATGCATGTAAAATATGTTAATTTTGGGACTCATCGGTTTTCGACAAAAGGTTTCTTGTAACAATAGTAGTAAATCCCGGACAATATTTCCTAAACCAACAAGTATTTTTTACCGAGCGTCAAGTATAACAATTTTACAAAAGTTTTTATAGTTAGACAATGTTTGTTGTCCGAATTTAAAATATATAAACATTCTATTAAATGGGGAGTAACTTTGTGAAAAGTAAAGTTTTATAAACCCTTCAAACACTTGGATTTTGGAAAAGGCATAACAATTCACTTACATTTTCTCAAAGTATATTTCTCCAAAATAATTATACAAGACAAATACAATTATCCAAAATACGATACGAGCTACAGCTCGGTATAAGTTATACGTTTCACAGCACTTGTCCAACCTGGTTTACACACAAATAGTAGCAAGTGCGCAACTTAGGTGTTATGTCGTATATTAAACATAATTAAGATAAGTCACAATCGATTCATCAAGTTAAAACGCCTAAGTCTCGGGTTAAACCCACTGGTTTAGATAGTTGGATAAATTATCTTTTAACCGGATAATAGCTAGACTTATTTGTGATAGACTGTTAAGCTGTCATTTGTTGGTAATTAGGGCACGAGGAAGTCGGTCAAGGCTTTGGAATTTGTTTGCTAGCTAAGCAAGGAAATTAAAGTGGGTTCATGACCCCACTTTTCACTGTTTTTTTGTAGATGTTTTCGGGGGGGGGGGGGGGGAGGGGGGAGACATGCTTGTTTTATGAAACCCGATGAATTTAAGTGTAACAAAGTTTCGAGAAAATGTTTGAGGTTATAGATGCTTTTATAAAGTCGTACATGAATAAAAGCGAAAATAAAAGGTGCGCGTGAGTTTCACGGCCCCACTACTTACACACTTTCTCATGGGGGAGAACCATGCTACACACTTGTTTACTTAAAGATCATGTATTACTATTGTTATCATTTGTTTACTATGCGACTCATCTAAATCCCAAGGAAACCACTAATATGGGTATAAAGTGGGGAAATGTGGATAGCTCTATTGGGCTAGACAAACCCCACCCTGGTCAATTGGAAGTTGGACGGGTGCATATTGTCTCAAACACATAGGGCTTACCGGAGATGACGGTAATCCGAAGGGTACACACATTATTGAGTAACAACACAGTCAGCAATGGTTTCAATCTCTGTAACACCCCAACCGATAGCGGAAACATCGGGGTGTCATATAGTGACAATTGTCCAAAAGCTCATGGTACTAAAGTGTAAATATTTTATTCAATGCTTCAAGTTTCAATTACATATATCAACAAGTACAAATACTATTCCACACATTGTCTTGATTAAGTCTTTACTAAGTCCACATGTCCTACATGAAATATATGAACAATCAACCTGAAACATGACGAAAATAATTTTATCAACGTAAACAATGTTTGTGAGTGATATACGTTAAATTATACATATATAAGTCCCCGGTTTTACTCCCGTTTGATGTGTTTTCGACTGTAAATTCGTAGTTTTGGTACTTAATCTTGTACTTCTGTTATTGCAGGTCCTAAATGTCGTACCAAAGATAAAGTTGAAGAAAAAGATGGATTTCTGGGCAAAACGGACAGTTTCTGCACAATTTGCACGATCTGCAAGTGTTGCACAGCCATGCGCACCAACTGCATGGCCGTGCAGACCCAAGTTAGTCGGAAGCACTGACAGTGCAAACGAGAGTGCAAGCCATTTCCAGATCAGCACTCTCGTGCAACTCGTGGCACTCCCGTGCAGAACAGATCAGCACTCACGTGCAACTACTGGTACTCCCGTGCAGACCCAAGTTACTCGGAAGCACTGCCAGTGCAGACGGGAGTGCATGTCATATCCTGATCAGCACTCCCATGCAACTGGTAGCACTCCCATGCAGACCAGATCAGCACCCCCGTGTAGACCCTCTGCACTCCCGTGCAGGTCCAATCAGCCCACTTGCATGTTGACGTCATAAAGTGACGGCCGGGAAACATCTGTGCATGGCCGTGCCATATCTGAAAACTCTATAAAACAGAGCTGAACGCTACTGAACGATGATTGGGTCATTTTGGGGCGATTTTGGGCGATTTTCTAGGCATGTAAGCTGTTGTGAAGCCGATTAACAAGCTTGGGAAACAATCCAAGTCCATTATCATCATCCAATCCATCATAACCTTGCTTGTTTATGGTTTGATTCATGACCTATTATTATATCAAATCTGATTTTGAAGCTTTGTTATGTTGTTATGATTAGTATTTGTAGACCTATGTTGGATCAGTTTCTTGTTTGTAAACAGATTCTTATCATGAACACTTGTTTTTATGAACTATCAAAGTAAGTTGTACAGCGGATTAAATGTTAAGTGTTCAAATTAAAGCTTCACTTTAAACAGGAGTTATTGCTCCCCCTTGATGTATGAACTAAAGCAGTAGATGAGAATCTAAGACAGTTAATGAATAAAACAGTAAATGCTTCAAATGATTCTCAGATATATTGGAAATTATAACTACAAAGGAATGTCTAAAATAGTGGGATGAACCCATCTATTTATAGACCAAAAGTAAACGTACATGAGAAGTATTGAAGTAATATAATATGTACAAATACTACAACAGGCTGTAGCATTGGTACTTGTACAAAGACTTTAACAATACTAATATTATACTAAACTACTGAAGTATAAGTCGGTTAGAATCTTCTATCAAACAACTGATGAGTGACAAACTATTGATGAGTAGTTTGTCTTCAGTAGTTCTTCAGAGACTTGTCTGGTTGGTCTTCATAACTTCTGATCATTACTCTTCAGCACTTGATATATTCTTCTTCAGCAGTTTCTATACTTAGAATTATTTGCAGAAACATGAATTAGACTAAGGTATCCAAAAGTGATTTCGTCAATCCTCTTTGTCCTTACAATCTCCCCCTGGATTGATGAAGCCAAAACCTTATCTAATTCTTTTTTCTTTCTTTCTGCCATCAAGAATCTTCCATATTTCTCTGATCATGGAAGTCTTGAGTTGATGTACTTGTTGTTCAGTAAGAGATCCTTGTTGGGGTTCAAGATGCTCGATGGTAAGCAGGTCTTTTGTTGACAGATTCTTCAGTTAATCTATTGAGGTGAAGACCTTACTTAAACGATCTCTTCTTGTGACCATCACTAAGTTTGAATCAGTGAATGACCATTTCACAATGTTCACTTTAGATTGGTCAAAGTCTAAAGTGTAGGGGAGCATGCTAGTCTACTAGTTTGTTCCTGATTGTGGAATATCTTCTATTTCAGTGACCCTCAGGTGGGATTCCCTTCTTTCTTCAGTGTTCACAACATCAGGTATATTACTAAAATTAGGAAGATGATATTCAGTAATTACCTTAGTGTGTTTCTTGTCAGTTATGGTTTGTTGTAGTTGGTAAGCAAATGTAGAAGGATCCCTGAATTGTGTGAGCAGAGGTTTTTCTTCAACTACAAAATCTCCTTGTACAATGGTGTTGCCTTCAAGCAATACCATTTCGAAATCTGTTTTGATGGTCTCCTCTGGCTTCTTCTTGGTAGTAGGCTGTTTTGTTGATGATTGTTTGACACCAGAAGTTTTAACTACTGAAGTTTGTGAAACTTGAGAAGTTTTAAACTTCTCTGGATTAGTAGCTCTATCAGCCTTGAATTTCTTGTAAGTGTCATATAATGTATCTTCTCTCCATTTGGACACTGAATTCTTTGAACCATATTCATTATCTACTAACTCTTGTATGATTTCAGCTCTCTTTGCCTTTCTATCTTTCTCAGTAGCTAGCCTGTCAGATACAAGCTGAGCTCTATGTGTTAGTTCTTCAATTGAGAGCCCTTTGAGTGAGTACTTCTTTGTTTTGCTGTTTTTGCTGATGAAGGTCATCAGTTGTAGTCTCTTGTCTTCTTCAGCAACTCTTTCCTATTCTTCCAACTCACTCAACTTCTCTTCATACCTTGTTAACTTTTCATTGTAGCTTAAGTCATCCCTTGCTTCTAGGTTGTTCCAGATCTCATCTTCCATTTCCTTCTTCTTTGCTGCCTTTAAACTCTTCTCCATAAGTTCTTTAGAAATTGATATGGGAGGAGGGCTTAAAACAGTTGTTTGAGTGGGTGCAGGCTTTGGAATATCAGCTGGAGTAGGTTCAGTTGCCTTAGAAGGCTGTTTTGTTTCAGTCTTGGAAGTGTGACGGGTGGTTCAAGGAACAACCCTTTATATTGATAAAACGCTTAAATTATCCTCATTTGATCATGTTATAGCTTGGGATTGGATAACTGCGAGTGCTTTGGTTGCAGGTATGATAAGGAGCTTAAAACGAAGAAATACAGGCTTTGGAATGGATCGGAATGGGCCGGAGCGGGGAAGTATTAGAAAAAGTTAAAAAAAAATCATTTTTTGGAGGCGTCCACCGTAAGGTACGGCCGCCACCGTATCTTACGGTGGCTCCTGGATCAGAAATCTTCACCGTTTTACAGTACCTACTCACCGTCAGTTTTGTGAACCCCACCGTACCTTACGGTGGGCACCGTAAGGTACGGTGGCTCCTGCACCATTTTGTAACTCCCTTTATTTAAGAAGACTTGATGGTGTCTTTTCATTATCTTTCAACTTGGGACGTTTCTAGATCATCATTGGGGCGATTTTGGCGGGTTTTCATCAGTGGAGGCTTATTACAAACATTTGGCTTTTGTTTTTTATCCTTATGAACAATTCCATGAATGTTAGAATGATTCATCAACTCATGCTAGGCTAAACATCTGGTGATCATTCTTGGTGAAGGTTTTTTCTTGAACTCTTGTGTGTGATTTCTTGCATTTCTAGAATAATGACTTGGTATTTTGTTTTGTTATTATGATGTATGAACAATTGCTTGTAGTGTGTTGATTAATTTACCAATTCTTAGTTTCTTTCGTACGTTCTTGGTGTTGCTAACAACTAAGATATCACGGGAAGGATTAGGGGTTGGTTATTGGTTAATTGGTCATCGGGAAACAACCTCGCGTTAATTTAATCCGAGTACTTTGTTCCCTTTTATCACAACAATTGCTTTTACATGAGTTATGTCTATGTAACTCTTTCTAGTGGAAATTCGCACAAGTGTTTAGAGAAACCGAATCCTTGAATGGTCATTGTTCCATAATTTGAAGAAACAATCCTAAGTTTAAATCGATATTTAGTTGTTACTTTAGTTAAAACTTAAACAATCAAATCTTAATCATTTACTTTTTGTTAAGTAGTTTAATTTAGTTAATCGACAAAACTAGAATTCATCACATTTTCCACAAACTCCCTGTGTTCGATACCTTCTTGCCACTATTTATTAGTTGTAATTGGGAAATTTTACATGTACCACGACAAGCACTTTGGCGCCGTTGCCGGGGAGTAGTGCGCAACGTGTGTTAATCTTTTAGTTTTGTTTTGTTATTTTCGAGTTTACACTGGTAGTGTTTAGTGTGTAGGTGCTTCAAGTGTATGCATACTAGAGGCTCTCACGAGTCATCACCGCTATTGTTTGATCCGGAGATGAAAGGACATTGAGATAGAACCGAGTGTTGATAAGAAAGAACAGAATCATTGATTCACCCGTTTCACCGTTTACACCAAGAAACATCATGCAAGACTCCCAAATACCAACAACGGGTCAAACGACCTCATCATTCATTCCTACCTCTACACAACTTTCACCCAACACCACAATGCCTAACCTTTCCAACAATCCTGCTACACCAACTCATACCACTCAACCGAGTTCCACTCAAGCTGAATCAAACCTTACTTATAGTCCTTCAAATACCATTCCACCATTTTCCCATTTTTCCCAACTACGGGTCAATCATCTTCTACTATTCCACAACCACAAGGACAAGGATCAACCATTGTCCACACCACATCTACTTACCAACCACCAAACCAATCGGGTTTTCACTACTCATCTTTTCCAGGTGGGCAAAATTCGAGATTTCCACGGGATATGTATGATGATGTGTATGAAGAAGAAGAGTTTAGTGGGTATAATGAAGAAGGGTACTACTATGGAGGTGATGGTGCATTTGTGGGATCTCAAGTTCAAATGGGTCAAGTAAGTCAACTAATTTTACAATTTCAAGACCCGGGAAGACTACATGTTAGGGTGCAACATGTTAGACCTCAAGGATTGCAATTGCAGCGTCCTACACCACTTAACCAAACACGTCCTCCAAACATGCAAGCTCAAAATCAGAGGCCGATTCAACAACAACCACCACCTATGCATCAAAACCCATATCAACAACAATTTGCACCGCAGGGTCAAATGGGTCAACCAAGAGCGCCATTGGGAGCACCTCGAAGACTTCACCGTGATGTTGTACGGGGAATTGAAGCGCATTTTCAGCCGATTATCACTAATAATCCGTCACCAATAGTGATTCCTCAAAATGCAAATGGAAGAACTTTTGAAGTAAGAACAACCGCTCTCCAAAGTTTACCAAAATTCAAGGGCCTAGCAATAGAAGAGCCTTATTTTCATTTGGAGACATATGTTTCTATTTGCAACACCATTGGAGGACAAGGTTTTTCTGCAGATGATGTTAAGTTGGTTCTTTTCCAATTTTCATTGGAAGACAAGGCATAGAGATGGTTTCACACTTTACCATCCGCATCTATCTTTACATGGGCCGACATGCAACAAATATTCTTAGATGAATTTTATAGCTCTCAAAAGACTAATGATGCAAGGAGAGGGTTGAGAAGTTTTCAACAACAATCGGGGGAAATGTTTCATGAAGCATTTGAAAGGTTCAATATGATGTTAAGAAATTGTCCTCACCATGGTATCCAACTTTGGGAATTGTTGAATGCTTTCCATGAAGGGTTGAGTTCGGAGGATGCTCGTGATTTAATGTCCATCACAAATGGTACTTTTGGTACAAATTATGAACAAGACGATTGGGCATTTTTAGAGCAAATGGCGGTAACTTCCAAAAGAAAGGCTCAATCATCGAGACGGGCGAGGCATGTAATTCAAAGACCTCAAGTGCATGGGGTAGAAAGTGGTAATGCGCAAACCTTAAATCAATTGTACAATGTTTGTAATAATTGTCAAGAAATAGGCCACACGGCGGAGGTTTGTCAAGTGGTGGTGAATGAAGGACAAACGGAAGAAGTGAATGCTATTCAAGGGGGTGGTAGAAATTATGATATAAATTCCAATGTATACCACCCCGGGTTACGAAATCATCCAAATTTTCGGTATGGAAATGCATCAAATCAATCCAACCCAAATTTTCAAGCTGCTCAAGGTAATTATGTACCTCGTCAACAATACAATCAAGGAAACTATAGAGGTGGATACAACAGTGGATACCAAGGGTAAGCTCCAACGGGTCAAAGGAATTCGGGTCAAGATTCATCAAGTGGGAATGAAGTCATTGAGATGCTTTGGGCTATGCAACAAGATATGCAAAAGAGAAACCAACTTGATGAAGCTCGGATACAAAAGGATGAGGTTCGTGACAAAAGCATCCAAGCATTAACAACCCAAATGGGCCAATTAGCAACCGATGTGGCAGAGTTGAAAAAAGGTAAAGGAAAGCTTCCTAGTGATACTCAGGTAAATCCTTCTCATGGCTCATCACGAGGTAATAATGTTAATGTTAATCAAGTGAGTGTGTTAAGAAGTGGTAAAGAGTTTAAGGCTAATTTGTCACCGGGTTTTGTTGAGGGGGTAGTTGAGGATGTTACGGGTGATGAGAGTGAAGATGATGAAACTCCACCGGTTTTACAAAAAGAATCAAATGTTAAAAAACCGGAAGTGAGTGAAAATGAAAAAATGAAAAAATGAAAAAGTTGAAAATGAGCCGAATCAAGTTCCATATCCATCGGCTCTACTTGACCCGGGTAAGAAAAATTTTATTGCATCAAGAGGTCCCCAAAAAGAAGAAATGTGGGACATGTTTAAACAAGTAAAAATAAATCTTCCTTTACTTGATGCAATAAAACAAGTACCCGCCTATGGTAAATTTTTAAAAGAATTGTGTACACAAAAGAGGCAACAAAAGAAGAAAATGCCTAAGCGGGTAAATGTTACTGGTCAAGTAAGTGAGGTTTTAAATGGGGGGCTTCCTCCTAAGCTCCAAGATCCGGGCACGCCATTAATAAATATTCAAGTTGGTAATTTTCAAATGGCAAAGGCATTGCTAGATCTTGGAGCCGGGGTGAGCATTTTACCGGGGGGTTTGTATGATCAATATTCTTTGGTCCATTAGCTAGGGTGGAGACAACGGTTGTTTTAGCCGATTTGTCTCATAAGTTACCTCGGGGGATGGTTCAAAATGTCATTGTTAAAATTGATGAATTTTATTACCCGGTCGACTTTTTGGTATTGGATTACTCATCTGCGGATTCAAAACAACAACAAAATGTTATATTGGGACGTCCATTTTTGAATACCGCGCATGCGGTAATTGATTGTAGATTTGGCACGGTCGATATGACATTTGGAAACCGGAAAATGCGTTTAAATGTTTTTACTAACAATTCTAATGATTCCGGTGTTGAAGAGTGTTTTATGGCAGATATCATCGATGGGTGCAATCCACATGAATATGAGAAGGATGGAATGGATTTGTGTGCTTGTGATTTTTCTGAACAGGTACATGCTTGTGTTTTGGAGATTGAAGAGGAGAAGCAAGATGTCTTGGCGTTGAAGGAGGGTTGACCACCATGGTCTCACCAATTTGATAGCTTACCGGTGGAAATTGATTCGGGTACCAAACCGTCGCTAGAAGAAGCACCAAAGTTGGAGCTCAAGGATTTGCCAAGCCACTTGAAGTATGTTTTCTTAGGGGATAATGACACATTACCGGTCATTATTGCCTCTAATTTGGAGATGGCACAAGAGCAAGCTTTGATGGAAGTCTTGAGTGAAAATAAAGAAGCTATTGGGTGGATTATTGTCGACCTTAAAGGAATTAGTCCATCAATTGTCATGCACAAGATCATCACCACCGAGGATGCAAAGCCCACAAGAGAAGCTCAAAGAAGGTTGAATCCGAACCTTAGGGAAGTGGTAAAGAAAGAGGTAATTAAATGGTTGGATGCGGGAATTATCTATCCCATTTCGGATAGTGCTTGGGTAAGTCCTAATCAAGTGGTTCCTAAGATGTCTGGTATTCAAGTAATTAAAGATGAAAGTGGTGAACAAATTGCTACCCGACCCGTTACCGGGTGGCGGGTGTGTATTGATTACCGAAAATTGAATGCCGCCACTTCAAATGACCATTTCCCACTTCCTTTTATTGACCAAATTATTGAAAAACTTTCGGGTCAAAAATATTATTGCTTTTTAGATGGGTATTCGGGGTACAACAAAATAGCAATACACACGGATGACCAACACAAGACCACCTTCACTTGTCCATATGGTACTTTTGCCTTTAGGCGGATGCCATTTGGATTGTGTAACGCTCCAGAAACTTTTCAACGATGTATGATGAGTATTTTCTCGGACATGGTTGGAGAGTCGTTGGAAGTGTTTATGGATGATTTCTCAATTTTTGGCACTAGTTTTGAATCTTGTCTCAACGAATTACAAAAAATTTTAAAAAGATGTGTTGAGAAAAATTTAGTGCTTAGTTGGGAGAAAAGCCATTTCATGGTGCAAGAGGGAATTTTGTTAGGCCATGTGATTTCTGAGCGGGGTATGGAGGTGGACAAGGCAAAAATTCGGGTCATATCATCATTGCCACCACCGAAAAATGTGAAAGGGGTAAGATCATTTTTGGGACATGCGGGATTTTATAGACGCTTTATTAAGGGCTTTAGTGTTATCACCAAGCCTTTATGTAATTTGATTTTGAAAGATGTTCCCTTTGATTTTACTAACGAATGTTTGCAAGCTTTCAATGTTTTGAAGGAACACTTAGTCAAGGCTCCTATTTTGCAACCGCCGGATTGGTCAAAGCCATTTGAGATAATGTGTGATGCAAGCGACACTACAATTGGTGTTGTTTTGGGTCAACGAGTTGACAAGAAGCCGGTGGTAATTTATTATGCAAGCAAAACTTTGTCCGAAGCGCAACTGAATTACACCACAACCGAAAAAGAATTATTAGCGGTGGTGTATGCTTTGGACAAGTTTCGCTCATATATTTGGGGGAGCAAGGTGGTGGTATATTCGGACCATAGTGCGGTTCGATATTTGATGGAGAAAAGATGCCAAGCCATGATTGATTCGGTGGATTTTGCTACTTTAAGAGTTTGACTTGGAAATTCGGGACAAAAAGGGGAGTGAAAATGTAGTAGCGGATCACTTGTCTCGAATTCCGGTGGAAGGGATTGATGATGTGAGTGAGATAAATGAAAGATTTCCGGATGAGCAACTTCTAGCCATGACTACTCGAGTCGCACCGTGGTATGCTCATTATGTTAATTATTTAGCCACGGGTGCCATTCCGGATCATTGGACCAAGAAACGAAGACAACAATTTATGGTCCAAGTGAAACAATATATTTGGTATGAACCGGATCTTTTCAAGATTGGGCCCGATCAAGTGATCCGAAGGTGTGTTCCCGAATCAGAAGTTAAGGAAATATTGACACATGCTCATTCTTCCGCTTGTGGTGGGCATCTTAGTGGGCATAAAACCGGCTACCGGGTACTTTAATGTGGGTTTTATTGGCCCACAATTTTCAAAGATGCGTGTGAATTTGCCCGGAATTGTTTGAATTGCCAAAATATGGGAAGTATATCCAAAAGAGATGAGATGCCAATGCTACCAATCTTGGTTGTTGAGATATTTGATGTTTGGGGCATCGATTTTATGGGTCCGTTTCCTAATTCAAACGGGTTTTTATATATTTTGGTGGCGGTGGATTATGTTTCGAAGTGGATTGAAGCTATTGCAACAAGGACAAATGACCATTCAGTTGTTTGTAAATTCGTACAATCCAACATCTTTGCCCGGTTTGGCATTCCACGAGTAATTATAAGTGACGGTGGGTTACACTTTAAAAACTTTAATTTTGGGAAATTGTTGAAGAGATATAGTGTGAATAACCGGATTGCTACACCATACCATCCACAAACAAGTGGACAAGTTGAAGTGTCCAACCGTCAAATCAAAGAAATTCTAATGAAGATGGTTCGAGTTGATAGAAAGGATTGGTCGGGTAAGTTGGACGATGCTTTGTGGGCGTATCGAACGGCCTACAAAACTCCAATTGGCACAACACCGTATCGAATGGTGTATGGAAAGGGATGTCATTTGCCAATGGAGTTAGCACATCGGGCGCATTGGGCAATCACAACTGTGAATGCCGATTATGATGAAGCGGGCAAGGCAAGAAAATTGCAATTGAGTGAGATCGAGGAAATTCAGGATGAAGCGTATGAATGTGCTTCGGCATATAAAGATAAACTTAAGAAAGTTCATGATGCCAAGTTGCGAAAGAAAACCTTTGAAGTGGGTCAAAAGGTTTGGTTGTATAATTCAAGGTTGAAGATGTTCGCGGGAAAGCTAAAGAGCAAATGGATGGGCCCGTATGTAATTTGTCGGGTTGGGAAGTTTGGTGATATTGATATCTTGGATGAACACACCAACAAGCAACAAACGGTAAACGGACATCGCTTGAAGCCATACTTGGAGGGCAATGATATCAACAACTTGGATGTGTATAAAGTGGGCTACATCTTACGCCCGGTGGAGGATGTACAATCATAAGAGGCCCATGTTTGGTAGTGTAAATAGTTAGTTGTTTTTTTTATTTTATTTTATTTTGTTTTATTACCCAATTTCGTTTTTGGTTGAAATCCGTGTTTAAAACAAGTGTGGGGACGTTCGTGTTACGAACAAGTTCTAGCATTGTGTTGAGGACAACACGTGTTTTTTTCGAGGGGGTAGGGTAATTTTTAGTGTTTTTAAAAAACAAATTATTACAGGTTTTCTAAAAAAAAAAAATTCTAGGTCCTACCGTAAGCTACGGTAGGAACCGTAACTTACGGTAGCTTTAAGAAAGCTTACGGTGGTTCGAGACTGACCAACGGTGGAATTTTCATGTGTTGTGGCTACCGTACCATACGGTCCCCACCGTATCTTACGGTGGGGTCTGGGCCTTGAAGGGTTTTGACGTTACGGTATATTATAAAAAAAAATCCTTTCCTTCTAATTCACGTGAGCAGCCAATAACCCTTTTCTTCTTCTTATTTCTTCTTCATAAGAGCCTCCAAGAACTCCAAACCTCCATTCATTCTTCATCCATAATTCTCTTATAAAACCTTCAATACCTAACCAAATCCATCGATTTTTGGGTCAATCTTGGCTAAAGTTTCACAAGGATTCTGATTTTGGGTAGTAAATTGAAAGAAAAACACTTTTTGGGGCCGAAATCCAAACCCTAGGAGCCGAAAATTTTAGGGCTTTTCAAGATTTTATTGTTTTTGGGTTTTAATCTCGTCAAGACAAAGGTATGTACCCTATTTTGTTAATTTTGATAACAAATTGTGAAAAAATAGAGGTTATTGTTCTTACTTAGTAATACCCACTTGCTTGTTATTAGATGTTAGAATGTGAATATTGTTGATTGATAATAATATGGTGATAGATGGAATTTGGAGATGTATATGTGAAACTTTTGGTAATACTAATAATGTAGAGGCGTCATGCCCAAATTTTGTTAAACCAATGTAAAGTTTCGGTTCACTATCATCTATGGCCATAATAACAAGCAAGTGTGGGGAGATTTGAAGAGATTTGGACTGATTTGGGTATTTGTGTTGTGTGTGGTTGTTTGTGATTTGTGTAGGAACATGGCTAAAACCGGAGAGTTAGCGGGAGCGAGCTCATCAACCGCGAAAGCTAAAGGAAAACAGCCTGCACAACAGTACAAGAGAAGGAAGTATCTCGCACGCGATGACGACTCAGACGAAGAAATGGAGCAAGCACCCGAGCAGCCTCGGTTGGACCCGGCTGATAAGTCGAAATGGGAGGCGGGACCTTTGAATCAACAACCGGGGATATGGCAACCGACATTATTCCATGATCAAATGAGAGGGTTACAAGATCGGCCTGGTGCATTTATTTGTGAACGAGATGTGCGGGAGAGAGAGTTTGGGCCGTTTAAAGTATTTGACAGGTTCAAGGCCCTGGGATGGGAAGCAGTGCTTCACTTCTATGATCATGAGGACAAATATTTGTTCTTGGATGAAATAGAAGAGTGGATGGCGACATTGAAATGCAACCGATATGACAAGCCATCTCAAATGAAGTTAACAGGTGAGGTGAACGGGGTGGAAGTTGAGATGTCGTATGATTCATTGCGCAGATTGGCTAAATATGATAGCTTGCCGATGTGAGAGTATAAGAACCCGAGTATTGATGATTTATTAGTTAGTCCTGAAAAGCACCCGAGGTGGATGGAGATGTTAGAAGCGTTGTTTCTTCCGGGCACATATTATGGGACGTTATACAGAACAAACATGAAGATTAAGGCTAAACTTTTGTTGGCGATTTGTATTTTAAATGTCCTACCGAGGCGGGCCGATAAAGAACAAGTGAGGTTCCCGGAAATTCCTATTCTATATGCATTGATTCATAGGGGCCCAAAATTTTCTATTCGATACTTAATTTTGAATCATGTGTGGATGTGCCGAAATTCGGTCGGGAGGACGATTATTCCCTACTGCAGAATTATTACCGCTCTATTAAAGCAACAGGGGGCAATCACAACCGATGATGTGGGAAAGAAAAAAAGATACAGGCCACTGGAGTTAAAGAAAATGGGGACTGGGTGGATTTACTCTGAATCAGAAAGGTATCACAAGTTAAAAACCGGGGGGCAAAGATGGAGAGTTTTGAAGGTTGATGCAAGGTCGCTTTTACCTGGAGAAGAAGATGAGGCTGAGAGTGGAAATGAGCAACCGCCGAGTGATGATGAAGATTATGAAGAAGAACCGACAGGGGCACACATGAATGTGGGGCAGGGCAGTTCGAGTAGAATGCATGGTGGAGGTTTTTATGATTTTACTGAGAGAGATTATGTCGATGGTTGGGCGTTCACGGGAAATATGCAATCGGTGATTGAAAATCAACGCCCTCCCGCTTCAGTATTTGATACATGGTCGGGGCCAGAGCGTACTTTATATGATCATCAGACTATGATGAGTGCCAGTGTAGAAAGGACCATGCAGCGGAATTTTGATCGACAAGAGCGGTGGAATAGGGCCCATGCATATTCTCATGAGGTGGAGATTAATAACAGGTACATGGATGATCAGAACCGGCGAATGAACACGGACTGGCACGCGGGAAGACCGGTAGTCGTTGATCCACAACCGGTGGATTATGGGTCATTACCGCCATATGATGGCAGCCATTCGTATCCGACTCCACCAGTACATCATTCTCAGTGGATCGACCCCATGCAAGCACAGCAGCAGGCCCCAGAGCAGAGTGGAAGTAGTGACGGTGCCCTTGGATTTGGAGAGTGGAACGAGTTGATGACGTCCGTGTTTGGACCACCGCAGCCACGCTACTATTGATCAGGTGGTGTCCTTTTTGTATATACTTGTATATTTATGTCTTTTTCATTGTGTTTTGGGTTGGGTGGTTGGGTGGTGTATTGATTATGTTCGTATTGGGTTGTGCCTTGGTGGTGTAGTAATTTAAAAAAAAAAGAAAAAAAAGTAAAAAAATGAAAAGAATTTTTTTTTTGTGGTTTTGAAGCGATCTATTATTCCCAAAACCGTACATTGGGGACAATGTACCCCAAATGTGGGGATGGGGGAAAATTTTGGAGTTTTAAATTTTTTTTGGAAATCAAGCTTAGTGTTGTGAGAATTAGAACACCTTGAATTGACTCCGAGAGGCACACCGACAACCTTTAACACCCATTTTTATTCTTGGTGAGATTTGAGCCACAATTGTAGAACAATATATATATATACATCTTTCTTTGTGAGAGTGGCAATGGGTGGGGGTGCACTAGAACTTGTGCCTGAATGCGATTTGAATCTTTAGGTGAGCATAAGTGTAGAAATGATAAGGGCATTAGGTAGCCTCGTCATGTTGAGCGTGAGTGTGGGAATTGGGGGGTTGGACCTCATGCATTATATATATGAGTTTGGTAGCGAGAGGGGCGGGGGTTTGAACATTTAGTTACCCATTGTTGTGCCTAAAAGCCTATTGATTGTTAACCCTTTAGCTAGCTCCCTAAATTAATACCCAACTTGGCCCGTTCTTTTGTGTCTAGTAGTGTGTGAGTTGTGTCTATTGAGTCAAGATTATAAAGATTTGAGTGTGTTTTATGTTTGTTAGATAAGAAAAGAAAAGCGAAAAAAGAAGGAAGTTTGAGAAGATGATGTATAGTTGATTGTGTGAATGTTTGTGGGATGATGTATTGTTTGTTTTTATTGAAAAAAAATGAAAAAAATATATGATGCAAAAGAAGTTATGAAAAGAAAAGAAAAAAAAAACCAAAAAGAAGTCTACGTGTGATATAGTAGTAGTTCGTGTCTGTGTTGTGTGTGTTAGTGTGTGTGTATGTGTCGTTGTGTAATAAAAGACCGGGTAAAGTTTTGCGCTACTATAAATATATCCCAATTCCTACCTTTACACTTGGCCACATTACAACCCGACAAGACCCTTTGATTTGCACTCATGTTTAGCGTTTGTAAGAGGAGGATTGATTTAGGTACAAGCTTATGGTTGTGCACTCATCTATTTGCCTTTTGTGTGTCTAGCTCCTATTTGCTAGTGTTCATTTGTCGCCGGGAGGAGAGATATTGTGAGGGGTGTGTTGATTCGGGTGTTAAGGATGGGTTAGTATATAGATTGCATGCTAACGCTTGATTTAAAAATGATTGCTTTTGTGTGAAAATTATTTTAATGTATTGCTTGGGACAAGCAATGGTCAAGTGTGGGGATGTGACGGGTGGTTCAAGGAACAACCCTTTATATTGATAAAACGCTTAAATTAGCCTCATTTGATCATGTTATAGCTTAGGATTGGATAACTGCGAGTGCTTTGGTTGCAGGTATGATAAAGAGCTTAAAACGAAGAAATATGGTCTTTGGAACGGATCGGAACGGGACGGAGCGAGGAAGAATTAGAAAAAGGAAAAAAAATCATTTTTTGGAGGCCTCCACCGTAAGGTACGGCCGCCACCGTATCTTACGGTGGCTCCTGGATCAGAAATCTTCACCGTTTTACAGTACCTACTCACCGTCAGTTTTGTGAACCCCACCGTACCTTACGGTGGGCACCGTAAGGTATGGTGGCTCCTGCACCATTTTGTAACTCCCTTTATTTAAGAAGACTTGATGGTGTCTTTTCATTATCTTTCAACTTAGGACGTTTCTAGATCATCATTGGGGCGATTTTGGCTGGCTTTCATCAGTGGAGGCTTATTACAAACATTTGGCTTTTGTTTTTGATCCTTACGAACAATTCCATGAATGTTAGAATTATTCATCAAGTCATGCTAGGCTAAACATTTGGTGATCATTCTTGGTGAAGGTTTTTTCTTGAACTCTTGTGTGTGATTTCTTGCATTTCTAGAATAATGACTTGGTATTTTGTTTTGTTATTATGATGTATGAACAATTGCTTGTAGTGTGTTGATTAATTTACCAATTCTTAGTTTCTTTCGTACGTTCTTGGTGTTGCTAACAACTAAGATATCACGGGGATGGATTAGGGGTTGGTTATTGGTTAATTGGTCATCGGGAAACAACCTCGCGTTAATTTAATCCGAGTACTTTGTTCCCTTTTATCACAACAATTGCTTTTACATGAGTTATGTCTATGTAACTCTTTCTAGTGGAAATTCACACAAGTGTTTAGAGAAACCGGATCCTTGAATGGTCATTGTTCCATAATTTGAAGAAATGATCCTAAGATTAAATCGATATTTAGTTGTTACTTTAGTTAAAACTTAAACAATCAAAATCTTAATCATTTACCTTTTGTTAAGTAGTTTAATTTAGTTAATCGACAAAACTAGAATTCATCACATTTTCCACAAACTCCCTGTGTTCGATACCTTCTTGCCACTATTTATTAGTTGTAATTGGGAAATTTTACGTGTACCACGACAAGCACGTCAAATTTTGTGTCAACTACTGAAGGGTTGATCTGAGTGTCAACTACTGAAGGATTGTCTTCAGTACTTTTGTCTTGGCCTTCAACAGTTTCTTCTATAGTTCATTGGGATTTCTTTTCAGCTGCTTCTCAAAGGAGCCTTTCTTGTTTTTCTTGCCAGTCATGCCTTTCTTTCAAGGCTATTTCTTGTCTTGTCATGACTGTTTGCTTTTGGGCATCCTTGAGATGTTGTGCTTTTCTGGCCTTTTTGGAGGCTTCAAGTGACACAACCTTTGGTTCCTTAGACATCTCCCCCCCCCCTTTTTGGCTTCATCCACTTCTGGAAACCAAGGAGGTGGAGGTGTTACACCAGATAGATGAGCAAGTTGTCTTCTGTTGTCTTCCATTTTTCTTGACAACTCACTAAGTTTGTGGTCTATGGCATTATTGATCATCTCAAGTTGAGTTTTGTTCTTTAACTCCATAGCAGTCATAAAATATTTGAGATGTTAGGAAATTAGTTGATGTACCATCTGGTATAGGGGACCAGCTGGGCTGCATAGATGGTTCAAGTCTATGCTTGATGACCCAGGGAATTGGGTAGGCTTTTGCTGTGGAGGGGGTGTTTTTCAGTGATCCTCAGTATGAACTCGGGATGCCACTTTAGGGTAATTAGGGTTCAAGTGGTCTTTAACCTGATCCTTTGTGACTTGCTCTTTGAGCTTAGATACATCAGATTCAGGACCTTCACAATGAGCCGTCAATTCATGTTGTGGAGAGTTTGAAACATCATCCAAACTAATGGAATCATCTGAATCCCTGGTGACATCCTCAATGAGTATGTCATCAGTTAAACTATGAGCTAGGCCCAACCTAGTAGTCTCATGAACCTCTTTTTCTTGGTACTGTGGTTTTCCTACTTCAGGCATAAAGCATTCATCAGTAGTTGCCACATTTGAGGTCTTAGCTATGGTACTACTATCCTCTAATCCACCACTGGGTGGTATGAGAGTAGTAGCAGCCTCAAATGTACCTAAAGTGAAGTTTGGGCTTAGACGCATTGGTTCATCCTCATCTCTTGGGATAGGGCTGATAACATCCACATCCATGTCTATTTCTAAGGTTGTATCCCCTATTTTATGTGGTTGTTGGGGATTGAAATTCTCAGATGGGATGTTTTTTTTCAGCCCAAAGAAAATTTGAACTATTTCTACTGTTTGATGTGAGAGTTCAGGTTCAGTAGTTGCTGGTAAAGGTTCAGTAGGTTCAATAGTTTCAAAGGAAGGGTCAGTAGTTATAGTCTTTTTGAGTTTCTTCCTTTTAAACAAAATGGTTATTTGGAGCTCTTTGAGGGGTGTGAGATGGATAAGACTGAGAGGATGTTTTAGTCACACCTTCTTGAAGAGCAGATTGCACATGAGCTGGTTCAAGCATCTCAACCTCCTGAACAATTTTTCTTTTAGGGATGGTGGGTTTGGATTTTTGCTGTTTTGGTTGTTTAGGCTTTTTAGGAGTAGGTTTTGAAGATGTTTGTTCCTTGTGGACTGTGGCTTGTTCCCCTTGGTCATCTTCTGGCAAAAGTGCTGGTTTATTATGCCTAGAGAACACTTGTGAGGTTAAAGGATTTAGCTTTGCAGCCTCACCCACAAGTATTTCATCACCAAGTTCTTTTATTATGCATTGCATAACAAATCTTGGGTACAACAAAAATTTCTTTTTATCATTTTGGTGATGCAACACCAACTCATTAAAGAAAACTGATGATGCCCTGAATTTAGTCTCATTCACAATGGAATGGAAATTAGGTTGAAAAGTAGAGGGCATCTGATCATAAGATCCAGTTTTAGGACTTAAACACATGATGATGTAATGAAACAAAAGTTTGTATTTTGCATCAAAAAATTTCTTATAAATTGTAGCATGTGAAAGAGTACCTTGGTAACCACACTCAATCATGGTTAGTTGAATGTCAGCACTGGGAATTTGTTCTGCTATATCAGCATCATCTAGACCAAGTCTTATTCCCAAAGTAGTTGGTGTGATCGCCATAACTTTCCCTTGGATGGTTGATTTGAGGGAAATCACTTTGTTGTTCACAGTCACCTCCTCGGCATTTGCCCAGAACTCATCTAGAGTTTGAATGTGAATTGGAGGATTAATGGTGAAAGCTGTGTAGAACTGGGATTGGACGACTAAATCAATGATTTCGTCGTATTGGGACCAGGCTGGATCTTTCACGAAGTAGCCTCTTTGATTATGTCCCTGTGTCAGTATGAGAGCCATGGTGTTTGTGGATCGAACATTGTTTTTGATGTTGCAGGGGAGGGTTTGTGAGTGTTTTGAGAGAGAACGAGGGAATTTTTGCTTTTTGTAAGGATAAGTGTGAGAAAAGGTGTATATCAGAAGTTTATAACTGCCCTAGGTCAAACTTCTGAAATGGGAAATGTCTGATTTTCCCTTATTGAAAAAACTGCTGATGAAGCAGATTATTCATCAGTAGTTCCCATTTTCTCTTCAGTAGTTTGTGAAAAACTGATGATAACAATTTATAAACACATTTCATAACTTCTGAAGATTATTTTAATCAGAAGTTAGTCATTTTTCCTATTCCAGTGTTTTTGTACATCAGAAGTTTCTCTCTTTTTGATCATCAGAGATTTGTGACAGATTAGTAACAATGTAAGTGAAAGCAAAAATATGTGCAGGAAAATGAAAAACACTTACAGTACTTACTCAAAATTTAGCATCCCAAGCATGGATACCAACCTCTGAAATGTTGATGTGTCAAGGGGTTTGGTGAATATATCAGCTATTTGATTAGCTGTTGTAACATGTTTCACCTCAATCTTGCCTTTTTCATAGCAATCACTGATGAAATGATACCTGATTTCTATGTGTTTTGTCTTTGAAAATTGAACAGGGTTTTGAATTATGCTAATGGCGGATTTACTGTCTCCAAGCAATGGAGTCTTGGTCTCTTTGATTCCATAATCAAGTAATTGATACTGAAGCCATTGAATCTGTGATGTACAACTTGCAGCTGCAATGTACTCTGCTTCAGCAGTTGAAGTTTCCACAAATGTTTGCTTCTTTGATTTCTAGGACACCAGACAGTTTCCTAAGAATTGGCAACCACCAGATGTTGATTTTCTAGACATTTTACACCCTGCATAGTCACTATCTGAAAAAGCTATTAATTTGGTATTGCTAGAAGCAGGATACCAAATTCCAAGTGTAGGAATTCCTTTTAGATATCTAAAAATTCTTTTGACTGCAATTAGGTGTGATTCCCTTGGAGCTGATTGATATCTAGAACAGACACAAGTTGAGAACATAATATCTGGTCTAGATGCAGTTAAATAAAGTAGGGAACCTATCATACATCAATACATGGTTTGATCAATTTGTTTTCCTAGATCATCTGGTTCAACTTGTGTGGTTGGACTCATGGGAGTGGAAGTTGATTTACAGTCTTTTAAAGAAAATTTGTTCAATAATTCTTTAACATATTTAGATTGATGTATAAAAGTTCCACTTGTTGTTTGTTTAATATGCAGTCCTAAAAAGTACCGCAGTTCTCCCATGGTACTCATCTCAAATCTTGATTGCATGAGTTTCTTAAATTCATCACACAGTTTTGAATTTGTTGAACCAAAAATAATGTCATCAACATAAATTTGAACAAGTAGGATGTGATTTCCAACATGCTTAATAAAAAGTGTTTTGTCATTGGAGCCTCTTGTGAAGTGATTTTTGAGTAAAAAGGTGGAAAGTGTATCATACCAAGCTCTGGGAGCTCGTTTTAGCCCAAAAAAGAGCTTTGTCAAGTTTGTACACCCAATCGGGATGAGAAGGATCCTCAAACCCATGTTGATTTAATGACTGTATTGGGATTCCATGATGGAGGACCATCATCATTAAATCCTTGATCACCATAATAAGTGGGTTTAGATGAAGTAACAGTCTTTTCAGGTCCGAAATTAAAACTATCAAGGTCAAAGAGCTCAACAGGATGTGCTGGAATGAGTGCATGTTTTGACTTATTGAACTTAAAATTCAGTGTTTCTTCAACTATCTTGGTTCTGGAATTGAATACCTTGTAGGCTTTCTAGTGGAAGAATAACCAAGAAAGTAACCTGAATCAACTTTAGCAACAAACTTTGAAATAGAGTGTTTGATATTGAGGATAAAACATTGACATCCAAAAGCCCTGAAAAAGGAGATAAGGGGCTTAATGCCATGAAGAATTTCATATGCAGTTTTGGAATGTCTCTTGGTGATTAAGACTCTATTTTGAACATAAAAAGTTGTGTTGATTGCTTCAACCAAGATATAAAGAGGTAGGCTTGAATCAGCTAACATAGTTCTTGCTGCTTCAATCAATGTTCTGTTCTTCCTTTCTACACACCATCAATGTTCTGTTCTTCCTTTCTACACACCATTTTGTTCAGGAGCTCTGGGAATGCTGAATTGTCTAACAATCCCTTTAGACAAACAAAATTTATCCAGAGTTTTGTTCCTAAACTCTGTCCCATTGTCACTTCTTATGACTTTGATAGAGAGAGAATATTGTTTCTATACTTGTAGAATGAAGAACTTGATAATTTCAGCTGCCTCATCCTTGGAAAATAAGAAGAAGACCCATGTGAATCTTGAGTAGTAATCAATGATGACCAAGCAGTACTTCTTCTTACCAAGGCTCATGATTTTAACCGACCCAAATAAGTCCATATGGAGTAGTTGAAGACATGCATTTGTTTTTGATTCTTCAATAGACTTATAGGAGGACTTATGCTGTTTTCCCTTAAGACAGGATACACAGTGTTCTTGACACTGGTATACCTTCAAGGGTAAACCTCTGACCAAGTCAATTTTAGTGACTTTATTTATGGTTTTAAAGTTCACATGGTCAAGTCTCCTATGCCAAAGGTCTGTCTCTGAAGTTGATGCCTTTGAGAAGAAACATGCAGTGTTGTTCAGTACTTTGTCTTTTTCAATGTCCACTGCATAGACATTGCCACATCTTTTGGCTATCAGGAAAGTATGATCTTCAATGATCTTCTCTATCAACTTCTGGCCTTCTAGTGATATGATCTTGCATGCTGTTTTGGTGAAAAAGGAAGAATATCCTTTATCACACATTTGTGATACACTTAGCAAGTTGTACTCAAGGTTTTCAACCAGATTGACCTTGTCAAACTGCATTTTGCCTGAGGATACATTGCCATATCCTAGCACATATCCCTTGGCATTGTTCCCAAAGGACACAAATCATTCTCTTTGGCTTATTAAATTGTTAATGAGGTACCTGCATCCTGTCATGTGCATTGAGCCTCCACTATCAACATACCAAATGTTATTTAGACCTCTGGAGACCCTCTGCAAAAAGAGTAGATTAGTTAGATTTAGGAACCCAAACCAATTTGGCTTTGGGTGTACTCTTGATAACATGCATAGTAGCAGTTTGTTGTGGATCAATTTTAGAAATCCATGTCTTTTTGGCAATGGATTTATTGTTGAGAACAATGGTGGGACCTTTTTGAGGTTCACCATCAACTTTGGTCATCAAAAGTTTAACCATATTTATCAAATCTTTTACCTCAGCAGTTTGTGAAACTGTTGAAGGCTTTGGTTTAACTTCTGAAAAAGAATTTTGAAAGGAAGACTGTGGTTGAGATTTAGTCTTTCTCTGAGAAAAGGTGTTACTTGGTTGCTGTTTGATGGGATAAAAAGTGTTTTCATAATCTTGTTTGATTTGTTTTCCCACAACTAGTTGTAAAATCTTCTTGTTGTACTAATTTCCTTTTCTATATCTACAAAATTCTGTTTTGTGGTTAAATAGACCACAAATTTCACAAGGTTTTGCCTTTCCTTTCAGATTTTCAAGAATTTTGGAAGGCAAAGTACTGACATTTGTTAAATTTAGAATTTGGTCATTAGTAGTTTTCAGGGTCTCAACTCCTGATGTAGATGAAACTACTGATGATTCATTGTCAGTTATTTCTACTTCTGCAGGACTTTCTTTTTCATTTTTAAGAAAGTTCTGATGAAAAGATGTGCAGTCTTTCATATCAGAAGTTTGAACTATTTTATTTCCATCATCAGCAGTTTTGGGAGTAAAATCAGTTGATGATTCAGTGTGGTTGTACCCTATGCCAAACTTCACATTTGATGCAGTTTGTTTGTTAAGCAACATTTGGTAACCTCTACATGACTCCACCCAATTTTCACAATCAACCTTGGTGTCAGCAAGCTCTTTTCTGACATTTCCTAGGTTTTCTATCATGCTTTTTATCTGTGCTTGGGTTTCAATAGCATTATTAGTCAATTTAGAAATTTCTTTTGTTTTTGAAGCAAGTTTTCTTTCTAAATCACATTTCACTTGAGTGTATTTTCTTTCAGAGTCATTGGCCTTGCCTTGTAGATGCACGTTGGTCTCTCTTATTAAAGCAAATGATTCTTTGCATGATTTTGAGCAAAGTTTTAAAAGAGACTCTTTTGATACCTGTGATAAGGCAACATTAGAGGAGCATCCCTCAAAAGCCATTAAGGCAAAGTTCTTTCTGCCATTATCAGGTTCAACCCAGTTGATGTCAAACATTTTGTTGTCTGCATCAGGACTGCATTCTGTTGTATCAAAAGGAAGACTGCTCCAGTCAACATACCCATTTGTGAAAAGACTTTCTTGAGTGGCTTGTTGAACTTGCGGAGGTTGTTGAGCAGCATGAATGGAAGGCATCTATTGTTGGCTCTGTTGTTGATGAGCACGCATCTGTACATATTGTATTTGTGGCACATATTGGATTTGTGGAGCTTGTGCCTGTACAAAATGTGCACTTCCCCGTGTTCCAAAATTCCTATTGTAACTAGGGTTTGATTGGTTTCCAGACTGTGATTGGTAAAAGCTAGAGCTTCTACACTCTCTAGCAAAGTGTCCCAACTTCTGACACTTATGACATCTCAATTTTGATTTGTCAAAACCAACTTTTGTTGAACTGTTCAGTCCTGGAAATTTCCTTCCTGGCCTTTTATAAAATTTGTTAGTTTTTATGCTTAACATGGCCAGTTGGTGTAGTATATCCATTTCCTCTAAGTCATCACTACTGAAATTTTTTAAGTCATCCATTATAAAACACATGTTATCAGTAGTTTGACTGTTTTCTTCATTGTCATAAGCTGGATATGACCTTTCTGATGAGATCCCAATAGTTATGTCAATGTTATCAAAAGATCCAAAATCATTAGAACAAGAGGGTGAATCTTGTCCTAAGAGTGTTGTGCTACCTGGTATATAGTCATCAGCAGTTTTACCATAGTTTTGTAACTTTTTCTTTGGATTGGTTTCTCTTTCAAAAGTAAGTAATCTCCGATGTAATTTTGTGAGTGAGAGAGAGTCAAAATCTGGTCCTGACCTGGGAACTATAGAATAAGTTTCTCATTTTTCTGGTAAAGACCTTAAAAATCTATGAAGCATAGATGAGTTTAAGTAGGTCTGACCATTTAACTTTAACTCAGATATTAATGAAGAGAATCTTTCAAATTGTTGTGTTAAAGTCTCTCCATTAACATGAGTAAAGGTTTCATATTGTTGAGCAAGAATTTCTCTAGTGTTGGCTATCACCTCATCAGTTCCTCCAAACTGTTCTTTAAGGCAATCCCACAGCTCTTTGGCACTTTCACAATGTAAAAGCCCAACATAAATTTCATTTGGGAGAGCCATAGCCAACATAGAGAATGCCTTAGCATCCAGCTCAAGTTTTAGGAAATCTTCTTCAGTGTAGTCTTTTGGTTCTTTTGTTTTTTCTACTTTCGTCTCTGGATCTGTTATTACTGGTTTATGGGGTCCAAACATGACAGACTTCCAACATCTAGTATTTTGTTGAGATAAAATGTGCCATCCTCCTTTACCAGATATTATATTCATTTCTGACTAGCATAGGAGGCTTATTGGCAGATCTAGTATTATGAGGGTCCATTTTTAAGAAATTTGATTGATCAATGGTTTCTTAAAGTGATGGATGTTTAAAAAGTGAACTGAAATCCTCTATTGAATATCAATAAGAGCCTGTGTCTGATTCTCAATTTGTTAGATTGATATTTGATCAGATGAACCAGATGCTCTGATACCAATTGTTGGATCAGTTTCTTGTTTGTAAACAGGTTCTTATCATGAACACTTGTTTTTATGAACTATCAAAGTAAGTTGCATAGCAGATTAAATGTTAAGTGTTCAAGTTAAAGCTTCACTTTAAACAGGGGTTATTGCTCCCCCTTGATGTATGAACTAAAGCAGTAGATGAGAATTTAAGACAGTTGATGAATAAAATAGTAAATGCTTCAAATGATTCTCAGATATATTGAAAATTATAACTACAAAGGAATGTCTAAAATAGTGGGATGAACCCATCTATTTATAGACCAAAAGTAAACGTACATGAGAAGTATTGAAGCAATATAATATGTACAAATACTACAATAGGCTGTAGCATTGGTACTTGTATAAAGACTTTAACAATACTAATATTAGACTAAACTACTAAAGTATAACTCGGTTAGAATCTTCTATCAAACAACAGATGAGTGACAAACTACTGATGAGTAGTTTGTCTTCAGTAGTTCTCCAGAGACTTATCTGGTTGGTCTTCAGAATTTCTGATCATTACTCTTCAGCACTTGATATATTCTTCTTCAGCACTTTCAATCTTCTTCTTCAGCAGTTTCTATACTTAGAATTATTTGCAGAAACATGAATTAGACTAAGGTATCCAAAAGTGGTTTTGTCAATCCTCTTTGTCCTTACAACCTACGAGTAAAAACAATAGTATGAATTAGTTATTAACAACCTTTATATGTTAAATCGTATTATGTATGAATTTGGTGTTCTTCATGTTGAATCTTGATGAACATATTTGCAAGTAGGTTTTGTTATTGTTAGATTCGTGGTTATGTTCGTATGGCTGTAATGATTATTGTGTTGTGTTAGTCAGATACATGTTGAAAAACCGTCCGATTAATCAATCAGTAGTGAACTAGTTAACTTGTTAATGTGTTCACACCATGAAACTGTAACCGGGTATTGGTTTGGTTAAAGTCAGGCGAATAATAATCAGGAATGTTTATCGACACGTAAAAAGGTCTTAATCGGCTTAATGGTGTTGTTACTAATCTTTGACACGGTTGATAATCTTTGATAGTTATTTTGGTAGAAATGGTGACCTCGGTAGATTTGTGTTCCAAGTTAGTAAAATAGAATAGTTTGTGATATGCTCTCCTTTATGATAGTCTAGGTGGTTGTATTGTGTATTCGGTATTGCTTTCCTTGATTAGTGAGGTTAGAAAACTCCTAACGGATGACTAACTTATCTTTAGAAGATTTGCATGAGATTATATCAATAGCTCGCTAATGAACAATTTTAGGTGGTTAACGTGTGATTATTGTGTTAGCTTTCCGAATAGTTGTCATGTTAGGATTCCCGAAAGGGATACTAATTATCTAGAAATGGGAATGTTGATCCCGCACCTTTACTTCATATGTTATGTAGTTTACATGTTTAGGTTGTTATTATAGTATATTTATATATATTTTTTCTATTTGGGGTCTTTTATATATATTTGCTATGCTTTATTTTAAATTAGTTAAAACAAACATTCACCTATCTTTCTTACCGGTAAATCAGTGACAATGGTTCAGTACAATCGCTCTGCGCGCGTCCATGGATCGATACTTGGTTCTTATCTATATTTTACTACATATGTGACGGGGTGCGCTTGCCCTTTAATGTGTGTTCTAATATTAAGATTAAAATCATTTTTATAAATTTAAAACCCAAGTTACGCGAGCGTATTTTATGTATGCTCAGAGCACATCAGTGAGCATACTTGTTTTGTATAGGTTTATAATAAGTTTACAGAATATGCTTTACAACTCATGTGTCAAGATTTATCAAGGCATTATGTAAACACGTAGTAAACAAACATGATAAAGTCAACGAATATGATTCACACAAAGCATCCTAACACGTTTTAAAATGATTTGAGCACCATAACATGTGTTACATCTTTTTGATCAATTGAGCATCGTAACCTAAATTACATCTATTTGAGCATTTGAGCACCGTAACCTAAGTTACGTCTATTTGAGCATTTGAGCACCGTAACCTAAGTTACGTCTATTTGAGCACCATAACCTAAGTTATGTCTATTTGAGATTTTGAGCACCTTAACCTAAGTTAAGTCTAGATAACGATTTCGAGCAACCAATGTAAGTAAACTACGTTTAAGTCTAGCATAAGGCACTAAGATAACGAGACACATATTTGAATTGTAAACGTATAAAAGATTATGTGTATATGTACGTGTAATTTTTTATATATGTACATGTTTCACCACAAAAGTGTAAAAATGAAAAAGGGGATAAGTATACTCACAGTTTGCGAAAGCGATAAAATCCAACTTAAGCTGTCGTGAATAATAGAACTGGGAATTTAGAGGAATTCTACCTATAATGTTTAAGAATACCGATAAGGGGAATGTCTTAAAATTCTAAGGTATCTAGGGTTCTAAGGCATTAGGGTTTGCTAAGTCGATTTGGGGAATTAGAGTTTTTTTACGATAGATGGTATTAATATAACTTGTATATAAAAATAATATGAAAAGTTTATAAATGTGGTTAGTTAATATAATTATTACCAATTGAATATTTAGTTAAAAAGTAGTTCCAAATAATTGGGACAAAAGAATTAAATCAATTGCTTTAAACTATAATTGTAAATAATTACAATAATTTAAATAATTGAACAAATAAATATAAGTTACACAAATGAGTCAAATATTGATGATTATGAATTTAGAACATAACAATATTTCTGTTTTATAAAACATTGGATTTATAAAATAGATCTTAACCATTATGAATTAATAAATGATTTATTATATTACACTATATAAATACACAAACGTTTTGAACAGTGAATTTGATTTCAGCCTTATTTATTTTTTGAATAAGTATTATTAGTTACTAAATCTGATAAGATGTTATGGTAGTAGCTGGGTGGTCAGATTGTTTATTTGCTATTGGGATGGTTTCGGTTCGAGACCCGGGTTATACAGTTATTTCTTCAAATTTTTTTACATAATATTGTTTTCTTCAACACGTGGCAGTTGATGTTTGAGGGTCTTTGGTAATTACTCTATGGTTTTAAGGGTGTTTTAGTAATTTGCTTTGTTGTGGATGTGGTGGGTTTGCTATGATTTAACACGTGTGGAGGGTAACATTAACGTGGCACAGCCACAGCATCAATATACCAACCGGGTCTTTGCTTTTCCGATTTCCTCCACCGTATCTGTTTGTGAGAGATACAGAGCTAACAGCGTTGTCGACTTTTATCGTGGTTGCTTCATCCACCACCGCCCCACGCTGCCGTAAGCTAAGCAGTGTCCGGTATCACAAGGACACCACTGCTAATACCATCTCAATTCGCACCTACTGGTGAGAGGCCGGAGGCTACCATTGCGGTGGCGATCTTCTTCCTTGATGGCTTGATCTGGTCTTCGTCTTCAACAATCCATATTCAATTACTTCTCCGCTTCTTCTTTGGGATTTCTTCAGGTTCCCTACTCAGTCCATCACCGATTATCTTTTCACATTGAAGAAATCCCAAAGAAGATAATCGGTGAAAACAATTTGTATATGACGTGTTCATTTTGTAGGATGAATAAATGATAGCATTGTGTTAATTGTCAAGTTTTTTGTCTTCAACAAAACGGGATTATGGATGAGGTAAGTGTGTCCTACCCTTTCTATTGAGGTTATGAAATTTTAACTTTTGTCTATTTATTATGTGAGTTACTAAATGAAATTGTTAGTATGGAGATAATTAGAGCATTAAAGAACATGCAAGGTTATGCAGATTAAATTATGAGAATGATATAGGCGATATCTAATTCGTTTGGTGGGTTGTAAAGTCTATTCCATTGTTGCGGCATCGCCTCAGTTTTCTTTTACAGGTCAAACATTCGTGGGTCTGTGTTTTCAATTCGTGTGAGGTCTATTAAAGAGTAGCAAGTAAATAAATAATAATAATAATAATAATAATGATAATAGTGGTAATAAAAAAATATATATGGGGGTGGCAGTGGGGGATGGGTTGCAAGAATCTATTGCTAGGAGCACGTCAACAGCTGCAGCTTCCATTTTGGTGATCCAAACGGGTCGCACGCGAAAGAAGATAATCGTTGGTTCTTGCGGGTTGGGCTCAAGGAAATCAAGATGATGAACATGGAAGCGATAAGAAGATACGTTACAAAATGGAGAAATTGGAAAAGGCATAGGAAAATAGACAAGTGAAGTCACTTTAGCCCCAAAGGAAAAGGCGACATGAGTGGAGATAAAATAAAAGGAATTCTGAGTTGAAACTGAAGTCCTATAAGATAAGTTTTTGAGTAGGGAATTAAGTTCTATAAAGACCAATTACCATATTAAAGTGAAGGTTCATGGTTCATGTGTTTATTAATATGCCATAAGGAAAAATTAGCTATTAACCTCAATTAAAGATGCCATTTGAAAAATGAAGGTTGTGCATGTTGTTCAAGGGTTTTTGAAGATTTTATTTGACAGTAGGGATAGTCCTTACCACACGGTTTGTTGGGATGAGCATTACCAACATGTTGTTTGTCTCTTATATGCTTTTTTTCCCTTAATCTGCATATTCGCTTATTTGGGTCCTAGCCCTTGCTGGGATGGTTTTGAGTATGATGGGTATGCCTTGAACTTTTCAAACAAATAAAGAAATAAAGGGATCGAACTACAACCTATTGGACTAATAGAACAATCAAACACTTTGATCTATTATTGACACAAAAACTTACCTATGCGAATCATTAAATAAGATGTTAATATATTTACTTATTGATATAGAATTGATGGGTAAATGTTTGTCCTTCGATTCGCTTCAAATTATAACTTATTCCATCGATTTTTACAAATTCATATCTGATTGTTGTTACTTGCTTTCGATTTCAGCTTATTAGATCGAGTTTTTAGCGATTATTGATATCTGATTGTTGTTACTTGCTGCTTTTAATCTGTACGTATATTGAAACCTACCTGCGATTTATTTGTCCAAATATATGTATCTGAATAATAATTACTTTTTATCAGATAGGACCCACTGCATGTATCAGAAGGAACCAAGGACTCGGCATGTGAAAGTGAATACGCATCAAGTATCCTAAAAAAAGTGAGTCTTCAACTACAGTGGTACCAATCTATGGCCTAAAGCATGGCGAACCGTATGGAGGTGATCGATTGTCCGATTGTGAATCGGTGAGATCCTGTCAAGACGAAATACGGCGACGTCGGTTGTAAGCTTGGGCTTTTCGGTAAGAAAAAAAATATAAGGTTAATCGTCACAAATTTCTGGCGAGTTAACGCTGCTGGTCGTTTTTTGTAGGTTTGCAGCGACCACAGGGCTGTCGATTGGTACGGATGTTGGCAAGTTGTTTCCTTTTCATCAGAAGCTAATTGCTGTTCATTTGACGGTTGCTTAGGTATGATTTTGTTGTTGTAGTTGTTTTGAATGATTAGACAGTAGTCAGTAGATCATGTACCTAAATTAGGAGAAAATTGTCCTATGTTCTTGTCTTCCTCTTTTTTTTTCCTTTGGAGTGTTTGCATACTTAAAAAGGCTGTATCATAAAAAACCTATGACAATTAGTTATGGCTGAGTTTACTTTAATGATGAAATATATACAAAACACACCTATGATACTTGATGATGGTGATTTTTTTGTATGTAAAATTGCTTAAAAAAACCTCTCATGTATTCTTTATTTTTATTCGCATTATAGTTTATGTTAACATAGAAACTACCAATTGTTTATTTAGGGTCATTTCGTCGGATGATTTAGGTATGGGTTGTAAATTTTTGGTCTGAATAATCATAGATTTGGTTGCGCCTGTGTGTAGGTTAGTGTTCAGTATAGATAAGTCCCGTGTAGTGAAAAGGTTAGGCGAATGAGTAAAGGAGACCTGAAAGAATCTGATCCAGAGGTGAATGTTTGCTGAAAGTTTGCATATACCCTTGGATAGGAGGAATCTCTAAAAGGAGCCTCGACCAGCAGCAGCGCGCATGCTGCGACAGGCAGCAGCGCAAGCTGCGACCAGCAGTGCAGGGGATCAAACATGTACTACACATAAAACACCAATGCGTTTAGGCGTTTATATACAGGTCAGAAATGGGTCAGAAACTGGTCAGAAGGGCCATCGAAATGTCAGAAAGTGGTCAGAAGGGGCATTAAAATGTCAGAAAATTGTCTGAAGCGTGTCAGAATGTGGTCAGCTTAACAGGTCGCCACTGTCAGAAAGTGGTCATCTTATGTAGTCTTTATGTGGTGTGCTATTTATCCGTTTAACAAATTCTGATTCATCGACCAAATTACCGCCGCAACGCGGCGTATAATGTCACTAGTTTAAATAAGCATAAATACAACTTTTGGTTCAAAAATGATACTTTTGTAAAAATACTTTATATTCTGATTAGAAGCACCCAAAATATTTTTTTCATAATTTTTCTCAGTTTATTTGCATTTAAAACTGATTTAATGAATTTAAATCATGTTTATATGATTAAAAATTGAAAAATAAATAAAACTAAATGTTTTCTGAACCAATAATTTTTTTTTTCATTTTCTGATGATTAGAAAATAATTCCCAAATATTTTGGGGCTAAAATCATGTAAAATGAAATTTTAATCAACTAATTATGATTAAAATGATTTAAATTAATAAAAATATAAAAATATAATATTTTCCAGAAAATAAAAGTGTGAAAATTAAACTTATGGTTTTAAGATGTCAACCATAAATTTTTATAATTTTTGAAAAAAAATGGATTTATTATGAATATTTTGGGTTTAAATGAATTTTAAATGATTAAAATAAAGATTTAACAAAGTAAAAAGAAATTCAGAATAAAAAGTGGGATTTGCTGGTTCGAACCTAGGTACCTCACAGAGCACACATGCACACAACCTACTACACCACAAGTCTTTATGTTGAAGAATTTAGATTGAAAATTTATTTAAAAGATTATTGAAAAACCATCATCTTCCCCAAATAACTCAAGCCAAAACCCTAACCCTAACGAAATCCCAATTGACCCGATACAAAACAGATTAGACACCAAAATCATAGGGCTAATGATCGGAAATGGATACGGAACAAAACGACAAAAAGGAAAATGAACTTACAAGCTTAGAGGCGATCGAAAGTTTAAAGGTCTGGTCACCTTTTGAGTGTTTCATGAGTGGGTTTTGAAAGTTTAAAGGTCTAGGAAGGATTTTCAATGGTCAATTTATAAGGTTTATCGGTTATTTTTAACATTTGGGTCGACTTAAAGTGTTCAACGGTTACCGAATTTGAAGCTCATTAACTCAAGATTAAATACGTTTAATGCACATAAAAGGCTTATCGGTTATTAATCGGTGGAGAAACGATTTGCAACATAAAAGAAAAGTTAAAACCACTTATATCATTGTTTAGATTATGGCCGGAATTACACTTCGGTGACCGGAAAATGGCCGGTAATCGATCGGAAAAACAGAGGAGGGAAGAATTTAAAGTTTTTTTTTATAACTTTCAATCAATGACACATATGGCCCCTCAACTTTTAACTAGGTTAGATTATTATATAACTAGGTTAGTTTTCTTTTATAAAACTTAACCAACTAACCAAGCTTAACTTAACACTGTGTTCCAGAGTTTCATTTAGCAGGGGAAGAGAAAGGAATTTGATGGAATGAAAGAAAAACTGTGTTCTAGAGTTTTTGTATAGAGAGAAAGGAAGGGAAGATGAGGGAAAATAGTGGGATTTTTAGGCATAAATTCCGTCTTTCCAATTTGGAAGGAACACGAGAGAAGGGAAGGGGAGGAAGATAAGGAGTGATTCCTTTCTCTTCTCCCCTTAAATGAAACTCTGGAATAGAGCGTAAATGTTTCTTTTTTCAAAACTCTAACGAACTTTAAAATTGAAATTTTCATATAACCCATTCCGAATAACGTTTCAATATGCGTACTTGATGAAAACGTAGATACGATCCATAATAAATGCAAACGATATATATTGGATTCGATCTTCTATTATATTCGACAACAACAAAATTTACAAAGACTAGAATAGAAACATTTGAATACATGAAGGACTACAATTGACAACTTGACAAAGATAAGGATGACGGATGTCACAATCGCGGTAGTAACATACTTAACGTCTAGCTAACGTTCGATAAAATAGTAAAGCGGATTTGATCTTTCACACATATGATACTTGTTTTGAAACACTTGTGAACTCACCAGCTTTATGTTAACCTTTTAAGCATGTCTTTAAGGTTTAAATTTTGGCAATGACACGGTTGGAAATAAACGATGTATTGGGATTGAAGACCTTAGAAGGTTTAGAAATGGCGTTCAGGAAATAAAAGTCTTAGATGCATCATTCCGTTGCGTAGCAAAGGTACCAAACGTTCACAACCGATGTGGAAAAATTGGGTTGTGACAAGTTTGAGCTAGCATCGCGTGGTACCAGCTGTTTGTGGGCCATGTCTTAAAACAATTGAACAATTTATGTGTTTTTATGATGACTTACCTGTTAAGACAATTTAATTAATTCTTGTTTTTGTAAAACAATTTAAATGGTTTGGTATCAATTCTATCTTATCTTATGTGTTACTCAAACCTTGTGCTTAAAAGCTTTTCGAAGTCACATTCCTGTATTTTCGCCTAGGCGGGATGTGACATCTAAGAAATTAAAAACCTATCAATATGTCAAAAGACCATATCATTATAATAACACCCCTGTACAAAGTTAAAATATATTAGTAAAAACATAGAAATGAGTTTCTAACTCACTATATGTTCATCTTGGCTTAAACCTTCATTTGATCGGTGTTAATACTTGTAGAGGCAATCATAGTTTCTAACTCGCTACGTGTTCATCATAGTTTTTTAAATATATACATTATATATATATACAAATAGTAACTTAACTATGTTACTAACGGCGTTAATATAGGCTTAAATACAAATATAGGCTTAAATCATAACCGCTACATTCACAAATAGCCGGATATCTACACTCAACCATTAACCGTCGTAAAAACCACCATCGCATCCCCTTCGAACAAGAGATCAACCGGCGTATCCTTTTATACATGTATATAAACTTACAGAACCAAGAAACGTTACCGGCTACTTAACACCATCCTTTTAGAAACAGCGACTGTGGACTTCGAGTCAAGGGGCGGCACGGTTGGGTTTCCGTCAAATACAAGGCATACGACGAGACTGCATGTCTCGATCCGGCAGCGGGGATGACTCTGTCGTTGTTCGCGACGGTTAGGGTTTCCGCTGATGGTCGTTTCTGGTCCTGCGGTGAACATAGATGACTAAGGAGAAGAAAAAAAGAGAAGGTGATGTGATGAATTGTGGCGGAAGATGCGGGGAGATCTCTATGGTGGCGTAGGCAGAGCCGGGTATGGCGATGCCATAGGTGAAGGGACAGATATGTGTGGGTGAACGAGAAATTGAAGGAGAGTTTTTTTTAGAGTGGGTTTTCAAAAGAAAATGACTTTTCGAACATGCCTTTTTATGTTTTTAGTTTTCTTTAAAAATAATGCCACTCATATATGAAATTACAATTATTAAAGGATTAGCATGAAAATGACGTATGAAATAAATTAAATACTAAATTATTGATCTATATCAAATAAAAATATATACTCATATTACATATACTATAATACGAGTATTAAATTTAAGTAATTCTAACTATTAACTATTGATCTTTACTGTCTTAACTAACGAAATGTGCACTGACGGTCCCACGTTTTAACATATTGTCTACCAACGGTCCATGACTATAATACATTGTCTACCTTTTAACTATCATGTATTGGCTGACACCGGTTCAAACTGATGTGGTATGCTTGTGTGTCAAATTCTCTCTTGCGTGTCAATTCCCTCTTAGTATTCTGTTAGTTAGTCCGTTGGCGGATAATATGTTAAAAGGTGTGACTGCCAACACATATTTTGTTCGTTGGGAGCGGTAAAGACCAATAGCTAATAGTTAGGATTATTTAAATCCAATACTTCATAGTATAATTATAATTCAATTTTGTGAATAGTATTGCAAATGTACATTTATCTGTTTATGTTCGAAGTATGGTCCATTAATCCTAAGATATTTCCTTTAAAAACTCTTCATAATTTTGAGTATTATTTACGCAAACATTGCCTCCCTGTTGTTGGAGGGGTTTTTAAAACAAGATGTAACCTAATTTCGTGATGATGGTGGTCATCCACCGGATTAAAGGTATATAGAAAAAAAAATGAATATGACATTAAGATGTCATCGAATATGCCATTTAACATACGTTTACTATTATAATACACTAATACGGTAATTTAATTATGCCCGTTAAAAATGCTACATACATTCTTTTATAATTATTATTACTACTTAACAAACTATTCTGGTTATTTTTTAAGAACTATTGATCTTTCGTATTTTATGTTATTATTGTTTTGTTTTTGTTATACACTTTAGGTTTCACATCTCATATCATATTAAGAACATTAATAATCAACATCTCGTCGCAACGCGCGGGTTAGCGTTAACTTGTATAAATACAAATATCAACTTAACGGAAACACTAACGGCGTTAAAAAAAATTGCACCTTTTTATCTCCCACCCATCCACACTATTACACACCGTTTTAAATTCTGATAACCGCTTGACCAATGATCATGCAGTTTCATCCCCTCTTCTGTTTTAAACGTTATTTCCTCATCGCATCGTTTTCCCGGCCAACCATCACATCGTTTCATACAATGGTTCCGGCGTATAGCTTTTTCCCGGCCAAACATTGCCTCTTAACGGACCATTATTCACGTTGTCTTCTTTCTTCCCCCTTCCGTTCTTAACTGTCGTTTCTATCATTTTGAAAAAAGTCATGAGGAGGACTTCGGATGCGATGATTCCAGTGTATGTCGGTTTCCCATTCAACCATCGATTGAGACTGGGGTTGGAGGCAAACAAAGATGAAGGGATTGAAGTCGGCCATGAATGCAGAGAGGCTTTGATTTGTTCTTCGCAGATCTGAAAACCGCAGGATATAATTACATGGGAAATAGAGGTGGTAGGGGCTTCGTTATATCCGGCGGTGGGTAGTGGTTAAGTCAGGAGGCAGTGGTGAAGACTAAAACCATAAACTCAGATCCGGTAGACGTATCGATGTGTACCATAAGCACAGTCTTCTATACATGAAACTTGGAAACAGAGAAAGAGATGGAGAAGGAAATGGGAGTATTATTTTTTCCTTTAAAATGGGTACTATTTTTTTATTGTTATCCAGAATGTTCCACTAGAATGTTGGTTAGGTTTTTAGTATATTAGATGCTTATTTTCAAAAAAAGATCGCTTATTTTGTTGCCTTGGTCACACAATTGAACATGAAAGGTATTTAATATATATTCTCATCTTTCTTGGATAAACGATAGATTCTCTATTTACATAGAACACAAAAATTTTCTTTAGACTTAACGTTTGCAATTTTCAATAACAAAGTTATATTATTATTCGAAGAACCATTTTTATTTGTTCAACACTTTTGGTTAACTTGATAATGATACATCAATTTTAATTTATACAATCTTTTAATATGTTTAAATTGAAGAATACAAAAAAAAAAAAAAAACGCAAAATCAATCCGTCCCAACATATATTTTTTCATGGTCGGTTATTTTTTATTATGACTAAAGTGCTAAATAGAATTTAGAATTAAATTTTTCGTATATAATATAATGATACTATAGAAATTCATAATCAAGATCCCGCCGCAACGCGCGGGTAAGCGCAACTCGTTTGGAACATTAATGAAAATTTTCAAAACGATACTAAGTTCAATGTAAAGTAAGGCAAAAGTGCCCTGACCCAACTTGATTAACAAAAGCAAGATGTTAAATCGAATATCCAAAAGATATGTAAAGAGATCCAAAGGTAAAGGTTCTCAAGTTACATTTCGAAAGTGAAGTACACGTGATAGATACTAAATAGAATCACAAACTACCCAAGTAGAGCTTTCAGAATCCTTACGATAGCAAATATCAAAAGCATACATTCTTCACCAACAATCATGCTAACATACAATCATGTTATTATATTCTGAATAAAATTATTAACTGTCCGACTATGTTGCTTGATTTGTTAATAAATAAATTAATTTTCACCACCCACAATTTGGTGAAGTGGTATGGGAAAATGAAGATAAGAGTTTGAGGCCATTTAGTCTCAAGTTCGAATCCGATCCAGAGGGGTTTTACCGCAGCGGGCCTTCAGGCGGCATGTTTTTTCCTGAATTGGTCTGCCCAGTGGACAGCCATTTGTCTAGCTAGGGGTGAGCAGAAACCGTTCGCTTACGGTTATGGTTTTACCCAAAAAAACTAAAACGAACCAGACCGTGCACACCCCTAGTGCTAGCCCAAAGGCAATTCATTTGATATTTAGTTGGTTGTTCAAAAAAAAAAATTAATATTGAAAAGTAGGTAATGATTGTTAGTCTTTACTCTTTAGAGCATGCACAATAGATTCCCCATTCTCCATCCACTCACAACCAATCACAGCCACATATTACACTAAAAATTATTACAATTTCTCTCTCCCCCACTTAAAACCACTTTCAACAAATATTAAAACAAAATATATACAGAAAAGCTGTTTTCCCCAAAAAATTCCCAAATATCCTCAAATATATTGATAAACAGTATGTTCTTCATTTCCTCCACTCCATAAAAATATGAGATTTTCCCTCACAATATTATCGGAGGCCAAATGTAAGTGCTCTTGTCTTATATAATTTGAACCATTCACAACTTAAAAATATGAAAAATATCATATAACAAAACCACTAGGCCATAGATATAGACAACAACAAAATTTGAACCATTCATCTCATAAAAAAAAAAATAGATTCAAGGGGTTACATGCATCAGTCGGGTTTATCCCGATTGCTAAGTGTTATGTGCCTTATGTCTAAGGCTTGATACAAAACCACTATTGAGCCGAGGGTCTCACTGGAAGCAGCCTCTTTATTCCCACGGGGTAGAGGTAAGACTGTCTAAATCTTACCCTCCTCAGACCTAACCTTAGCTTTTGCTATTGGTGGGATTAACTGAGTATGATTATGATGATGATGATGAATCTTAAGGATGAGCAAATGATACCAAATACTGAAACTGAACTGGTATCGACCTGGTTGTCATCTTAACAATACTTTTGGTAGGGAACTCAACTAATAATTTTGTTTATTAAAAGATTATCAAGTGTCAATGACCATTTATAGTTTAAAAAAATATGGTTTTAAAGATGATCCAAATGAAGTGAAGATAGTAAAAGTGGATATTCATACATGTGATGATGTGAAACCGGATTGAAAAGGATGCATAATTCCTTAATAGACACATAGAGGAAGGAAAATAATAATCAAGAATTTTCCCTCACAAAAGAGAGGAAGCTGTGTTGTCATTTTCCTTACCATCTGCCACCATCAAACAGTAATAACTCTACAAATACACTACCCGACCCCCTCCCTATTCAATTCCCATCAACTCCCTTCAACCACATATTATATATATATTAATATTATTATTATCATTCATCATCCACCATCTTCCTTCCTTCCACAACCTTCTAATTACATACACATGGAACACACTGAAGCTTCTTCACCTGCTCCCATTCGTCACATCATCTTGATCTCTGCTGGTGCTAGTCACTCTGTTGCTCTTTTGTGTAAGGATTATTATACCTTATTATTATTATTAAATGAATTAGGGCATTGTGATTTTTGTATATTTGTCGGTTTAAGTATTTGTTATTGATTTTGTCGCTGTGTTACATAATTGAAGTGATCTGATGTATAAGTGATGTACTGATGTAGTGATGTCTGCCTGCAGTAATGAGCACACTTCCTAATACAAGTTTTATTCGTATGTTACTACATGTTCACTGCTTGCTTAATAACAACTAGGTGTCATGGGAGCGAAAGGCGATTGATCGCACTTTGGTACCGTTGGTTGGTCGAATATGAAGAATATGGGAACCGATTTTCAGGCCCATTGTGATTGTTTTCACACATATGTGTGTATAACAAGATATAACATTATATGGTACTCATTGGCGAAGCTTGACCCGAGACTTCGGGGGGTCGGAAATCACTAGTTTCGGGGGGGTCGAAAGTCGAAACCGTATATACCAAAAATTTCTATACGAATACTATATAATAGGAACTTCTGAGCGAAAATTGGGGGGGGGGGGGGGGGGGGGGGCTACGCCCATGAGGGTACTTGAGTGAAGGAAGTAGGAAACAATTAAATAAGCAAAGTGGACGTGTTTAATTTTAGGGTTTAGGAATGGGGAATGGAAACAAGAGTGATGTATGTGTTTAGTTTTAGGGTTTAGGAATGGCGGATGGACTGAATTGTCCTTGGTAATTCTCTGAAATGATTGTTTATTGTAAACTCATATTCGTATAACTGTGTAAATCTTGCTCTAGTTATTGTATTTACTTGTATTGGAATTAACAGATAGACAATTATGTTCAAATAAAATTTAGATACATATAATAATATGTTTTGACGCTAGTGGGGCCGTTGGGGTGTTGGTGAATGATATGCTAAACTTTTTATCGCCTGTTTATGTGTTAGGCGTCTCATCATAATATATATCAAATATCAACCAATCAAAGGCACTTCATTATATTTCATTTGCAATATTGCCCATGGAATCACAACATTATTTTCCTATCTTAACATTTACAGTATTGGGTATTGCAGTGATTTGTTATTTAACATATCCAACTGACTACCATGTTTTTTTTTATAGTGTACAAGGTCATGATATTCTACTTTTTTTTTTATTGTATCAGCCGGAAATGTTGTTTGTTCATGGGGAAGGGGAGAGGATGGACAACTAGGGCATGGTGATGCTGAAGACAGGCTCTCACCTACTCAGTTAAGTGCTTTAGATACGGAAGATATTGTGTCTCTTACTTGTGGAGCTGATCATACAACTGCGTTTTCAGAGTCACAACTCAAAGTATTCAGCTGGGGATGGTTTGTTCTCATATCTATAAATGCTAACCTATTCCCATTTGTCCCTTTAATAATTATGCTTCAGATTCATATACTCACCTTTTCAACTTTAAATTTCTCATCTTAAACTTCTAAGTGTTAAGTCTATACTCATCGAGAAAGTTTAAGTGAGCGCAACACATACGATGCATTGATTGATGCACATTTGTATGACTGTATGAGAAATACAAACAATGGTGACTTTGGTACTTTGGTCTCAGGGGTGATTTTGGGAGACTAGGACATGGCAACTCTACTGATTTCTTTATTCCCCAGCCAATAAAAGCATTACAGGGGATACGGATAAGACAAATTGCTTGTGGGGACAGCCATTGTTTGGCGGTCACCATGGAAGGCGAGGTGCAGAGGTTTGTATCGCTTTCTGATTTCTTACATATGTTTTTGAAATAATAATGCTGTGGGACATGAATATTTATGGAATCTGAAATATTGTTGTTAGTTGATTAGATCATGTCAATCCCATAATCAAAGAATGTGATTCTGTTTCTTGTTTTTTGACTTCAATGTAGTTGGGGCCGGAACCAAAATGGCCAACTTGGTTTAGGCACAACTGAGGACTCACTCGTTCCACAGAAGATTGAAGCTTTCCAGGTAAAACGTACTTTAAATCATCACAATTAGCATTACACATATTAGAAGTGGCAGATATCTGTTTGTTATATTCTTAATTGTCCATGTTGCTACAATGCAATTACTGGAATAAAGTTCTGATTATAGACTATAGAGCATGCTGCTGTATAACTAATGATCTGTGATTATTTTCAACTTCGATTTGAGTTTTATATGGTTTTACCAGGGTGTAAATGTGAAAATGGTTGCTGCTGGTGCTGAACACACAGTGGCTATAACTGAAGATGGTGAGCTTTATGGTTGGGGTTGGGGGCGATATGGAAACTTGGGCTTAGGTGACAGAAACGATCGCTATGTTCCAGAGAAAGCTTCAGTTATCAGTGTATGTAGCCATTTCGTATATTGCCCATCATTAAATAACCATCACACATGTTGCTATATAATGGATGATGGGATTTTAAGGGGACATGTTGCTGCTAGATCCTACAAGAATGATAATTAACTTGTTCAAGAAACACTGATATTTTAGCTTTAAAATCGGATCTTGAATGTGCTATTGAAAAACAGAAATGCTTTTTTATTTTTTCCAAATATATTACTTATTATGCATTTTGTTGCAACTACGCCCGTATTTTTCTATTCTTACTATATCTTAGAAAGTCGATGTAGTGGTCACCCTTAAATAATAACTTTAGATCCTGTATCAGTTTTAGTGCTAACAAGTAACCCCATGGAGTTGGAAATGTCAATTAAATTCTTCGGGATTGGCTAAGCACCAATTCTGCTATTTTTTCTTTTATCTCTTCCGAATACTGTTGTTTTTGACATTTTAAACTAATATCTTAGACTTAATTTAGTAATGGAAAAATGGGTGGGTTGGATAAGAGGTCAAAATGTGTCAAGGTAAAAATGGATAATTTTTACTGCGGGTTGAAACATGTGAGTCAGGTTGACACAAAAGTATTATTTTTATCTCTTCTTAGTAGTAATTACTGTGGTAAATATAGTATAAAAACAATATCATCAGAACGATAACCTAAGTTTTCGTATAAAACGGTTTATAAAGCTGTATGCATTATGACTACACTTTGGACTTCATCTAGTTGTTTGATACATTCAACCCATTTTACCCGTTCCTTCTTTAGCTGATTTTTTTAATCTCATTTGACCAATTTAAGAGGAAAGTCGGAAACATTACCCAAATCGACCTTTTATAAGTAAACCGGTTGAAATTGGTACAGGAGGAAAAGATGGTGCTTGTTGCATGTGGTTGGAGGCATACAATATCTGTTTCTTCTTCTGGTGATCTTTATACTTTTGGGTGGAGCAAATATGGTCAACTAGGACACGGGGATTTTAAGGACCACCTTGTTCCTCATAAACTCCAAGCATTGCATGGCCAGTTTATATCACAGGTATTTTTTTTATGTGCATATATCAATATGCCATTAACATCATAGTTTTATTGAATATGTGTGTGGATGTTACGATTGTTGATGATTTTTTATATGTGGCTTTTGATATTCCAGATCTCGGGTGGCTGGAGGCACACTATGGCATTGACATCAGAGGGAAGGCTTTATGGATGGGGATGGAATAAGGTTGGAATGCTAATATCCTAAGTATTTCTGTAATGTTATCTCCATCTTCCATCATGAGTAAATTTATAGCGCGTTGTGCTATTTTTACTTATCAAACTTATATAGGGTGATGATGTTCATGGTTTGGTTTGAAACTGTGAAACTGCCCAAACTGATCATTGGTTAATTTTCGTGGTCGGTTTTTTAAAAATTATCAGTCAGTTAGTTTAGGAATTTTTAAACCGCACCTAAAGATTTGTTTTACGGTTTATAGTCGAAATTAGTCGGAAAAAAACCAAACTGCACTATAAGATTTTGGTCCTTGTAACTTGCTATGTTCTACATGGCCTTTAATTATTTTAAGTTGGACAATACATTTGATTGGATTTTGCTTAACATATAACAATACATCACAAGGAGTCACTTTTTTAAGTTTCAGCTGTTAACATTATCATTTCTTTATTTTTGATCGTATTTTATATATTTGTTATTGTAAAGGCCCAATAAGCCCAAACTTGTGAAGCCAAACATTTGGTAACTGTTTGGTTTGATAGGTTTAAATTCTGAATGTTTTAGTTTTAGTTGACAATGGTAAAAAACGTTACTAACGGTTCATTTTGACCTAAAAACTATCAAAACCGGCTCGTGAACGCCCTACTTTTGATTACTATACCGGACAGGAAAACCTTAATTGTTGACTTTTGTTAAATGTGTTGTCTTTTAATTAATCAGCATCATTTTCCTTTATTTACATACAGTAAATGAAGATTGTTGTTTCTCAGATTTGTAATTAATTTAGTCTCATATATGTCTTGTGAACAGTTTGGGCAAGTTGGCGTAGGGGACAATAAAGATCATTGCATTCCTATGGAAGTCAAATTTCCCGATGAGCAGGCACATCATTTTTCCATGTGATCTTACTTTCTTTCATGTCTAGGGGATTAAATTATCGTATTATCATGCAACGGTTCTTCGACTATCTTAAGTTTAAGTTTTCATGTACTTTATCTATTGCCAGAAAGTAATTCAAATTTCATGTGGATGGAGGCACACACTTGCTGTTACTGAAAGACATAATGTATTTTCCTGGGGCAGAGGTACAAATGGACAACTTGGTCACAAGGAGGCTATTGACAGGTATTTACTTCCCCCCCCCCCCCCCCCCCCCCCCCCCCCCCGGCCTACTACTACTACCACACACACACACACACTTACTCTCACCCAACAGTTAATAGGGGTGTTCACGACTTCACTTCGAAACCAGTAATATGTTGAGAACTACAAGAACCCCTCAACACTGCACTGTTATTTTTTATTTAAGCCGACTAATTGCATGTGGATTTCCAACATTTTGAGATTTATTTTAAGAATATGGTATTTATAGTACTTTGTCTATATGCACATTTACATATACGCTACATGACATGTGTATATGCGCTATGGTGCATGCGCTCTTATACCTGAAAATAAGCAGGAGAGAGGAGACAAAATCAAAGAAAGAGCGCTGAGATATATAAACCATTTTTTTTCAATGTAACCCTTTTCATTGAAACACTGTGTACATGTGCTAATGGAGTCCCTTTGTTCTCAACATAATATTGGTTTTGAAATATACATGCCCCATGACTACTTTTTATTTTTTATTTTTTTCCGTGGCATTTTGAAGCAACCGAAACTTGATATGTGTGTTATTTGTAACACTTGGCAGAAACATTCCCAAGATAATTGAAGCTTTGAGCAGGGATGGATCTGGTGGACAAAATATAGAATCATCAAGCACAGACCCATCTGCAAGTGCGTATTCTGCTACTTCATTTCCATATATTCTTATTTTTATGAACTGTTTAAAATCGTCAACCAGAAGTATGATTTCAATTTCGACTGTTCACGTATTGATATTCTAACTATGATTTTTTTGGCAGTGAAATTTTCGGTATTGCCATCTGATAGATATGCAGTTGTACCTGATGAAATGGTATGATATCTTTTGCGACTAATTCTCCACAATTTGTATCTAATCTCACAATTCATAAAGTTAAACCTGTTTTATGTGAATAAAAGATTATAAGACGGTTCTACACATTCTGCAGGTTCAAGGTGGCGCTAATGGAAACGACGCTAGTGTCCCTGAGAACGATGTGAAAAGAATGAGGCTCTGAATTTTGCAGCTCCAAACTAACAACATATGCAGATTTAAAGGTCCGTCACGCTGTCAGGAAATAAACATCTATATGCTATTATCATGTTTAGGAAGTTTGAATATTAGTTCCGTTTTTAGTTTAGCTTTCGCTCATCTTTATCCACTATGTTAAACAAGTGCATGTTGTCATTGTTGTATTATATGATGTTGTAATCCTGTTGTATGACCATGTTGACGTGTGGAGTATTTGGTTTTAGTTTTCTGCATTTTGACATTTAAGTTATTTTTTGTTTAACTCTGTTTGATTGTCATGGTGACATGCCTACAAATGATTTATTGTTCGGTATAAAGCAAGCGCAACGGAACCAACACACTCACAAACAATTAAATCGTGCAGACAAAAAATAATACATATGCACAGGAATTTTACGTGGTTCGGTCCTAGTAGGGGACCTACGTCCACGGGTTGCAACTAGGGTTTGTCAATTAAGCACGGAACCAAAGATTACAATACCAATAAGGGGTATATATAGACCTGACAATTTTAACCCATCTAGTTGTGTTTGGGTTGTTTTGGGTTTAAAATTTGACCTTATGGGTTAAAATGGGTTTAGTATAATTTTCAAGGGTGTTAGGACAAAAAGGATTGGTGAAACCACTTTTGCAAACCTTAGTCTAATTCACTTCTGTCAAATTATTCTAAGTATAGAACTACTGAAGAAAGAAGACTAACTGCTGAAGAAGGATTCTACAAGTACTGAAGAAGAAATGCATCAGAAGTTCTGAAGTCCAAACCAGACAGTTCACTGAAGAACTACTGAAGACAAACTACTCATCAGTAGTTTGTCATTCATCAGCACTTGTTCAAGAATCTTTCCACCGCCTTATGTTTCAGTAGTTTATTAGTTTAGTATTACTTTAACTTTTTGTACAAGTTCCAAGATTGCAACTTGTTGCAACTTGTCTCTGAACTTGCTTTTTGGCAAGGTTCATGTATTTGTAAAGTCTATAAATAGATGGGTTCATCCCTCTGTTTTAGACATTGATTTTTAATACAGAAATCCTTCAAAGCTTATCATTGTTATTTCCATTTCATTTACTGAGAATCTGTTTAAGTGTTCATTCTCATTCAATGCTTAGATTCTCATTAAATACTTGTCTTGAGTTTTATCAAACATCCATGGGGAGTAATAACTCCTGTTGATAAGTGTAGCTTTAACTTATATCATTCCGCTGTGCTATTACTGATAAAGAACTTGCTAGACACTTAAGTGTTCACTAGCAAGTTCATACAAAGAGCAATACTGTTCCAACAAAGGGGGTTAGGATGGGTAAGTTTAATTGTAGGAAATAAGTAAGTGGGTCAAGATGGGTATGTAAAAAAAAAACAAATGGATCAGGATGGGTATTTTTAGATAACCATATACAAATCTAAATTAAAACTCACCCAAGTTGATGCCTCATAGAAATCAATGTCAATAAAAACAAAAAATTATATCTTTTGCATTTGTTGATCACCCCAGTCGGGTCGAAACCTTTCGGGTCGATAACGGACGGCAATGTCGAAACAACACGGGTTGTTAACGAGACCGATCTCATCGAAACGGTTCGAGTCGTTAGCGGGTTTGATCGAGTGCAAACGGTTTGGGTTGTTGACCGGCCCGTTCGGGTCGAAATGGTCCGGTCGTTGACGGGCCCGGTCGGGTCGAAACGGTCCGTGTTGCTAACGGGATCGGTTAGGTCGAAACAGTCCGGGTCGCTAACGGGCCCGGTCGGGTCGAAACAGTACGGTTCGCTACGGGGCGGGTCAAGTTGAAACGGTCTGGGTCGTTCCCGGGCCTGGCCGGGTCGAAACGGTCCAGGTCGCTACGGGACGGGTCAGGTTGAAATGGTCTGGGTCGTTACCGGGCCCGGTCGGGTCGAAATGGTCCGGGTCGCTACCGGGCCCGACCGGGTCGAAACGGTCCGGGTCGCTACGGGACGGGTCAGGTTGAAACGGTCTGGGTCGTTACCGGGCCCGGTCAGGTCGAAACGGTCCGGGTCGCTACGGGACGGGTCAGGTTGAAACGGTCTGGGTCGTTATCGGCCCGGTCGGGTCGCTACCCGGGCCCGACCGGAGTTGAAACAGTCCGGGTCGCTACGGGACAGGTCAGGTTGAAACGGTCTGGGGCGTTCCTGCACCCGGTCGGGTCAAAATGGTCCGGGTCGCTACCGGGTCCGTCCGGGTCGAAACAGTCCGGGTCGCTACAGGACGGGTCAGGTTGAAACAATCTGGGTCGTTATCGGGCCCGGTGGAGTCGAAACGGTTCCGGTCGCTAACGAGCCCAGCCAGGTCGAAACGGTCCTGGTCGCTAACGGGACCGGTCAGGTCGAAACAGTCCGGGTCGTAATGGTCCCGGTTGTTAACCAACCCGATAGGGTCGAATCGGTCTGGTTTAAAATGAAATATTTCAGATCCCTTAAAATTTTATTTTTAAGTTTATTTTTTTTTAATTTGTTTTTTTTTTCCTTTTTAAATTTTTAACTTTTTATTGTTATTTTAATTTTTTTAAAATTTTTTTATCTATTTTGATGTGAACCTATTCTAATCCAAACCATCCAGACCGAAACCCATCCTGACCTAACCCATCCTAACCTATTTTTTTAATTTACCCATCTTGACCCAAACCCATCCTGACCCATCAACCAACCCAACCTAACCATTTTGCCACCCCTAGGTATATATAATAAACAAGATTAGGGTAAAGTATAACTTAGGAACCAAAACTAGGCCCCTTAATAAGACCGGCCCAAAAGGCCTTCATAACCCAAAATTTATACCAATGCACATAGACATAAAACATGCGTGTTTACATATACATACACATATACCTGTGTATATGCAGGCTTGGGTATGTATACGTAAGTACATACAAAGACTATAAATGCTTGTAGCATGTACAAACTTTATGGTCATATGTATGTGTGCATGACATGTCTAGCAAGTTGTAATACGAACCATTGGAATAATCTTATAAGTGTACATCATACAGTACATGGGTTGGTACCATAAGGAAGAATAATCTCTAAGATGAACAACACATATTAATTTGACACAATTCGTTATTTCTTAAGGAAAATATGTTTTCAAATTTTTTTTTTTGTTAAAACAATAATATGTAAGAATAATCTTTAAGATGAACAACACAGGTTAAAACCAATTTTTTTTTTTTTTTTGGTAAGAGTGAGTCAAATGAAAATCTATAAATGTCTTCCTGATATTTTTAAGTTAAATAATGTGAAAGATGAGTGGTTTAGACAAATCGGGTGATACTAACTAATCAAAGTAGAAAATGGACAAAGCTAAAACATGTGCGTAAGCAAAGATGCTTAGCATAACAAACATTGGTCTCTCTCCTCTTTGATAAACGATAATCTTGAATACTGATTATTGCAGTGCTTACGGCTTGAAGAACAGCTTAAAATCATTATTTGATGTCATTGCAATGAATTCACTTTTTAGAGACAGAAATGGGTTAGACTTTAGAGGATCCATGGCCAATTTTTCACAGTCATCTTTTGCGAAGCACTTTTCATATAAAAAGAAGTCAAAAGGAAGACCAATTAGATTCATAGATTTAAGAGAAGCAAAATAAGAAGTGTTCCTATGTGCTCATAGTAAATCTTATGAACGCTTATATGTTAGGCTGATTTGTTGTGAAATTTGTAAGAAGACGAGTGGTGATCACTACCAACATTAGTGAGAAGATAGGATCAGTGATTACTACCAAGACCAATAAGATGAGCACGAGAAATCCGAGAATATGCAATGGGAAAACCATCAAAATAGCCCCATTAACCAATAGAGTTATGAAAATAGCCTTGACTCTTTGAATTGCTAATATAGCCTTGACTTTCTGTCTCCTGCGCCACATGGCACATCGTATTACACTCCTGTAACACTCATGCGCCATCTTTAGTTCTTTACTATGCAATTTTAATCCTGCGCCAACCCTTTCATCTCTGACGCCAAACCCTTCGCCTCCTGCGCCACACCATCTTCTCATGTACCAAACCCTTCACCTCCTATATTGCGCCATCATCTCCTGCACCATTATCTCAAGTGTCACCATTTGTCATTGCGTATTTGCGCCATATTTTTGTCCTCATGCGCCAAAAGGACACATGTCTATCTGTGGTTAAGTGGTAAATTAACAATTTTCATGGCTTTTTGATAACCTTTCTAGTCAACATGGCCAGGGACGAAGGATAAGAAGGGCTAGGGGTGGCCCTGGCCCCCCCTGTTTTTTGGCGCATTGGTATAAATTTGCGTTTTTCATAGGTAAATTGAGTCCGGGTTGAGTTCGGCCCCCACCGATTTTCCACCACCGATCGAAAAAAATTGAGTCCGGCCCCCACCGATTCCGAAACCAAGCTTCGCCACTGAACATGGCTATTTTGGTGATTTTCTCACATGTGATAACTATTTTCTTACCGGGGCCGGCTATGGTATGGGGCGATGAGGGCGACCGCCTCAAGCCCGATTTTCCCGAGGGCCCGGAGATCTTTAAAAATTCGTCTGGTTCGTAAGAGTTGGTGGTTGCCCAGCCAGACAAGTTCACTGGTCAGATCGATTAAGTGTATAAAATTTTGTTTCTTTATGTTTAAATTTAAATGTTAAAAGCTTGTTTTGTTTACTAGATGTGAATTTTTAAAGGAGATGAAAATTGTCATATATAATTTTGTTTTTATGTTAAAATTAGAACCTAAAACTCTTGCAATGGTTGATTGGGGGTTGAATATTAACTATGTATAGCTTTGGAACTTGAAAACTCATATATATATATATTATATAATAATAATTTATTAATTTTATTAAGAACTCAATGTTTTATTGTTTGTGATAAAATTCTATAACTTAATTTTTCAATGCACTTTTTTCTTAACACCTCTTTTAGTTCCATTTTTATCTTGCACTTGTAAGGATTTAAACTCATAACTTCATATTTGTGAAGGAGACATCATACCACTAAACCAATAAGTCATGGTTGATCAAATCCTATATATGTCCGATATGTTGGTTAGGTTGTTTAAAACTTGAATGAGTGTTTAAGATACTATGTTTTTGTCTTTGTCGATTGTTAAATGGGTATCTTTATTTGATCTTTAACATTCCGTAAATACTTAAAAAAATTGTTATATTTTATACATAAATGTATTATTATTAATGACATCACTAGATTTCTTAAATCTGCTCCGACCAGTAAACCAGTAATATGGGTTTGATTTATTTTAGTGACCCCAGGCTCAAAATGTTTTGACATTTACCAGTGACGGCCCTACTTCTTACTTAGACATTGTACGGATGATTGCTTTCAAGTTATATGCACAACAGAAGTATAAGTTATCTATTCCCTTTTTCATTTTCTTGCATGCAAATTTATTTAACATTTTCAAGATATAAACAAAAGTTGTTTAAAAACTAAAGAAATTAACTTAAAAAAATGACCTATTGTGTTCTTAGAATCATGTTACGTAACATTTGATTATGTCAATACACAATGTTTATAAGGTTGAGAACCATAAAGACTTTGGGTTTAAGAACTTGATCATATAAGTTTGGGTGATATTAACTAATGCACCTTACATCCACTCATTGAATGTCTTTGCTAAGGTTGTACGGTATGGTTCAAAGTGGAAGCCAGGGTCAAGTGGGAGTGGCGGGAACACTGCCCCGCCACCTTAGTACTTTTTTTTTTTTTTGGTTCACAACAAACACATATAGTACCATTGGTTTTCATTTTTTTTTTTGGTAGTAGTTCCCAAGTCTTTTCCGCATCTCATTTTATGGTCTCGGTGATTTGGTTTTATTGCATGCTTAATTAATTTACTTAATGTATTTTCTTGTAATGTACCACTGATCAAAGCATATATATATACCGTATAAAACATTAGACTTTTTTGTTATCAACACAACAATACATAACACTCGATATATATAAGAGAAAAACTAATTAATGTTTATAAGAAAAGTCATTTCAAAAGCATGTAAATATTGATTAATAACATCTATTCATGATTAGAAGAGTTGTGATAAGCCTACCTAGTTGAATAAAGTCTCATGAGTGCGTATGCATGGAGGCTGAGTGCATGATTTCTCTCATAATAATAATAATTTAATAAGTAGCTAGAGTGGTTCCATTCTTTTTATAAGTCTTTGGGGGTGAATTTATTGGAGAACATAAAAGTAAAAAAGTGTAGGATGAAACATGTAAAAGAATTTATAAACAAAATCACTTTACATGTTAAAAAAAAACTAGGTGTATTAATACGCGCATTGCGCGTTTTTCACATGACGCGTTAATGCGGATTTTTCAAACTCAATATTTAAACAAACTTACTCAATGCCTAACATGTTATCATTCAATTCCGTAACAAATATGTTAATTCAAAATTCAACCAATATGATGAAAACCCACAATCATTCGACTTAATCTCACCCAGAAGCCATGTATTTAGTCATCATCAATGGGTACACAACAACTCACACAGAAGCGAACCAGAGGTCAAAATGGTGAATAAAATAATAATATAGTTAAAAAAAGTTTTTAAATAAAATAATACTATAGTTACTATGAATAAAATAATAATATAGTTAATATGAATAAAATATAATAATATAGTTAAAAAAAAGTTTTTAACTAAAGTAATATGAATAATAAAATAATAATATAGTTACTATTTATTTATAGTTACTATTCATTTAACTTTGTCTATTAATATTATATAATTAATTTTGGTAAAATATTTTTCAGAGACACATCCGATGTTGTTTTAATAAAAAAATAAAAAAAATAACAAAATTAAATAAAGCTCAAAAACAGTTTTAAAAAGTAATTTTTTTTACAAAATTATTTTTTATTTGAATGGATTATACATTATATATAGTATTAACTAGGTTCTAACCCCCGCGCGCGCATTGTTACGCGTTAAACCAGTTAAAACACCTTGTCGCCTGTTGCGCAATAATAATGCTTCATATTACAGGTACTAACACTAATCGAACTCAATTATTTGATTTCAAAGTTCAACATTAACAAAATAAAAAAAATGCAAAAATCATTATAAAAATAAGTAGCCTATAGCACGCAGTAAAAAGATGAAGACATAGGAAATAATGTAAAAGTTGAATGAATAAATTGAGAATATATTATTAGAACATACGGAGTGAAGTGGGGAAGATGGTTATGAAGCGTTATGTGGTATTTGTGGGGCCCATGTGTAAAGGGTGAAAATTGTGGAGAGTGGAAGGGGAGAGGGGGAAGTGACACGTTATTTAAATGCCCACATTTCCATGTTTTGTTGTCACAAATTAAATGTCCATTTCCAAAAATAGAAATACAATTTTCAGTTTTGCTCATAAAATATAAAACACAATCACCACTTTTGAAAATATTATTGTCATTTTACCACATACAAACAAAATATTTCTTAAAATGTGTGTTTTTGGCCCCATGACATTTAAATAGAGACGAAGGTAGTAATAAACTAATTAAAAGCTAATTTTTTAATAAAAAAACATAATTAAAATCATAATAATTAATAATAAAATTCCATAAAATGCATGAAAAATTAAAAAAAGAACATTAAAACTATACTATATTATAATGCATGAGGGAATGGTAGTTTAAGTTACCCAAAAGTTAAGAACTTATTTTTCATTAATAACCATAAAATAGGAGTAAAATAATCATTCATACATTATTTACATTTTAATACTCTATTTTAGTTACACTTTAATCCCTTAAACTTTACTTAACTTTTGCTTATTTAAATTATAGTTAAACTTCTTTTTCTTATTATAAGCAAACCATCCCCATGATTTTTAAATAGTCATATTTGTTTAGATACGTTTATACTTTTATAAAAAAAAAAGTATATCATAATAATGAGCATTATATTATCTTTAATTTTAGTATAGACTTATAGTATTGCTATTTTTTTATTCTAAAATTTTTTATGTGCTACGTGATTAACGGTATCTAGGAGTGAGCAATAACTAAACCGTTCACCGAAGCCAAACCAAAAAACAAACAAAACTGAACCAAAATCTATTGAAAACTGAAAACATCTAATTTAACTTAAAATTGGTTATCGTTTTCTTTTTATACCCTTAGTTAACCGAAATTAGTTAAACTGAAACAGACTCATTCATATATTCATAACAGCGTGCCCAAACGATGTGGTAGGGAACACAGACACTTCTGTGTTTGTTCATTTAATTTTAACTAAACACGAACATATAATCAAACACATTTTTGTGTTCATGTTCGTTCATTAAGAAATTTGTCATGTTCTTGTTCGTTTATGTTCATTCGTTAAAACCTAAACGAACAGTTTACGAACGAACATAAACGGACGTTCACGAACATAATAAATGTAAACGATTTTGTATTATTGAAAAAAAAAAACCCAATTACTAATTAGTTATATATTTATACAAGTAGCTAAAGCCAAATTTATGTTTATATTTATCTAAATATAATTACGTATGTAATTAATAAACTTAAACGGACATAAATAAACGAACATAAACGGACATTCACAAACATAAATGAACAAACACAACATTTGCTCATGTTCGTTCATTTAACTAAACGAACAAATTTTTTTTTGTTCATGTTTGTTCTTTTATTAATAAACGACATAAATGAACTTCCCACCGAACAAGTTCACGAACAACTCATGAACATTCGGTTTATTTACAGGCCTATTTTTACCTCTATTTCATGTTTTTATACCTTCATTTCATGTACTTCTAGGCAAAATAATTGATTAATTGATTAAAAATCAACTGACAATAAATTTCTGTGAACAAGGTTGTGACTTGTGAGCTTGCCATATAGGATCGACCGTCATAGAACTTCAGCTGTTGTAGCCCTGCATGATCAACTGTTTGTGTGGGTACCATTTTTAAGCACCTAGCCTTATAGAATATATGGTTATTTTTGTTATTTTAGCAACGAGGTGCATCTGTCACACCCTCAAATTCTACATGCGGGGTTTTACCGCGAGGCGCGTGACACATCAGGATCCAAGTCAACGGTCACAATAAACGACAACTATATGAGGAAAATACGTAAAACCAAACCATGCATTAACCAAAAACATAATCCTGAAATACAGCGGAAGCAAATTAAAGTTTACGAATCCCAAGAAATAAAACATGAGTTTAAAGTTCGACAACCAAATATGATCCTAGACCCAAGTGCGAGTCCGTGCGCCTAGCCCGACAGCTGCTACCTTAGAGACCTGAGAAAACATGCTAAAAATGTCAACATATAATGCTTGTGAGTTCACAGGTTTTTCAATAAATGTTTCGTTAATCCTTTAGAACCGTTACCGTTACTACTATGCTCTGTGAACGTTAGCTAGGGGTTATGTATATTACTACTACGGGTGAAACCATTGCTGACTGTGATTTGTTGCTGTGTGATACCCTTATTTACGGACTACCGTCACCTTTGGTAGGCCTTGTGTGATTGAGACAATATGCACCCGCCCGGCCTCCAACCGTCGAGTGGGATTTGTCAGGCCCAATAGCGCTATCCACATTTCCCCGCTACATCCCCGTATTAGTGGTTTCTAAGGGACTTAGATAAACCGTATAGTAATAAAATGATAGCCATAGTATAACATGAAAATGTGTGTTTCAAAATGTGTATGCATGCTTTTCCCCCGAAAACAAAACCAGTAAAGTGTGGGGCCGTGAACTCACCTTAGATTGCACCTTCCGTTTAAAAGCAATCCAATATGTGTGTGATAGTCTCGACCAATGGCGACCTATCAATGAGTTTAAGTAAGTGTGTTGACCACTAACCCGAAGGTTAACTAGTCCCCGATTGTCCAGATCTTGACTATGTGTGTTTAGAAATGTGTTTGAGTGTTAACCGGACATACCAGACAGACCTGACATCCCGTTGGTGACCCATTACATCAATTAATCAAGTACATAGGATTAACACATAAGTTTCAAGCATACAACACCTAGTTTGCATAAAAAATCGCACATATGAAGTTGTAAGGTCGAATCAGCATGAAACAGAACCAGGTTCGACCCAAATAGCCCTGGTTCGACCCAATTGTGACTCATTCGACCTATACACAAGTTCATGAAACCTAATACAAGTTCATTCGACCTTAACACATGTTCATTCGACCCTAATATGTGTTAATTCGACCTAAATCAAGTTCGTTCGACCTAACTGAAGCATATTCGACCAGTGAGTTGCCGGGTTCGACCCCTGGACTCCTCCTTCGACTCCACGTGGGTTCGAATGAGGGCCAGGTTCGACCCCTGCAGCTCCAAACCTTCTAAAACGCATCAAATCGCATCAAAACTATCTGAAACATCACGAAACACAGCAGTCACGTATGCATAACATATCCCCATAAAACCCTACCAATTTCATCTTAAAATCAATCCGTTTCAATACTTACCCAAAATGGTAAAATTATGGAAACATTACATTATGCATTAAAACTTTACCCAATTAGGAAACTTTCTGAAATCATTTAATAATCAACTCAACATGCTCAGATTATCATATGAAACAAAACCCCTAAACCTATCATCCATAATAACATCATGAATCAAATCCCTAAATCTATCAAAATCCCCAAAATGAGCAAAATATCATCATCCAACAATCAATAGCCTAAGATAACCAAAACATATCATCCATAGCAGCCTTAGAACATTTCTATAACATCTATGCAGCACATAATCATCAAACAATACATATCACATCATAAGACACCATTAACACAACATAACACATGTTAACTTGTATGGAAACTCATGCTTAATGATTAGGTTTTGTTTAGAAAGGTGTTAGAAAGGTTTTTAATTGTGAAAACCATTTTAAAACAGATCTGGACCATTGGGGTTTAATGAAAATGAATCAAAATGCTTTAAAAAGGATATTGGATAAAGAACACACCTTGGATCTTTGTTTAGAAGATGTTTGTAGGTTAGATTATGAAAAATAAGAGCAAAAACTCTTTCCCCAGTGATTAAAATTGAGAAAGAGTGTTTAAAGGCGTTTAGGGTTTGGGAAATGATGAAAAATGACAAAGTATGGTATTTATACCCAAATCTGGCCCGACCCCTTACTAAGGTCGAATGAGGACTTATGTGGTCGAATGAGATCTTTCATGTTTTCCTTTCCCTGGTTCGACCCCCTCCCTTAAGGTCGAACCTGGCTTGTATTTTCCAGATTTTCCAATTTTGTCGTTTTAACGCATTTTAACACATCCTAATACATGAACATGCAATCCTAACATATGTTAAGCATATATAATCATAGATAATCATCTAGACACCGTTTAAACACGTATTTGTATATTATACACCATATACAGATAAATTCATGTTTGTTACTTAATCTAATTCATGTAATTCACCAACAACGGGACTCATGACTCGTGTGTGTGTGTGTGTGTGTGATTAACCCAATGATCCTCCGAATCATTGAACCTTGTACAATACGGAATGTAATCTGACTCAACTGACCTAGTTAAATATGTTTGAATAAACGTTTTTCGCTAAGGTAGACTTATGTGTTTGTGAAATGTTGACCTAAACATGCCGAGTGTCACAACATCATTTCTTGAAATTACTGGCGCCAATAGTGTAGTCAAAGTCAACGACAAATTCGGTGCTAAAAGGTAAACCTTACTGCTTAGAGCTGGAGAATGTTGATGAAGTCATTTTCAGCTCTTCAAGCCGACAAGCTAACGCATCCTTCAAGTTAGTGTTTTTAATAACTTAGTTACATATGTTATAAATCTTAAATGGATTATTCAAAAAATTTCAATTAAGTATACATTCTTTTTAATTGTTATGTTTAAAGATTTAGCCAATTTTGCTAACACAATAAACTATTTCTAACAAAAAAAAGCTAGAAGATGACAAAAACCGTTTGTAGACCTTCCAAATCTGACATGGCCAATTTTGTCTTGTACTAAGGATGACATGTTTCAACACAAACCCACTTTTGACTAGGAGTCTAAAAGCTTATCCAGCCACCGTGTGAACCAGTTTTATAAATAGTCTGTTAGATATTTTAATAGCTATAGAATGATAACGTTGCTATTGATGTTGCGCTTCTGTCAGCATTAGTGGTTCATAAAAGGATTACAGTTAATAGGCATAATATGGTTTATGGTATATCCAACACACATGCACATTATGTGGATATTGTTGGTTAATGTGGATATTGTTAGTTAAATATGATGGGCATTTTGTTCCTAAACTAGAGTTCTAATCATTTTCAACTTTGATAGTAGTAAGGAATCAGACACTGGCCTCCGTGCACCTAGCCAATGCTATCTTGTTTATGAGAAAACAAATGATACAACAGAAGCAACCTCTTCAGGTTCATAATTTCGTATTACCTTAATAAAAAAAACCATTTTTCCTCTCTTATTTACAAATGTCGTATTGTTTATGCACATAGGTGGCTAGATGCACAAAGATAATTAACCTAAACACATAAGATGCAAATGTTGTAAATGCCAAACAAATTTCAAAGGTATTTGAGAGTTTGGTTAGGTTTATATCTGAAGTAGTCAAAGGCACAACGGGCAAGGCGAGGCCCTTCTAAATCACCTCAAACATAGAAATATGCAAAAGTGCTTAAACCGACGTGGACAAAACTGTGTGAATACACCCAAAAGTGGTCTGGATCTTGAAGAAGGCACACGTGTTGGGTAGGTTTCATTAAGGAATCATCCACAAATGACATACACCCATATCACAAACCCCAAAAACTATAAGACAACAAAATAAACACACCCGCAACAACGCGCGGGCATTCCCACTAGTTAGAATATAATATATAGTATAATGCTAATTATAAGTAGGATCAAAGATTTGTTTTACATAACTTTAAGAGCTTAAGTAGTTATAACTTTTAAATCATACGTTATAACTCTTTAAAAACATATTGTTTACTTCACACGAACTACCGTCGGGATTTTTGAACAACCATAACTTTTTTCATACACAATCTTTTAAGCAAACTACACCATTATAAAAACGAACAATTTATTCATTTTAATCTAAGTATGGTACTAGTATAGTTTTTTAGAGTAAATTTCCAAAATCGTCCATGTGGTTTGGTGAAAAATGTCACTTGCGTACAAACTTTAGGTTTTTTTTCTTCAAAATCGTCCTATGGTTTCACTTTTTTTTGTCTAAATCGTCCCTGGCAACTAACTCCATCCAGTTAGTCCACTTAAGTCAGAGGAAATTTTGTCTTTTACAAAGCTTTGATTAGTTTTTAAAAACTTTTATAAGTTTAGGGGCTGGTTTTGCAAATTATACAAACATTCAAAATCACAACCCCCCTCTCTCTATCTCTCTCTGAAAACACACAGGAACAATTACAACCACCACATTAGACATAACTCCAGTCGTAACACCACCACCACCAATTAAGACCACCACTACACCACCTTCCATTACCATCTTCAGCCACCGTCATTCATAACTTTCACCATACACATACACATCCACGGCCACCATCGCCATCACATCTTCAGCCACCATCACCATTAAAAACCCCACCACCTCCACCATCACCATGACCTACATCCCCAAATCAAAACTCTAAGATACATCGGCGTCCAGTGATATGCCACCATCACTAAAACCTGCATCACTCGTAACGGAGGCAAATTCCGGTGACCAGAGAACCAACATTCCGTCTAAACAAAGCCACCGCCTTCTCTGTGAACAGAGTAGATGTCGCTGAAGAACAAAGCAGACATGCAATCTAGAGCAGGCGTCGTTGTGAACAGAGCAAACGTCTCTCTCTCCCCCTCTCCCCCTCTTCACTACAAATAAACATTTGATATTGTTGTTGCTTTGCAAAGAAGTGTTGATTAAATTAATCGGTGGAATGAATATTGGTTGTGATAGGTTAGGTAGTGGCGGAGATGGGTGGTGGGTGCTGGCGGGAAAGATGAAGATAGGTAGTGGTGGGTTTAGAGTGGAGGAGATGAAAGTGGTGGGGGTAGGGGTGGACTAATTTTAATTTTTAATTATTAATTAAAATTGAGGGATGGACGATTTAAGTAAAAAAGTATAATACCTGATTTGACAAAAATACCCTTGACTTAGCTGGACTAACTGGATGGCGTTAGTTGCTAGGGACGATTTAGGAAAAAAAGTGAAACCATAGGATGACTTTGACAAAAAAACCAAATGTTTATACGCAAGTGGCATTTTCACCAAACCACAGGGACGATTTTGACAGTTAACTCTTTTTTTTAATAAAAAATTAACATGTTATGTGATTACCGGTGTCTATGATTCTCGTTGCATCATGTAGGAACCCCGATAATGTGTGTGTGTTTGTATGTATATACATACACACACACACACACATATATATATATATATATATATATATATAGGGGAGGGTTTAATTGAGAACACCCATCTTTTGTGAGAACCATGAGAACAAATCTCAGCCACCCATTTACATCCCTTCATGTTTTAGTCAAAAGGGTAAAGTGGTAATTGATCATAGATAAAACATTCACAACTTTTCTCTGTTTCGGTACAAACAACAGCCTTCAACCATTCGAGATCCATGCAACCTTCAACCTTTCTTCAATTGATTCTAGATCCATACAATTTCCACATATTCAGGTATGTTCTTGCTAATCTTTTAAATCATATCAAGTATGATCCAATCAAATCCTCATGTTTCTCAAGTTTTCACCGATCAAGTCTTTTTTTATAATAATCGATGATTTATGATTATAAAATATTAATCGATCCAACTTTTAGCATCCACTAATTTGATTATTCGTTGTTTGTTGAAGTGATTTATGTGATTGGATTGTAGATTTCTTTTTGAACTTGATGTAATTGATCTCTATTTATAGTGATTCAGTTATCTTATATTTGATCTTAGTTTATAACATACTATTGTTTTGCTAGCAAACTTTGAAGGTTGAAATTTGTTTCATTCGTGTTGTGATTCAGTCATTTAGAATCGTTTCGTGTTGTTTGTCTTTGTGTAATTCGATTTTGAGATGTGGCACTCTGCAACTGTTTATTGTATTTTTAATGTATCATATTATTCTTTTAATTTTTCTGATATATATGTTTTTGTAGAAGACGAAGACTGCTAGAAATGCTAGAATGGGTGATTTAGTTGATGAAGTTGTGACTGAATAAATCGATGAAGAAAGTGATTTAGTTGATGAAGTTGTGGCTGAAGAACCAATCTTTGAGCAGATTCATGATGATCTTGATGAAGTTCAAAAAAATAGTTTGAATGTTGATGAAGGATTTGTGGCTAAATCAGAAGTTGTGACTGAAGAAAAGTTTGAAGTTCAAGAAACAAAATTAGAAGCTGAATCAGAAATGGTGCAAAATGATGTTGGAACAGTGTCGAATGTTGCAGCTTCGAGTTCTTTTTGGACACAACTAACCACCACAGTCTGCGTGGCTGCTTTTTCCATGGTGGAAATGGTTGTTTTAATTGTTTTCTACATGAAGAATAAGAGATCAAATGCATTGAAAATAGCCAAACTTCGTGTTAACGACGACAATATGCCAGAAGAATCAGGTTCTTCAGAAAACATTAGTGTGCAGAAAAGTAAGAAGAAAAAAACTAACAAAAGAGAGTCATTGGCTTCCTCAACATCAGAGTTCTCAATGTGTGAATCACTTGGAAGCATTACTACATTTGAAAGAATCGCGATGAAACATGTGAGACAAATCTAGTTTGTGAATCTTATTTGGCTGACTTGTGTTTATATTTATGTTGTTAGTACTTAATCTTGTTTGTTTGATTTTGCAGAAAGATGAAGTGATGCTTACACCGATTCAGAGATCAAGCCGGCTCCTGAAAAACCAAGCCATTTGTTCTTGATTGATCATCTTCAGTTGTTGTTGCATCGGTCTTTTAGTGCTTGAATAGGTTTCTAACTTAGTTTGTGTTTAGATTGATTGATAGAATTGGCGACATTTAATTCTGGTATTAGATGTTTGTTTTTCTGGCTGAATAGATTTCTAATTCCTAATGGAGCCATTAGGTTGTTAGAATGTTATTTTAAGCATTACTAATGGCAAATGGTGTTTACTTATTACCACCGGCATTGAAGAAATTTTGGGTCGAACAACTAAGGCATTGAAATAGACAAAGCAAATCCGGCGACGGGTTGGTTAGGTTGGACAAACCAGCTGGAATTTCACAACCAGCTGAGTTTTCATGGTTTGTTGGTTCAGTTCAAATGTTTGTACAATAAAATTCCCAACTCAAACCTTCATTTGCATATATTATTTGCACACTAAAATTGTCAACTCAAATCTTTATTTTCGTAGATTCTTTGCAAATTAAATTTGGGTTTTTTTTCTTTTCATTATCAGATTTATTTGTGTAAGTGTCTGATTTACACATGCGTAAGTATCTGTTTTACACATGTGTAATCATAAAAACAAAAGTTGTAATCATTGAAATATCCTAGACATGGTAACATAGAAACAATTCATAATCGATTATATCATCTATTTTTTTTTCATTTTTGTCTCTCTCATGTCACTTATTTCTTTGTGTTTTACATATGTATGAGTTGTTCCCTGTCACTTATTTCTTTTTGTTTTACACATTGGCAGCTTTAATTACATGTGCATCTTCAATGTCCCCTATTTGTTTCTATTTTACATATGTGTAGCAGTATTACACCAGTGTAAATTAATTGTTAATTGCCACATATTTGGTCAGTTTTACCTATTTGTAGATGATTTACACATGTGTAAACTGGTCACTATCACTTATTAGTATGACATTGAAGTTTTATTCTGATGTTCAATTTTGCAGTTTTTAATTTTTTTTTTTTTACAATTTTAGTGTTCTAATATTATGTGTTGAGGTTTGTTTCCAATTGTTTGTTTTACACATGTGTAAATGTCTGTTTTACACATGTGTAAGTTACTCACTACCTGTTTTTTTGTTTCTGTATTATACATTTTGCTGTTGTGTTACACATGTGTAAGTGTGTAGCTTTTTCCAATTTGTCTATCTTACACATGTGTAAATTGCTTACCTCCACTTATTTTGTTTTATGTATTATACATTTTCTGTTGTTTTACACATGTGTAAATGTCCAGCTTTTTCCTGTTGTCTGTCTTACACATGTGTAAGTGCCTAGTTTTGTTCAATTGTTTGTCTTACACATGTGTAAATTGCTACTACCAACTTTTTGTGTTTATGTATTATACATTTGCTGCTGTTTTACACATGTGTAAGTGCCTAGTTTTGTTCAATTATCTGTCTTACACGTGTTAATTGCTCGCTCACTATCACTTTTTTTTGCTTCTGTATTATACATTTTGCTGTTGTTCTACACATGTGTAAATTGCCTACAGTCACTTATTTTGTTTCATGTATTATACATGTTCTGCTATTTTACACATGTGTAAACCATTTTTTAAACAAGGATAGCATTCAACCACATATCAAAAGTACAAAATAGCATTCAACCATATATCAAAAGTATTTAGTTTCCCATCTAGTCATATAAATCATTCGAGGTATCTACCCATGATTACATGAAAACAAGTTATAACAATTCATAATACGCAAAACAAGTCTAAATTCAACATATCAACTACTCTAGATCACACTTTGTTGATTCATTCTTTTCTTTCTCAAACCTTACTGCTTTGTTGATCACGCTTTCTCGATGGATATTTACCTTTGAAAGCACAATCTTCACAATGTATTTCTTTCTTAGCAAGTTCAATTGTTGGTTTTGTTACTTGCTTTTCTCTGTTTTGATACCACATTCACAGTTCTTTGAACAAATTTCCTTGTAGGTTTCCATGTGTCGCATCAGGAACACGCCACATTCATAGTTCTTTGAACGAATTCCCTTGCTTTTCTCTGTTTTGATACCACATTCACGCTTTCTCGATGGATATTTGCCTTTGATACCTACTAGCAAAAGCGAACTAGTAAACAAAATAAGCAGGATACTAATCACTATTTCAAACCAATCCGCTTCAAACAAAACCTGACCGATTCAAAGCAAGCTAACGATGAGACAAAAAAAAAACAAAATTTCAACCAAAAAACAGAGTCATAACAAAACAGTGTTCAAAATCAGTGATCCAGAATATCTATAGGTCTAAACGAAACAATATTTAAAATGATGAAAAAAAACCTCAATCGTTGTGTAACCAACAGTGTTCAAAATTGTTGTGTAACAATGAAAAAACTTCAATTGATTAAAAGAAGAATATAGTCAAAATAATGATACCTTGATCTACGATCGTTTACATCGATTAGGGTTTTGAGGAAGTTTGGGGTTTTTTTAGAGAGGGTTTGTTATCAGAAAGACTGTTTGGGAGAGATGGTATTGGGTTTTGTTATGATTTGGTATTTTACAAATTTGCCCATTTCTTATATTTCTACTCATTTAATCCCCATTTAATCTTAGCCCTTAATTATAATGATCAAGGGATGAAAATTGTTCTTAGTGTTCTCACAAATTTCCTTGTTCTCAAGATAACCCTCCCCTATATATATATATATATATATATATATATATATATATAGGATCCGGATCATTTGAGAACTTCTCTGAGTTGTGAGAACTCAGGAACTCACTTTATCACCACACATTTTTTTTTGAACGGCAAGTGGTGCAACCAGTGGAGCTCCCCCTGGATTGGGGATCTCCCCAGGTGGAACCCCCACATGTGGTAAATATGGCTTCGACAAGAATCGAACTCTCAATCTCCACATGACCTCCACTCCAGCTCCCCCAATTTTCACCAATTGAGTTAGGCTTCATCGGCCACACGCTTATTTTAATAAAAAATGAATATGTGGTCAAGAATTAAACAACAATAAAATAATTAATAAAATATTAATATACTTACACGGGGTAAAAATCCTTTACACCGGTGTAATTTGGCATAAATTAATGTATTCTTTTTTATTTTTTTTTATAACGGGGTTTACGTGTTTTTACACCAGTGTGCAAATTTTTTTTCCGCATTTTACGTCGAGTTCTCGCGAGTTCTCACAACTTATCGAGTTCTCAACAGATCCTAACCCTATATATATATATATATATATATATATATATATATATATATGATTTGGATCATTTGAGAATCACCATTTAGGGAGAGAACCAAGGAACCAGTGTGAACAGGTGACATTTTTGTAAATATAAAGGGTGTCTATAAAAACCCCTCCATCAAAAAATAAAAAAAAATAATAAAAAAAATTATATAACCTAAATAAAAAAATAATAAAAAAAATAAAAACACCAAAATGATTATTTTACACTAATAATTCAAAATAAAAATAAAAAATAAATAAAAACAATGGCTGATATGACGTCATCTCTGATGCACATGTGCATTTCACTATTAAATCGCATTTTTGAATAAATTGTCAATTACAATAATTAAATGATTATTAAATGGACGCTGTAAGTGGTAAAAAAAATTTATTCAATGATCATTAAATGAACGCAAAGTGAGATATAAAATACACTCGAACTTGTCAATTGTTTAGTCATGCATATTATAACATAAATTGAAAAATAAAACATGTGTAGGACAACAAACATGAATAAAATTAAAACAACTCTTTATAAAAACTATAATATAAGATACGTGTACTGCATACACATGTGCATTTCACTAATATAGTTCAGTTTTTTTAGTGGTTTAGCTTTAGGGCTTACTTATTAGGTATTGTGAGAGGAGGGTGGGTGGTGGTTTAGGTTTTTTGGTGGTGGGGGGTTTAATTATAAGACCACCCACAATATACATACGCTAAAATAATAATCACTAACATAATCAACCTATCAACCACCATATAAGACCACCCACAATATACATATATGCATGCATCATCCTTCAAACAACAAACTTTTTTGTGTACCCATCTATTTTTAATATACAAATACTTGTATTTTCTACCAAACCATCAACACAATAAAACAAATGATAACAAAAAAAAAATATCCATGTTACAAACCAATCATGTTACTACTGATCACCTACCTACACACTGCTAATTATCTCACAAACTCATGTCCACCACCAGTGTCCCCTTCTATTGCTTAATTGTCACCTTTTCAACTTCTTCCCATTTTACTTAACTTCTTCCAGCACTCTTCATACCTCATTGATGCCTCATCTAATATCTTATTTGTTTTTTGATCTGTCAACATGAACATCGTACACTTCTCAAATTTACCACAATGTTCGTTTGTTTAAACAACTAACAATTAACATTTATTAGTTAAAATGAAAAATATAAATATATGAACATGTGCATATACATATATGCACATGTGAATATATGTCTAAATTGCTTAAATAATTAATAACATCCTTTTTAAACTTCCTGATCAACGATTGTGTCATCATCCTTGTAACAATTGCACCTTTGGCTTTACCCAAATACACTATTTTAGTCCTTCCTTAAAAAAAAATTAAAAAAAAAATTCAGCCGACTCTTATCCCAAACACATCCATATCTATCCAGCCACCATAGCCTACCATAGTTGAAATCTTATCATTATCCATATTTGTGTTCACACTAGTTGAAATTTTGCTTATTAATACCCATTTTAATCATAATCTAATTACTCCATTTCTATCTAGTTTTATCACAATTAAACTTACCCATATACTCTCCCTATCTAGTCTATCAAGTCTGTAACTGATTCATCGTTTATCATCTCGTGGTTTTCACGAATTGAAGGCTTATTTAAGTGGGTTTTGCTATTTTCGTGTTCTTATCAATCGGACTATCAAACTCGTGAGTTTTTCCAATTCCTTTTGGTTATTCTTTCATTTATGTTAGTAGATCAAAAGCCCCCTGTTTAATTCAGCAAACATAATCGTTAAGGGCTCCAATTGAAAAATCTAGGATTAGGGTGTTCTTGATTAATTGGGGATTTTGATTTAAAAGTATTTACAACTTTAAAATTCCATAACTCAACCATCGTTGATCTAAAAATTTCGAAACTTGGTACGTATGATCATATTAATGATTAGAAGTTGTATAAAAATTTTCGTGAATTTTTGACGATTTTTAATATTTTTAATCATTTTATATATCTGAAATCATGATTAATTCATATAAAATCGGATATTAAGTATTTTAACATGAAAATTGGTGAAAATATATTTCAAGATGTTAGAATAATTTTCATGTCATTTTCTCTCTGTTTTGAAACGTTTTACATGTTTTCTTAAATTATTTGTTTAATTAGCTTTAAATAAATAATATTCATAATAAATTCATTCTTGTTCCAAAAATTATGAAACTTTACGTGCAGTATCTTGACATCATGTAGAAGATCATAGTATTTTTATCTTCGGGAAAATAATTTATTTTCGCATAGTTATCAATTTAAATCCTTTTTATCATAAAAATTGATTAAAAATTCATTTTAAAGGATTTAAATCCCAAAATTTTTGTGAGGTTATTCCTAATCATAAGAAACTTAAATAAAAATTATGAGTTCAGAAAACAATACGTTTTATGGATTTTCCTATTTTTAATCATCTAAAGCATAAATTAAACTCAATAAATCAGTTTTAGATAAAAGTAAATTGAGAAAAATGGTGGAAAAATTATTTTTTATTACTTTTCATCAGAAGGTAACTAATTTTCATCAAAATAACCTTTTTGAAGTTTATCTTGTATTTTAGCCTTATTTATGCTTAATAAGACATAAATAAAACATCTAATTTTATATCATATATAAAATCTCTTTATAAATGTTTTTCTATAAAAATATTTCAGAGCTGAAAATCATAAGTGTGAATCTTAGACTCATTTGTTTAAATATTATGTAGTCATAAAAATCGTTATATATTTAGTTAAAATAATTGACTAAAACCTTTATATAAATTAATTAGAATATTTTTATACAAAATATTCAAATAAGAATAATTAGTTTACTTAGTCATTTTATGAAATTTAAAACATAATATGCTTTCGTGATACATATTTATCATTAAATACTTATTTTTATAAAAATACTATTTCCCCAAATAATTTAACGAATCCTAACGCCTTAGATTTTGGACGTCTTAGACTCTTAAGACATATCCCTTATTAGTATTCTTATACGTATAGGTTAAGTTCTTCAAGAATTCGTAGTCTTAACTCGTGACAAGTTTATTCAGATTTATCGTGCTTAGCAAAACTGTGAGTATACTTATCCCCTTTTTATCTTTTCTTACACTTTTTGGGGTGATTCATGTACACCTATGAAACTTACACTTACACATATTCATAAACGTTTTTACATACAATTCATACACATGTTATGCTTTAAATTCTTGCGCTTGATGATTAGACATAAACGTAGTATACTTGCAATCGTTACATAATCATTAACTTTGCTAGCCGACTTTAACAATGAATAGCGCTATTTGGATTGACAACCCGCCTAATGGAAAGTACCTATGCGTTAGGGAAGTCTTGGGTCATTGTTAATTCTTTAGTCTTTGTCAACATAAAGGTTTGATTGTGACCCGCATAGTGTGCTTATGTGTTTATCATACTGCCTTGAGTAAATCATAACACTTGAATTGTAAAACCTTTTTATACCTATATCATACGTACACTAACTAAGTGTACTCACCAACATCATGTGTGTTGACAGATACTATTTTGTACATGTTTCAGGAGATGCTTGAAGTTTATCACATAAGGCTTGGACTTAGACATCATAAATAAAACTTATGCTTTGTTTCTAGATGTAATGTTTTGAAATGTAATGTTGACACTTAAATCGTTATTAAATAAATATTTGTATTTTAGTACCTCGAGCTCATGAACAATCGTTACCTCGTGGCACCTCGATGTTTCCGCCATCGGTTGTGGTGTTACAGATTGGTATCAGAGCCATGGTTATAGGGAATTAGGTTGTTAGTAAATAACTTAGACTATAACTAAGAACCCATACATGACCTTACTTGTGTTTATTTGTTTATTTGCTCCACTAACCTTTCTCTTTTGTTACCTCTCATTCTTTCCCCTATTTCTCTCTATTTCTTTCTTTATTTCTTCGTCAAGGGTTTTGAGGAGTGACTTTACTTGGAAGAAACGTCTACACTTGGGAGCATGCTGGATATTCTTGGCTTAATTGCCTACTTTTGTTTTTCATAAATTTTTCATCCTTCAAAGTGTCTAACTCTAAGTGAGAGAACACTTGCAATCTGGAAGGGTGGGTGCCTGTACACTGGGTTTTCTGGCATAGGCAAGCATAGCGCATAAATCCGAAAGCGGACCTGTTATGCTTACCTGGGGATTCCTGGAGTGAGTGTCCACTTATAGGCTAAAGCACGTCTTCATTAATCTCCAACTGAGTTTGATTCTTTGAACAGTCAAAGTTTTTGTCGGGTCTTATGACTAGATAAGAACACTCCAATGTTTTATTATTGATTTCTTGAAATCATAATGATTCATTATATGTTTAAAAAGAAAAACTTTCATATATTGGTGATACATTTTCATACTTGGTTATTTCATACACATATTGTGCAAACCCGTCATGCGTATAAAGATTTTATTATTTTTGACCTCATAATATTCTTTATTCTTAGATGGCTGATCGTCGTACTGCTCATCGTAACTCTCGTCATCGAGCTGATCGTCGACTTGCGACACTAGTAACTGAACGTATTACTGCTGTGATTCCTAACCTAGTTGCTGAGTTGAACCATAGCAACAATTCTGGAAGCTCTGGAACTACCAGAGGAGGTAACACTCGTTGCACCTTCAAACATTTCAACTCTTGCAACCCAACTAAATTCTCTGGGGAAGAGGGAGCTACTGGCCTCCTCCAGTGGTTTGAAAGCATGGAGAACACTTTTATAAATAGCGAGTGTCCTGATGAACTCCGCGTTCGCCATGCCACCAGTGTTCTTCACAAGAGGGCATTAACTTGGTGGAACGGTGAAAAGCATAGTCGGGGTACTAATGTTGCTCTAGCTTTGACTTGGGCCGAGGTGAAGGACCTCATGTTAGCCAAATTCTGCCCTAGAAATGAAATTAAGAAACTTGAAGATGAATTTTACGTTTTGAAACAAGACAGTGGGGAGAATCTTTCCTACAACACTCGTTATTATGAGCTTAGCATTTTGATTCCACACATGGTAACCCCAGTTTCTCGAGCAATCGAGAAATATATCGAGGAATTGCCTGATCTTATTCAAGATGTCGTCACTGGTAGCAAACCCATTTCGGTGGAAGAAGCTATTCAGCTTGCAGCTTCTTTGACTGATAAACACGTGAGAAAGGGGACTCTTGTTCGGAAGGGTACGAAGAAAGCTGCTGAGAAAACTGCTACGGATGCTGAACCTTCCAAAGCTGTTTCAGATAAGACTGCTTCAACCTCCTCCAACAACAACAAGCGTAAGCGGCAAAACAGGAATTATGCTGTCGTCACCCCTACCCCTATTCGCCAAGTTCCTATGGCTCAAACTGTTGGTGCTAATCAACCAGCTACTACTCGACCCTACACTGGTATTCATCCTTTGTGCAATAATTGCAAGTATCATCACCCAGCCCATATCTCGTGTCGTCAGTGCACTAGGTGTGGAAAGTGGGGGCATTTTGCTACCACTTGCAGGGTGGTACTTGCACCGCAAGGAAATCCTCCACCAACAACTCATCCAGCCATTGAACAAACAGCTCAAAACCCATTACCCATTGCACCTGCTCGTGCTTGTTATCATTGTGGGGATCCAAGCCATATCAAAGCTCGTTGCCCAGTACTTAACCAACCAAATCAAGTTGTTACCAATCATGGAGCACGTGGGAGAGCCTTCAACATTAATGCAAATCAAGCTCAGACAGCGATTGATGTCGTGAATGGTACGTTCTTACTTAATGGTCTTTATGCTTCAATTTTGTTTGATACTGCTGCGGACAAGAGTTTTGTGTCGTTAGCCTTCGAACCTTTTCTTTCTCGTTCTCGTTCTGAACTTGAAAGACCCTTTACCATCGAGGTTGCTGATGGTACTCCCATTACAATCAAGTCTGTTATTCGTGATTGCATACTTAACCTTAATGAGCACGAATTCTTCATTGATCTTATACCCATGCAATTGGGCAGTTTTGATATCATAGTAGGCATGGATTGGCTTTCTAAGTACCATGCTGAAATTGTTTGTTTCGAGAAGTATATTCGAATCCCTCTCTCAGGTAACTTTCTGCAAGTCTATGGTGAGAAACATTCAAGTGGCCTTAAGCTCATGTCTTGTACCCAAGCTCGAAAATATTTACGCAAGAAATATGTGGCATTCTTAGCCCATGTAGTGGAAAAAAAGGACCAAGGGAAGAAGATTCAAGATATTCCTATTGTTCGTGATTTTCCAGAAGTCTTCCCTGATGATTTACCTGGTCTTCCTCCTATTCGTCCTATTGAGTTCCGAATTGATCTTATCCCCGGTGCTACCCCTGTTGCTAAAGCTCCTTATCGTCTTGCACCTTCGGAAATGCAAGAACTTGCCAGTCAACTCCAAGAATTGGCTGACAAGGGCTTCATTCGTCCAAGTTATTCGCCATGGGGAGCCCTAGTTTTGTTTGTTAAGAAGAAAGATGGATCGTTTCGCATGTGTATTGATTATCGTGAGCTCAATAAACTTACAATTAAAAACCGTTACCCCTTGCCTCGTATTGACGATCTTTTCGATCAGTTGCAGGGTGCAACGTGTTTTTCAAAAATCGATCTTCGTTCTGGATATCACCAGCTTCGAGTCCATGAGGATGATGTATCTAAAACTGCTTTTCGCACTCGATACGGTCACTATGAATTCATGGTTATGCCTTTCGGTCTAACTAACGCACCTGCTGTTTTCATGGATCTTATGAATCGAGTGTGTAAACCATTTTTGGATAAATTTGTTATTGTTTTTATCGATGACATCCTCATTTATTCAAGATCCAAAACCGCCCACGAACAACACCTTCGTTAGATTTTGAGTCTTTTACAACACGAACAACTGTATGCTAAATTCTCGAAATGTGAATTTTGGCTTAAAGAAGTTCAATTTCTAGGACACATAATCGATGATAAAGGAATTCATGTGGACCCAGCAAAGATTGAAGCCGTTAAAAATTGGTGTATACGCAAAACTCCTACCGAAGTTCGTTCATTCCTTGGTCTCGCCGGTTATTATCGACGCTTTATTTCAAATTTTTCAAAAATCGCTGTTCCACTTACTTCTTTGACTCACAAGGATAAGATATATGAGTGGGGTCCTAAGCAAGAATAAGCGTTCCAAATCTTGAAGCAAAAACTCTGTGATGCTCCGGTTCTTTCTCTCCCAGACGGTACAGAAGATTTCGTGGTCTATTGTGATGCTTCTGGCCAAGGTCTTGGTTGTGTTCTCATGCAACGAAGCAACGTTATAGCTTACGCATCACGCCAATTGAAAGTCCACGAGAAAAACTATACCACCCATGATCTCGAACTTGGTGCCGTCGTGTTCGTATTGAAGATTTGGAGGCACTACCTCTATGGTACCAAATGCGTGGTTTTCACTGACCACAAAAGCCTTCAACATATCTTTAACCAAAAGGATCTAAATATGCGTCAACGCCGTTGGGTTGAATTGTTAAATGACTATGATTGCGAGATTCGCTATCACCCTGGTAAGGCGAATGTTGTTGCTGACGCGCTCAGTCGTAAGGAACACATTCAGCTATACTGTATTCAAACCCATGATCTTAAACTTCGAATCTTTGAAGCTCAACATGTTTCGGTCACTGAAGGCAACATGTACGAAGAAATGTCGTGTGGAGCCGAACATCATTTGGAAACGAAACATGGTCTGCTTTATCTTTCTAATCGTATTTGGATTCCTGATCGTGATAATCTTCGTGTTTTCATCATGGACGAGGCTCATAAATCCCGTTACTCCATTCATCCTGGTGCTGATAAGATGTATCAAGATCTGCGTTCTATGTATTGGTGGCCCGGTATGAAAAAGGACATAGCTCACTACGTGGCTAGGTGCCTTACTTGTGCTAAAGTTAAAGCCGAACACCAGCGTCCCTCTGGCCTACTTGTACAACCAGAGATTCCTGTTTGGAAGTGGGAGAACATTGCTATGGACCTCATTACTAAACTTCCTCGTACTACTCGTGGTTATGATAGCATTTGGGTGATCGTTGACCGATTAACCAAATCCGCTCATTTCTTACCTATTCGTGAAACCTATTCCGTTGAAAGACTGGCTAGATTATACATTGATGAAATCATTAGTCGTCATGGAACTCCTTTGAACATCATTTCTGATCGTGACAGTCGTTTCACCTCCCGCTTTTGGCAATCTTTGCAAGATAACTTGGGTTCTAAAGTTAATCTTAGCACAGCTTACCATCCTCAAACTGATGGTCAGACTGAGCGAACCATTCAGACTTTAGAAGATATGCTTCGAACTTGTGTTATTGATTTTGGTGGCAATTGGGATTCACACTTGCCATTAGTTGAATTTTCATATAACAACAGTTACCATACCAGTATCCGTATGGCACCTTTTGAAGCTCTTTATGGTCGCAAATGTCGTTCTCCTGTATGTTGAAACGAGGTCGGTGACACTCAAATTACCGGTCCCGAACTAGTCCAGGAAACAACTGACAAGATTGCTCGAATTCGTGAATCATTGCAAATTGCTCAGAGTCGGCAGAAGAGCTATGCTGATCAACGACGCAAGCCTTTGGAATTTCAAGTCGGGGATCTAGTACTTCTCAAGGTTTCACCTTGGAAGGGTATGTTCCGATTCGGGAAAAAAGGGAAACTTGCGCCAAGATATGTAGGCCCATTCAAAATCTTGGAAAGGATTGGGAAAGTGGCTTATAAGTTAGATCTACCGACCGAACTCAGCAGTATTCACCCAACTTTTCATGTGTCAAACTTGAAGAAATGTTTAGCTGATGAGAATCTTCATGTTCCGCTTGAAGACATCCATATTGATAAAACAATACATTTCATCGAGAAACCGGTGGAAATCATGGATCGTGAAGTCAAGACCCTTAAACGTAGTCGCATTCCTATAGTTAAAATTCGTTGGGAATCCAAACGTGGCCCAGAATTTACTTGGGAACGTGAGGACCAAATGAAAACAAAGTATCCTTATCTTTTTGCAGAACCCTCCACTTGAAGTAATTTCGAGACGAAATTTCTAAAAGTAGGGGAGACTGTAACAATTGCACCTTTGGCTTTACCCAAATACACTATTTTAGTCCTTCCTTAAAAAAAAAAAAAAAAAAAAAAAAAAAAAATTCAGCCGAATCTTATCCCAAACACATCCATATCTATCCAGCCACCATAGCCTACCATAGTTGAAATCTTATCATTATCCATATTTGTGTTCACACTAGTTGAAATTTTGCTTATAAATACCCATTTTAATCATAATCTAATTACTCCATTTCTATCTAGTTTTATCACAATTAAACTTACCCATATACTCTCCCTATCTAGTCTATCAAGTCTGTAACTGAATCATCGATTATCATCTCGTGGTTTTCACGAATTGAAGGCTTATTTAAGTGGGTTTTGCTATTTTCGTGTTCTTATCAATCGGACTATCAAACTCGTGAGTTTTTCCAATTCCTTTTGGTTATTCTTTCATTTATGTTAGTAGATCAAAAGCCCTCTATTTAATTCAGCAAACATAATCGTTAAGGGCTCCAATTGAAAAATCTAGGATTAGGGTGTTCTTGATTAATTGGGGATTTTGATTTAAAAGTATTTACAACTTTAAAATTCCATAACTCAACCATCGTTGATATAAAAATTTCGAAACTTGGTACGTATGATCATATTACTGATTAGAAGTTGTATAAAAAGTTTCGTGAATTTTTGACGATATTTAATATTTTTAATCATTTTATATATCTGAAATCATGATTAATTCATATAAAATCGGATATTAAGTATTTTAACATGAAAATTGGTGAAAATATATTTCAAGATGTTAGAATAATTTTCATGTCATTTTCTCTCTGTTTTGAAACGTTTTTACATGTTTTCTTAAATTATTTGTTTAATTAGCTTTAAATAAATAATATTCATAATAAATTCATTCTTGTTCCAAAAATTATGAAACTTTACGTGCAGTATCTTGACATCATGTAGAAGATCATAGTATTTTTATCTTCGGGAAAATAATTTATTTTCGCATAGTTATCAATTTAAATCATTTTTATCATAATAAATTGATTAAAAATTCATTTTAAAGGATTTAAATCCCAAAATTTTTGTGAGGTTATTCCTAATCATAAGAAACTTAAATAAAAATTATGAGTTCAGAAAACAATACGTTTTATGGATTTTCCTATTTTTAATCATCTAAAGCATAAATTAAACTCAATAAATCAGTTTTAGATAAAAGTAAATTGAGAAAAATGGTGGAAAAATTATTTTTTATTACTTTTCATCAGAAGGTAACTAATTTTCATCAAAATAACATTTTTGAAGTTTATCTTGTATTTTAGCCTTATTTATGCTTAATAAGACATAAATAAAACATTTAATTTTATATCATATATAAAATCTTTTTATAAATGTTTTTCTATAAAAATATTTCAGAGCTGAAAATCATAAGTGTGAATCTTAGACTCATTTGTTTAAATATTATGTAGTCATAAAAATCGTTATATATTTAGTTAAAATAATTGACTAAAACCTTTATATAAATTAATTAGAATATTTTTATACAAAATATTCAAATAAGAATAATTAGTTTACTTAGTCATTTTATGAAATTTAAAACATAATATGCTTTCGTGATACATATTTATCATTAAATACTTATTTTTATAAAAATACTATTTCCCCAAATAATTTAACGAATCCTAACGCCTTAGATTTTGGACGTCTTAGACTCTTAAGACATATCCCTTATTAGTATTCTTATACGTATAGGTTAAGTTCTTCAAGAATTCGTAGTCTTAACTCGTGACAAGTTTATTCAGATTTATCGTGCTTAGCAAAACTGTGAGTATACTTATCCCCTTTTTATCTTTTCTTACACTTTTTGGGGTGATTCATGTACACCTATGAAACTTACACTTACACATATTCATAAACGTTTTTACATACAATTCATACACATGTTATGCTTTAAATTCTTGTGCTTGATGATTAGACATAAACGTAGTATACTTGCAATCGTTACATAATCTTAACTTTGCTAGCAGACTTTAACAATGAATAGCGCTATTTGGATTGACAACCCGCCTAATGGAAAGTACCTATGCGTTAGGGAAGTCTTGGGTCATTGTTAATTCTTTAGTCTTTGTCAACATAAAGGTTTGATTGTGACCCGCATAGTGTGCTTACGTGTTTATCATACTGCCTTGAGTAAATCATAACACTTGAATTGTAAAACCTTTTTATACCTATATCATACGTACACTAACTAAGTGTACTCACCAACATCATGTGTGTTAACAGATACTATTTTGTACATGTTTCAGGTGATGCTTGAAGTTTATCACATAAGGCTTGGACTTAGACATCATAAATAAAACTTATGCTTTGTTTCTAGATGTAATGTTTTGAAATGTAATGTTGACACTTAAATCGTTATTAAATAAATATTTGTATTTTAGTACCTCGAGCTCATGAACAATCGTTACCTCGTGGCACCTCGATGTTTCCGCCATCGGTTGGGGTGTTACAATCCTCAATCGCATCTGGCAACTTTTTTTACCCTTTCTCCCTCGATTATAACACAAAAGTTACACTGTTTGATTTTTATCCCATCTTTGACTACAAATAATAAACAACACATAAGAAAAGCAATTTTTCAATCATAATGCACATGTGCATTAACATTTTTCATTACCACATAATATATGCACTTATGCGTTAGAGCGAAACCCTAGTGATAACAAGAATTAAACTTTAATGCACATGTGCATTAACATTAATTTTAACATTACCATATAAATTATGCACGACCTTAATGATAACAAGAATTAAACCTTAATGCACATGTGCATTAACATTAATTTCAACATTACCATATAAATTATGCACATGTGCAATTCATTTGTTCTTATTCATCCCATATTTGAAAATTAAAATGTTTCCATTCTTGAAGCTTTTATAAATGCTTGGAACATGAATATCTAACTGTTTTTGAACTGTGATACTATATGTATTTTTATGCAATAACTAACGCTGAACATAGATCTCATAGATTTCATATAAGTCAAATAAAGAGACTATATTTTCATAGATAATAATAATAATACATGATTAGCAAAGTAGCACACACTTATACAGAAATTATAATAACATACCATGGTCACATGAAAGTATAAGTAAACCTTAAACTCATTAATAATAAAATCAATAAACATCATATCATAGAGTAATTAAACTTAACATACAAAGTAAACCTACCATTAGGTCTCCTTCTTCAGCACAACATCAATCATGGAGATGCGGAACCCTAATTACTTAACCCAAACGCCCATATTATTATTATTATTATTATTATTATTATTATTATTATTATTATCATTACACACATTCAATTCCTTCTCCTCTCTCCTTCCATGGATTCAGCCATCACCAATATCCTTCACCAACAAACCCACGACCCTTCTTCCAAAATACAAGGGGCTAAAGAGATCCATCGACTCACAAAAACGTCACAATGTTTTCGTCGACAGTTAAAAACGTGATGAAGGAGATCATCCGTATAAAAGCACTCGATCTTTAAATCAATCAATTCACCACAGTTCCGATCAATTGCGTGAGTTGCTCGAGATCGAATTCGAAATCCCAATCCAAAGGCAAAACGGATTCGAGCATATTAATGGCATTCCACATGGTTGGATCTTTGCAGATTGGATGATGAAGGGACATGAGATGAACTAGGGTTTTGAAAAAGGGTCTGTGATTGTGATCGAGGAAGATTATGATGTAGGTTTTGATTTTGGAAAGAAATGGAAGAGAGAGAAGGATAGACTTTAAAGACGAGTTGGTTTTTTTTTTTAAATCTAATTACATATTTATAATAATGCCCCATGTTCACATTGGTTCTCATGGTTCTCACAATAAAGTTGGTTCTCGTATGATCCCTACCCTATATATATATATATATATATATATATAGGATTTGGTTCTAATGAGAACCTTTGGCCAAATTGAGAATTGAGAGAACCATTATGGACCACAAATTTCTCTAAGACATATTCTTTTTTTTGCTTTAATCGCTGCTTTATATGTAGGATTTTTTTTTTGTATTTTTTTTTTCAATATACACATGTGTATAATTGCAATATACACATATGTATAATCCAATATACACATATGTATATCTGAAATATACACATATGTATAGCTGGAAATGTAATATATACATATGTATAATTGCTATATACACATATGTATAAATGAAAAAAAAATTTAAATTTTTTTCCTTGCATAAAAACGTGCGATTAAAGCAAAAAAATTTTTTTGCCTTTATAAGAAATGCGTGGCCCATAATAGTTCTCTTAGCTCTTAAATAGGAGTTGGTTATCTTAGGATCCATGTCCTATATATATATATATATATATATATATATATAAAGTGTAAAGTTCAATGGGGAACCATAAAAAAGTCGGGAACTGAGGAACCATGCATCTAATATGTTAAATATACTTTAAAAATTCAATTTAACATGCAAAATTTTTTTTTTCCAAAAATTTCTCCAGAGCTTTTCCATATAAAGATGTGTAGAAGCTATTCCAATAAAAAAAATATTTTTTGTAAAAATTTTTTTTTTACCTTTTTTAACTAGTTTTAAGCATTTTTTTAATTATTTTATTTTTCGATTTTTTTTTGGTCAAAAAAGCTTCTACATACATTTATATACAAAATCTCCAATTAAAGTTTTTGATAAAAATGATTTTTATATGTTAAATCAATTTTTTTATAATATAATTAACATGTTAAATGCATGGTTTTTCGGTTTCTTACTTTTTTTAAGTTCCTCGTTGAATCCATCCCTATATGTAAATATTTAACAACATGCATTCATGATTAAAAGAGTTGGGTGAAGTGTTGTTGAATAAAGTCTCATGAGTGCGCATTTGCATGAACGTCTAGGGGCATGATGTCTCTCACAATGCTTTAATAATTAATTAGAGAGTACTGCATTTCTTTTTTTAAGCATTTGATCACCAATATATAAAACTATTGCAACCAAAAGGACAAAGCTAAAGTTATAACATAAACCAAACATCTTTAAAAAAAAAAGTATTTTGTTAAACAAATTAATTATGAACTGTGTATACATAAGTACACATTTATATTACCTTATCCTAAGTCTAATAATGGTGAGATAGTTTGGTAGACAATTAAAGGTCCCTCACCTACTATCAAAGAAAACATTTCATCATCATACCAACCTGTAAAGCATCAATATTATACCCTTCTTAGAACATACCTAATAACCTTCTTGTTATATGTAAATACAACCATACAATATATACAACAAGCCCATCTTGATCAACACACAAAAACAAGTCCCAAACATATACATTATGAGGAAAGGAGGTCGAAAAATGTGGTGGGCAAAGAAGAGTTTACCAACTGATCAATCAAGAATGGACATCGATCAAATTCTCAAGGCTAAGCTTGAAACCATCAAAGAAGAGTCTGAGGTTATGGAAGATGGTTGTATGGTGTGTGTAACGAAGCGCAGGTGTTCAATGATGATGAAGGAGAAGAAGTTTTATAAGAAAATGGCAATGGGAGGAGGTTTTCGGCCTCGTATTGGCTTGAAGTTGAAGGATTCTTATATGTTGTTCATGTCTGGTTTTGTGTCCAAACGATGTTTGGGTGCTATTCCTCAGTGTTAGAACAAGTTGTTTATGTTTAGTTGATTGATTTTAAGTTATCAGCTTTGCGAATTGCGTTTGTACTTTATTATTTCTTCAGTACTACGTATGTACAAGTGTTTATGTTTTTCTAGCTGGTTGTAATTTGTAGGAACGAACTTTCTTGATGAATGGGATTTTAGTATTGACAAATATGTAGCTATGATGTGTTTCAACTTTCAAGATTATATATATATTTGTCCAAAGTATCTAAAGAGAGGTGATTTGTAATGTGGTAACAATTGTTTTGTTTGTTAATCGCAATTGACGGGGGAATACATAAGAGACGATATTGGAATTAGGTTGGCTTGGAAATTCTTGTATCGTCTTTTGTTCAACATCGTTACAAGATTTTGTTCCAAGAACGAAAAGTATACTTTTGTTTTTGTTTTTTTCACGGGTAGAGATCGAGAACTAATAGAAAAAGTGGTTAAGAAGAATCATAGATAAAAAAAACAGTATATGATATTTTAATGCTTGTTTAGACCATATGATAATTACTTGACATGTTGTTAAGTCCATCGGTATTGGGCTCACGCCACCACCATTTGTGAATGGGGCGTTGCCCCGTTTCTGTGAACCAGTCAGAACTCAGATCCCTTTCCTTCTAATTATTTGAGCTAATATAGTGCACACGCGTCACACGTTTATTCTAATTCTTTGTTCATTTGAACTTTTTTCTCTTTGTTGTCACTTAACACTATTAAGCTTGGTTTTGAGATCTTTATTGGGACTTTATGTGAAATATGGTATTGGGTTGAGGTAGCTAGATATAATTAATTGGTATATTATTTAATATTAAAAAAAAATAAAAAAATCGATAATGCTTGCCTCACACCCACGGTTGACCTCAAGCTCAGCTCGCTCCATGCTATCACAGTGTCTATGCCCCCCGCCCCCCTTAGCGGATGTGGCCACCTCTCACACCAGGGATGAGATCGGTACCGTACCCGTACCGAAAATATCGGTACCGAATATATAGGTATGGTACGGTACCCGTTTGTTACCACTTTGTTATTTTTACTTTTTGAGCATTCATACGAGTACCAAGTAGGTTAACCATTACGAGTATCAATACTATAAGGATACCAAATTGATAAAATTGGTACGAGTACCAATATGGTAGAGGTACCAAATAAGTAAAATTGAACGAATACCATAAATACCATAATGCGAATTAAAACATATTATCAAATTCATTAGTATATAGAATTCGGTACCTGTACCATTTTTACTCGTACCCGTACTGATACCGAAAGTACCGAATACCGAAATCAATAAAAGTGGGTACTGATACCTATACCAAGTACTTAAAAAAGGTACAGGTACCGGTATAGATACGGTATGAATACAGGTATAGATACTTAGGAAAAAAAATACTCATCCCTATCTCACACCCAAGTTAAACCCCTAAGCTTAAGTAGGTGCCTCGTGACGAGTCTTAAAAGTATATATTTTTCATAATTATGATTTTAACGAAATAACAAAAATAATATAAATCAAATCATTATTTTGGTATATTTTCTTTTTCCACCGACATTTGTTTGAGAAACAACTCTGGATTTGAGTTCTTGAAAAAATAGCTTGTACCTCTGATCTTTTAAGTTTAACTAAGAGTTAAATGTCAAGTTCGATATTTACCACGAAATGGATTTTGAAAATTACTTATTAGTTCAAAAAAAAAAAAAAATAATAACAGAAACAAAATTTGGTGTTTACAAGTCTATTAAAACCGGTTTTACCGATTATTTCACTGTCGTGCCTTTAGACAGGTGAGTGGTCGGGTTTTCCCGGGAATTGGTGGCAATTGGTGGCCCGGGTACTCTTGAGTACCTAATTCGCCAGAAGGGTGCCCGAGAGTGCTAGAAAATTGATTCCCGTTTAAAAAAAGGTATGCCCCATCAGTTGGTCCCCAATGATTGATGGCAATGGTCTAGTACAGTTGTAACAATAAAATAATAGAAAGAGTATTTGCATTCACATTAAGAATAGTTCTTTTTATCTTGAATTGGAATGTCACAGGCATTTATAGCTACGAATCCATGATAAGATCTTTTTGTGTCTCGTCTATGTATATAGGAAATCCTAAAGGACCTAAATGATATGCAACAATTCTCATTTCTCAACAACAATTTTAATGAGTTGCAAAGGTTAGAGATTAACGTTTATGGTTTGATTATTATAATTTCTTTTTTGAAAATTGCATTTGATGTGTTTACATTTGCTTAAATGTGCATGCATCTTGGGTAGTCAGGTCCAAAAAATTCAAAAATATTGTAAGGGCCTGTATGGTAGCTTTTTAATGAGGCTATGAACCATTCAGTTCTGAATGGTTCATCATTCAGACTGTTTGTTTCAACCTAAAAAACGTTCTGAATAGAATGGTTAAGAGCAGAACCATTCAGACTTTGTGCATAGTTGAATCATTCAGAGTCTCTTAACCATTCAGACATCTTAATGATTCAGCACTTAATCAACCAAACAGCTCCTAAATCATATTTGATGTGTCTCCACATTTGATAAAACGTATTAGATAAAAGCATCTACTAGCAAACTTTTGTTTACTTTGAATTTGAATTAGAATTTAAGTTATAATATGACTACAATTTACAAATAACCCGTATGCCTTTTAGTATGTTTCAATGTAGGGATGATAAAGAAACCGAGCTCAACGAGTATACCCGAAATATATGGGCTAGTATACCTGAAACTCGACAGGTATGGGATTAGTTTTAAAAAATTTCGCGGGTTTGGGTCGGCTTTGAGATTAGGTGATACCTGACCTGATTATCCGAAATCACATACCTGTTGACCTGAACTATATACCCGTATTTTTTTATTTTAGTGATTTATGTAAGTTCGCTATGTGAAAAAATAAGATTTTCTTTTAGAATATTTATTTGATAATATTATTTATATTTTGTATGTTGTGAAGTATATACATGAAACTGATTAAAAACTATAAGTTTTTTTATTTATTTATGATAAAACTTATATGTATGCAATGTAAATTTTAGTTTGTAATAGTTGTTACATAAATAAAAGTTATATAATAATTAAAATAGTAAAAGAATGTATTTAGAAATCCCAGTGGGTATCTTTAAACAGACAAACGGGTATACCGATACCTGACGGTTAGACTAATTGTACACCTAAACTAGGTCCACTTTGAAATCGGTTTGGTTTAACCTGGTTTAAGCCTGAACTAAGCCATAACATTAAAACTGTTTTGAATATACATTCAAACTGGTAAAACACAAACCAAACTTGTTAAAACCCGGTAAGCATGACCATTTCCCTCTCAAAAAAACCAGTTTCAACCCGAACTGATTTGGAGCTTTATTTGACCAAACCCAATCCGGTTTAACTCTCTCCTCTAAATTACCTCTTTTGACTATACATACATACTTTTGTGTAGTTAGCATTCTCAAATATCTAATCTTACACTTGACGACCGAGTTTTTTAACAGAGAAGGGGACAATATTATTTCACATAGAAAAACCTTACAAAGCATACAAATACCCGTTTTCTAGCCAGAGGTTTAAAAACATGTTACACTATAAACAAAACATACAAAAATATCATTCGCCTAATTAGATCGCAAATGTATTGTCTCTCAACCTTTAAATTATCTAATTTTTCTCAATATTTCATCCATCTAATTTATAGTAGTTTCTTTTATTTCTTCGACTATATTTGTGATAGAAATGTGAGTTCCTTTGAAAATCTTTGCATTTCGGTTCAACCAAATTATCCAGAACATCGCCAATGTAATACCGAGTGCTGCTTTGTTTTAGTTGGGTTTTCTCCATTCTTATCAAGTAAAATATAAATTCTATATGTTTGTGACTAATGTTTTCCTATGTAGTGAAATTATATTACACTACATCATGAAAAAGATAAAAAAAAAATAAAAATAAAATAAAACTCTCCAAAGTCCAAACACCATAAAAAATTGTTTTATTCAAGACATAGCATCAACATTATAATCCCATAATCATAATCATACAAACCTTTGATTAGGTCAAGAAAAAGATAATAACAATAGTGTCAAATTGACCAACACCAACCAACCAACCAACAAACATATTACGTTGTTCGCTCCATCGGTAAAACAAAACACACACACACACACACTCGACTCCAATCCAATCCAATCTCCAAATCCCAAATCTCCCTCAACACAAATTCCATTCCATTCCATTCCATTCCTTCTCAATCCTTAATCCATACAATCAATCAATAATATACTTCCATATTAATATTATTATTAATATTAATTATAATAATAATATTAATATTAACCCTCCTTCATTCTTCTCTTCACTCCTTATTTTGGTACGTTTCCCTTACAAATCCAATTTCATTCTCTTACTTCCACTCAGTTTTATTATTCCCTTTTGTTTTTCATATTCCTAATTTTATATAATAAATAAATCACTCAGTTATAGAAGAAGGGCACATTTTTTAGGGTTCGTTTTGGGGTTTAGATAATTAGTTAAAGAATTGGAGGAATCATATTTAATTAAATTGAATTTTATAAAATTAACTATTTATGTTTACAATTATGTCATGGTTTTTACATGTTTTTGTGGATTGTGTGCAGTGTATTTGTTTTTGTTAATGGATGGTAAAGTGATGGACAAGAGTCGTTGATACTGTATTGAGCGCGGTAGAGAGTCGGATATGATTCCTCGGTTTCCTGTGTCTAAACCTCCTCCTGGCATTACTGGAGATAGTATGGAAATTGATGGTGATCCTTTTCATCAGCCAGTAAGATTATCTTTTTATAATCGCCGATCTTTTTAATATTCCCGATCAAGTTGTTTCATTTTTTATGGTATGGGTTGGAATTGGATTGTTCTGTTATAAGAGCTCATTCTTTAGCCGATTATGAGGACTATGAATGATCTTAGTTCATTTTTAGTATAAATGTGTTTGAATGCATAGTGTTCAAATCAGTTGTATACTCTGTCTATATAATACGATAGGAGTTGGTTACGCAGTCATGTGGGCCTTTAGATTAGAATAATTTATGCACTCTTAGGATTTGAATAGGATGTTTTACTAATCTTCACTTAGTTATATGTACAAAACTCAATACTGTTTGTTTTTTTTGTATGATAAGGCTTTGATCATCGAATATCTAACAATACGGTATTCTATTTTTGGATGATAACGCTCTGATCATCGAATATCTAGCAATGTGGTGTTTTATATTCAGAGTTGTATGATGGCGTGTTTGATGTTTTTACGGACTGATGATAGGGTTCGAGTATGGTGTTTTAGTAATCTCCACTCTATTATCTGTGTGTTTTGAGTGTTTTATGAATTATGATGGTGTTTTACTGCACTCCTATCACTTTGTACACTTTTTACGAGTTTTGGAGTTTGTAGCCTAACCCTACCCTGTATTAATACGTATATGCATGTGTCTCTATTACAGGAGACGGTTCCAAAGATACTGGAGGCTGATGTGGAGTTATCTCGCCATCGCATATCTGTGTTTCTTTCTACACATACTGCATACGAGTTGCTCCCAGAATCTGGCAAGGTTTATTGTCTGAACTCTGAACCACACTCATTATCAATTTATTTTGACATATTTGAATTGCTGTTATAGTTACTAACTATTGAGTGATCAACCTGTGCATTGTGTAGGTTGTTGCCTTGGATGTCGCCCTACCAGTTAAGCAAGCTTTCCACATTCTGTATGAACAGGTAACACTGCATGAATCATATTTTTTATTCTTATACAGGACATATTCTTTTTAGTTAGGTCTACTATATACAACTGAATGTTTCATCCATCATATCCAACTCCTGGTGTTGCCAATTCTCTATCAAAATGCACTTTTTATGTTTATACTTATATATTATGCTTTCATCATAAATCATAATACCAATTTATTATTATTATGATGTATGTTGTTTTGATGTGATACATTGCTAGTCATCTAGGTATTATATTTTTTCGCACTACTTCCGTAATCGAAGAGATAGTTCAAATGGTTACTACTTTGAACTTGTAATTCTCCGGTTTATTTATAGGTTCGTTGTTTCACTAGGTTTGTGTTCACTGTTGTTAACATGGTCTTCATCTTTAAGAATGGAAAATCAGTAAAACATTTCTTGTTTCCTAATCTTTTCTTAATTCATTAATCATCAGCTCAGTCTTATTTTAACTTTTATCATATTATTGTATACTAATGAAGATGATATACTATTTTACAAGTGCACTTAACCTTTAATCCTCGTCATGGTTGACTAAAGATTGAACCGACATGAACTTCTCATAATTCACTAGCCAATTATTCATTTTAGTGCACTTAACCTTTTTAAAGTTCTACATACGTACTTAACTTTTTGTACCCTTACGATGAGTTTTGGTATGATAAAATCAAAGTCGGAATGAACCGATATATTAATAAAGAATGAAGGAACTGCTGGTTTATTACCCATTTGGAATGGCTTGGACCGTTGGGATTTAGGCTTCGGCCCACTTTTGGGTCAAGCCATGGATTATGAGGGAATGCAAAGAGGGACTGACCGGCCCTAGAAGCCTGACCCATTTACTTAACTTGTTGATTAAGTTTAGTGAGGGATTAACTCTAATTAGCTTTGCCTATATAATTATCTCTTGTACTTGTAAAGTATTATCACTCAATAAAGGAAAACCCTAGTTGCCTTCGTGGATGTAGTTAAACGCTCTGACCGAACCACGTAAAATCTCTCGTGTTCTTTAATGTTTTTATTGTTCATGTGTGCTTTGATCCTAACAGACCGTTACAGCTGATACTCAACTAGGAATGGAAGTTCATTGTCTGCAATCTTATCGTATATTCTGGTATGATGGTATCAAAAAAGTGTTGGTTCTGTAACACATTAGGTGTAATGATGTTTAATTACACATTACAGATTGACTAAATTCCGAGTTGGTTAAGTTTGTTGCACTATTAAACAACTAGACCCTACATTAATAAATAATTCCTATCAGACCTCTAAAAATGTACCCTACCATCTTATTCTAACTTATCTTTTAGGATTATTGGAGACAATAATCATCTTCTCTTATATTTCATGGAAGATGTAATGAATAATCCAAAAACAGATCATCGTATTTTAAGTTATCTTTTATGGTGCTTAGTTTAATATATGAACCTTTTGGATTATTCATTATATTTTTCATGAAATATAAGTAAAGGTGATTATTGTGTCCTTCAATATGCTATGTATATGTAGATGGATGTTAATTGCCATTTTAATACCTAGCAAATCCTACAAGATCAATTACTCTTTTTAATGATTCAAGAAATCTATGTTCAGTTATAAGGTTGGCGTCTCCATGGTTTAATAGAATGATCATTGTATCAAAATATAGTGATAAGATTGCGGACCATGTATACATCATACTAGTACCTATAATCTCTTAAGCTTATGTTTCATTTCTAATATATTCCGTTGCCTCCTTTCCTAGATTAGTTGGAACAACACTTAAACGATACATATGCATAATGGGCTAATGGCCTGACAAGCCTACAACTCTACAAGAGCTTACGACAAGCATCTAAATGATTTTACAAAATACAAACCCGTCTTTGAAGAGTAATTATTGCCAACATACTATCCTTAAAATTTATATAAGAACTGAACTTTTCTTTGAATTTCCTTTTTGATATATGCGTAACATAGAAATATTGCTGGAATAGATGACCATATGAAACTTGTATTTTGTCTGTTTGGTTTTTAGGCATAATGTTATGTTTGACTGGCGGTTGCTACTGCCCATCTACCACATAGTGAGAACAATAACATTGAATCTAATTGATGTGTGTGTGTGTGTGTGTGTAAATGAAACATTGCATTAGCGTTTTGGTAAGATGAATATACAATGAGTACTAGACTTAATAGGTCTAGGTGTTTTTAAACATATAAACTTTTGTAATCACACAATCAGATACAATTTTACTGATCACATTTATAAACCATCTCCAAACTCCTTACATTACAGTCAAGTAAAAAAGTACATTTTGTTAGTTGCGACAATATGTCACAATTTCATGATTTCATCATGTTTCGATATCATTTGCAATTTTGCATGCATTTGAGTAAATTTGGTAGTTTATTAAAATTATGAGCCTCTGTTTTATCAACAGGGAATATCAGTTGCCCCCCTTTGGGACCATGACGTCGGTCGATTTGTTGGAATACTCAGCCCGTTAGACTTCATCTTAATACTTAGAGAGGTATACACTTTCGGATTAACTTGTTATGCAATTGCTCATTGATCATTTAATGTTGGAAATTTGGTTACAAACACTGAAAATTGACTAGAGTCTTCAGTCTAGTTAATGTTATACAATGTGAACACTTTCAATATGAACCCTGATGATATACATAATTAATTTGTAAAACCCCTTAAGCCTACTTATGTTTCATCTTGATTATCTGATCATTTCACATTAATTGGATACATTACAATAACAACATGTATTTAAATGTTTAAATATTAGTTGGGGAATCATGGATCGGACTTGACTGAAGAAGAGCTCGAGACCCATGCCATATCAGCTTGGAAAGAAGGGAAATTACAGCTTACCAGAAAATTTGATGGTAATGGATCATTGCATCCAAGACGTCTCATTGATGTAAGTTCCCCTCCTTTTTTTTAATTATGATAATTATTCATTTACACCAAGGGCGTAAACGAGCTGAGATGAGAAGTCGCCTGCCCGCTTATCTTGATGTAATTTTCTTAGTCATGGAATGAAAGTATTATTATATTAAAAAAATACACATATAATTATACCTATACATAATATGTATTATTTAATAATAATTATTATAGTTGCATATTATAATAGATTAATAGTATTTGTTATGTGAATGTATATTTACTATACTAAATAAAATTATTATATTTATACAAAATAGTTGGCTCGTTTAGGCTCGAGGGCCTAGGCTCGTTTAAGCTCATGCTTGGGCCTCGAGCTCCTTTAAGCTTGGATCAATTAAAGCATTTAGCGAGGCTATCTCAAGCAAGGTTGTAAAAATCCCGATTAATCACCGACTAATTGGTGATTAATCGCTAGTCCTCACTTTACTGATTAATTTTGAGCTAATCACTCAATTAATCAGTGCGCGATTAATCACCGATTAATCGGACCAAATTGGTCCTAGTCAGACCTAAAAAAACTCAAAATTAGGTTAAAAATGAATTTGAACGGGTCAAAACTGGAGCAAATCGATCAAATAAAACAAGTTCTTAACTCAAAATTGAATGATAATCCATGTTTTAGAAGCAAAATCGATGAAACTTCATGAACCCTAGTTGCGTGTGATGGTTCCTTACGATGAAAGAAGGAACGGAGAGGAAAAAACGGGATATGGTGAATGATGGAGGTGATTTGGGTTATTTAAGTTTAGGTATTTTAATATTTAACCCCCCTTCCATATTCTCTTGTTTATATTTGGCCCATAAACATCTAAATTTATACATATAAGGCATAAAATTAGCATTATATATGCACAAATTTGGAAAAATATATATATAAATCCAATCCGATTAATCCCGATTAATCCTGATTAATCCCGATTAATCCCTAGTCGGTACCCCACCGGCCGACTAGCGCCTAGCGAGTTCTACAACACTGATATCAAGTAGCTTATGAGTGGCTTTTCTCATTTGCACCCTTACCTTAGACGAAGAATGATTATAGGACTAAACTAGTGTTTGCATGCAGGCTGGGCCTCATGATTCTTTAAAAGATGTTGCTTTGAAACTGTTGCAAAACAAGGTTGCTACTGTTCCAATAATCACACATGATGGTTCAGTCCCTCAGCTGCTACATTTGGCATCCCTAACTGGAGTTCTAAAATGTATTTTGTTTTTCTTTTCTGATATATTGGTTCATCACATATGCATATGATATGTCTAAGTAACACAAAGCAACCAATTCCAGGCATCTGCAGACATTTTAAGCATTCACCTGCCTCCTTGCCAATTCTTCAACAACCAATCTGTTCTATTCCGTTGGGCACGTGGGTCCCCAAGATCGGGGAATCAAACGGAAGACCCTTTGCAATGTTGAGACCAAATGCTTCACTTAGTGACGCCTTGTCTTTATTAGTTCAAGGTGCTTTTGTTGATCTTTTACAACTTGAAGCATGTCTAATTAGTTCTTCATTTTTTTTCTTTAAACATATTTTTCTTATTTCTCATCACAGCTGAAGTGAGTGCAGTACCTATAGTAGATGATAATGACTCGTTGCTTGACATATACTCCCGCAGGTACATTTCTGACATTTTGTGTACGACAGGAATGTTTGATATCTTGTTTCTATTCTTGATACATAAATATGAGTGTTTTTGGCATTTGACATTGACAGTGATATCACTGCTTTGGCAAAAGACAGAGCATATGCACAAATTCACCTTAATGAACTCAGCATTCATCAGGTATGTATTTCTGCTTCAACATATAATTTGATGTCATTTAATTCATGAATTGCAGTTCTATAAAAATATTATTATGCAAGGTTTAAAAGTACGGAAACGTGCCTCTAGGCGTTTTCCCTTTGCCTCACGAGGCGTACGCCTCAAGGCGAACCGAGGCATAAGCCCGAGGCGGAATTAAAAAAATATATATAAATATTAGAGTAAATTATTATTTGAGTACCTGTGTTTTGGTGCTTTTAACTAGTTGAATCCAAATTCAAAAACACAAAAACACACATTAAAAAGACATGAAATGGTTGAAATTGACACAAAAAGTCTAAAACATCAAAAATAAACATCTAAAACCCCTGAGGCGCAAGTGAGGCGCAGTTTTTGTTGCCGCCTCAGCCCTATGAAGCGCAGGTACAAACTAACACCCTGAGGTGATGCCTCAGAGTCGTTTTCTACCCGAATCGCCTCAAGGCGCACGCCTCACCCGTTTTTTTAAACCATGTTATCATGTATTATTTTGTGTGACCCATGCAAAACACAATCTTATATCATTAAGGTTTATATCCTAAACTGAAGTTTATATCTAGAATGTCAATATCTATTTATCCTGATAAGACATATATACATTCAGGCATTACAACTCACTCAAGAAGCAAGTGCGACATATGGTTTTTTTAATGGTCAAAGATGTCATATGTGTTTGAGATCTGATCCACTGCATAAAGTTATGGATAGGCTCGCTATTCCTGGTAATTTATATTTCTGCAACTAATGTTACAATCCTCACCTCAATTTTGAGGTAGCAATTTCTACCCATTCACCTATGAATGGGCCGGTTTTGACTGATTTCATCTCAATCTGGTCAACTCAAAAGATTGGGTTGAAATGGGAACGGGTCAAAATGGATCAAAGTATCAAACGGGTTGTTAAGGCAAGTCTTTTTAAATGCATACAACCTCCTAACTCAAGTTATTCACAGATTTAGGTCCTTGTTGAAAACTTTTTTGTAACAATAATTTACACGTGATAAATTTATAGATGTTTAAGTTAATAAATATGTGTTCACGGGTCAATTAGCCTGTTTTGACCTTGACCTGTATTAAAGATGCCCGTATCAACTTGCCTAAGATGTATATTATTTGAAAATTTTCTATTTTGTTACAATCTCATTGTTTATTAATAAATTGCTTTCAGGAGTTAGGAGACTTGTTATAGTGGAAGCAGGAAGCAAGCGCGTAGAGGGCATCATTTCCCTAACCGATTTATTCAGGTTTTTGCTTGGATAACCAAACCAAACAATTGTTGTAGTCCTCATCATAACTGCGAAAGGAAATGAAAGTTCTTTGGTATGACGAGTCTTCGGTTGCTACAAGTCCCGAGCTTTCGACTCTGAAGTTTTCTTTTTCTTCTTCTTTTTTTTTTTTTTAAATCTTATTGCACTAGTTCAAACAGAAGTTTCTGTATATTTCAAGAAGATTCAATGTTTTTTTTTGTTGTCCTGGCTTTAATGTAAGGCATCATTGTCAAGTCAACTTTGCTGCTTCTGGCATTAATGTATTTTATTTTATTTTATTTTATTTTGAGTTGGTTCGAATAAATTTCTGTAAATTTCAAGAGGTTGCCACTTTGTGCTTATGTTTTTTTGGGTTGACATGTCTAGCGCGTTTAGTAAACGAGTTGTACCAAAAATAATCAAATCGTTTAAAATTAGGATGCAAAGAATTAAAGCATGTAGTTTATAGGTTTGTTCGATCCGCCAACTTTTTCACAAGCTGTTTACAACTTTATCGCCGTTCTGATTTTCCAAACCGCTTGACGCTTTTAAATAAACGGATAATTCAGGCCTTTTTCGGGTTATCTGACTTTTAAGTGTGCCCAAGTTAAAGTTAATGTCTTTGACACAATAACATGCATGGGTTATGTTTAGATTCATCAAATTCAACCCTTCAACCTGCTAACACACCCACATGGGCCATGGCACAATCGGCACCCCTTTACCAACCTACCATGATGCATTTATTCGAAGTCGTCGTACCAAATGTTTATGAGGACTTGGTATAATATTCATCAACCATTGTTATATAGCAAGTGTCTCATTAGTTATTTTTTTCTTTTATAAAATTGTTAAGAACTGCTAACTCATACACACTTGCTTTGTATGTTGTATGTGTATAGATAATATCAATGGTATGATTTTCCTGAACAACCCATTACTAGGTTAAGAAGACAACGGAGTACTAGCTCTTATCCTAATCTTTGGGAACTATATCCGATGTGGAACAAAGACGACGACGACAACGGCGGCGGCGGCGACGACGACTACGACGGCGGCGGCGGCGGCGGCGGCGACGACGACTACGACGACGGCAACAACAACGGGGTTTTACCTATACATATGATCGGTACTATTTCCGACTAGATAATGATTTAATAATTCAATTCAATCATCATCGGGGTTTTACCTATATATATGATCGGTACTATTTCCGACAAGATAATGATTTAATAATTCAATTCAATTTAAAAACTTCATTTCTATAGATGTTACCGTAATCGAAAACATTACCATTTATTTTTTTAATAAAATCTATAAATTAAGACAACTGTTTCCCAAGTTATATTTTTAAAAACCAAACAAGTACTACATATAGTTTTGGGCCCATTTAACAATAAAATAAATAAGAAAATAGTTGTCTTCTTCATTCTACCACCATAATCATCACAAAGTCTGCAACTGGTCTATGCTACCGGAAAAATATCCGGTATGCTTCACAAATTTTCTTTTCCTTTCATAATGACGACTCTGTATGCTTCACATGCTTCCCTTATTAGATAATATCTCCATCCTTTTTTTTTTTTCATCTGGGCCACCGGTAAGCATGTGTGATGTTGATTTTTGAGTTTATTTAAAGATATATGCGAAGTGAAGTAGTGAACCATAGATCTTTGAAAAATCATTGATATGATTATTAACTGATCTAGTTATGTTATACGTTGTTTATTTTTTTTAAACTACTAAATAATATGAAAGAATTTTTTTTTTTTTTTAAAATAATTGATGTGTGTGTTGTACAACATCTTCATCTGTTTTCTGTACATACATTTTTACTTTAATCTACTTATCTGGACCATCTTTGTTTCTTCACTACTAACTTTGTATGTTGTAAGTGCATAGATAATATCAATGGTATGATTTTCCTGGACAACCCATTACTGGGTTAAGAAGACATCGGAGTACTAGCTCTTAACCTAGTCTCCAGGAACTATATCCGACGTGGAACCACTGTGTTGATTCTCCTTACTGGTTTTCCGATGATACCCGTTTGCATAAAAACAACAACAACAACAACAACAACAACAACAACAACAACAACAACAACAACAACAACAACAATCATCGGGGTTTTACCTATATATATGATCGGTACTATTTCCGACGAGATAATGATTTAATAATTCAATTCAGTTTATAAAACTTCATTTCTATAGATGTTACCGTAATCGAAAACATTACTATTTATTTTTCTAATTACATCTCTAAATTAAGACAATTGTTCCCGAAGTTATATTTTTAAAAACCAAACAACTACTGCATATAGTTGTGAGCCCATTTAACAATAAAATAAATAAGAAAATAGTTGTCTTCTTCATGCTACCACCATAATCATCACAAAGTCTGCAACTGGTCTACGCTACTTGAAAAATATCCGGTATGCTTCACATATTTTCTTTTTCTTTCATAATAACGAACTCTGTATGCTTCACATGCTTCACTTATTTGATAATATCTCCATCCTTTTTTTTTTTTTTCATCTAGGCCACCGGTAAGCATATGTGATGTTGATTTTTGAGTTTATTTAAAGATATATGCGAAGTGAAGTAGTGAACCATAGATCTTTGAGAAATCATTGATATGATTATTAACTGATATAGTTATGTTGTACGTTGTTTTATAATTTTAAACTACTAAATAATATTAAAGAATTTTTTTTAAATAATTGATGTGTGTGTTGTGCAACATCTTCATCTGTTTCCTGTACATACATTTTTACTTTAATCTACTTATCTGGACCATCTTTGTTTCTTCACTACTTGCTTTGTATGTTGTATGTGCATAGATAATATCAATGGTATGATTTTCCTGAACAACCCATTACTGGGTTAAGAAGACATTGGAGTACTAGCTCTTAACCTAGTCTTCGGGAACTATTTCCGACGAGATAATGATTTAAGAATTCAATTCAATTTAAAAAACTTTATTTCTATAGATGTTATCGTGATCGAAAACATTACCATTTATCTTTTTAATTACATCTATAAATTAAGACAATTGTTCCCCAAGTTATATTTTTAAAAACCAAAAAAGTACTACATATGGTGTTGGGCCCATTTAACAATAAAATAAATAAGAAAATAGTTGTCTTCTTCATGCTACCACCATAATCATCACAAAGTCTGCAACTGGTCTACGCTACCGGAAAAATATCCGGTATGCTTCACATATTTTCTTTTCCTTTAATAATGACGACTCTGTATGCTTCACATGCTTCACTTATTAGATAATATCTCCATCCTTTTTTTTCATCTGGGCCACCAGTAAGCATCTGTGATGTTGATTTTGAGTTTATTTAAAGATATATGCGAAGTGAAGTAGTGAACCATAGATCTTTGAGAATTCATTGATATGATTATTAACTGATCTAGTTATGTTATACGTTGTTTATTTTTTTTAAACTACTAAGTAATATGAAAGAAATTTTTTTTAATATAATTGATGAGTGTGTTGTACAACATCTTCATCTGTTTCATGTACATACATTTTTTACTTTAATCTACTTATCTGGACCATTTTTGTTTCTTCACTACTAGATTTGTATGTTGTAAGTGCATAGATAATATCAATGGTATGATTTTCCTGAACAACCCATTACTGGGTTAAGAAGACATCGGAGTGCTAGCTCTTAACCTAGTCTCCGGGAACTATATCCGATGTGGAACCACTGTGTTGATTCTCCTTACTGGTTTTCCGATGATACCCGTTTGCATAACAACAACAACAACAACAACAACAACAATAATCATCATCGGGGTTTTACCTATATATATGATCGGTACTATTTCCGACGAGATAATGATTTAATAATTCAATTCAGTTTAAAAAACTTTATTTCTATAGATGTTACCGTGATCGAAAACATTACTATTTATTTTTTTTAAATACATCTCTAAATTAAGACAATTGTTCCCGAAGTTATATTTTTAAAAACCAAACAACTACTGCATATAATTGTGAGCCCATTTAACAATAAAATAAATAAGAAAATAGTTGTCTTCTTCATGCTACCACCATAATCATCACAAAGTCTGCAACTGGTCTACGCTACTTGAAAGATATCCGGTATGCTTCACATATTTTCTTTTCCTTTCATTATAACGAACTCTGTATGCTTCACATGCTTCACTTATTTGATAATATCTCCATCCTTTTTTTTTTCATCTAGGCCACCGGTAAGCATCTGTGATATTGATTTTTGAGTTTATTTAAAGATATATGCGAAGTGAAGTAGTGAACCATAGATCTTTGAGAAATCATTGATATGATTACTAACTGATCTAGTTATGTTGTACGTTGTTTTATAATTTTAAACTACTAAATAATATTAAAGAATTTTTTTTTTAAATAATTGATGTGTGTGTTGTGCAACATCTTCATTTGTTTCCTGTACATACATTTTTACTTTAATCTACTTTTCTGGACGATCTTTGTTTCTTCACTACTTGCTTTGTATGTTGTATGTGCATAGATAATATCAATGGTATGATTTTCCTGAACAACCCATTACTGGGTTAAGAAGACATTGGAGTACTAGCTCTTAACCTAGTCTTCGGGAACTATTTCCGACGAGATAATGATTTAAGAATTCAATTCAATTTAAAAAACTTCATTTCTATAGATGTTATCGTGATCGAAAACATTACCATTTATCTTTTTAATTACATCTATAAATTAAGACAATTGTTTCCCAAGTTATATTTTTAAAAACCAAAAAAGTACTACATATAGTGTTGGGCCCATTTAACAATAAAATAAATAAGAAAAAAGTTGTCTTCTTCATGCTACCACCATAATCATCACAAAGTCTGCAACTGGTCTACGCTACCGGAAAAATATCCGGTATGCTTCACATATTTTCTTTTCCTTTAATAATGACGACTCTGTATGCTTCACATACTTCACTTATTAGATAATATCTCCATCCTTTTTTTTCATCTGGGCCACCAGTAAGCATCTGTGATGTTGATTTTGAGTTTATTTAAAGATATATGCGAAGTGAAGTAGTGAACCATAGATCTTTGAGAAATCATTGATATGATTATTAACTGATCTAGTTATGTTATACGTTGTTTATTTTTTTTAAACTACTAAGTAATATGAAAGAAATTTTTTAAAATAATTGATGAGTGTGTTGTACAACATCTTCATCTATTTCCTGTGCATACATTTTTACTTTAATCTACTTATTTGGACCATTTTTGTTTCTTCACTACTAGCTTTGTATGTTGTAAGTGCATAGATAATATCAATGGTATGATTTTCCTGAACAACCCATTACTGGGTTAAGAAGACATCGGAGTGCTAGCTCTTAACCTAGTCTCCGAGAACTATATCCGATGTGGAACCACTGTGTTGATTCTCCTTACTGGTTTTCCGATGATACCCGTTTGCATAACAACAACAACAACAACAACAACAATAACAACAATAATTATCATCGGGGTTTTACCTATATATATGATCGGTACTATTTCCGACGAGATAATGATTTAATAATTCAATTCAGTTTAAAAAACTTTATTTCTATAGATGTTACCGTGATAAAAAACATTACTATTTTTTTTTTAAATACATCTCTAAATTAAGACAATTGTTCCCGAAGTTATATTTTTAAAAACCAAACAACTACTGCATATAATTGTGAGCCCATTTAACAATAAAATAAATAAGAAAATAGTTGTCTTCTTCATGCTACCACCATAATCATCACAAAGTCTGCAACTGGTCTACGCTACTTGAAAGATATCCGGTATGCTTCACATATTTTCTTTTCCTTTCATAATAACGAACTATGTATGCTTCACATGCTTCACTTATTTGATAATATCTCCATCCTTTTTTTTTTCATCTAGGCCACCGGTAAGCATCTGTGATGTTGATTTTTGAGTTTATTTAAAGATATATACGAAGTGAAGTAGTGAACCATAGATCTTTGAGAAATCATTGATATGATTATTAACTGATCTAGTTATGTTGTACGTTGTTTTATAATTTTAAACTACTAAATAATATTAAAGAATTTTTTTAAATAATTGATGTGTGTGTTGTGCAACATCTTCATCTGTTTCCTGTTCATACATTTTTACTTTAATCTAATTATCTGGACCATCTTTGTTTCTTCACTACTTGCTTTGTATGTTGTATGTGCATAGATAATATCAATGGTATGATTTTCCTGAACAACCCATTACTGGGTTAAGAAGACATTGGAGTACTAGCTCTTAACCTAGTCTTCGGGAACTATTTCCGACGAGATAATGATTTAAGAATTCAATTCAATTTAAAAAACTTTATTTCTATAGATGTTATCGTGATCGAAAACATTAGCATTTATCTTTTTAATTACATCTATAAATTAAGACAATTGTTCCCCAAGTTATATTTTTAAAAACCAAAAAAGTACTACATATAGTGTTGGGCCCATTTAACAATAAAATAAATAAGAAAATAGTTGTCTTCTTCATGCTACCACCATAATCATCACAAAGTCTGCAACTGTTCTACGCTACCGGAAAAATATCCGGTATGCTTCACATATTTTCTTTTCCTTTAATAATGACGACTCTATATGCTTCACATACTTCACTTATTAGATAATATCTGCATCCTTTTTTTTTTCATCTGGGCCACCAGTAAGCATCTGTGATGTTGATTTTGAGTTTATTTAAAGATATATATGCGAAGTGAAGTAGTGAACCATAGATCTTTGAGAAATCATTGATATGATTATTAACTGATCTAGTTATGTTATACGTTGTTTATTTTTTTTAAACTACTAAGTAATATGAAAGAATTTTTTTTTAAAATAATTGATGAGTGTGTTGTACAACATCTTCATCTGTTTCCTGTACATACATTTTTACTTTAATCTACTTATCTGGACCATTTTTGTTTCTTCACTACTAGCTTTGTATGTTGTAAGTGCATAGATAATACCAATGGTATGATTTTCCTGAACAACCCATTACTGGGTTAAGAAGACATCGGAGTGTTAGCTCTTAACCTAGTCTCCGGGAACTATATCCGATGTGGAACCACTGTGTTGATTCTCCTTACTAGTTTTCCGATGATACCCGTTAGCATAACAACAACAACAACAACAACAACAATAATCATCTTCGGGGTTTTACCTATATATATGATCGGTACTATTTCCGACGAGATAATGATTTAATAATTCAATTAAGTTTAAAAAACTTTATTTCTATAGATGTTACCGTGATCGAAAACATTACTATTTATTTTTTTTAAATACATCTCTAAATTAAGAAAATTGTTCCCGAAGTTATATTTTTAAAAACCAAACAACTACTGCATATAATTGTGAGCCCATTTAACAATAAAATAAATAAGAAAATAGTTGTCTTCTTCATGCTACCACCATAATCATCACAAAGTCTGCAACTGGTCTTCGCTACTTGAAAGATATCCGGTATGCTTCACATATTTTCTTTTCCTTTCATAATAACGAACTCTGTATGCTTCACATGCTTCACTTATTTGATAATATCTCCATCCTTTTTTTTTTTTTCATCTAGGCCACCGGTAAGCATCTGTGATGTTGATTTTTGAGTTTATTTAAAGATATATGCGAAGTGAAGTAGTGAACCATAGATCTTTGAGAAATCATTGATATGATTATTAACTAATCTAGTTATGTTGTACGTTGTTTTATAATTTTAAACTACTAAATAATATTAAAGAATTTTTTTTTAAATAATTGATGTGTGTGTTGTGCAACATCTTCATCTGTTTCCTGTACATACATTTTTACTTTAATCTACTTTTCTGGACCATCTTTGTTTCTTCACTACTTGCTTTGTATGTTGTATGTGCATAGATAATATCAATGGTATGATTTTCCTGAACAACCCATTACAGGGTTAAGAAGACATTGGAGTACTAGCTCTTAACCTAGTCTTCGGGAACTATTTCCGACGAGATAATGATTTAAGAATTCAATTCAATTTAAAAAACATCATTTCTATAGATGTTATCGTGATCGAAAACATTACCATTTATCTTTTTAATTACATCTATAAATTAAGACAATTGTTCCCCAAGTTATATTTTTAAAAACCAAAAAAGTACTACATATAGTGTTGGGCCCATTTAACAATAAAATAAATAAGAAAATAGTTGTCTTCTTCATGCTACCACCATAATCATCACAAAGTCTGCAACTGGTCTACGCTACCGGAAAAATATCCGGTATGCTTCACATATTTTCTTTTCCTTTAATAATGACGACTCTGTATGCTTCACATACTTCACTTATTAGATAATATCTCCATCCTTTTTTTTTCATCTGGGCCACCAGTAAGCATCTGTGATGTTGATTTTGAGTTTATTTAAAGATATATGCGAAGTGAAGTAGTGAACCATAGATCTTTGAGAAATCATTGATATGATTATTAACTGATCTAGTTATGTTATACGTTGTTTATTTTTTTTAAACTACTAAGTAATATGAAAGAAATTTTTTTTAAAATAATTGATGAGTGTGTTGTACAACATCTTCATCTGTTTCCTGTACATACATTTTTACTTTAATCTACTTATCTGGACCATTTTTGTTTCTTCACTACTAGCTTTGTATGTTGTAAGTGCATAGATAATATCAATGGTATGATTTTCCTGAACAACCCATTACTGGGTTAAGAAGACATCGGAGTGCTAGCTCTTAACCTAGTCTCCGGGAACTATTTCCGATGTGGAACCACTGTGTTGATTCTCCTTACTGGTTTTATGATGATACCCGTTTGCATAACAACAACAACAACAACAATAATCATCATCGGGGTTTTACCTATATATATGATCGGTACTATTTCCGACGAGATAATGATTTAATAATTCAATTCAGTTTAAAAAACTTTATTTCTATAGATGTTACCGTGTTCGAAAACATAACTATTTTTTTTTTTAAATACATCTCTAAATTAAGACAATTGTTCCCGAAGTTATATTTTTAAAAACCAAACAACTACTGCATATAATTGTGAGCCCATTTAACAATAAAATAAATAAGAAAATAGTTGTCTTCTTCATGCTACCACCATAATCATCACAAAGTCTGCAACTGGTCTACGCTACTTGAAAGATATCCGGTATGCTTCACATATTTTCTTTTCCTTTCATAATAACGAACTCTGTATGCTTCACATGCTTCACTTATTTGATAATATCTCCATCCTTTTTTTTTCATCTAGGCCACCGGTAAGCATCTGTGATGTTGATTTTTGAGTTTATTTAAAGATATATGCGAAGTGAAGTAGTGAACCATAGATCTTTGAGAAATCATTGATATGATTATTAACTTATCTAGTTATGTTGTACGTTGTTTAATATTTTTACACTACTAAATAATATGAAAGAATTTTTTTTTAAATAATTGATGTGTGTGTTGTGCAACATCTTCATTTGTTTCCTGTACATACATTTTTTACTTTAATCTACTTATCTGGGCCATCTTTGTTTCTTCACTACTTGCTTTGTATGTAGTATGTGCATAGATAATATCAATGATATGATTTTCCTGAACAACCCATTACTTGGTTAAGAAGACATCGGAGTGCTAGCTCTTAACTTAGTCTCCGGGAACTATATCCGATGTGGAACCACTGTGTTGATTCTCCTTACTGGTTTTCCGATGATACCCGTTTGCATAACCACAATTACAACAACAATAATCATCATCGGGGTTTTACCTATATATATGATCGGTACTATTTCCGACGAGATAATGATTTAATAATTCAATTCAATTTAAAAAACTTCATTTCTATAGATGTTACCGTGATCGAAAACATTACCATTTACTTTTTTAATTACATCTATAAATTAAGACAATTGTTCCCCAAGTTATATTTTTAAAAACCAAACAAGTACAACATATAGTTTTGGGCCCATTTAACAATAAAATAAATAAGAATATAGTTGTCTTCTTCATGCTACCACCATAATCATCACAAAGTCTGCAACTGGTCTATGCTACCGAAAAAATATCCGGTATGCTTCACATATTTTCTTTTCCTTTCAAAATAACGAACTCTGTATGCTTCACATGCTTCACTTATTTGATAATATCTCCATCCTTTTTTTTTTTTTCATCTAGGCCACCGGTAAGCATCTGTGATGTTGATTTTTGAGTGTATTTAAAGATATATGCGAAGTGAAGTAGTGAACCATAGATCTTTGAGAAATCATTGATATGATTATTAACTGATCTAGTTATGTTGTACGTTGTTTTATATTTTTAAACTACTAAATAATATGAAAGATTTTTTTTTTTTAAATAATTGATGTGTGTGTGTTGTGCAACATCTTCATTTGTTTCCTGTACATACATTTTTTACTTTAATCTACTTATCTGGGCCATCTTTGTTTCTTCACTACTTGCTTTGTATGTTGTATGTGCATAGATAATATCAATGGTATGATTTTCCTGAACAACCCATTAGTGGGTTAAGAAGACATCGGAGTACTAGCTCTTAACCTAGTCTTCGGGAACTATTTCCGACGAGATAATGATTTAATAATTCAATTCAATTTAAAAAACTTCATTTCTATAGATGTTACCGTGATCGAAAACATTACCATTTATTTTTTTAATTACATCTATAAATTAAGACAATTGTTCCCCTAGTTATATTTTTAAAAACCAAACAAGTACTACATATAGTTTTGGGCCCATTTAACAATAAAATAAATAAGAAAATAGTTGTCTTCTTCATGCTACCACCATAATCATCACAAAGTCTGCAACTGGTCTATGCTACAGGAAAAATATCCGGTATGCTTCACATATTTTCTTTTCCATTCATAATGACGACTCTGTATGCTTCACATGCTCCACCTATTAGATAATATCTCCATCCTTTTTATTTCATTTGGGCCACCAGTAAGCATCTGTGATGTTGATTTTTGAGTTTATTTAAAGATATATGCGAAGTGAAGTAGTGAACCATAGATCTTTGAGAAATCATTGATATGATTATTAACTGATCTGGTTATGTAATACATTGTTTATTTTTTTTTTTAAACTACTAAATAATATGAAAGAATTTTTTTTTTTAAATAATTGAAGTGTGTGTTGTACAACATCTTCATCTGTTTCCTGTACATACATTTTAACTTTAATCTACTTATCTGGACCATCTTTGTTTCTCCACTACTACCTTTGTATGTTGTATGTGCATAGATAATATCTATGGTATGATTTTCCTGAACAACCCATTACTGGGTTAAGAAGACATCGGAGTACTAGCTCTTAACCTAGTCTCCGGGAACTATATCCGACGTGGAACCACTGTGTTGATTCTCCTTACTGGTTTTCTGATGATACCCGTTTGCATAACAACAACAACAACAACAACAACAACAATCATCATCGGGGTTTACCTATATATATGATCGGTACTATTTCTGACGAGATAATGATTTAATAAACCAATTCAGTTTAAAAAACTTTATTTCTATAGATGTTACCGTGTTCGAAAACATTACTATTTATTTTTTTTAAATACATCTCTAAATTAAGACAATTGTTCCCGAAGTTATATTTTTAAAAACCAAACAACTACTGCATATAATTGTGAGCCCATTTAACAATAAAATAAATAAGAAAATAGTTGTCTTCTTCATGCTACCACCATAATCATCACAAAGTCTGCAACTGGTCTACGCTACTTGAAAGATATCCGGTATGCTTCACATATTTTCTTTTCCTTTCATAATAACGAACTCTGTATGCTTCACATGCTTCACTTATTTGATAATATCTCCATCCTTTTTTTTTTCATCTAGGCCACCGGTAAGCATCTGTGATGTTGATTTTTGAGTTTATTTAAAGATATATGCGAAGTGAAGTAGTGAACCATAGATCTTTGAGAAATCATTGATATGATTATTAACTGATCTAGTTATGTTGTACGTTGTTTTATATTTTTAAACTACTAAATAATATGAAAGAATTTTTTTTTAAATAATTGATGTGTGTTGTGCAACATCTTCATTTGTTTCCTGTACATACATTTTTTACTTTAATCTACTTATCTGGGCCATCTTTGTTTCTTCACTACTTGCTTTGTATGTAGTATGTGCATAGATAATATCAATGATATGATTTTCCTGAACAACCCATTACTTGGTTAAGAAGACATCGGAGTGCTAGCTCTTAACCTAGTCTCCGGGAACTATATCCGATGTGGAACCACTGTGTTGATTCTCCTTTTTCCGATGATACCCGTTTGCATAACAACAATAACAACAACAATAATCATCATCGGGGTTTTACCTATATATATGATCGGTACTATTTCCGACGAGATAATGATTTAATAATTCAATTCAATTTAAAAAACTTCATTTCTATAGATGTTACCGTGATCGAAAACATTACCATTTACTTTTTTAATTACATCTATAAATTAAGACAATTGTTCCCCAAGTTATATTTTTAAAAACCAAACAAGTACAACATATAGTTTTGGGCCTATTTAACAATAAAATAAATAAGAATATAGTTGTCTTCTTCATGCTACCACCATAATCATCACAATGTCTGCAACTGGTCTATGCTACCCGAAAAATATCCGGTATGCTTCACATATTTTCTTTTCCTTTCATAATAACGAACTCTGTATGCTTCACATGCTTCACTTATTTGATAATATCTCCATCCTTTTTTTTTTTCATCTAGGCCACCGGTAAGCATCTGTGATGTTGATTTTTGAGTTTATTTAAAGTTATATGCGAAGTGAAGTAGTGAACCATAGATCTTTGAGAAATCATTGATATGATTATTAACTGATCTAGTTATGTTATACGTTGTTTTATATTTTTAAACTACTAAATAATATGAAAGAATTTTTTTTAAATAATTGATGTGTGTGTTGTGCAACATCTTCATTTGTTTCCTGTACATACATTTTTTACTTTAATCTACTTATCTGGGTCATCTTTGTTTCTTCACTACTTGCTTTGTATGTTGTATGTGCATAGATAATATCAATGGTATGATTTTCCTGAACAACCCATTAGTGGGTTAAGAAGACATCGGAGTACTAGCTCTTAACGTAGTATCCGGGAACTATTTCCGAAGATATAATGATTTAATAATTCAATTCATATTTAAAAACTTCATTTCTATAGATGTTACCGTGATCGAAAACATTACCATTTATTTTTTTAATTACATCTATAAATTAAGACAATTGTTCCCCTAGTTATATTTTTAAAAACCAAACAAGTACTACATATAGTTTTGGGCCCATTTAACAATAAAATAAATAAGAAAATAGTTGTCTTCTTCATGCTACCACCATAATCATCACAAAGTCTGCAACTGGTCTATGCTACAGGAAAAATATCCGGTATGCTTCACATATTTTCTTTTCCATTCATAATGACGACTCTGTATGCTTCACATGCTCCACCTATTAGATAATATCTCCATCCTTTTTATTTCATTTGGGCCACCAATAAGCATCTGTGATGTTGATTTTTGAGTTTATTTAAAGATATATGCGAAGTGAAGTAGTGAACCATAGATCTTTGAGAAATCATTGATATGATTATTAACTGATCTGGTTATGTAATACATTGTTTATTTTTTTTTAAACTACTAAATAATATGAAAGAATTTTTTTTTTTTTAAAATAATTGAAGTGTGTGTTGTACAACATCTTCATCTGTTTCCTATACATACATTTTAACTTTAATCTACTTATCTGGACCATCTTTGTTTCTTCACTACTACCTTTGTATGTTCTAAGTGCATAGATAATATCTATGGTATGATTTTCCTGAACAACCCATTACTGGGTTAAGAAGACATCGGAGTACTAGCTCTTAACCTAGTCTCCGGGAACTATATCCGACGTGGAACCACTGTGTTGATTCTCCTTACTGGTTTTCTGATGATACCCGTTTGCATAACAACAACAACAACAACAACAACAACAACAACAACAACAATCATCATCGGGGTTTACCTATATATATGATCGGTATTATTTTAGACGAGATAATGATTTAATAATCCAATTCAGTTTAAAAAACTTCATTTCTATTGATGTTACCGTGATCGAAAACATTACTATTTATGTGACACCCGGCATGTTCGGCTTAAACATATTAGTAACATCTAAGTCTACCTTAGCGAGAAACGTTTTTAAACAAACTTAACCGGGTTAGTTGAGTTGGCTCAAGTTAGGATTGTCCAGGGTACAATGATCTGGAGGATCATTGGGAGTCGTTTTGGTAATACACTAGTACCGGGTTCCGTTGTTGGTGACATTACATGAACTAATTAAGTATATGTGTAGATTATGGGTTGTGTGGTGGTTTATATACATAGACGTGTTTAAATGATGTGTAAATGATTATCTGTGCTTTAATGTGTTAAATATAGACTAAGGATGCATGCTTATGTGTTAAGATGTGTTAGAATGCGTTAAACACGACAAACTGGAAAACTAGTTAAGAAGGGGCTCTGGTTCGACCACTTCGAGTGGTCGAAGGAGAGGAAAATTGTCTGGTTCGACCCATGCAAGTGGGCGAACCAGGGAAGTGGAGTTGAAGAATTCCCTTCGACCTGGACAAGTCTCATTCGACCCTGTGAAAGGGGCGAAGGAGACCACCTTCGACCAATCAATTGGTGCGAAGGAGGATCAGTATAAATACCAACCTTAGTCATTTTTCATCATTTCACAAACCCTAACCGTCCCAAAACGCTCTCAAACGATCTTAAACACTAAGGAAGGAGTTTTTGCCCTTCTTTTTCATAATCTAACCTATCTACAACATCTAAACAAGAATCCAAGGTGTGTTCACAATCCTAAATCTTTTAAAAGCATTTTAATTCGTTTTCATCTAACCTTAATTGTCCAGATCTGTTCTAAGGGTGTTTTTATGATTAAAAACCTTTTAAACATCTTTCTAAAACAAAACCCTATCCTTTAACATGAGTTTTCATAATAAATAACATGTGTTAATTGAGTATTATGTGGTGTAATGTGTTATTCAATGCTTTGCTGCTTTATCTATGTTAGAGACATGATGTAGGATTGCTTTTAATGCTGATTGATTGTTGTTTAGGGTTAGAATCGATTGGATGATGATATTATGTGTAAATTGGGGATTTTGACGAATCTAGACGTAACATGTGGTGTTTATAATCAACAGAACCCATAGGGATGGTCGGATGATCGATAAACTGAGTATTTTAAATCAAACATGAGTCGATTTCAAAAGTTTCCAAATTGGGTAAAGATTTCATGCATGAAAGTGACGTTTCCATAATTTTTGCCATTTTGGGAAAGGGCTGAAACGGATATGGTTCGGGGCAAAATCAGTGGGGTTTTGATAGGATAACATAATCATGTTTGACTGCTGTGATTGGTGATGCTTCGAGTCGTTTTGAATGTGTTTTAAGCGTTTTTAGGCAAAATAGAACAACAGGGGCGAACCTGGCCTCCTTCGACCAGTCGAAGGTGCGAAGGAGGAATCCCAGGGTCGAACCAGACTTAAACTGACTGGTTCGACCGTTCTGATGTAGAAATGAGATTTTTGATACAAACTAAGTGTTTTATGCTTGAACCTTGCGTGTAATCTATGTGTACTTGATTAGTTAGGGTAATGGGTCACCAACGGGATGTCGGGTCGGTCTAGTGTGTCGGTTAAACATTTAAACACGTTTTAAAACATACTCGGTTATGATCTGGACAATCGGGGGCTAGATAACCTTATGGTTATTAGTCGGAACACTTATGTGAACATTTTGATAGATCTCCGGTAGAGGGATTATCAAGGGCTAAACATCTTTACTTATATTTGAAGAACGCTATCTAAGGTGAGTTCACGGCCCCACTTTTACTGCTTTAACTTTTGGGGGAGAAAAAATGCGCTAAACGGTTTTGGTAACATATGTCATACTATGGTTTTAACTTTATATTGCTATACGATCTTTTGGAAAGTCCCGGGGAAACCATGAATGTGCGGGTTTGCACAACGGGGGAAATGTGGATAGATCTATTGGGCGTGACCTGCCCCACTCGTCGGCTTGGAGGGCCGGGCGGGTGCATATTGTCTCGAACAGGTACATTGGTATCATGCTGAACATACGGGCTGCTTAAACATGCTGAACATTGCTAAACGTGTCTAGTAATGGTTTCCAATCGTAGTAGTAATGAAACATACGCCTAGCTAGCGTACTTGGTAACATTGATATAGTATGGACATGGTAACACTTTGGTAACATTTTTGAACAAACCTGTGAACTCACCAGCATTATATGTTGACATCTTTTTGGCATGTTTTTCTCAGGTCGCTAAGGTAGCAATGAACGAAACTAGGCGCACGGGTCTACATTGGCGTCTAGATTTTAGTGCACGTTTTGAAATAAATGTCTTGAATACTTGGGAACACTGTTTTGTAGAGATTAAATTCTTTAAATGCTTCCGCTGATGAAATTTATGTTTTTGGATTTACGTACTTCATATAGTGTCGTTTATTGTGATCGTTGACTTGGATCCTGGTTTGTCATGCGCCTCGCGGTAAAACCCCGCAAGTGGTAATTTGAGGGTGTGACAGATTGGTATCAGAGCCAATGGTTATAGTGAACTAGGACTGCATGTAGAGTCTGGTCTATAGCCGAGTCGCACACACTAGACGGTCACATACTTTGGGTCTATTAATGGGGTATGTACTAACGTTGTCGGGGTGTCCTTACATCATCATCATGCTTCTCTGTTACATCATCCGTTTTTTATTTGGGTTCTTACCTACTCTTGTCTTCTTCTTCTGGATTGAAGGAGGAGGGGTTGATTTGTTGGTTCTTGCACACACATGCCTTCTTACACTTGCACCTATTGCCACATAGGCGACAATGTTCGGTGACTGGGGTCTAGATTAGGGGTACATCTGGAGGACCATGTAGAGCAGTTTATCATTTCGGGTGCACACGAAATAATAAACTGGGATGCATGAAAATCCCGACGGACTTCGAGTTTGGATGTATGGTCCTGAATTTGTCTCTAGGTTAACTCTTGTAAATTCCTAGTGGTTGACACTGAAAGTGAATCTGAATCTCTCGATTTCTTGGTTTGTTAGATCATGTCCGGTGCTCGCGGTGGTGGACGTCGTGGTGGAGGCGGTGGCCGTGCTGGCGGCGGTGGTCGTGCCGGAGGCGGTGGTCGTGGGAACATCAACATGACCCAAGCTGAGCTGAACAACTTGCTCCAGCAGCAAGTGAACATGGCTATGGCTAATTTCCAGGCCGGGATTAATGCCATGGGTGGTGAGTTGATTTCTGTCGACCTTGCCTCATTTTTGGGTTTCGTGTCCTTTCGTTTGTGTTTTACTCGTGTACCGTGTTTCAGGTGTTGGTGCCAATCCACCCCCACCTCAGTGCTCTTATAAGAAGTTTAGGGACTGTCAGCCCCATAACTTCGCTGGAACTGAGGGAGCGGTGGGACTGCTCCGATGGCTAGAGAAGGTGGAATCTGTGTTTGTCATGTGTAACTGTCCTGCTGGGGACCGAGTGAAGTATGCTACTGCGACATTTGAGGGGCCTGCATTGTCGTGGTGGAATGCTACCACTCAGAACGTGGGGTTGGGAGAGGCTATTGCTATGCCTTGGGCGGAGTTTGTGCAGCTTTTGAGAGGTGAGTACTGTCCGAGGGAGGAGATACAGAAGTTGGAGCATGAGGTCTGGAGTTACAAGATGGTTGGGTCGGAGATTGAGGAGTATACTGTGAGGAGGAACGAGCTGGCAGTGTTGTGTCCTGACTTACACACACCCGAGTACAGGAGGATCGAGCACTATGTGTCTGGACTAGTGCCCGAGATTGCTGGGTTGGTAGCTGCTGGGAATCTTCCCACTATTGCTGAAGTTGTCCGATCAGCTCATCGGATGACTAACCTGAAGGTGGCGGAAGGCGTTTTGCCACCCAAGGGTACTACTGTGAAGGCTGCTGAGGGGAACAAGAGGAAGTGGGAGAGTGTGGGGAAGAGTGTGGTGCCAGCTCAGCCAGCGAAGAAGTTTGATACGTCTGGGTCTTCTTCTGGGGCGAAGACGGGTGGGTATGTCGGGAAGCATCCCAAGTGCAACAAGTGTGGTTTCCACCATTCGGGGAGTTGTGACAGGGCTCGTTGTCATCGGTGCCATCAGTTGGGGCACCATGCTAAGGATTGCAAGGTGGCGCTCACCCCAACTCAGACTCCTGCGGCTACTCCTGCTCCTGCTGCTCAGGGGACTCAGGGGAGGCAGGGGTGTTATAACTGTGGTGACACGGGGCATTTCAAGCGTGACTGTCCCAAGCTGAAACAGGGCGATAATGGGAGGGGCGGGAACGGTAACGGGAACAATGGCGGCGGAGGCAGGACTGCACGTGCTTTCGTCATTGGATCTGCAGAGGCTAGGCAGGATCCAGACACAGTTACCGGTACGTTCCTTCTTAATGATCGCTATGTTTCTGTTTTGTTTGATTCTGGTGCCGATAAGAGTTTCGTATCTTTGGATATTAGTCGATTGCTAGATATAGTACCCATACCTTTAGAGGCTAAGTACTTAATAGAATTGGCTGATGGTAAGAAAATCGAAGTAACACACACCCTTAGGGAATGTCGTTTGGAACTGTCGGGTTTGTCTTTCCCCATTGACCTTATGCCGGTACCTCTGGGTAGTTTTGATGTCGTGGTTGGCATGGATTGGTTATCATTGTATCGCGCGGAGATCGTTTGTTTTGACAAGGTCATTCGGATCCCTCTCCCTGATGGAGAGATTCTTTCGGTTCGTGGCGAGAAAAGCGGTGCTCCGCTGAGTATCATTTCTAGCATGAAAGCCCGTAAGTATCTACGGAAGGGCTGTTCGGCCGTTCTGGCACTTGTTAACGTTTCTTCTGACGATGAGAAGAAGATCGAGGATATTCCGGTGGTTCGTGACTTTTCTGATGTGTTTCCTGATGATTTACCTGGTCTTCCTCCCCATCGTCAGGTTGAGGTTGGTATTGATCTCACTCCGAGCGCAGCTCCTATTGCCCGAGCCCCGTATCGTCTTGCACCTCCCGAGATGCAAGAGTTGTCCAGCCAGTTGCAGGAACTCTTGGAAAAGGGTTTCATCCGACCGAGTTCTTCCCCGTGGGGAGCTCCTATTTTGTTTGTGAAGAAGAAGGACAGAAGTCTTCGTATGTGTATTGATTATCGTGAGCTGAACAAAGTGACCATCAAGAATCGTTATCCTCTTCCTCGCATTGATGATCTCTTTGACCAGCTTCAGGGCTCCAGCTATTATTCGAAGATTGATTTGCGGTCCGGTTATCACCAGTTGCGCGTCAGGGAAGCTGACATTCAGAAGACTGCCTTTCGCACTCGTTATGGCCATTTTGAGTTCTTGGTCATGCCTTTTGGTCTCACTAACGCACCTGCGGTGTTCATGGATTTGATGAACCGCGTTTGCAAGCCTTACCTTGATAAGTTCGTCATCGTGTTTATTGACGACATTCTGATCTATTCCAAGAACAAGGCGGATCACGAGGAACATCTGCGGTTGGTCTTGGAACTTTTGAGACAAGAGCAGTTGTATGCTAAGTTCTCAAAGTGTGATTTTTGGTTGCGTGAAGTTCAATTCCTAGGACATGTGGTGAATGAACTGGGAATCCATGTTGATCCGGCTAAGATCGAAGCTATTAAAGACTGGGAAGCACCAAAGACGCCATCTGAGGTGCGGCAATTCCTAGGTCTTGCGGGTTACTATCGTCGTTTCATTGAGGGATTTTCGAAGATCGCTCAACCCCTCACTGCCCTTACCTAGAAGGATCGAAAGTTCGACTGGGATGAACCACAAGAATCAGCATTTCAGATGCTGAAGCTTAAACTTTGTTCTGCACCTATCTTATCCCTTCCTGAGGGTACGGATGATTTCGTTGTGTACTGTGATGCTTCCATTCGGGGTCTTGGTTGCGTGTTGATGCAGCGCGGGAAGGTTATTGCTTATGCTTCTCGTCAACTCAAAGTTCATGAGAAGAACTACACTACTCATGACTTGGAACTGGGTGCAGTGGTCTTTGCGTTGAAAATCTGGAGACATTACTTGTACGGTACCAAGTGTGAAGTATATACCGATCACAAGAGTCTTCAGCATATTTTCGACCAGAAGGTGTTGAACATGCGGCAGCGTCGCTGGGTTGAACTCCTGAACGATTATGACTGTGCCATCAAGTATCATCCTGGCAAGGCGAACGTTGTGGCGGACGCCTTGAGCAGGAAGGAGTCTGTTAACCCTCGTCGTGTTCGAGCCTTACAGCTCACCATTCATTCGTCGTTGCCTGACCGAATCCGTTCTGCACAATTGGAAGCCTTGAAGGAGGAAAACCTTAAGGCTGAAACGATGCACAGTGCTGACAAGCATCTCGAGCTCAGGACTGATGGCTTACACTATTTTGCGGGACGTGTTTGGGTCCCACTGTTCGGGGGATTGCGCGAGCTGGTTCTGGAAGAAGCTCACAAATCCCGGTATTCTATCCACCCTGGCTCCGATAAGATGTATCAGGATTTGAAGATACTTTATTGGTGGCCGAACATGAAAGCTGACATAGCTTCTTACGTCAGCAAATGTTTGACTTGTGCTAAAGTCAAGGTGGAGTATCAGAGGCCGTCTGGTCTCCTGCAACAACCAGAAGTTCCGGAATGGAAGTGGGAAATAATCACGATGGATTTTGTCACCAAGCTGCCAAGGTCACCTAGTGGTTATGACATGATTTGGGTGATTGTTGATCGGCTGACAAAATCGGCACGTTTTATACCTATTAAGGAAACCGATGGACTCGAGCGGTTAGCTCGACTTTACCTTAAGGAGGTGGTTGCTCGGCACGGGGTGCCTGTTTCTATTATCTCTGATCGTGATCCTCGTTTCGCTTCGCGTTTCTGGAAGGCTCTGCACAAGGCTTTGGGTACTCAGTTAGATATGAGTACGGCTTATCATCCGCAAACTGATGGACAAAGTGAGCGGACGATTCAAACCTTGGAAGACATGCTTCGGGCATGTGTTATCGATTTTGGCAAAAGTTGGGAGATCCACCTGCCGTTAGTGGAGTTCTCCTACAACAACAGCTATCACTCTAGCATCAAGGCAGCTCCGTTCGAGGCTCTTTACGGACGGAAATGCCGATCACCACTTTGTTGGGCCGAGGTGGGCGAGAGCCGGCTCACTGGTCCGGAACTCGTGTACGAAACTTCGGAGAAAATCGTACAGATCCGTCAACGTTTGGCTGCTGCACGGGATCGTCAGAAGAGCTATGCCGATCGCCGTCGAAAACCTTTAGAGTTCCAGGTTGGGGACAAGGTACTTCTGAAAGTTTCACCATGGAAGGGCGTCATACGCTTTGGAAAGCGTGGCAAGCTTAACCCTCGTTATGTCGGACCGTTCGCAATCCTGGATCGGATTGGACCGGTGGCATATAGACTTGACTTACCGGCGGAGCTCGGTAGTGTGCACAACGTCTTCCATGTGTCTAACTTGAAGAAGTGTTTGGCTGATGAATCTCTCATTGTACCACTGGAAGAGATCAAGGTTGATGATCGTCTTCGCATTGTGGAGGAACCTGTCGAGATTCTCGACTACAAGATTCGTAGCCTTCGTCGGAGTAAAATCCGCATCATTAAAGTCCGTTGGAACTCGAACCATGGACCTGAGTTCACATGGGAACGGGAGGATCAGATGAAATCTAAGTATCCTCATCTCTTTCCGAAGCGCGCGTTTGAATCAAGGCATGTTACTGCTGAAGCGGAATGAATCTCGGGTCGAGATTCCTTTCAACGTGGGGATGATGTGACATCCGGTAAGTTTCTTTTTGTTCGGTTCTTTCCGTTTCTTTCTTTTTGGGCTTTGCGCAATTTTCGGGACGAAAATTCTTTCAACGTGGGGATGATGTGACACCCGGCATGTTCGGCTTAAACATATTAGTAACATCTAAGTCTACCTTAGCGAGAAACGTTTATAAACAAACTTAACCGGGTTAGTTGAGTTGGGTCAAGTTAGGATTGTCCAGGGTACAATGATCTGGAGGATCATTGGGAGTCGTTTTGGTAATACACTAGTACCGGGTTCCGTTGTTGGTGACATTACATGAACTAATTAAGTATATGTGTAGATTATGGGTTGTGTGGTGGTTTATATACATAGACGTGTTTAAATGATGTGTAAATGATTATCTGTGCTTTAATGTGTTAAATATTGACTAAGGATGCATGCTTATGTGTTAAGATGTGTTAGAATGCGTTAAACACGACAAACTGGAAAACTAGTTAAGAAGGGGCTCTGGTTCGACCACTTCGAGTGGTCGAAGGAGAGGAAAATTGTCTGGTTCGACCCATGCAAGTGGGCGAACCAGGGAAGTGGAGTTGAAGAATTCCCTTCGACCTGGACAAGTCTCATTCGACCCTGTGAAAGGGGCGAAGGAGACCACCTTCGACCAATCAATTGGTGCGAAGGAGGATCAGTATAAATACCAACCTTAGTCATTTTTCATCATTTCACAAACCCTAACCGTCCCAAAACGCTCTCAAACGATCTTAAACACTAAGGAAGGAGTTTTTGCCCTTCTTTTTCATAATCTAACCTATCTACAACATCTAAACAAGAATCCAAGGTGTGTTCACAATCCTAAATCTTTTAAAAGCATTTTAATTCGTTTTCATCTAACCTTAATTGTCCAGATCTGTTCTAAGGGTGTTTTTATGATTAAAAACCTTTTAAACATCTTTCTAAAACAAAACCCTATCCTTTAACATGAGTTTTCATAATAAATAACATGTGTTAATTGAGTATTATGTGGTGTAATGTGTTATTCAATGCTTTGCTGCTTTATCTATGTTAGAGACATGATGTAGGATTGCTTTTAATGCTGATTGATTGTTGTTTAGGGTTAGAATCGATTGGATGATGATATTATGTGTAAATTGGGGATTTTGACGAATCTAGACGTAACATGTGGTGTTTATAATCAACAGAACCCATAGGGATGGTCGGATGATCGATAAACTGAGTATTTTAAATCAAACATGAGTCGATTTCAAAAGTTTCCAAATTGGGTAAAGATTTCATGCATGAAAGTGACGTTTCCATAATTTTTGCCATTTTGGGAAAGGGCTGAAACGGATATGGTTCGGGGCAAAATCAGTGGGGTTTTGATAGGATAACATAATCATGTTTGACTGCTGTGATTGGTGATGCTTCGAGTCGTTTTGAATGTGTTTTAAGCGTTTTTAGGCAAAATAGAACAACAGGGGCGAACCTGGCCTCCTTCGACCAGTCGAAGGTGCGAAGGAGGAATCCCAGGGTCGAACCAGACTTTTCAGTGGGCGAACGTGGCAAAACGTGCGAAGGAAGCATCAAACGGTCGAACGAGAGGTAAAACGGGCGAAGGAGAGTAAAAAGGTGCGAAGGAGGCCTTAAACTGACTGGTTCGACCGTTCTGATGTAGAAATGAGATTTTTGATACAAACTAAGTGTTTTATGCTTGAACCTTGCGTGTAATCTATGTGTACTTGATTAGTTAGGGTAATGGGACACCAACGGGATGTCGGGTCGGTCTAGTGTGTCGGTTAAACATTTAAACACGTTTTAAAACATACTCGGTTATGATCTGGACAATCGGGGGCTAGATAACCTTATGGTTATTAGTCGGAACACTTATGTGAACATTTTGATAGATCTCCGGTAGAGGGATTATCAAGGGCTAAACATCTTTACTTATATTTGAAGAACGCTATCTAAGGTGAGTTCACGGCCCCACTTTTACTGCTTTAACTTTTGGGGGAGAAAAAATGCGCTAAACGGTTTTGGTAACATATGTCATACTATGGTTTTAACTTTATATTGCTATACGATCTTTTGGAAAGTCCCGGGGAAACCATGAATGTGCGGGTTTGCACAACGGGGGAAATGTGGATAGATCTATTGGGCGTGACCTGCCCCACTCGTCGGCTTGGAGGGCCGGGCGGGTGCATATTGTCTCGAACAGGTACATTGGTATCATGCTGAACATACGGGCTGCTTAAACATGCTGAACATTGCTAAACGTGTCTAGTAATGGTTTCCAATCGTAGTAGTAATGAAACATACGCCTAGCTAGCGTACTTGGTAACATTGATATAGTATGGACATGGTAACACTTTGGTAACATTTTTGAACAAACCTGTGAACTCACCAGCATTATATGTTGACATCTTTTTGGCATGTTTTTCTCAGGTCGCTAAGGTAGCAATGAACGAAACTAGGCGCACGGGTCTGCATTGGCGTCTAGATTTTAGTGCACGTTTTGAAATAAATGTCTTGAATACTTGGGAACACTGTTTTGTAGAGATTAAATTCTTTAAATGCTTCCGCTGATGAAATTTATGTTTTTGGATTTACGTACTTCATATAGTGTCGTTTATTGTGATCGTTGACTTGGATCCTGGTTTGTCATGCGCCTCGCGGTAAAACCCCGCAAGTGGTAATTTGAGGGTGTGACAGATTGGTATCAGAGCCAATGGTTATAGTGAACTAGGACTGCATGTAGAGTCTGGTCTATAGCCGAGTCGCACACACTAGACGGTCACATACTTTGGGTCTATTAATGGGGTATGTACTAACGTTGTCGGGGTGTCCTTACATCATCATCATGCTTCTCTGTTACATCATCCGTTTTTTATTTGGGTTCTTACCTACTCTTGTCTTCTTCTTCTGGATTGAAGGAGGAGGGGTTGATTTGTTGGTTCTTGCACACACATGCCTTCTTACACTTGCACCTATTGCCACATAGGCGACAATGTTCGGTGACTGGGGTCTAGATTAGGGGTACATCTGGAGGACCATGTAGAGCAGTTTATCATTTCGGGTGCACACGAAATAATAAACTGGGATGCATGAAAATCCCGACGGACTTCGAGTTTGGATGTATGGTCCTGAATTTGTCTCTAGGTTAACTCTTGTAAATTCCTAGTGGTTGACACTGGAAGTGAATCTGAATCTCTCGATTTCTTGGTTTGTTAGATCATGTCCGGTGCTCGCGGTGGTGGACGTCGTGGTGGAGGCGGTGGCCGTGCTGGCGGCGGTGGTCGTGCCGGAGGCGGTGGTCGTGGGAACATCAACATGACCCAAGCTGAGCTGAACAACTTGCTCCAGCAGCAAGTGAACATGGCTATGGCTAATTTCCAGGCCGGGATTAATGCCATGGGTGGTGAGTTGATTTCTGTCGACCTTGCCTCATTTTTGGGTTTCGTGTCCTTTCGTTTGTGTTTTACTCGTGTACCGTGTTTCAGGTGTTGGTGCCAATCCACCCCCACCTCAGTGCTCTTATAAGAAGTTTAGGGACTGTCAGCCCCATAACTTCGCTGGAACTGAGGGAGCGGTGGGACTGCTCCGATGGCTAGAGAAGGTGGAATCTGTGTTTGTCATGTGTAACTGTCCTGCTGGGGACCGAGTGAAGTATGCTACTGCGACATTTGAGGGGCCTGCATTGTCGTGGTGGACTGTGTGACACCTGGCAAATTCGGGTTAACAACGTTGACTAGATGAAAGTCTACCTTAGCGAGTCACGCGTATATTGTACTTAACTGGGTTAGTTAAGTCGGGATATGGTTCGGGAACTATTGGTTAGTCTAGAAGATCATTGGATGTTGGTCTAGAGGTTCGTTAGATGTCGGTCCTTAACCAAGTGTACAAACGATGACGATTTGTAGGATCGTCAGGGCATACGGAACGTACGAGTCTCGAGTCCCGGGAATTGGTGAACGAGTGTAAAAATGTGTATTTACTTGTGTTATGTGTTTACAATCATTATGTGACTTGTCGGTACATGAATATGCATTAACATATGTTAAAACGGGGTTTAACGCGCAAAACACACAAGACCAAACCCTATAGGCGAGTAGGAGGTCTACTCCCCTATAGGGGAGGCGAGTAGGGAGCCCCTTAAGGGCGAGTAGCCCTACTCGTGTATACCTAAGGGCGATTAGGCCCTAATCACTAGAACCTTCAGGCGATTACAAGCCCTAATCGCCTGAACTGCTGCACAATCGCATGTAACGTGCTGGAACGACTAGGAACGCCTATAAATACAACACTTAACCTCCTAAACTCCCTAATATCAACCCTAGTCGTCCCATAACCGCCCCAAACACTTAAACAACCTCTGGAAGGCGATTTTGATCAAAAACACAAGGTTTCAAGGTCTAACCATCAATCTTTTACAATTCCAAGGTTTGATTCTCATCCATAACACTTTGTAAATGTTTTTAATAAATCCCTAATGGTCCAGACCTGTTCATAAACGAAAAAGCTTTCTGAAAATCGTCAATAAGGGTTGTTAAACGGATTATAACTAATTAACATGCGTTATGGGTATGTATGATTAGAAAGATAGGATTTTTATGGATCGTGATGATGTTTTGATGTATTATCATGCTAGGTCAGAATTAATATTGTTAGTATGATGATAGAAAACTCAGTAATCGGATAATAGGGTTATGATTACATGCGTTAATTGATGTTGCATGCTATGTGAATAGTATTTGGATTGTTTTGGGTTACATGCAGGACTGATTATACGAGGTTGAACGAAGGGTTTTGGGTTAAACATGTTTAGGATAGTGTTTGGGATGATATTGGGTAGTTACACACGTTCTGGATCTGATTTGGAGCGTTAAACGCGCGAAAAACCGGAACAGCATGGTTACAGGCGAGTAGCAATGCTAATCGCCTATAACTCATGCGAGTACAAGGCTAATCGCCAATATATAGGCGAGTAGGAGCCTATTCACTAGTAATTTCACGCGAGTAGCCCTAATCACTAGTAAGTTCATGCGAGTAGCCCTAATCACTAGTAAGTTCAGGGGAATAGCCCCTATTCGCATGAAGTAAAGGGGAGTAGCCCCTACTCGCCTATAGTAGGGGCGAATAGGGCTTCTATTCACTAGTTGACTTTCCTAATCACTAGTTGACTTTTCCTAATCGCGTGTACTGCTGCTGTAAGTGTAAATTAGCATTCCGAGACCCGATTTAACATGTAGTAACATGCTAGGAACCCCGTAACATGTCTAATAACTTGGTAACATATATTTGGATGTATTTCGGTGATACGTGAACTATGTGCTATAACTTGTTGTGTGTTAACGTATGTTAAGTATACTTGCGTTATTGTATGTTTTGGAGCGTAAACATAACACGGGGAGTCTCGGGTCACCAATGGGATGTCGAGTCTTGTACTTTGGGTCGGTTAAACAGTCACGGTGTTTTCAAACAAACTTGGTTATGGTCTGGACATCTAGGGACTAATTAACCTGCGGGTTATTAGTCTAAGTACTTGTAACTGTCGTATGTTAGGTCGCCACTGTACGGGACTAACATAGCAGCTGAGTTTACTCGGGATTAGGAGTAAAGCAACTTAAGGTGAGTTTACGGCCCCTCTTTTAACTGGTTTTACGTTTTCGGGGGAGAAAACATGTGTTAAAACAACTATTTGGTAACTACTGTCATACTATGGGTTCTAACGTATACTACACGATCTTTGGAAGTCCCGGGGGGAACCATGAATGTGCGGGTTTGCACAACGGGGAAATGTGAATAGCGCTATTGGGAGTGACCAACCCCGCTCGTCGGCTTGGAGGGCCGGGCGAGTGCATATTGTCTCAAACAGGAACAACAGGAACATTTGGAACTATTCGGGCACAACAACTGGTATTCGAGTTAGTAATGGTTTTCCAATCGTGGTAGTAACAAAACGTACGCCTAGCTAGCGTATACTGGTTTTCTATTTGTTATAGTATGGACAGGTGAACTTGGTACTTGAACTGCAAACCTGTAAACTCACCAGCATTTTTGTGCTGACGTAAACTTTTACATGTTTTCTCAGGTCGCTAAGGTAGCACAATGGAACTAGGGCGCACGCGTCTGCACGGCGTCTAGATAGAGTTGCATGATTTCATAAACATTGAACTTTGGTTATTTATGTTGAACTTTATTTTGAATAAGCTTCCGCTGTAAACGGGATTTTTAAAACATTGTTTTGGTATTGCATTAATTACATTTAGACTTGTTTATTGTGATCGTTGGTTTGGATCCTGGTTTGTCATGCGCCTCGCGGTAAAACTCCGCAAGTGGATTTTGAGGGTGTGACAGATTGGTATCAGAGCCAATGGTTATAGTGAACTAGGACTGCATGTAGAGTCTAGTCTATAGCCGAGTCGCACACACTAGACGATCACATGGTACTAAACGTTATAGTGGTTTACGTATGGCCTTGTCGGGGTGTCTCTAAATCGTTGGTCTTTCTACGTTACATCATCCGTTCTATCTTAGGTCGGGTTACTTGTTTTTCTAGGCAGTGTGGTTTATTGGGGTAACTCGTGTGCTCTTGAGATTTGTCCAAGGCTCGGACATCTCCCTTTCGCACTCCAATAGAAACACTTGTCATGAACTACCGTAGTATTACGGTGTGTAGCTAAGAGTCTATGTTCGGTGATTTGAACTTTGAACTAGGAGAACACTTGGAGGACCATGTAGAGCGTTTTATCATTTTGGGTGCACACAAAATCATAAAACGAAATGCATGGAAGCCCTAGTGAACTCTGGGTTTGAGGGGATAGTCCTGGATTGGATCTGGCTTTAATCTTGTGAACATTAGTAGTTATCTTTAACTGCGAAACTAAATTTTCTCGTTCTTTCTGCCAGAATCATGTCTGGAGTGCGTGGAGGACGAGGAGGTGGTCGCAATGGTGGACGCGGTGGTGGTCGTGGTGGTGCTGGTGGTCGTGGTGGAGGTATTAACCTGTCACAGGCTGATCTGAACAACTTGCTCCAGGCTGCCTTTCAGTTAGGGCACAACGGTGGTGGTAAGTTGTTTTATCCATTTCCTTTGCCTCATTGGTGAGTCTTGTGTACGTTATTCGTGGTTTCTCATACGTTTCATTTCAGGTGGTCCTGTTGACCCACCCCCACCCATGTGCACCTACAAGATGTTCCGGGACTGCAAACCCCAGGAATTCTCTGGCACCGAGGGTGCGGTCAGTTTGCTTAGGTGGTTGGAGAAAGTGGAGTCGGTATTTCTAATGTGTAATTGTCTCCCAGAAGATCGGGTGAAGTATTCGGCTGCGTTGTTTCAGGACGTGGCATTGACTTGGTGGAATGGTATCACCCAGAACATGGGGATTGGGGAGGCATATGCTATGCCATGGGAGAATTTTGTGCAGTTGCTGAAGCGGGAGTATTGCCCGAGAGAAGAGGTACAGAAGCTGGAACATGAGGTGTGGAACCTCAAGATGACTGGGTCGGAAATCGAGAAGTATACGGTTAGGAGGAATGAGTTGGCAGTGCTATGTCCCGATCTGCACGTGCCAGAGTATCGTAAGATTGAACATTATGTCTCAGGGTTGGTGCCGGAAATTGCAGGGTTAGTGGCTGCTGGGAATCATCCTACTTATGCGGAGGTAGTTCGATCTGCACATAGGATGACTAATTTAAAGGTGAACGAGGGGATTTTGCCGGCAAAAGGTTCGACTGCTAAGGCTCCAGAGAACAATAAGCGCAAGTGGGAAAACGACGGGAAGGGATCTGGGTCTACGCAGCAGGGTAAAAAGTTTGATAATGGGGGTTCATCGTCTTCGGGTAATAAGCAGGGTGGTTATGCAGGAAAACTGCCCAAATGCAACAAGTGTGGACGCCATCACCAAGGGAACTGCGACAGTAACCGTTGTCACCGCTGCCAGCGAACAGGCCACTATGCTAAAGACTGTCGGGTTACACTTCCATCGACTCAGGCTCCGACCAACAGTTCAGCTCCGACTACTCAGGGGACTACAGGGAAACAGGGATGCTACAACTGTGGTGACACTGGGCATTACAAGAAGGATTGCCCAAAACTGAAACAGGGTGGAAACAACGGGAATGGGAACAACGGGGGCGGCGGCAGAAATGCACGTGCCTTCGTCATTGGAGCTGCTGAGGCTAGGCAGGACCCTGATACAGTCACCGGTACGTTTCTTCTCAATAATCATTCCGTTAGCGTGTTATTTGATTCTGGTGCCGACAAGAGTTTTGTATCCATGGGTGTTAGTCGACTGCTAGATGTAGTATCTGTACCATTAGAGACCAAGTATATTATTGAGTTAGCTGACGGTAAAACGATTGAAGCTACTAGTGTTCTTCGGGAGTGTCAGTTAGAGTTGTCGGGTTTATCGTTTCCCATCGACCTTATGCCGGTACCATTGGGTAGTTTTGACGTTGTGGTAGGAATGGATTGGTTATCTTTGTATCGCGCGGAGATCGTCTGTTACGATAAGGTTATTCGGATTCCTCTTCCTGATGGAGAATTTCTTTCTGTGTACGGTATCAAGGGTGGTGTTTCGCTAAACATCATCTCTAGCATGAAAGCCCTTAAGTGTCTTCGAAAGGGTTATTCAGCCGTTTTGGCGCTCTTATCTGTTTCCACTAGTGATGAGAAGAAGATTGACGACATTCCGGTGGTACGCGAATTTTCTGATGTTTTTCCCGATGATTTATCTGGTCTTCCTCCTCATCGTCAAGTCGAGTTCGGTATTGATCTCGTACCAGGGGCTGCTCCTATTGCTCGGGCCCCCTACCGTCTTGCACCTCCCGAGATGCAGGAATTGTCTAGCCAGTTACAGGAACTCTTGGACAAGGGTTTCATCCGACCAAGTTCTTCCCCTTGGGGAGCCCCGATTTTATTTGTCAAAAAGAAGGATGGGAGTTTCCGATTGTGTGTAGACTACAGAGAACTGAACAAGTTGACCGTCAAGAACCGTTATCCTCTTCCACGTATCGATGATCTATTCGACCAGCTTCAGGGTTCTAGTTATTATTCCAAGATCGATTTGAGGTCCGGTTATCACCAGCTGCGCGTCAGGGAGGCTGACGTTGCAAAGACTGCTTTTCGAACACGTTATGGCCATTTCGAATTCTTGGTCATGCCTTTCGGTCTCACGAACGCACCGGCGGTTTTCATGGACTTGATGAACCGCGTCTGTAAACCGTATCTGGACAAGTTTGTCATTGTGTTTATCGATGACATTCTGATCTACTCCAAGAACGAGACCGAACACGGGGAACATCTGCGGTTAATCTTGGAACTCTTGCGACGGGAGCAACTTTACGCCAAGTTCTCAAAGTGTGACTTTTGGTTACGCGAAGTTCAATTCCTAGGACATGTGGTCAATGAACTAGGAATTCATGTCGATCCAGCTAAAATCGAAGCGATCAAGGACTGGGGAGCACCAAAGACGCCAACGGAGGTGCGGCAATTCCTAGGCCTTGCGGGATACTATCGTCGTTTCATTCAGGGGTTCTCGAAGATTGCTCAACCCCTCACCACTCTCACTCAGAAGGATAGGAAGTTCGACTGGGGTGAATCACAAGAGTCAGCGTTTGAAGAACTGAAGTCTAAACTGTGTTCTGCTCCTATTCTGTCTTTACCTGAGGGTCCTGATGATTTTGTCGTTTACTGTGATGCTTCCATTCGTGGACTCGGTTGCGTGTTGATGCAACGCGAGAAAGTGATTGCGTATGCTTCTCGTCAACTCAAAGTGCACGAGAAGAACTACACAACTCATGACTTGGAGTTGGGTGCCGTGGTATTCGCGTTGAAAATTTGGAGACATTATTTGTACGGTACCAAATGCACTATCTACACCGATCACAAGAGTCTCCAGCACATTTTCGATCAACAACACTTGAACATGCGGCAGCGTCGCTGGATTGAACTTTTGAACGATTATGATTGTGCTATTAAGTACCATCCTGGCAAGGCGAATGTTGTAGCAGACGCCTTGAGCAGGAAGGAATCTTCTAAACCTCGTCGCGTTCGGGCGTTGCAGCTCACTATCCATTCGTCGTTACCTGATCAACTCCGTTCTGCTCAGTTAGAAGCTTTGAAGGAGGAAAACCTTAAAGCTGAAACCATGCACGGTGCCGACAAGCACCTAGAGCGAAGGCCTGATGGCCTGCACTACTTCGCAGAACGCATATGGGTTCCTTTATTCGGGGGATTACGGGAGCTTGTTCTTGATGAGGCTCATAAGTCCCGGTATTCTATTCATCCTGGCTCGGATAAAATGTACCAAGATCTGAAGGTGCTTTACTGGTGGCCAAACATGAGGTCGGACATAGCCTCATACGTGAGCAAATGCTTGACCTGTGCTAAGGTCAAGGTGGAATACCAGAAACCGTCGGGTCTCCTGCAACAACCTGAAATTCCGGAATGGAAATGGGAACGGATTACTATGGATTTTGTCACGCAACTTCCTAAGTCATCAAGCGGGAACGACAAGATATGGGTGATTGTCGATCGATTGACGAAATCAGCTCATTTTCTTGCTATTAAGGAGACCGACACCATGGATCGTTTGGCTCGCCTTTACTTGAAAGAAGTTGTTTCTAAGCACGGGGTACCAGTTTCTATAATCTCGGATCGCGATTCTCGCTTTACTTCTCACTTTTGGAAGTCTTTGCACAAGGCTTTGGGTACCCAACTAGACATGAGTACGGCTTACCATCCACAGACTGACGGTCAGAGTGAGCGTACGATTCAAACTTTAGAAGACATGCTGCGGGCGTGTGTGATCGATTTTGGCAAGGGTTGGGAAGCTCATCTGCCGTTGGTAGAATTCTCGTACAACAACAGTTATCACACGAGCATCAAGGCTGCTCCGTTCGAGGCACTGTACGGACGGAAATGCCGTTCTCCTCTTTGTTGGGCTGAGGTGGGTGAGAGTCAACTCACTGGGCCCGAACTAGTGTACGAAACTTCGGAAAAGATCGTACAGATTCGTAATCGGTTGGCGGCGGCACGGGACCGGCAAAAGAGTTATGCCGATCAGCGTCGCAAACCACTGGAATTCCAAGTTAACGACAAGGTGCTTCTGAAAGTTTCTCCGTGGAAGGGCGTCATACGCTTTGGGAAGCGTGGCAAACTCAACCCACGGTATGTCGGACCATTCACGATCCTGGAACGGATTGGGCCGGTGGCATATCGTCTTGATTTACCGACGGAGCTCGGTAACGTACATAACGTCTTCCACGTGTCCAACTTGAAGAAGTGCCTGACTGACGAGTCTCTCATCGTTCCACTAGAAGAGATCAAGGTTGACGATCGTCTTCGGATTGTGGAAGAACCTGTGGAGATCCTCGACTACAAGATTCGTAGCTTACGTCACAGCAAGATTCGTATCGTTAAGGTTCGGTGGAACTCGAACCGGGGACCGGAATATACGTGGGAACGGGAGGATCAGATGAAGTCTAAGTATCCTCATCTCTTTCCTAAGGAAGCGTTCGAGTCGAGACATGTCTCATCGGCAGCTGAATGAATCTCGGGTCGAGATTCCTTTTAACGTGGGGATGATGTGACACCTCGGGTAAATCTCTCTCTTGATTTCTACTCTCTACTGAGTCCTATCTGTTTGTTTATTCCCTTCGTTGTTTCTTTTGTTACTTACGCAATTTTCGGGACGAAAATTCTTTTAACATGGGGATGATGTGACACCTGGCAAATTCGGGTTAACAACGTTGACTAGATGAAAGTCTACCTTAGCGAGTCACGCGTATATTGTACTTAACTGGGTTAGTTAAGTCGGGATATGGTTCGGGAACTATTGGTTAGTCTAGAAGATCATTGGATGTTGGTCTAGAGGTTCGTTAGATGTCGGTCCTTAACCAAGTGTACAAACGATGACGATTTGTAGGATCGTCAGGGCATACGGAACGTACGAGTCTCGAGTCCCGGGAATTGGTGAACGAGTGTAAAAATGTGTATTTACTTGTGTTATGTGTTTACAATCATTATGTGACTTGTCGGTACATGAATATGCATTAACATATGTTAAAACGGGGTTTAACGCGCAAAACACACAAGACCAAACCCTATAGGCGAGTAGGAGGTCTACTCCCCTATAGGGGAGGCGAGTAGGGAGCCCCTTAAGGGCGAGTAGCCCTACTCGTGTATACCTAAGGGCGATTAGGCCCTAATCACTAGAACCTTCAGGCGATTACAAGCCCTAATCGCCTGAACTGCTGCACAATCGCATGTAACGTGCTGGAACGACTAGGAACGCCTATAAATACAACACTTAACCTCCTAAACTCCCTAATATCAACCCTAGTCGTCCCATAACCGCCCCAAACACTTAAACAACCTCTGGAAGGCGATTTTGATCAAAAACACAAGGTTTCAAGGTCTAACCATCAATCTTTTACAATTCCAAGGTTTGATTCTCATCCATAACACTTTGTAAATGTTTTTAATAAATCCCTAATGGTCCAGACCTGTTCATAAACGAAAAAGCTTTCTGAAAATCGTCAATAAGGGTTGTTAAACGGATTATAACTAATTAACATGCGTTATGGGTATGTATGATTAGAAAGATAGGATTTTTATGGATCGTGATGATGTTTTGATGTATTATCATGCTAGGTCAGAATTAATATTGTTAGTATGATGATAGAAAACTCAGTAATCGGATAATAGGGTTATGATTACATGCGTTAATTGATGTTGCATGCTATGTGAATAGTATTTGGATTGTTTTGGGTTACATGCAGGACTGATTATACGAGGTTGAACGAAGGGTTTTGGGTTAAACATGTTTAGGATAGTGTTTGGGATGATATTGGGTAGTTACACACGTTCTGGATCTGATTTGGAGCGTTAAACGCGCGAAAAACCGGAACAGCATGGTTACAGGCGAGTAGCAATGCTAATCGCCTATAACTCATGCGAGTACAAGGCTAATCGCCAATATATAGGCGAGTAGGAGCCTATTCACTAGTAATTTCACGCGAGTAGCCCTAATCACTAGTAAGTTCATGCGAGTAGCCCTAATCACTAGTAAGTTCAGGGGAATAGCCCCTATTCGCATGAAGTAAAGGGGAGTAGCCCCTACTCGCCTATAGTAGGGGCGAATAGGGCTTCTATTCACTAGTTGACTTTCCTAATCACTAGTTGACTTTTCCTAATCGCGTGTACTGCTGCTGTAAGTGTAAATTAGCATTCCGAGACCCGATTTAACATGTAGTAACATGCTAGGAACCCCGTAACATGTCTAATAACTTGGTAACATATATTTGGATGTATTTCGGTGATACGTGAACTATGTGCTATAACTTGTTGTGTGTTAACGTATGTTAAGTATACTTGCGTTATTGTATGTTTTGGAGCGTAAACATAACACGGGGAGTCTCGGGTCACCAATGGGATGTCGAGTCTTGTACTTTGGGTCGGTTAAACAGTCACGGTGTTTTCAAACAAACTTGGTTATGGTCTGGACATCTAGGGACTAATTAACCTGCGGGTTATTAGTCTAAGTACTTGTAACTGTCGTATGTTAGGTCGCCACTGTACGGGACTAACATAGCAGCTGAGTTTACTCGGGATTAGGAGTAAAGCAACTTAAGGTGAGTTTACGGCCCCTCTTTTAACTGGTTTTACGTTTTCGGGGGAGAAAACATGTGTTAAAACAACTATTTGGTAACTACTGTCATACTATGGGTTCTAACGTATACTACACGATCTTTGGAAGTCCCGGGGGGAACCATGAATGTGCGGGTTTGCACAACGGGGAAATGTGAATAGCGCTATTGGGAGTGACCAACCCCGCTCGTCGGCTTGGAGGGCCGGGCGAGTGCATATTGTCTCAAACAGGAACAACAGGAACATTTGGAACTATTCGGGCACAACAACTGGTATTCGAGTTAGTAATGGTTTTCCAATCGTGGTAGTAACAAAACGTACGCCTAGCTAGCGTATACTGGTTTTCTATTTGTTATAGTATGGACAGGTGAACTTGGTACTTGAACTGCAAACCTGTAAACTCACCAGCATTTTTGTGCTGACGTAAACTTTTACATGTTTTCTCAGGTCGCTAAGGTAGCACAATGGAACTAGGGCGCACGCGTCTGCACGGCGTCTAGATAGAGTTGCATGATTTCATAAACATTGAACTTTGGTTATTTATGTTGAACTTTATTTTGAATAAGCTTCCGCTGTAAACGGGATTTTTAAAACATTGTTTTGGTATTGCATTAATTACATTTAGACTTGTTTATTGTGATCGTTGGTTTGGATCCTGGTTTGTCATGCGCCTCGCGGTAAAACTCCGCAAGTGGATTTTGAGGGTGTGACAGACTGCTCCGATGGCTAGAGAAGGTAAAACCCCGCAAGTGGTAATTTGAGGGTGTGACAATTTATTTTTTTAATTACGTCTCTAAATTAAGACAATTGTTCCCGAAGTTTTATTTTTAAAAACCAAACAACTACTGCATATAGTTATGAGCCCATTTAACAATAAAATAAATAAGAAAATAGTTGTCTTCTTCATGCTACCACCATAATTATCACAAAGTCTGCAACTGGTCTACGCTACTTGAAAAATATCCGGTATGCTTCATATATTTTCTTTTCCTTTCATAATAACGACTCTGTATACTTCACATGCTTCACTTATTTAATAATATCTCCATCCTTTTTTTTAATCTAGGCCACCAGTAAGCATCTGTGATGTTGATTTTTGAGTTTATTTAAAGATATATGCGAAGTGAAGTAGTGAACCATAGATCTTGGAGAAATCATTGATATGATTATTAACTGATCTAGTTATGTTGTACGTTGTTTTATATTTATAAACTACTAAATAATATGAAAGAATTTTTTTTTTTAAATAATTGATGTGTGTGTTGTGCAACATCTTCATCTACATACATTTTTACTTTAATCTACTTATCTGGACCATCTTTGTTTCTTCACTACTTGCTTTGTATGTTGTATGTGCATAGATAATATCAATGGTATGATTTTCCTGAACAACCCATTACTGGGTTAAGAAGACATCGGAGTACTAGCTCTTATCCTAGTCTCCAGGAACTATATTTGACGTGGAACCACCGTGTTGATTCTCCTTACTGGTTTTCCGATGATACCCGTTTGCATAACAACTACAACAACAACAACAACCACAACAATACTCATCATCGGGGTTTTACCTATATATATGATCGGTACTATTTCCGACGAGATAATGATTTAATAATTCAATTCAATTTAAAAAACTTCATTTCTATAGATGTTACCGTGATCGAAAACATTACCATTTATTTTTTTAATTACATCTCTAGATGAAGACAATTGTTCCCCATGTTATATTTTTAAAAGCCAAACAAGTACTGCATATAGTTGTGGGCCCATTTAACAATAAAATAAATAAGAAAATAGTTGTCTTCTTCATGCTACCACCATAATCATCCCAAAGTCTGCAACTGGAATAATATCCGGTATGCTTCACATATTTTCTTTTCTTTTCATAATAACTACTCTGTATGCTTCACGTGCGTCAGTTATTTCATAATATCTCCACCCGTTTTTTTTTCATCTAGGCCAGGGGTAAGCATTTGTGATGTTGATTTTTGAGTTTATTTAAAGATATATGCGAAGTGAAGTAGTGAACCATAGATCTTTGAGAATTATTGATATGATTATTAACTGATCTAGTTATGTTATACATTGTTTATTTTTTTAAACTACTAAATAATATGAAAGAATTTTCTTTTTTTAAAATAATTACTGTGTGTCTTGTGGAACATCTTCATCCGATTCCTGTACATACATTTTTACTTTAATCTACTTATCTGGACCATCTTTGTTTCTTCACTACATTCTTTGCATATTGTATGTGCATAGATAATATCAATGGTATGATTTTCATGAACAACCCATTACTGGGTTAAGAATACATCCGAGTACTAGCTCTTATCCTAATATCCGGAAACTATATCCGACGTGGAACCACCGTGTTGATTCTCCTTACTGGTTTTCGGATGATACCCGTTTGCACTACAACAACAACAACAACAATAATCATCATCGTGGTTTTACCTTTATATGATCGGTACTATTTCCGACGAAATAATGATTTAATAATTCAATTCAATGTATCCGTGATCGAAAACATTACCAATTTTTTTTAATTTCATCTCCCAATTAACACAATTGTTTCCCAAGTTATATTTTTAAAAACCAAACAAGTACTGCATATAGTCGTGGGCCCATTTAACAATAAAATAAATAAGAAAATAGTTGTCTTCTTCATGCTAACACCATAATCATCACAAAGTCTGCAACTGGTCTACGCTACCGGAAAAATATCCGGTATGCTTCACATATTTTCTTTTCCTTTCATAATAACTACTCTGTATGCTTCACATGCTTCAGTTATTTGATAATATCTCCATCCTTTTTTTTTTCATCTGGGCAACCAGTAAGCATATGTGATGTTGATTTTTGAGTTTATTTAAAGGTATATACGAAGTGAAGTAGTGAACCATAGATCTTTGAGAAATCACTGATATGATTATTAACTGATCTAGTTATGTTATACGTTGTTTTTTTTTTAAACTACTAAATATTATGAAAGATTTTTTTTAAATAATTATTGTGTGAGTTGTGCAACATCTTCATCCGTTTCCTATACATACAGTTTTACTTTAATCTACTTATCTGGACCATCTTTGTTTCTTCACTACTTGATTTGTATGTAGCATGTACATTGATAATATCAATGGTATGATTTTCCTAAACAACCCATTACTGGGTTAAGAAGACATCAGAGTACTAGCTCTTATCCTAATCTCCGGGAACTATATCCGACGTGGAACCACCGTGTTGATTCTCTTTACTGGTTTTCCCATGATACCCGTTTGCATAACGACAACAACAACAACAACAACAAAAACAACAATAATCATCATCGTGGTTTTACCTATATATGATCGGTACTATTTCCGACGAGATAATGATTTAATAATTCAATTCAATTTAAAAAAAATTCATTTCTATAGATGTTACCGTGATCGAAAACATTATCATTTATTTTTTAATTACATCTCTAAATTAAGACAATTGTTCCCCAAGTTATATTTTTAAAAACCAAACAAGTACTGCATATAATTGTGGGACCATTTAAAAATAAAATAAAGAATAAAATAGTTGTCTTCTTCATGCTACCACCATAATCATTACAATGTCTGCAATTCGTCAACGCTACCGGAAAAATATCCGGTATGCTTCAGATATTTTCTTTTCCTTTCATAATAACTACTACGTATGCTTCATTTATTTGAAAATTTTCCATCCCTTTTTTTTCATCTGGGCCAGTAAGCATATGTGATGTTGATTTTTAAGTTTATTTAAAGATATATGCGAAGTGAATTAGTGAGCCATAGATCTTTGAGAAATCATTGATATGATTATTAACTGATCTAGTTATGATATACGTTGTTTATTTTTTTAAACTACTAAATAATATGAAAGAAATTTTTTTAAATAATTATTGTGTGTGTTGTGCAACATCTTCACCCGTTTCCTGTACATACAGTTTTACTTTAGTCTACTTATCTGGACCATCATTGTTTCTTCACTACTTGCTTTGTATGTAGCATGTACATAGATAATATCAATGGCATGATTTTCCTAAACAACCCATTACTGGGTTAAGAAGACATCGGAGTACTAGCTCTTATCCTAATCTCCGGGAACTAAATCCGACGTGGAACCACTGTGTTGATTGTCTTTACTGGTTTTCCGATGATACCCGTTTGCATAACAACAACAAAAACAACAATAATCATCATCGGGGTTTACCTATATATATGATCGGTACTATTTCCGACGAGATAATGATTTAATAATTCAATTCAATTTAAAAAACTTCATTTCTATAGATGTTACCGTGATTGAAAACATTACCATTTAATTTTTTAATTACATCTCTATCTGAAGACAATTGTTCCCCAACTTATATTTTTAAAAACCAAACAAGTACTGCATATAGTTGTGGGCCATTCAACAATAAAATAAATAAGAATATAATGGTCTTCTTCATGCTACCACCATAATCATCCCAAAGTCTGCAACAGGTCTACGCTACTCGAATAATATCCGGTATGCTTCACATATTTTCTTTTCTTTTCATAATAACTACTCTGCATGCTTCACATGCTTCAGTTATTTCATAATATCTCCATCCATTTTTTTTCATCTGGGCCAAGGGTAAGCATTTGTGATGATGATTTTTGAGTTTATTTAAAGATATATGCGAAGTGAAGTAGTGAACCTTAGATCTTTGAGAATTATTGATATGATTATTAACTGATCTAGTTATGTTATACATTGCTTATTTTTTTTATACTACTAAATAATATGAAGAATTTTCTTTTTTTTTTAAAATAATTACTGTGTGTTTTGTGGAAACATCTTCATCCGTTTCCTTTACATACATTTTTACTTTAACATACTTATCTGGACCATCTTTGTTTCTTCACTACTTTCTTTGCATGTTGTATGTGCATAGATAATATCAATGGTATGATTTTCATGAACACCCCATTACTGGGTTAAGAATACATCGGAGTACTAGCTCTTATCCTAATATCCGGGAACTATATCCGACGTGGAACCACCGTGTTGATTCTCCTTACTGGTTTTCGATGATACCCGTTTGCATAACAACAACAACAATAACAACAACAACAACAACAATAATCATCGGGGTTTTACCTTTATATGATCGGTACTATTTCCGACGAGATAATGATTTAATAATTCAATTCAATGTAAAAAACTTCATTTCTATAGATGTTGCCGTGATCGAAAACATTACCATTTATTTTTTTTAATTTCATCTCCCAATTAACACAATTGTTTCCCAAGTTATATTTTTAAAAACCAAACAAGTACTGCATATAGTTGTGGGCCCATTTAACAATAAAATAAATAAGAAAATAGTTGTCTTCTTCATGCTACCACCATAATCATCACAAAGTCTGCAACTGGTCTACGCTACGGAAAAATATCCGGTATGTTTAACATATTTTCTTTTCCTTTCATAATAACTACTCTGTATGCTTCACATGCTTCACTTATTTGATAATATTTCCATCTTTTTTTTTTCATCTGGGCAACTAGTAACCATATGTGATGTTGATTTTTGAGTTTATTTAAAGGTATATGCGAAGTGAAGTAGTGAACCATAGATCTTTGAGAAATCATTGATATGATTATTAACTGATCTAGTTATGTTATACGTGGTTTAATGTTTTTAAACTACTAAATAATATGAAACATTTTTTTAAATAATTATTGTGTGTGTTGTGCAACATCTTCATCCGTTTCCTGTACATACAGTTTTACTTTAATCTACTTATCTGGACCATCTTTGTTTCTTCACTACTTGCTTTGTATGTAGCATGTACATTGATAATATCAATGGTATGATTTTCCTAAACAACCCATTACTGGGTTAACAAGACATCAGAGTGCTAGGTCTTATCCTAATCTACGGGAACTATATCCGACGTGGAACCACCGTGTTGATTCTATTTACTGGTTTTCCCATGATACCCGTTTGCTTAACAACAACAACAACAACAAAAACAACAATTATCATCATCGTGGTTTTACCTATATATGATCGGTACTATTTCCGATGAGATAGTGATTTAATAATTCAATTCAATTTAAAAAATTTTATTTCTATAGATGTTACCATGATCGAAAATATTACCATTTATTTTTTAATTACATCTCTAAATTAAGACAATTGTTCCCCAAGTTATATTTTTAAAAACCAAATAAGTACTGCATATAATTGTGGGCCCATTTAACAATAAAATAAATATGAAAATAGCTGCCTTCTTTATGCTACCATCATAATCATTATAAAGTCTGCAATTGGTCTACGCTACCGGAAAAATATCCGGTATGCTTTACATATTTTCTTTTCCTTTCATAATAACTACTACGTATGCTTCACTTGTTTGACAATTCTCCATCCCTTTTTTTATCTGGCCAGTAAGCATCCGTGATGTTGATTTTTGAGTTTATTTAAAGATATATGCGAAGTGAATTAGTGAACCATAGATCTTTGAGAAATCATTGATATGATTATTAACTGATCTAGTTATGTTATACGTTGTTTATTTTTTTAAACTACTAAATAATATGAAAGAATTTTTTTTTTTAAATAACTATTGTGTGTGTTGTGCAACATCTTCACCTGTTTCCTGTACATACAGTTTTACTTTAGTCTACTTATTTGGACCATCTTTGTTTCTTCACTACTTGCTGTGTATGTAGCATGTACATAGATAATATCAATGGTATGCTTTTCCTAAACAACCTATTACTGGGTTAAGAAGACATCGGAGTACTAGCTCTTATCCTAATCTCCGGGAACTAAATCCGACGTGGAACCACTGTGTTGATTCTCTTTACTGGTTTTCCGATAATACCCGTTTGCATAACAACAACAACAAAAACAACAATAATAATCATCATCGGGGTTTTACCTCTATATGATCGGTACTATTTCTGACGAGATAATGATTTAATAATTCAATTCAATTTAAAAAACTTCATTTCTATAGATGTTACCGTGATAAAAAACATTACCATTTATATTTTTAATTACATCTCCCAATTAACACAATTGTTTCCCAAGTTATATTTTTAAAAACCAAACAAGTACTGCATATAGTTGTGGGACCATTTAACAATAAAATAAATAATAAAATAGTTGTCTTCTTCATGCTACCACCATAATCATCACAAAGTCTGCAACCGGTCTACGCTACCGGAAAAATATCCGGTATGCTTCACATATTTTCTTTTCCTTTCATAATAACTACTCTGTATGCTTCACATGCTTCACTTATTTGATAATATCTCCATCCCTTTTTTTTCATCTGGGCAACCAGTAAGCATATGTGATGTTGATTTTTGAGTTTATTTAAAGGTATATGCGAAGTGAAGTAGTGAACCATAGATATTTGAAAAATCATTGATATGATTTTTAACTGATCTAGTTATGTTATACGTTGTTTATTTTTTTTAAACTACTAAATAATATGAAAGATTTTTTATTTAAATAATTATTGTGTGTGTTGTGCAACATCTTCATTCGTTTCCTGTACATACAGTTTTACTTTAATCTATTTATGTGGACCATCTTTGTTTCTTCACTACTTGCTTTGTATGTAGCATGTACATTGATAATATCAATGGTATGATTTCATAAACAACCCATTACTGGGTTAAGAAGACATCAGAGTACTAGCTCTTATCCTAATCTCCGGGAACTATATCCGACGTGGAACCACCGTGTTGATTCTCTTTACTGGTTTTCCCATGATACCCATTTCCATAACAACAACAACAACAAAAACAACAATAATCATCATCGGGGTTTTACCTATATATGATCGGTAGTATTTCCGACGAAATAATTATTTAATAATTCAATTCAATTTAAAAAATTTCATTTCTATATATGTTACCGTGATCGAAAACATGACCATTTATTTTTTAATTACATCTCTAAATTAATACAATTGTTCCCCAAGTTATATTTTTAAAATCCAAACAAGTACTGCATATAATTGTGGGTCCATTTAACAATAAAATAAATAAAAAATAGTTGTCTTCTTCATGCTACCACCATAATCATTACAAAGTCTGCAATTGGTCTACGCTACCTGAAAAATATCTGGTATGCTTCTCATATTTTCTTTTCCTTTCATAATAACTACTACGTATGCTTCACTTATTTGATAATTCTCAATCCCTTTTTTTTATCTGGGCCGGTAAGCATTTGTGATGTTGATTTTTGAGTTTATTTAAAGATATATGCGAAGTGAATTAGTGAACCATAGATCTTTGAGAAATCATTGATATGATTATTAACCGATCTAGTTATGTTATACGTTGTTTATTTTTTTTAAACTACTAAGTAATATGAAAGAATTTTTTTTTTTTTTAAATAATTACCGTGTGTGTTGTGGAACATCTTCATCCATTTCATGTACATACATTTTTAATTTAATATACTTATGTGCACCATCTTTGTTTCTTCACTACTTTCTTTGCATATTGTATGTGCATAGATAATATCAATGGTATGATTTTCATGAACAACCCATTATTGGGTTAAGAAGACATCGGAGTACTAGCTCTTATCCTAATATCCGGGAATTATATCTGACGTGGAACCACCGTGTTGATTCTCCTTAATGGTTTTCCGATGATACCCATTTGCATAACAACAACAACAACAACAACAACAATAATAATCATCGGGGTTTTACCTTTATATGATTGGTACTATTTCCGACGAGATAATAATTTAATAATTAAATTCAATCAATAAAACTTCATTTTATAGATGTTACCGTGATCGAAAACATTACCATTTATTTTTTTAATTACATCTCCCAATTAACACAATTGTTTCCCAAGTTATATTTTTAAAAACCAAACAAGTACTGCATATAGTTGTGGGCCCATTTAACAATAAAATAAATAAGAAAATAGTTGTCTTCGTCATGCTACCACCATAATCATCACAAAGTCTGCAACCGGTCTACGCTACCGGAAAAATATCCGGTATGCTTCACATATTTTCTTTTCCTTTCATAATAACTACTCTGTATGCTTCACATGCTTCACTTATTTGATAATATCTCCATCCCTTTTTTTTCATCTGGGCAACCAGTAAGCATATGTGATGTTGATTTTTGAGTTTATTTAAAGGTATATGCGAAGTGAAGTAGTGAACCATAGATATTTGAAAAATCATTGATATGATTTTTAACTGATCTAGTTATGTTATACGTTGTTTATTTTTTTTAAACTACTAAATAATATGAAAGATTTTTTATTTAAATAATTATTGTGTGTGTTGTGCAACATCTTCATTCGTTTCCTGTACATACAGTTTTACTTTAATCTATTTATGTGGACCATCTTTGTTTCTTCACTACTTGCTTTGTATGTAGCATGTACATTGATAATATCAATGGTATGATTTCATAAACAACCCATTACTGGGTTAAGAAGACATCAGAGTACTAGCTCTTATCCTAATATCCGGGACCTATATCCGACGTGGAACCACCGTGTTGATTCTCTTTACTGGTTTTCCCATGATACCCATTTCCATAACAACAACAACAACAACAACAACAACAACAACAAAAACAACAATAATCATCATCGGGGTTTTACCTATATATGATCGGTAGTATTTCCAACGAAATAATTATTTAATAATTCAATTCAATTTAAAAAATTTCATTTCTATATATGTTACCGTGATCGAAAACATGACCATTTATTTTTTAATTACATCTCTAAATTAATACAATTGTTCCCCAAGTTATATTTTTAAAATCCAAACAAGTACTGCATATAATTGTGGGTCCATTTAACAATAAAATAAATAAAAAATAGTTGTCTTCTTCATGCTACCACCATAATCATTACAAAGTCTGCAATTGGTCTACGCTACCTGAAAAATATCTGGTATGCTTCTCATATTTTCTTTTCCTTTCATAATAACTACTACGTATGCTTCACTTATTTGATAATTCTCAATCCCTTTTTTTTATCTGGGCCAGTAAGCATTTGTGATGTTGATTTTTGAGTTTATTTAAAGATATATGCGAAGTGAATTAGTGAACCATAGATCTTTGAAAAATCATTGATATGATTATTAACCGATCTAGTTATGTTATACGTTGTTTATTTTTTTTTAAACTACTAAGTAATATGAAAGAATTTTCTTTTTTTTTTTAAAATAATTACCGTGTGTGTTGTGGAACATCTTCATCCATTTCATGTACATACATTTTTAATTTAATATACTTATGTGGACCATCTTTGTTTCTTCACTACTTTCTTTGCATGTTGTATGTGCATAGATAATATCAATGGTATGATTTTCATGAACAACCCATTATTGGGTTAAGAAGACATCGGAGTACTAGCTCTTATCCTAATATCCGGGAATTATATCTGACGTGGAACCACCGTGTTGATTCTCCTTAATGGTTTTCCGATGATACCCATTTGCATAACAACAACAACAACAACAACAATAATCATCATCGGGGTTTTACCTTTATATGATTGGTACTATTTCCGACGAGATAATAATTTAATAATTAAATTCAATCTATAAAACTTCATTTTATAGATGTTACCGTGATCGAAAACATTACCATTTATTTTTTTAATTACATCTCCCAATTAACACAATTGTTTCCCAAGTTATATTTTTAAAAACAAAACAAGTACTGCATATAGTTGTGGGCCCATTTAACAATAAAATAAATAAGAAAATAGTTGTCTTCGTCATGCTACCACCATAATCATCACAAAGTCTGCAACTGGTCTACGCTACCAGAAAAATATCCGGTATGCTTCACATATTTTCTTTTCCTTTCATAATAACTACTCTGTCTGCTTCACATGCTTCAGTTATTTGATAATATGTCCATTCCTTTTTTTTCATCTGGGCAACCAGTAAGCATTTGTGATGTTGATTTTTGAGTTTATTTAAAGGTATATGCGAAGTGAAGTAGTGAACCATAGATCTTTGAGCAATCACGGATATGATTATTAACTGATCTAGTTATGTTATACGTTGTTTGTTTTTTTTAAACTACTAAATAATATGAAAGATTTTTTTTTAAATAATTATTGTGTGAGTTGTGCAACATCTTCATCCGTTTCCTGTACATACAGTTTTACTTTAATCTACTTATCTGGACCATCTTTGTTTCTTCACTACTTGCTTTGTATGTAGCATGTACATCGATAATATCAATGGTATGATTTTCCTAAACAACCCATTACTGGGTTAAGAAGACATCGGAGTACTAGCTCTTATCCTAATCTCCGGGAACTATATCCGACGTGGAACCACCGTGATGATTCTCCTTACTGGTTTTCCGATGATACCCGTTTGCATAACAACAACAACAACAATAATAATCATCATCGGGGTTTTACCTCTATATGATCGGTACTATTTCTGACGAGATAATGATTTAATAATTCAATTCAATTTAAAAAACTTCATTTCTATAGATGTTACCGTGATAAAAAACATTACCATTTATATTTTTAATTACATCTCCCAATTAACACAATTGTTTCCCAAGTTATATTTTTAAAAACCAAACAAGTACTGCATATAATTGTGGGCCCATTTAACAATAAAATAAATAATAATATAGTTGTCTTCTTCATGCTACCACCATAATCATCACAAAGTCTGCAACCGGTCTACGCTACCGGAAAAATATCCGGTATGCTTCACATATTTTCTTTTCCTTTCATAATAACTACTCTGTATGCTTCACATGCTTCACTTATTTGATAATATCTCCATCCCTTTTTTTTCATCTGGGCAACCAGTAAGCATATGTGATGTTGATTTTTGAGTTTATTTAAAGGTATATGCGAAGTGAAGTAGTGAACCATAGATATTTGAAAAATCATTGATATGATTTTTAACTGATCTAGTTATGTTATACGTTGTTTATTTTTTTTAAACTACTAAATAATATGAAAGATTTTTTATTTAAATAATTATTGTGTGTGTTGTGCAACATCTTCATTCGTTTCCTGTACATACAGTTTTACTTTAATCTATTTATGTGGACCATCTTTGTTTCTTCACTACTTGCTTTGTATGTAGCATGTACATTGATAATATCAATGGTATGATTTCATAAACAACCCATTACTGGGTTAAGAAGACATCAGAGTACTAGCTCTTATCCTAATCTCCGGGAACTATATCCGACGTGGAACCACCGTGTTGATTCTCTTTACTGGTTTTCCCATGATACCCATTTCCATAACAACAACAACAACAACAACAACAAAAACAACAATAATCATCATCGGGGTTTTACCTATATATGATCGGTAGTATTTCCGACGAAATAATTATTTAATAATTCAATTCAATTTAAAAAATTTCATTTCTATATATGTTACCGTGATCGAAAACATGACCATTTATTTTTTAATTACATCTCTAAATTAATACAATTGTTCCCCAAGTTATATTTTTAAAATCCAAACAAGTACTGCATATAATTGTGGGTCCAGTTAACAATAAAATAAATAAAAAATAGTTGTCTTCTTCATGCTACCACCATAATCAATACAAAGTCTGCAATTGGTCTACGCTACCTGAAAAATATCTGGTATGCTTCTCATATTTTCTTTTCCTTTCATAATAACTACTACGTATGCTTCACTTATTTGATAATTCTCAATCCCTTTTTTTTATCTGGGCCGGTAAGCATTTGTGATGTTGATTTTTGAGTTTATTTGAAGATATATGCGAAGTGAATTAGTGAACCATAGATCTTTGAGAAATCATTGATATGATTATTAACCGATCTAGTTATGTTATACGTTGTTTATTTTTTTTTAAACTACTAAGTAATATGAAAGAATTTTCTTTTTTTTTAAAATAATTACCGTGTGTGTTGTGGAACATCTTCATCCATTTCATGTACATACATTTTTAATTTAATATACTTATGTGGACCATCTTTGTTTCTTCACTACTTTCTTTGCATGTTGTATGTGCATAGATAATATCAATGGTATGATTTTCATGAACAACCCATTATTGGGTTAAGAAGACATCGGAGTACTAGCTCTTATCCTAATATCCGGGAATTATATCTGACGTGGAACCACCGTGTTGATTCTCCTTAATGGTTTTCCGATGATACCCATTTGCATAACAACAACAACAACAACAACAATAATCATCATCGGGGTTTTACCTTTATATGATTGGTACTATTTCCGACGAGATAATAATTTAATAATTAAATTCAATCTATAAAACTTCATTTTATAGATGTTACCGTGATCGAAAACATTACCATTTATTTTTTTAATTACATCTCCCAATTAACACAATTGTTTCCCAAGTTATATTTTTAAAAACCAAACAAGTACTGCATATAGTTGTGGGCCCATTTAACAATAAAATAAATAAGAAAATAGTTGTCTTCGTCATGCTACCACCATAATCATCACAAAGTCTGCAACCGGTCTACGCTACCGGAAAAATATCCGGTATGCTTCACATATTTTCTTTTCCTTTCATAATAACTACTCTGTATGCTTCACATGCTTCACTTATTTGATAATATCTCCATCCCTTTTTTTTCATCTGGGCAACCAGTAAGCATATGTGATGTTGATTTTTGAGTTTATTTAAAGGTATATGCGAAGTGAAGTAGTGAACCATAGATATTTGAAAAATCATTGATATGATTTTTAACTGATCTAGTTATGTTATACGTTGTTTATTTTTTTTAAACTACTAAATAATATGAAAGATTTTTTATTTAAATAATTATTGTGTGTGTTGTGCAACATCTTCATTCGTTTCCTGTACATACAGTTTTACTTTAATCTATTTATGTGGACCATCTTTGTTTCTTCACTACTTGCTTTGTATGTAGCATGTACATTGATAATATCAATGGTATGATTTCATAAACAACCCATTACTGGGTTAAGAAGACATCAGAGTACTAGCTCTTATCCTAATATCCGGGAACTATATCCGACGTGGAACCACCGTGTTGATTCTCTTTACTGGTTTTCCCATGATACCCATTTCCATAACAACAACAACAACAACAACAACAACAACAACAACAACAAAAACAACAATAATCATCATCGGGGTTTTACCTATATATGATCGGTAGTATTTCCGACGAAATAATTATTTAATAATTCAATTCAATTTAAAAAATTTCATTTCTATATATGTTACCGTGATCGAAAACATGACCATTTATTTTTTAATTACATCTCTAAATTAATACAATTGTTCCCCAAGTTATATTTTTAAAATCCAAACAAGTACTGCATATAATTGTGGGTCCATTTAACAATAAAATAAATAAAAAATAGTTGTCTTCTTCATGCTACCACCATAATCATTACAAAGTCTGCAATTGGTCTACGCTACCTGAAAAATATCTGGTATGCTTCTCATATTTTCTTTTCCTTTCATAATAACTACTACGTATGCTTCACTTATTTGATAATTCTCAATCCCTTTTTTTTATCTGGGCCAGTAAGCATTTGTGATGTTGATTTTTGAGTTTATTTAAAGATATATGCGAAGTGAATTAGTGAACCATAGATCTTTGAAAAATCATTGATATGATTATTAACCGATCTAGTTATGTTATACGTTGTTTATTTTTTTTAAACTACTAAGTAATATGAAAGAATTTTCTTTTTTTTTTTAAAATAATTACCGTGTGTGTTGTGGAACATCTTCATCCATTTCATGTACATACATTTTTAATTTAATATACTTATGTGGACCATCTTTGTTTCTTCACTACTTTCTTTGCATGTTTTATGTGCATAGATAATATCAATGGTATGATTTTCATGAACAACCCATTATTGGGTTAAGAAGACATCGGAGTACTAGCTCTTATCCTAATATCCGGGAATTATATCTGACGTGGAACCACCGTGTTGATTCTCCTTAATGGTTTTCCGATGATACCCATTTGCATAACAACAACAACAACAACAACAATAATCATCATCGGGGTTTTACCTTTATATGATTGGTACTATTTCCGACGAGATAATAATTTAATAATTAAATTCAATCTATAAAACTTCATTTTATAGATGTTACCGTGATCGAAAACATTACCATTTATTTTTTTAATTACATCTCCCAATTAACACAATTGTTTCCCAAGTTATATTTTTAAAAACAAAACAAGTACTGCATATAGTTGTGGGCCCATTTAACAATAAAATAAATAAGAAAATTGTTGTCTTCGTCATGCTACCACCATAATCATCACAAAGTCTGCAACTGGTCTACGCTACCGGAAAAATATCCGGTATGCTTCACATATTTTCTTTTCCTTTCATAATAACTACTCTGTATGCTTCACATGCTTCAGTTATTTCATAATATCTCCATCCCTTTTTTTTTTTTCATCTGGCCAAGAGTAAGCATTTGTGATGTTGATTTTTGAGTCCATTTAAAGGTATATGCGAAGTGAAGTAGTGAACCATAGATCTTTGAGAATTATTGATATGATTATTAACTGATTTAGTTATGTTATACATTGTTTATTTTTTTAAACTACTAAATAATAAGAAATATTTTTTTTTTAAAATAATTAGTGTGCGTTGTGCAGCATCTTCATCCGTTTCCTGTACATACATTTATCTTTAATCTACATATCTGGACCATCTTTGTTTCTTCACTACTTGCTCTGTATGTTGTATATGCATAGATAATATCAATGGTATGATTTTCCGGAACAACCCATTACTAGGTTAAGAAGACATTGGAGTACTAGCTCTTATCCTAATCTCCGGGAACTATATCCGATGTGGAACCACCGTTTTGATCCTCCTTGCTGTTTTTCGGATGATACCCATTTGCATAACAACAACAACAACAATAATCATCATCGGGGTTTTACCTATATATGATCGGTACTATTTCTGACGAGATAATGATTTAATAATTCAATTCAATTTAAAAAACTTCATTTCTATAGATGTTACCGGGATCGAAAACATTACCATTTATTTTTTTTAATTACATCTCTAAATTAAGACAATTGTTCCCCAATAGTTATATTTTTAAAAACCCAAACAAGTGCTGCATATAATTGTGGGCCCATTTAACAATAAAATAAATAAGAAAATAGTTGTCTTCTACACGCTACCACCATAATCATTACAAAGTCTGCAATTGGTCTATGCTACCGGAAAAATATCCGGTATGCTTCACATATTATCTTTTCCTTTCATAATAACTACTACGTATGCTTCACTTATTTGATTATTCTCCAACCCCTTTTTTTTTTCATCTAGGCCAGTACGCATCTGTGATGTTGATTTTTGAGTTTATTTAAAGATATATGCGAAGTGAATTAGTAAACCATAGATCTTTGAGAAATCATTGATATGATTATTAACTGATCTAGTTATGCTATACGTTGTTTATTTTTTTTAAACTACTAAATAATATTAAAGAATTTTTTCTAAATAATTATTGTGTGTGTTGTGAAACATCTTCATCCGTTTCATGTACATACAATTTTACTTTAATCTACTTATCTGGAACATCTTTGTTTCTTCACTACTTGCTTTGTATGTAGCATGTACATAGATAATATCAATGATATGATTTTCCTAAACAACCCATTACTGGGTTAAGAAGACCTCGAAGTACTATCTCTTATCCTAATCTCCGGGAACTATATCCGACGTGGAACCACCGTGTTGATTCTATATATCCGTTTGCATAACAACAACAACAACAACAACAAAAACAACAATAATCATCATCGGGGTTTTACCTATATATGATCGGTACTATTTCCGACGAGATAATGATTTAATAATTCAATTCAATTTAAAAAATTTCATTTCTATAGATGTTACCGTGATTGAACACATTACCATTTATTTTTTAATTACATCTCTAAATTAAGACAATTGTTCCCCAAGTTATATTTTTTAAAACCAAACAAGTAATGCATATAATTATGGGCCCATTTAACAATAAAATAAATAAGAAAATAGTTGTCTTCTTCATGCTACCACCATAATCATTACAAAGTCTGCAATTGGTCTATGCTACCGGAAAAATATCGGTATGCTTCACATATTTTCTTTTCCTTTCTTAGCAACTACTACGTATGCTTCACTTATTTGATAATTCTCCATCCCCCCCTTTTTTTTTTCATCTGGGCCCGTCAGCATTTGTGATGTTGATTTTTGAGTTTATTTAAAGATATATGCGAAGTGAATTAGTGTACCATAGATCGTTGAGAAATCATTGATATGATTATTAACTGATCTAGTTATGTTATACATTGTTTATTTTTTTTAAACTACTAAATAATATGAAAGATTTTTTTAAAATAATTACTCTGTGTGTTGTGCAACATCTTCATTCGGTTCATGTACATACATTTTTACTTTAATCTACTTGTCTGGACCATCTTTGTTTCTTCACTACTTGCTTTGTATGTTGTATGTACATAGATAATATCAATGGTATGATTTTCCTGAACAACCCATTACTGGGTTAAGAAGACAACATAGTACTAGCTCTTATCCTAATCTCCTGGAACTATATCCGACGTGGAACCACCGATGATACCTGTTTGCATAACAACAACAACAACAATAATCATCATCGGGGTTTTACCTATATTTGATCGGTACTATTTCCGACGAGATAATGATTTAATAATTCAATTCAATTTAAAAAACTTCATTTCTATAGATGTTACCGTGATCGAAAACAATACATTTCTTTTAATTACATCTCTAAATTAAGACAATTGATCCCCAATAGTTATATTTTTAAAAACCAAACAAGTACTGCATATAGTTGTGGGCCCATTTTATAATAAAATAAATAAGAAAATAGTTGTCTTCTTCATGTTACCACCATAATCATCACAAAGTCTGCAACTGGTCTACGCTACCGGAAAAATATCTGGTATGTTTCATATATCTTCTGTTCCTTTCATAATAACTACTCTGTATGCTTCACATGCTTCACTTATTTGATAAAATTCTCCATCCCGTTTTTTTTATCTGGGCCACCGGTAAGCATATGTGATGTTGATTTTTTAGTTTATTTAAAGATATATGCGAAGTGAAGTAGTGAACCATACATCTTTGAGAAATTATTGATATGATTATTAACTGATCTAGTTATGTTTTACGTTGTTTATTTTTTTTAACTACTAAATAATATGAAAGAATTTTTTTTTTATAAAATATTTACTTTGAGAAATTATTGATATGATTATTAACTGATCTAGTTATGTTTTACGTTGTTTATTTTTTTTAACTACTAAATAATATGAAAGAATTTTTTTTTATAAAATATTTACTGTGTGTGTTGTGGAACATCTTCATCCGTTTCCTGTACATACATTGTCACACCCTCAAATTCCACATGCGGGGTTTTACCGTGAGTCGCGTGACAAACCAGGATCCAAGTCAACGGTCACAATAAACGAAAACTATATGAAAGATACGTAGACTCAAACATAAACTTCAATATCTCAAAACTGTAGCGGAAGAAAATTGAAGTACAACTCATGTAACAAAAGTAGTTTCAATGATTATTCAAAAACATGAACTAAGCCCTAGACGCTATGCAGACCCGTGCGCCTAGTCCGTGTGTTGCTACCTTTGAGAAAAACATGCCAAAAGGTGTCAACATATAATGCTGGTGAGTTCACAGGTTTTTATAAAATGTTACCACGTGTTACCAAATGTTACCAAGTTCAAAACCTGTCAATACTATGTCAATGTGAAAGCCAAAGTACGCTAGCTAGGCGTATGTTTTGCTACTACTACGATTGGAAAACCATTACTGGACGTGTTTAGCAAGTTTAGCATGTGTTTAAGCAGCCCCAATAGTGTTTAGCAAGTTCAGCATAGTTCGAGACAATATGCACCCGTCCGACCTCCGGTCGACGAGTGGGGTAGGTCACGCCCAATAGATCTATCCACATTTCCCCCGTTGTGCAACCCCGCACATTCATGGTTTCTCCCGGGACTTCCAAATATCGTACATCAACTCAAAAGTAACCCATAGTATGACATATGTTCAAAATATAAGTTTAGCGCATGTTTTCTCCCCCAAAAGCAAAACCAATAAAAGTGGGGCTGTGAAACTCACCTCAAGTTGCATTCTTCAATTAAAGAATAAAAGCTAAGTCCTTGATAATCCCAACTACCGGAGATCTATCATAAAAGTTCACATAAGTGTTTTGACTAATAACCATAAGGTTATCTAGTCCCCGATTGTCCAGATCGTGACCAAGTATGTTTGAAAACGTGTTTGACTGTTCAACCGATACACTAGACTCACCCGACATCCCGTTGGTGACCCATTACATAAACTAATTAAGTACACATAGATTACACATAAGGTTTAAGCATGAAACACTTAGTTTGCATAAAAAATCGCACATATTTCGTTGTAAGGTCGAATCCGTGTTTTTGGAGGCTCATTCGACCCCAAGAAACCTTGGTTCGACCTCCATAAAACTCCTTCGACCTATATACAAGTTCATTCAACCTAACACATGTTCCTTCGACCTAAATCATGTTCGTTCAACCAGAATAAGCCTGGTTCGACCTGTCCACATCTGGTTCGACCCCAGACCCCCCTCCTTCGACCCCACGACCGGTCGAATGGGGTCTGGTTTGACCCAGTCTACAACATTTGTTCTAAAACGCATCAAATCGCATCAAAACAACCCGAAAACATCACGAAACGTCATGAAACACAACAGTCAAGTATGAATAACATATCCCCACAAAACCCTACTAATTTTACTCCAAAAATCAATCCGTTTTAACACTTACCCAAAATGGCAAAATTATGGAAACGTTACATCATGCATGAAAACTTTACCCAATTTGGAAACTTTTTGAAATCCTTTCATAATCTTCTCAAAATGCTCAGTTTGTTATGTTAATGAAAACCCCAATTGTTTTATTAATAATAACAACATGTATTCAAACCTTAGATTTAACAAAATCCCCAAAATAGACTTAATAACATCATCTATCCAATTGTAACTTAAAACAATCATAAACCAACACCAATAGCAGACCTAGATCATGTTTTTATCATTTATACAGCAGTAAATCATTAAACAATACATAACATCACATAAAACACAACTAACACATCTTCATTGATAAGAAAACTCATGTTTAATGACAGGGTTTTGTTTAGAAAGATGTTTGAAAGGTTTTTAATCATAAAAATAGCCTTAGAACAGATTTGGACATTTGGGTTAAGTGAAAACAAATCAAAATGATTTAAAAAGGGTTTTAGATCAAGAACACACCTTAGATCTTTGATTAGATGATGTTTGTAGGTTAGATTATGAAAAACGAGAGCAAAAACTCCTTCCCCAGTGATTAAAGTCAAGAGAGAGCGTTTGGAGGCAACTAGGGTTTGTGAAATGATGAAAAATGACAAAGTGTGGTATTTATGCTAATGCTTCATTCGACCTCATGCATGGGTCGAATGAGAGTAGTCAAGGTCGAATGACCTTTTCAGGTGATTCACAAGCCTGGTTCGACAGTTCCATGTTTTCCAGATTTTCCGGTTTTGTCATTTTAACGCATTTTAACACATCCTAACACATGAACATGCAATCCTAACATATGTTAAGCATGTAGAATCATGTTTACACCTTTGAAACACACATTTTCATATTATAACACATGTATGTATCAATCTACGTATCACACTTAATTTAATTCATGTAATTTCACCAACAACGGGACTCAAGACTAGTGTATACACAAAACGACTCCCAATGATCCTCCAGATCATTGAACCCTGGACAATCCTATCCTGACCTGACTCAACTGACCCAGTTAAGTTTGTTCATGAATGTTTTTCGCTAAGGTAGATTTATGTTTTACCAAAATGTTTAAGCTGAACATGTCGGGTGTCACATCATCCCCACGTTGAAAGAATTTTCGTCCCGAAAATTGCACGAAGCCAAAAAGGAGAGAGACGAAAAGAAAATTTACCGGTCGTTACATCATCCCCACGTTGAAAGGAATCTCGCCCCGAGATTCATTCAGCTTCAGCGGTGACATGCCTAGATTCAAACGCATGCTTCAGAAAGAGATGAGGATACTTATATTTCATCTGATCCTCCCGTTCCCACGTGAACTCTGGTCCACGATTCAAGTTCCAACGAACTTTAACGATGCGAATTTTACTCCGGCGAAGGCTACGAATCTTATAGTCAAGAATCTCAACAGGTTCCTCCACTATGTGAAGACGATCATCAACCTTGATCTCTTCCAGTGGTACAATAAGAGATTCGTCAGCCAAACACTTCTTCAAGTTAGACACATGGAGGACGTTGTGAACACTACCGAGCTCCGCCGGTAAGTCGAGTCTGTATGCCACCGGTCCAATCCGTTCCAGGATGTCTAACGGTCTGACATAACGGTCTGACAAAATGTTTAAGCTAAACATGTCGGGTGTCACATACATTTTTACTTTAATCTACTTATCTGGACCATCTTTGTTTCTTCACTACTTGCTTTGTATGTTGTATGTGCATAGATAATATCAATGGTATGATTTTCCTAAACAACCCATTACTGGGTTAAGAAGACATCGGAGTACTAGCTCTTATCCTAATCTCCAGGAACTATATCCGACGTGGAACCACCGTGTTGAATCTCCTTACTGGTTTTCCGATGATACCCGTTTGCATAACAACAACAACAACAACATTCATTATCGGGGTTTTACCTATATATGAGATAATGATTTAATAATTCAATTCAATTTAAAAAAACTTCATTTCTATAGATGTTACCGTGATCGAAAACATTACCATTTATTTTTTTAATTACATCTCTAAATTAAGACATTTGTTCCCGAAGTTATATTTTTAAAAACCAAACATGTACTGCATATAGTTGTGGGCCCATTTAACAATAAAATAAATAAGAAAATAGTTGTCTTCTTCATGCTACCACCATAATCATCACAAAGTCTGCAACTGGTCTACGCTACCGGAAAAATATCCGGTATACTTCACATATTTTCTTTTCCTTTCATAATAACTACTCTGCATGCTTCACATGCTTCACTTATTTCATAATATCTCCATCCCTTTTTTTTTTTTCATCTGGGCCACCTGTAAGCATCTGTGATGTTGATTTTTGAGTTTATTTAAAGATATATGCGAAGTGAAGTAGTGAACCATAGATCTTTGAGAAATGATTGATATGATTATTGACTGATCTAGTTATGATATACGTTGTTTATTTTTTTAAACTACTAAATAATATGAAAGAATTTTTTTTAATAAAATAATTACTGTGTGTGTTGTGCAACATCTTCATCCGTTTCCTGTACATACATTTTTACTTTAATGTACTTATATGGACCGGCTTTGTTTCTTCACTACTTGCTTTGTATGTTGTATGTGCATAGATAATATCAATGGTATGATTTTCCTCAACAACAAAAACAATAGCAACAACAACAGCAACAGCAGCAGCAGCAACAGCAACAGCAACAGCAACAGCAACAGCAACAGCAACATTTATTTTTTTTAGTTAAAAATAACTTTATTGGCACCAACATTCAAACCTCGGTGGTTCAAGTGAGAAATTTTTTTTTGGATGGATCTAGCAAATTTGTTCAAACCTCAGGGACCAATTTGGCTATTCACTATCAGATAATCCATTCCTTTGAATAATATTATTTGCTGACACAGCGTTGTTAAAAACGAGAGAAGATTGGTAAAGAAGTATCGTATCCGTCTAAGGTAATTTTCATAGAATTTTTGTCTCATTTATTTAGTCTTTGCTATGTACAATATTGGTATAAAAAAAATACCAATATCGAATTTTTAAAAAAGTGGGTATCGAACTATATACCGAATTTATCGGTTCGGTACTGAACAAGTACCGATACCAAGAATACTAATACCGAAGAAGAACCGATAAATGCTCATTCCTACTATGAACACTCCACTTGATATCATTTAGTACCCTAGACTAGGGGTGAGCAAATATTGGTTCGGTTCGGAACCGATAACCGAAGCTCGGTTTTAGGAAAAACCATAACCGAAACCGATTGGTTAAGTCGGTTTGGTTAATTCAGTTAATAGTTCGGTTATCAGTTCGGTTCTGGTTACATTCGGCTAATAACCAAAAAGAAAACTTACGCAAAATTATAACCTTAAAATAGTTAGTCGAAGTATTTTGAACTTTTTTTGAGCACACACATGAAAAATACATGAAACATATGAAAATATGTTTCAAATGCATGAAGATGGATGAAAATACATGAAATACACATGTTATACATGAAATGATGTTTCAAATACATGGACATACATGAAAACACAAATATATAACTATTGATTTGGTTTCGGTTATGAAAGAAGGGAAAACTGAACTATAACCGATTCGGTTTTGGCAGTATCTTAACCGTAACCGATCAGTTAATTCAGTTTCGTTATTTTCATTTCGGTTTTTGGTTCGGCCCATTTAATCATATAGTTGTTGCTAAATTACTACATGATTGAAGAAAGAAACAATATGATTTGGGTAAAGCCATTTCAATGAATACAGAGGCATTGATGCTCCAGAGTCTGATCAAGATTATGGTGTAGAGGCGACGGATGAGCTTCAAGCTATAATTGTTGGCAAGTCTATGGATATTCATGTTTATTATGTTGATCCCTACGGACGCTATGTTTCAGACGTTTACTGCGAAGGCAAACTTGTCCAGGTAATCCCGTCTGTTCTAGTCATATGTGTTGTGTTGTAGAAATCACTAAGCGCTAGTCAGGCGGTTGCGTACCTCCTAAGGTTAATCGGAATTAATCAAATCATGTTTTTTATGTACAAATAATTTATAAGAAACCTTCATGTATAACATAAAAAGCTATAAAATTTGAATTTTTATTCTTTAGCTAAATTAGTTTGAAGACCAAATATAAACTATTAAAGATTGAGGGGGTCAATGATAAAATATCAAAGTTAATAAACCCTAATAGGGCCGCTGCGTAGGATTCAGATATGTTGGATTTTGAAGTAAGAACTCGATCTAGGCAAGATTTTTTTCCGCCTAGACCCGATTTTGACCAGGTCCAATTTTGTCTGATTATGCAAAATCCAGTCGGTATGGTTCCGATTAGCGCCGCCGATTAATCGGCCGCATAGCTCGAATTTTCAACACTGATATGTGTACTAACAACTAACAAATGTAATTAAACTAATACATGAAATTATGTTGGAGATTTTGTTAAAAAAGAGGGCCGCATGGTACGCTGACATATATGTCAAGCGTGAGGATTTTGCCGAGGTACCTCTTCCAAGCTACTTGATTACGATAACAAGAATATTAATTTTTCTTTATTATGAAAACACATTATTGGTTTGATGGTCGTGGCGCAACGATGCCAACAAACATGGTAGGTTAGGCTATGGGGTGTGGAACCCTTCCACACTCCCTCCCCTTGTCCACATCAGCGCCACATCATCTTCCCCCTTCCCCTCCCCTTCCTTTTTTTATTAATTTCCTTTATTTATTTATTTTAAATATTATATTTCATTAAATATTTTTTTCATTAAACTTAAAAACAAATTACATAGAAATTAAAAAAAAACAAAAATACATAAAAAACTGATAATAAATAAAAAAAACTAGAAATTAAACGCTCCTCCAAGCCATCTTTTGGTAATTTTGTCTTTTATTTTCTCCGCCACCACACGTTCCGTCTCCGAAAGACCCTCGAGACTTTCTTTCATCAACGCGAATTCGGTTGTTACCTGTTTCGACATTTCCATTTCGAGTCGTTTCCTTTCCAACTCTAGCCTCGCCAAATCTCTAGCCGCGGCGTCTTCCTTCTCCTTCTTTTCCATCTCTAGCCTCACCAAATCCCTTGCTACTGCTTCTTCCTTCTCCTTCTTTCTTTCCAAGTACCTTTTCGTTTGCTCTTGTTTAAAGCCGCTAAAGTCTTTTAGCAACCCTTCAATTTTCTCCACCGCCTTATCTTTCAATGCGTGACCGGTATCAACACCCTTTCCTTTTGAGCTCGAGGCCGCTTTCTTGGCGCGGTCCCTTCCAATCGGCCTCTCACTCTCAGTTGGTGGCGCCTCGTCTTCAAAGTCCGGGTCGTCGTTTATTTTTTTTTTTTAAAATAATACCGTTGCCAACGGTAACAAGGCCCAACGTTCAAATTTTGCCTTGGTAAATGGGACAGGGGGCAGTGTTTGTTTTCGGCAGATGGGTCAACGTCAGGCCCCCGATGCCTTTTTGCCGAGCCACACTCCATAGTCTTATGAAGAGATCCAAATGCTATCGCGCCATGGAAGTGGAAAGAAGATAAGAAACAGCGTGAGGAGATTGAAAAACAAAAAGTGGGGTAAGTATTTTTAAATTTAAGAGCTTTTTTTATCTTTTACTAAATTGATTGGTTTATCGAAATGTAAGTTGTTCTATTTGTTATGTTATATTAGCGCTAGATTGCTGCATCAACTGTCAAATTTTATAGTGATGAGTTGTGTAATATTGTATTCTTTTAATTTATTTTTCATTAATTGTAGGAAATGAGGTTTCAAGGAGCATATGATGAATGATACTTTTGCTTCATCTTTTTGGAAAAGCAAGCACCTTGTTTTTGAACATGTATCTCAACTTTTATTAGGGAATACCATTTGGTTGATGCTACAACCCAAAGGCAATACCTTAATTATGAGATATGTGTTTAAAATATACATTTCCATATGATATGAATGTTATTAGTCTGTCGATGCATATTGCGACTAGTGCTTTGGATTGACGAAATAAGGTGTTTTGTTGATTTACAAGAGGTCGAAGGAAGTTTTTATGAAGGTCGAAGGAAGACTAGTTTGGTCGAAGGGAGAAGACTCTAGACAGAAGCTTGGTTCGAGCTGCATTGTAGGTTGAAGGAGTACATTCGACCTCATCGTGAGGTCGAATGTAGTTTCCTATATAAGCTCAACTTTTTGTTAACTTTTGCCATTTTGAGTCTTGTGTCTGGTCTAAATTCTCTCTCTAGGTTTTGATCTTTCTGAAAGTGATTTATAAGCTTGTAAACCTAATTGTAAACATCTTTCATCATGTTATTAATGAGAATAATGATTGAAAAGGTAATTGTGTGTGTTTGATTCGATTCATATCATATTGTAAACAATCTAGGGTTTCCGCACCAGGATTTGTTAGACTTGTATGATCACCTAAACGTTTTTGAGAAAACCAATCCGTCTACAAAGTGGTATCAGAGCCTACGAGATCATACAACTACAATTTGATATGTTTTGAACTGAATTTGATCTAAAATTGTCCAAAATTTTTCTGTTTTGATAGAACATTGAGTTTTAAATGGAAATTGATTGATTTGGATAAGATTTGACGGATAAAATCAAAAGTTTCACTCATTAAAGTTGATCTACATTCAATTCTGACCAAAACCTGATTAAGATCATCAAAATCTATAAACTTTTGAAAAATTTGGATCAAATTAACTGATTTTCAAAGAATAACCGTTTTACAAATGGGTCAGGTCGAACCAGAGAGAGTTAGGTTGAACGTGTGAGTTTTTGGTCGAACCAAGGTCACTTTAGGTCGAATATGAGGTTTTTAGGTCGAGCCAAAACTTTTCTTGTGTGTTGTTTTTACATTCGACCAATTATTGTTCATTCGACCTACCGGGAGGTCGAAGGAGAGTTATTCTGGTCGAAGGAGGGTCTTGTGTGTTACTTATCTACATTCGAGTTTGTTTTTGGAGGTCGAACCTAGGAGTTTCTACCTTCGAACCCATGTATACACATCAGAGGTCGAACCTAGTCTTATTTTGGAAAATTTTCTAAGTGTTTACATTTTGGACATTATGGACAACATGTGGGGATTTCCTATGACTCCAAGGCCTGCAACAACACAGCAACAACAAGTTCTGATGAATCCATGGGCGGTAGCTTCTCGGAAAACGAACACTCAATCATCTCAACCGATTAACTATCTTGCTATGAGTAGTTCGGTACCACCACCTGTTACTCAACCTCCACAGCAACCGACGACTGATTATTGGGGCGTTGCAGCAGCAACGGTACATTCTCAAACTACTAATGCTATTTCCACAGTAATCAATGATTTGTCTTCAGGTAGTGGAAATCGTCCCCCGAAGCTGATGGACATGGCATAGAATAATCAGTGGCAAAAGAAGTTCAAGATAAATCTTGAAGGGATGGGTTTGGAAGGAACTGAGGCGTGGCAGATGATTGCTAAAGGATATGCTGCTCTGTGTTTGTAGAATTCAGGTGAACCAATTCCACTTGATGGTTTATCTGAAGATGAAAAGAAGAAGTTGCAGTCGAGAAGAAGGCTTTCTCACAACTATCTCAAGCCTTGACTACCGATCTACTTCATCAGTTTGGATCGTGTACCATATCTAAGCAGCTTTGTGATATGTTGAAGAACAGACATGATGGGAATGATAAGACGAGAAGATTGAAGGTGGAAGAACTAAAGAAAGAGTTTGAAAACTTTAGTTATGTTGGGAATGAGACTCTGAAGGAACTTATACCGAGATATTGTCATTTGTTGACCGAGTTGTCGAACTATGAGATCAAGATTCCTATGTCTGAGTTGGTTAATAAGTTTGCTGATGCATTACCACCATATTGGAATCAACATATTGAGGTTTTGAAAGAGAAGAATGCTTATCAATACTTGACAATCAACGAGCTTATTCAGAAGTTGGAGAACAAAGAGTTAGAGGAAAAGAGGAAAGCTAGAAGATCACAATTCCCACAAAATCCGGAATTGTATCATGCTTCTTCATCCACTTCTGTGTTCAGTACAAGTGTGGCAGGAAATGTTGCGCCACATATAGCTTGTGTTTTGAGTGTCATTGAACCTCCAAGAAATCCAATTAACTATCTTGCCCAAACATCAACTTATCCACCAAACTACACCTCAAACTCTTACATTCCATCTCAACCTCAAATGTCTAGTACCGCATGTTACACATCTAACACACCTCAACAACAACCATATGTTCCAACAACAACACAAGCTTCTTCAAGTCAAAGTCCGGTCGTGTTAGAAACTTCTAACATGAACAATGTTACCGTTGAAGTAGCTCAACAACACATTGGTTTGGTTTTAGCAATGGTTGCATCTTATAACGGGCTTGTGGCGAGTCAGATTGGGAATAATAATCTGTCTAATGAAGATTATGCCCAAATTGACAAGGAGGAGATGGAATTGATTGACATTCAATGGGCGTTTGCTAGTGTGATGAGAAGGGCTATAGAATTTATCTAGAAAACAGGTAGAACTGATCTGGCTACATCACCAAACACCACTTACGGCTTCAACAAAGCCAAAGTTACATGATTCTGTTACTGAAGTTACTGATGAGAAGGTTTTTTGGAACTATCATTGATTCTGTTACTGAAGTTCCTGATGAACTTGAATCTATTTATTCCGACTCTGAAAGTGAAGCTAATTCGGATGTGAGTGTGAATTCTTTGGATGATGATATTGATCAGCTATTAGCCGAAGCGGACTTTCTGATGACAAGGAAATCATGCATAGTGGATGACGCCTTCACTAAGATTGACTACTCGAAGTTCTTTGCAGGGAAGGAGGCTCATTTCGCGTTGATGGCTATGACTGATGCACCAAAACCGGTAAGTTCTGATTCTACAACTGACATGAATAGTGATAAATAATGTGGTACTTGCGATAGATTGACTGAAGAAAACAAGCAACTTAGGGTTAATCTTGAGAGTGCTAGAATCAATATTCAATCTCATCGTAAGGATTCACATGAATTCAACAAAACACTTGAAGGGTACAAAAAGGACATTTCTGAATTAAAGAAAACCCTTGCTTTAAAACAACTTGCCATTAACAATTACATAAATGAACTTGAAAATACTAAATTGGAAATGGCAACTGTCAAGTGTTTTGCTGAGAAGGTCAATAAGAAGTTAGAAAGCTATAAACACATAGCTTATGTTGTTGACCATGTCATTGAAGAACCATCACAGTTCGGTAGTGTAAACTACAAATCTGTTCCTTCTCCGGTGTTGTTTGAGAATCATAACTTCAACACAGTAACACCGGAGAGTTCAGTTAAATCGGACTCCACATCAGACAATGAATCTAATACTTCAAGTATTGGAGATCCACATTCTGATGTGAGACCGATACTCGGACTAAATGATGAGGGGGTTGTTCCAGTGACTGATGATTCAGACACTGAAGATGAGAAACCGAAAGAAGGTAGTGATATTCCTTTGGAAAATCACATCATCACTAATGAACCAGTATCACCTTCTCAGTTTTCTCATCCTCAGGACAATACACACAGAAAGAATCAATCAATTACCCAGAATGTGACAAAGATTGAGAAAAATGATTCAGTTGACAAACCCGTCAAAGTTTTCTATCGGATGGAAGGATCCGATAAGATCATCTCTGACGAGGAGTATCCAATAAAATTTGCTAATTATTCGAAAATTGACAAAATCTGGCAGGAAAGTACAATCTGGTTTCCTAAACATGAAAGAACAAATGATTTTCTCCAGAACTGTTAAAGAAATTGCATTGTGATACTCCCAAAGAACCAAAAGTTCATGTCACTGAATTCATTACGCCTAAAGAAATGGCAAATGCATGTTTCGAGCCGGCTTACTCAATGAATCTTTGAAGCTTAACATTCAAAGACCCAAGACCAAGCAGGCTTGGGTCCCCCGAAAGATCTAATCATTTCTTTAATTGGTGTAGGGAGCTCCAGCTGGCCCTGTTAGCAGTCTTTGGATTGTCGACAGTGGAGCTTCTGGGCACATGACTAGAGACTTAACGCTTTTATTTGACATCAAGAACGTGAATGGAGGGTATGTAGCATTTGCGGGAAATAAAGGTGGTTATATCACGATGGAAGGTAGTGTAAGCAATGGGATCGTAAGTTTTGAGAGAATATCTTACGTGAAGCAGATTGATTATAATCTGTTAAGTGTCAGTCAAATTTGTGACAAGCAGTTTTCTGTACACTTTGATGACAAATCTTGCTACATTTTGAAACCCAGCTTCGTCATTCCAAAAGAATGGATCATGTTGAGAGCACCAAGAGTGAACAATTTATACATTCTTGATATGAGCAAGGCGATGACAACCCAGGGCCAAGTTACATGTTTTCTATCCAAGGCTACAGAAAAAGAGTCAATAATGTGGCACAGGAGGATGGGACATATTCACCTCAGAAAGATGAATCATTTGGTGAAGAATGGGCTGGTAGAAGGGGTTAATGTGAAACATTTTCATCTTAATGATAAATGTGTGAGTTACAAAAAGGGGAAACAGCACAAACAGTCCCACAAACCGAAGAAAGTGATATGCCACATGAGCGTTTGCATATGGACCTTTTCGGACCTGTTAAGCGTAAAAGTCATGCTGGAGAACTTTATTGTCTTGTGCTAACTGACGATTACTCGAGATTTTCATGGGTGATGTGCTTGCAACAAAAAAAGCGACACGTTTAACAATTTGAAGGTTCTGTTTGCCCGTTTGGAGAATGTTTACGGATTGAAGATTAAACGAATTCGTAGTGAAAACGGGACAAATGGATGCACTTTGTGAAGACAAAGGAATTCATCATGAATATAGTGCTCCGTACACTCCACAACAGAACAGTGTTGCTGAAAGGAAAAACACGACTCTAATCGAAACGGGACGAACAATGCTTGCAGACTCAAATCTTCCGGTAATCTTCTGGAATGAAGCTATTTACGCAGCTTGTTACACATTGAATCGTGTATTAACAGTGAAGAAGTTTGGCAAAACTTCTTATGAACTGTTGAATAGACGAAAGCCGAATTTGGAATATCTAGAACCGTTTGGGCCACATTGTACGATTTTAAATCCGACAGAGAAGTTTGCACCGAAAGCTGAAGAGGGATACTTTGTTGGATACGCAACCCCGCTCAAACAGGTATTCAACAAGAGAACTCGTCAGGTAGAGGAGTTGGTTAACGTTGAAGTACAACGATACACTCAGAACGTATAGGGAAGTGGTCCTGATTGGATGTTTGATTATAAAGATTTCTCTGAATCATTCAATCTAGATAACTTGGTTGAAGAGGCTGTATTACGACTTTATTACGAGTGTGAAAACGCAGTGACTTCACCGTTGGTGCGTCCGATTACCATAACTCCTCCAACAGCTTTTAATGATACCAACGTTTTAGTTAATGAAGAAGAAGTGTTTCAAGAAGCTTCTACTACACTTGACTCATTAGAATCAGAAGTAGAAGATGACACTTTCAGTGAAGCTATTCTAGATCATGCAACGGAGGAACCACCAGTGAACCCAAATCTAGATGTTGCTTCATCATCAAATACGGGTAATGATCTGGATACGGCAGAGAATCTAACTACTCAATCTGGAGTTCAAGTTCTTGATCATCCGGAATCTCGGATCCATCAGATTCATCCACTTGAGCAAGTTATTGGTGACCCCGGAAGCAGTGTCATGACTAGAGGACAACTTCGTCATGCAACTTCACATGATAACCTTGGAGCCCTAGCCCTTTATGCTAAAATTCAAAAGTCTGGTTGTCAAAATAATTGGTCCTTTGCTTGTTATGTTTCGCAGGTTGAGCCGCAGACATACAAAGATGCTTTATTGGATGATGCTTGGGTTGAAGCGATGCAAGAGGAATTGTTGCAGTTTCAGAAACTAAGAGTTTGGACACTTACAAATCTACGTCTAGGGAGAAAGAAGATTGGCACTAAATGGGTGTTTAAGTGTAAGAAGGATGATCGAGGTGTAATCGTACGAAACAAAGCTCAATTGGTCGTTCAGGTATTTAGTCAAACTGAAGGAATCGACTACAATGAAGTTTATGCACCAGTAGCACGTATAGAAGCTGTTGATACATAATATGCGACTAGTGCTATTGAATTGCTAATACAATCTTGTTTTGTCATAATCGTATGGTCAAAGGTGGAATTTAACATGGTCGAAGGTGAAAGTTTTGGTCGAAGGGAGAAGCTCAAGGTCGAAGGAAGTTTTTGTTATGTATAGTGCTGATTCGCCTGTTTGAATGGTCGAAGGTGCACATTCGCCCAAACGTATGGTCGAATGTGCAGTTCTATAAATAGGCTGAATTAGAATTTAAAGTTAATAGTTGTCATTTTGTTTCCCTCCTTTGAGTGTGTTTTCTCCCTATGGTTTCTTTGTGTCTGATTTTACTTTATATCATTGTAAACATCAATTTGTAAGCTTAATCAATATGTTTATCAATGAAATGGAATCTTTGAAAGTGATTTGTGTGTTTTGCTAGTATTATTATCATTTCGTAATCGATTCAGAGATTCCGCACCTGAATTGATATACTTGTTTGATCAAAGTCTTTGTTATTGACAATTCGATCATCACATACAAAGTGGTATCAGAGACATAAGGATCAAACAACTACAATTTGATAATATTTGAGCTGATTTGGACTCAATTTTGATCAAAAATTTTATGTTTTCAAAGAACAATTGAAATTGATGAATATTGATTGACTTGAACTAGTTTTCATGGATAAAATCTAAAATACTCTTCATTAAACTTGTTCCAAATCAATTCCGAAGCAAAACCTGCAAAATATCATCAAATTTCATCAACTTTTGAAAATTTTGGATCAAAATAATTGATTTTCAAAGAATAACCGTTTTTCAAAATGAAAGGGTCGAACCTAGGGAGAAACGGTCGAGAGAGTGTGTTTTAGGTCGAACCAGGAGGTTTTTAGGTCGTACGTGGACTTTATTTCGGTCGAACCTAGAAGTTTTTAGTGTGTTGTTGTTCATTCGACCAGTTGGTGTACATTCGACCCATCCCGAGGTTGAAAGTGGGTTACTTTGGCGAAAGTGAGAAGAGTTTGTTATATTCTACCTTCGAGTCTTCAGAAAGGGTCGAACCTGGACAGAATTTCACATTCGACCCCACATTTACTGATAAAAGGTTGAAAGTAGAAACTGTTTGAAATTTTTTCTAATCGTTTCGTGTTTTATACTTTGCAGACGATATGTGGAACTTTCCAACAACACCGAGACCTAATACAACACCACAACAGCAAGTGACAATGGATCCTTGGTCGGTAGCTGCTCAGAAGACGACTAGCTGATTATTGGGGAGTTGCAGCAGCTGCGGTACACTCTCAAACTACCAATGCTATTTCAACACTAATTCATTACTTATCTTTAGGTAGTGGGAGCCTTCCACCAAAGCTAATGGAAATGGTGGATTATAATCAATGGAAGACCAAGTTTAAGATTCATTTGGAGAGAATGGGAATGGAAGGCACTGAGGCTTGGCAAATGAGTGCTAAGGGTTATGTAGCACCAGTTTTGGAGAACACTGGTGAGCCGATTCCATAAGAGAGCTTAGCTGAGGATGAGAAGAAAAAGTTTGCGGTGGAGAAGAAGACGTTCTCACAACTATCCCAGGCTATTAACACTGATCTTCTACATCAGTTTGGGTCGTGCACAACCTCAAAGCAGCTGTGGGATATGTTAAAGAATCGTCATGATGGGAATGAGAAAAAAAGGAAGTTAAGAATGGAGGAGTTGATAAAAGAGTTCGAGAATTTTAGTTATATGGGAAATGAGACATTGAAGGAGTTGATTCCGAGGTATTGTCATTTATTGACGGAACTGTCAAGTTATGAGATCAACATACCTATGTCTGAGTTGGTGGATAAGTTCGTTGTTGCATTACCACCATACTGGAATCAACACATTGAGGTCTTGAAGGAGAAAGATGCATACCAATATTGGACCACCAATGAATTCATTCAGAAACTGGAGAACAAAGAGATGGAAGAGAAGAGGAAAGCAAAAAGAGCACAAGTTCCTCAGAATCCAGAGTTATATCATGGTGGTACATCTTCATCTCTGACTAGTTCAAGTTCTAGCAATTCTGTTGCTCCACACATAGCCTGTGTTTCAAGCATGTTGAACCAACCAAAACCCCAATAAACTATCTTTCTCAAACATCATCTTACATACCACCTTCATATCCTACTACTTACATTCCACCATTTTCACCTATGCAACAAGCTGCATGCTATTCAGCTAGCTTGAACCAACCCCAACAACAACCATACATTCCTCAAATGAACCCAAGCCAACCAAATCAAAGCCCAATTGTGTTGGAGACATCAAATTTGAACAATGTCACTGTTGAAGTTGCACAGCAACATGTAACCTTGGTATCTGCTGTGGTCGCTTCGTATAATGGTTTGGTAGCTAGTCAAATTGGTAACAACAACCTAACCAGTGAAGACTATGCTCAAATTGACAAGGAAGAGATGGAGCTCATTGACATTCAGTGGGCATTTGCTAGTGTCATGAGACGAGCGACTGAGTTTATAGAGAAGACTCATAGAACTGATCTTTCTACATCTCCCAACACCACATATGGCTTCAACAAAGCCAAAGTCACATGTTTTAACTGTGGTGGGAAAGGTCACTTCAAGAGAGAGTGCACACAGCCAACACAACAGGGAAACAAGAATCCTTTCAACACTAATTACCAGAACCGTCAATCTCAAAATCAGGTATCTTATCAAAGCCAAAACAACTCCAACTACCAACCACAAAATAATTACCAAAACCGACAAAACGCCTCACCAAACAATTATGTTAGACAAACCACTACACCAAACCAGAACCAAAATCAAACACCACATAATCCAACCAAAACAATCATTTCATTTTCTACACGAAATAGCCAAACCCAAGCAGATAACCAGAACCAGGCTTTGGTAATTCAGAAGGATGAAAGATTTGATTGGACTGGTATGCAATTTGGTGTTGAGGAGATTACAGCTGGTAATGTGGCGTGTGTTGCTCAAAAGATAGATTTGGAGGAGCCGGTGTTAGTTGAAGAAGAATTGGAGATTAAGAAGAAATCTGAGGTGAAGATTGAGGAATTGGTGGAAGAAACTGATGTTTGTGTTGAAGAGAAGTCAGGATTGATTCTTGACTCGGTCACTGATATTCCTGAACAGTGTGATTCAGTTTATTCTGATTCAGAGAGCGAGTCTGATTCCGAAGCTAGTGCTAACTCACTAGATGATGACATTGATCAACTTCTAGCCGAAGCTGATTTTCTTATGACCCGCAAATCTTGCATAGTGGATGATGCTTTTACCAGAATTGATTATTCTAAATTCTTTGCTGGAAAGGAAGCACACTTTGCTTTGATGGCGATGACAGAGCCTCCGAAACAGGTAATTTCTGACTCCAAATTTAGACATGAACAGTGATAAATATTGTGGTGCATGTGATAGATTGACTGAGGATAATAAGCAACTCAGAGTTCAACTCGAGAGTGCTAGAATCAACTGTCAATCCTATCGAAAAGAAGCACATGAATTCAATAGGGTGCTTGATGGTTATAAGAAAGATATTTCCGATCTTAAGAAAACACTTTCTTTAAAACAATTGGCCATTAATAATTACATCAATGAATTGGAAGAAACTAAACTTGAAATGGCAACCATCAAGTGCTTTGCTGAGAAAGTCAACAAGAAGCTTGAAAGCTACAAACATATTGCATATGTTGTTGACCATATCATTGAGGAACCCTCACAACCGAGTAGTGCAAACTACAAGGCTATCCCATCTCCCGTGTTGTTTGAAAATCATACTTTACATTCAATAACACCGGAGAGTTCAGTTAAGTCTGATTCTACATCGGATGATGGGTCTAACACCTTTAGTGTGGGAGATCCTAATTCCGATGTTAGACCTATTTTGGGACTGAATGATGAGGGTGTGACAGCTGTAACTGGTGATTCTGACTCAGAGGATGATAAAACTGAGAAAGTGAGTGATATTCCAATTGAAAATCACATAATCACCAATGAACCGGTATCACCTTCTCAGATTATGCATCCAATGGCTAACGCTCATCGAGTGAATCAATCAGTTAAGCAAGATGAAAAGAAAAATGAACCGAGTGACAAACCCGTCAAAGTGTTTTATCAGATGGAAGGATCCGATAAGAATATTTCTGACGAGGAATATCCAATTAAGTTTGCCAATTACTCCAAGATTGAGAAAATTTTGGCAGGAGAGTTGTGACACCCCGCATTTTCATGTTCCTACTTTAACTGAACTCTAGTTAACTTGCATGTGCATACGTGACTAAAAACTTGACTAGGGTTAGTTAGGAAGGTCTTCTTATATGTTATAGGGTAATAACATATGTTATGTGATAATAACATATGTTATATTATAATAAGTAAAGTTATCATCACAATGCACACACGAGTCCTGTATCCTGAACGTTGGTGAATTGTCTGGCAAACATAATAATAAGCACAATTGAATTATGATGAACGTGGTGTTACATGTTTGTGTGGAGTACATGCTTATGTGAATTATCGCTTGACTGAAAATTAATACGTAAACCATGCAAATTACGTTCACCTTATGATTGATATGTTATGAGATAATAAAAACAATAGTTTTATGCAATTTAGGGTGATTAATATCATCGGGGCCGGTATTGGACTAGAACATGACTAACGGGTCCGGTTAATGGACTAAAAGGGGCCCTAATACCCAATTACTTGGGCAACAAGCCAAACTCTATTATAATTATAGATGAAAAAAAAATAAAAACCCTTACCCTAAGCCCCTTTAGCGCCGTGAACTCCCACCCCAACCCCTCTCTCAATATTCAATCAAACAACACCTCTCTTTCACTAATTCAAGTTGATTTGGGTGCAATCTCTAGGCCTTGAGGAGTTTAGCATTGCAAGGTATGCATTTTACATGTTTCTTGATGATTTACAATACTTGAACAGTTTTAAAAACCCTAGAGATTACATGTATAAAAAAATCGCATATAGGGTTATGTGGGTGTTCTTGAATGTTCATTGTGATTTGATGATGATGATTGTTGTTAGTAATCATAATTAGGGTTTTTGTATGATAATATAGGTGTTTAATCAGAATAATATGAGTTATGCATGTATTAGAGATTTTTATGCATGATTAGGGTTTGTGAATAACTTGGGGAGCAAGTTTCAGTTTCTGGCAGATTCATTAGGGTGTGTTGTAGGGGCTGTATCTTGATGTTAAATTGATTGTTTTGATGGTTTCTTTGCATGAATGGATTGTACATAGTCTTATCTTTTTAAAATGGGCAAAATCATCTGATTTGGATGTCGTTGGATATGTTTTTGAAATTTTATTTGTTTAAAGGTCATATCAGATTTTCGGAGTTATAAATTGGGTCAACTTTAAACGGGTATAACTCGAGTTTTACAAAGAATTAGGTTATGAAATTTGGACAGAAGGTCAATATTGGAAAAACTTGGTTTTTCCAAGTGGATTCACCTCGTTTGGGTGAATACACAATTTTTGGAAATTTTTCTACTAAATTGACCTGTTGTGGAAATTTTCTGGACATAGCTGTGTTGTACGAATTTTAATAATTTTTATGTTTGGTTTTGAGACAAAAAAAATATGGATTATTAAATGAATACCAAAGAATATTCAATAAAAATTTGGGAGTTTAATTCATTGACTAAGTATTTTAAATAAATTAGTTTTTGTGGCGCACAATCTGTCCTAAAAACGCAGATTGTGTATTATGTGTTTATGTGACTATTTGGAGTCTTATATGATATGTATTTGACATGAACTTATATGAATACTTATAGGAGATGTGTATAAGGTATAAAACGGATAATAATCATTATGATCACCAACGGGATACGTATGACTTACTTGTGCATGTAGAGTCACTAGGCGTCACTACACGATTTGAACTTTAGAAGTTTTGGACAAACGAGTTACATGATGTGTTGGTTATGCATGTATACTCACCTAGTGACATTTTTGTAATAGGGATTCGGTAGCTCGTTACTGTTTGAGGGATTTGGATCATTCACGTGCAACCTAAGGTGAGTTTCACTACTCTTTTCTCAAAAGCATGTGTCTCGGGTTGAGACAACTTACTTAACATTTTCTATTCCGGTTTGGGACTACTATTTTCTAGTCCGGTTTGGGACTACTTACACATCCCGGGTTGGGATGCTATGGATCCTTGTGTGGGTCGGTTTTTGACTCCTTGTGTGAGTCGGGTTTTGCTAGTTCGCAAACTGTGTCCTTGATGAACTAAACCAACTCTATCATCTGTAAGTCCTTCACATACCGAATGAGTTGCCGGGTTATGGCAAGCGGGTTATTAGTTGATAGTGCTATTAGGTCTTACAAACCTCACACCGGCTCGGGGAGTGCGGGAGTGAACTATAACTTAACAGATTTTATCATTGTTGATAGGAAATGATGTAAGGCATGCGGCTCACATTTGTGGCTACACGTACGTCAGCAGTTCGGTATATCGGTGTTAGTTATCATGAATGGGTTAGCTACCCTTGACATGCGATGAACTAGTGTTTACACGGTTCTTGGAACCAACTCAATTACTTGTTTACGTGGTTTTGGAAACCAGCGCAGTTACATACTCATTTACTTTACTTAGTGAACTCACCAACATTGTTTGTTGACCCACAATTTACATGCTTTTGCAGGTAGTTAGCTTCCGGTGCCAGAATTAGAAAGCACTGCACACTTCACTGCATTTAGGGTCTTGGGCATACACCTAAATTACATATTATGCTTTTACATTTTGTTTCATATGGTTTTAATTTGGGCGCCGTGTTTTGCGCATGTTTTTTTAAAAGGATTAAATTTGGTTTACGCTTCTGCAGCTTAACTAAACTTGGTTTTTGAAAACGAACTAAATGGTTTGGGCATTTAGAGTTCGTTCATATGACTTCTGGCTATGGGATCCTGGTATGTCATGCGCCTCGCGGTATAAACCTCGTAGTGGAAATTTGAGGATGTGACAAGAGTACTATATGGTTCCCAAAACACGAAAGGACCAATGATGTACCTCCAGAGATTTTGAAGAAAATTTATTTGGATGTTCCAAAAGAACCAAAGGTTCATGTCACCAAGTTTATTAAGCCAAAGGAGAAGGCGAATACTATCACTACTTGAGCCGACTTACTCAAAGGACCCAGCTCCTGAGAGTTTAAGAAGAAGGTGTGTGGATGATCAATATCCTATCACTACTTATGCAAAGTCGAACGCCAAGAACAACTTTGAGGAGTACCGTGCGTGCTTTAAGTGCGGGGAGAGAGGGCATTTACTTAATCATTGTTATCCACAACGACGCTTTGTCCCTCAACCAGTACCTTTTTACAACCAAAGCCGTTATTATCAAAAGAGGGATAATCGTCAGATGACATATGATCGTCGCAACCAGATTGCAATGGAAAAACCTTAAAAGAAACCAGCGGTGAACACAACTGTTGAGAAGCAAAAGGTACCATTAAAACCTGCAGTTAAACCAACAGTTGGACCTGTATCTGTTAAATCAGAGAAGGTAACCAAGAAAGTTTCCTTCAAGAATGAAGTAAATAAACCGACTGAGACTCCAAAATCTAAGATCCGGATCCTGAAACGTTCGAAACAATTTTGGTCACCAGTGGGATCTCAAGGTGCTTCGACTTCAAAAGAACATGAGAAATCTGAGACTGAAAAGAATTTAATTGATGAGAAAAAGATCAATTCAAATTCAAAAGATTGTGAAAAAGATTCTTTGAAACAAAATGTTCAAAGACCCAAGACCAAGCAAGCTTGGGTCCCCTGAAAGAACTAATCTTTTTTACTTTATATGTGCAGGGAGCTTCAGCTGGCCCTGTTAGCAGTCTTTGGATTGTTAATAGTGGAGCTTCTGGTCACATGACGGGGGATTTATCTCTGCTGTTCGACATTAGAAACATCAATGGCGGATATGTAGCATTTGCTGGGAACAAAGGAGGATAAATTACTCTGGAGGGTAGTGTGATTAATGGTATAGTGAGTTTTGAGAAGATATCGTATGTGAAGCAAATAGACTATAATCTGCTTAGTGTCTGTCAAATCTGCGATAAACAGTTCTCTGTATTCTTTGACGACAAATCTTGCTACATTCTCAAGCCCGATTTCGTACTTCCAAAAGAGTGGATAATGCTGAAAGCACCGAGAGTGAATAATCTGTACATTCTCGACATGTCAAAGGTAATGACAACCCAGGGTCAAGTCACGTGTTACTTCTCCAAGGCTACTGAAAAAGAATCTATAATGTGGCATAGGAGAATGGGACACATTCACCTTAGAAAAATGAATCATCTGGTGAAGAATGAACTTGTCGAAGGCGTAAATGTTAAACATTTTCATTTGAATGACAAGTGTGTGAGTTGCAAGAAAGGAAAGCAGCACAAACAATCCCATAAACCAAAGAAAGTAAACTCTGTGGAATTACCACTTGAGCGTTTGCACATGGACCTATCCGGACCTGTCAAGCGTAAAAGTCATGCTGGAGAGTTATACTATCTTGTGGTTACTGACGACTATTCCAGATTCTTGTGGGTTATGTGCCTGCATCATAAGAACGACACGTTTAACAATCTGAAGCTTCTGTTCACTCGTTTAGAAAATGTCTATGTTCTGAAGATCAAGAGAATTAGTAGTGATAATGGGACGGAGTTCAAAAATGCACAGATGGATGCTCTTTGTGAAGACAAAGGAATTCATCATGAATATAGTGCTCCGTATACCCCTCAACAGAACGGTGTCGCAAAACGTAAAAACAGGACTCTAATTGAAGCGGCTAGAACAATGCTTGCGGATGCCAACCTTCCAGTAATGTTCTGGAATGAAGCCATTTACGCAGCTTGTTATACTCTGAATCGTGTGTTAACAGTGAAGAAGTTTGGCAAAACTTCTTATGAACTGTTGAACAGACGAAAGCCGAACTTAGAGTATCTAGAACCATTTGGAGCACCGTGTACAATGCTTAATCCATCTGAGAAGTTCGCACCGAAAGCTGAAGAAGGATTCTTTGTTGGATATGCAACCCCGCTCAAACGGGTATTCAACAAACGAACTCGTCAGGTAGAGGAGTGGGCTAACGTTGAAGTTCAGCGGTATACTCAAAATGTACAGGGTAGCGGTCGAGATCGGATGTTTGATTACAAATACTTCTTTGAATCATTCAATCTAGATAGCTTGTTTGAAAAGGTTGTATTAAGATTATACTACGAGTGTGAAAACGCAGTAACATCACCGTTAGTGCGTCCGATCACCGTAACTCCTCAAACAGCTTCTAATGATGCCAATGTTCCTGCACCAGAAGAAGAAGAGTTCCAGGAAGCTTCCACAACTCTTAATTCATCAGAATCGGAAGATGATGATGAAGTCACAAGTGAAGCTATTCCAGAACAGGCTACAGAGACACCTCCAGTAAACCCAAATCCAAATGGTGCTTTATCATCAAACTTGGGTAATGATCTGGATTCGACAGAGAATTTGACTACTCAAACGGGAGTGCAAATACCTGATCATCCGGAATCTCGGATACATCGTATTCACCCACTCGAGCAAGTTATTGGTGATCCTGGAAGCCCTGTTATGATGAGAGGACAACTTAGGAATGCAAACTCACAACAAAATCTTGGCGCTCTAGCTTTATATGCTAAAATTCAGAAATTAGGTTGTCAGAATGACTGGTCTTTTGCTTGTTATGTTTCGCAGGTTGAGCCGTGGACATACAAGGATGCTCTTTTGGATGACGCTTGGGTAGAAGCAATGCAAGAGGAGTTATTGCAATTTCAGAAACTAGGAGTGTGGACACTAACAGATTTACCTCCAGGAAGGAAAAAGATTGGAACCAAATGGGTGTTCAAGTGCAAAAAGGATGACAGAGGAGTGATTGTGAGAAACAAAGCTCGACTGGTCATACAAGGCTTTCATCAAGTGGAAGGAATCGACTACAACGAGATTTATGCACCGGTTGCACGCTTAGAAGCTATTCGCATGTTTCTAGCGTTTGCATCAAACAAGAAATTCAAGGTGTATCAAATGGATGTTAAAAGCGTGTTTCTTTATGGTGTGGTCAAGGAAGAAGTTTACGTAGATCAACCACCAAGCTTTGAGGATCCTATCCACCGGGATAAGGTCTACGTTCTTAACAAAGCTTTCTATGGGTTGCACCAGGATCCACGGCAATGGTATGAGGAGCTGAGCACGTATCTTCTATCTAAAGGATTTAAATGAGGTTTGGTAGATTGCACACTGTTCACAAAACGAACAGGGGATGATTTGCTTCTAGTGCAGATTTATGTTGATGACATTTTTTTTTGGATCTGCTAACGAACTTTTGTGCAGAGAACTTGAAAAGGTTATGCAGGAAAAGTTCGAAATGAGTGCGATGGGAGAGATGCAGTTTTTCCTAGGCTTGCAGGTGAACCAAACACCAACAGGGATCTTTATTCACCAAACCAAATACGTATCTGAAGTCTTGAGCCGATTCCAGATGGAAGATTCGAAGCCGATGGATACCCCGATACAACCTAATCACGGGATTGGAGTTGATGCTAAGGGGGAGCTAACTGATCCTTTTACATACAGAGCAATCGTCGGATCTATGATGTACCTCACCGCATATAGACCAGACATAATGTTCGCCACATGTCTCTGTGCACGTTATCAATCGAAGCCGAAACAAAGTCATCTAGCAGCTGTCAAACGTATCCTAAGATATCTGAAGGGCAGTCCGTTGAGAGGACTATGGTACCCTAATGATGATAATTTTAACCTAATTGCTTTTAGTGATGCAGATTGGGGAGGCTGTGACAAAGACAGCAAGTCCACAACGGCTGGATGCCAGTTTATGGGGAGCAGGTTCGTGACCTGGCAATGCAAGAAACAAACTGCAGACGCCTTATCAACATGTGAAGAAGAATATGTCTCAGCTTCAAGCTGCTGCTCACAAGTTCTGTGGATACAACAACAGATGGTTGATTACGGTTTGCAATTTCTTAAAACCCCTATTTACTGTGATAATGAGGCCGCCAATGCATTAACAAAAGACTTAGTCAATCACTCAAAAGCTAAGCATATCCGGATTAAATACCATTTTATCCATGATTGTTATGTAAAAGAGTTGATCGATATGGTCAAAATCCACACTGATTATCAACGTGCAGATCTTTTTACCAAAGCTTTTGATAAATCAAGATTTGAATATCTTTTAAAAGCTAATGGTATAAAAGAAAAATAAGACTAATCATCACCTCGGTTTATCGCCTTTTAGTTTTAGCTTTTATTGTTTTTCAGAAAAATTCAAAAACCCAAAAATATGTTTTTCATTTTAGGGGGAGTTTATTTTTAGAAAAACCAAAAACATTGAAAAAGTCAAAAAGCCTTAAAAATTAGAAAAACCCAAAATGATTTCCAGGAGAAAAAGAGGAAATGATAGTACATCAGCGGGGATCTGACACACGCTAAAGAAGTGTAATGCAATATAAGGCGTGTGTTTAAGTCTGTGTGATGTGTTGATAGGCTTCGTAGACCTAATACTGCATGCCTGATACATACATATCAAACGAATTGATATGTGGATGAACTCCTCATGGGCATATGGTCTTAGTACCGTAATTTCGTTTGATAGGGTATTTGTACAAAATTCGGAGGTTTCGGGTCGTTATGTTATTAGTTATCTGGGGATAGCCTATCTGATCTTCTGCCATAAGTCATTACGAACCTAGATCAGACAGGGTATCTTTATAAAAGAGCTTTAATGCCAAATCCTAAAGTTAGCGAATTGAGGTACTTTCAATGTATGACGATAATCAAAGATTATCTAATGCATCGTATCCAATCATAGATGCAAATCATGATTGATATAAGCCCTCAACTTGGTAGAGTGCACAAGTTACTTTGTAGCATTGAGTTGCTGACCTGTACACCTCTGTGCCTCATACCTTGTAAATTACAGATAACGAAAGCATAATCACGCGTTACAATGGGTCTTTGTGCAATTATTCCTTGATACGGGAGTATGTCGTGTGTGTGGGAACCACAAAGTCTAAAGCACTGCACAACAGTCTGCATGTGAGCTTATGTGGACAGCAATATCAGCAGTTGCCGGATCACACATTGTCTTTAATGATAATATAAATCAAAAGATCAACGGTGTGATCAGATTTCACAATAACTGATATGATCCTCTTACCGAAAATCACAAAACATTTACTGTTTTATCTTTACATTTCTACATTTTACATTTTTCGTCAAAAATACAAAAACTCAAAAAGATTTTAGGTGTGTTTTAACAAAAACTTTCAGAAAATCCAAAAGATTTTACACTTCTATATTCTTTTTGATAACCGATGGTGGTTGATGGTGATTTTCTGAAACTTGATGGACCATTTGCGTTTTGTGATCTATAAATGAGAAATAATGAATGTCGGATGCTTAAAAGTTAAGAAAAATATTGAACGGGATTCGATTTTGAGATTTGGTAAAAAGTTCAAAAGTTCCAATCTCCATTCGCCCCTTCGATGGGTCGAATGTGGAATTTTCCCTTTACATTCAAACTTTTTAAACGGTCGAATGTGAGTGTTCTTATGTCTGTTGCACATTCGAACCATATTTCTTCCTTCGAACCTTTAAATAGGGTCAAAAGTGGAAATATCTTCACATTCGCCAAACTAAAAGGGTCGAATATGGAGCCTATATAACCACTTCTGCACATTCGAACCTTCATTCGAAAATTTTTCAAAATTCTGAGATTACACCCCCTTGTTGCTCGTTTGTTTTAGACCTTATCATTGTGATCCTTGTCTATTTCTGATCATTTCAAGCTAAGATTTGCAGGTATTCATCCATATTTCAAGTCAGAATCGATGATTTTCAGTTCAAACCTTAACACTGAATCATCTGGATTATTGAGACTGTTATTGTTTGAATTTTTGATCGGGATTCAATCCTTAAGTGTTTTAGGGGGAGAGGATACCAAAATCAAGGATTTAAACATAGCAGATTGTGTTATTGATTATTAAAACCCTTCGAACCCTAGATTTTGGGTAAAACACTTAATGATTGGATAATTAACACAATTGATTGTTAATAAAGCTTAATCGGACCTATTAGCAACTAAACTAATCAAAATGGCATGTTAAAACAGTCAAAATCAAAATCTGAAACTTTTGAAGATGAACAGCCTATTCGTCCATTTCAAAAGGGTCGAAAGTGACTTTTTGGTCGAAGGTGGCTTGTTTAAACGGTCGAAAGTGGACAAAAGGTCGAATGTACAAATTTTAAACCAACTTTTTCACATTCGAACCTTATTTCCACATTCGAACCCACGTTTGGTCGAATGTGGAATTCCAAAATTCAAAATTTCAATTTTGTATATTTTGTCAGTTTCTAATGTGTTTGCGTGTTTTGTTTTTGCAGATTATAAATGGCTGAACCTCAAAGTACCGATATTCCAGCAGGTTCATCAGAAAAGGCTGCCGGGAAAAAGCCGGAAGAAGAGCTACCTTTCGAAGAAGCTCACAACTGTTGCGCGTTTCTTGGAGACTTGAAGAAACATACCGAATTCACTGGTATCGTTGAGTTCCTAAAGCGGAGCAGAGTTGTAGATCCGATTGCTACTCCTGCTATCATTTATAGAGATCATCAGAAAGAGTTCTGGAAGAATGCACGAATCGACTTTTGGGATAATGAAACAACCATTATCAGTAAGATTCAGGGGGAGATGGTGATTGTATCTGAAGCTGATATTAGGAAAGCATTGAAGCTGAAAGACAAGAAGTTTATCCCGGATTGAACAAAGGAAATGCTTTCTAAGGATGAAATATAACGGACCGATCACAGATGGAGCCCTACATAAAGGTAAACTGTGCCCACAGTTTAAATACCTGGCTCATGTGATGTTACATGTCTTTGGGTCTGTGAGTGGAGGATATTACGTGATGAGAAAGAGTATTAGCTCTTTGATGGTTGCCCTGATTCTAAACAAACCATTCAACGTATCGGGGATGATTCTTGATCATATGCTTGAATCGTTGAGAGGCCTGAAGAGTAAGAAGTTTTTACTTTATCCAAGATTCCTGCAGATGATTTTCGATCAGAAATACAAGAAGTTGAGGAAAGATCCAACTCAGATTGTGGTTCAGGATTATATGAGTCTGAGCACATTGGTAAGAATGAAAGGTTACAAAGGTGTACCTGTAAATGAAAGACCACCTTTGAAGAATCTATTTGGACACCTGATCAATCCAGATTACAAAGATCCAGGTGTTGATAAGGTAAGGAATGAGAATAGTGAATCTGATAATGATGATCCATTATGTCCTGTTGATCCATTATGTCCTGTTGATCCTGAAGCCAAAAGAAAGAGACAAGTTGTTAATGTTGGTGCCAAAGTGGTAAAGGAAAGGGTAAGGAGAAAGAAGTTGAAGCAGAACTGCCAAAGAAAACATCTCGAAGAAAGAAGAGTGTTGCAAAGAAAGGAACACATTTGGTGGATGAGGAGTCTATTGATTCTGAAGAGACTCATGAGGAAGAGAGATGGGATTCTGCTGACGAGACTGTTAAGACCACCACGCCCAAGGCCACTGTGGCTGGTGAATCTGAGAGTCTTAATCAAACTTTGGAAGAACGGAAGAAAAAGACTCCAGTTGTGATGGATGATATTGATCTAAGTCTGGGAATGGGTTCTAAAGATTTTGGTGGATCACCAAAGGCTGGAGAAAAATAGAAGAATCCAATGTACAAGAAGAAAGCTAAGGCTGTTGAGATTGAAAAGCCTAAGAAGAGGAGAGCTAAAGATATTGAAAGTCTGATTGCAGGAAAGAAAGTTCCTGAAGTATCTAGCTCGAAGTCACTCGTGACATCCCCAGCAGCTAAGAAACAGAAAGTATCTTCTGCTGAGAAAATTGATATTCCAACTGATGATTTTAATGCTGCGTTGGATAGAGTCTTAAACAAGTTTAAGAAAAAGACTCCAGTTGCTGAGGCTTCAACTCCTAAGGTTACTGCATCAGGAGATGTGATGGATGCAGTTAATCAAAAGCTGACTGAAATGATGAAGATCATTAACCAGCAACAAGAAGAGATTGATCAGTTGAGAAAGAATGATAGAAAGATGTTAGATGTGGTTGAATCTTCACAGGAGAGTCAGGAAGAGTTAGCAGCAAAGATCAAATTACTCCAGAAAGAGAATCAAAAGTTGTTAAAGCATGAACAGAGAAATACTAGAAGATTCATTGCTTTAAAACTTGAAAACAAGCAAGTGAAGAAAGATAACAAAGGGCGTAGGAAGCCGATTGATGATTTATATAAAAGAGCTCCTCAGTTACAAGAAGGAGAGGAGGATAAAGAAAGAGAAGAAGAGCTTGTTGATTTTGAACCATCCGAGTCTGAGAAAGATGAAGAAGATGATGAAGAACTTGAACAGGATGTCAGTGATGCTCCTGAGAAGAAAAAGAAGGATGGTGATGATAATGATGGTTCAGGTGATGATTCTAGAGATGATAATAGCTCTGCGAATGATGATGACGATGATGATGATACTGATAAGTATAAGTATGAAAAGAGAGAATCGGGAAAAGATGCAGTAGAATCGAGTTCTAAAGCTCCTGGTGGTAATACTGATGATGATGATATATTCTTGAATGAGAAGATCAGATCTTTATCTAAGGAAGATAAGAAGCTATATCGTCAGATGCTAACAAACAAAGTCTGGACGATTGAGATGACAGGAAGATTTCCAGAAATATTTGAATCAGATGACATGAGATTTGAACTTGAGTACAATGATCTTGATCTTGAAGACGGTGAAGTTTCTGCAGCAGTTTCAAAAGAAATACTTGAAGGATTGGCTAAACAGGTTGGGAAATCTCTTGAAGAGTTAATGAGTGAGAATTTTATTCCGAATATTCCTGAGAAAGAAGCAGGAAATCACTCTGATGATAGAGATACTCCGGTTTTTGAAGACGTTGAGATAGAGGATATTACAAGTGAGGAATATCCAGAATACTTTAAAAATGATAAGGATTCTGGATTTCCTGAATTTTCTGAAGAACTGTTAAGCCAAGCTGAGAAACTTTCACGTGAGAAAAGCAAAAAGTTCGTTGATGAAGTTTTCAAGAACTCAGATTGTCTGAAACCGAATGTAGAACAATCTGATGATCTGAAGAACTTGCTAAGGAAGCTGAAAGAGAAAGAGGCCAACCGACCAAAGACTAAGATTCAGGGTGGTTTCTATAAGTTTCATAATGAACTGTTTAAAGGTAAAGCTCTCGGGTGGAAATATTTGAGAAAGCTGAGGTGTGTTGCAATGAAGTGGGAGAAAGGAATTCTGTGTTTTCACATATTCCATGACATAAAAACACTACCTTACTGGGCTGTACGCGATGTCTGCAGACACACGTTGTCAGGTGCTACTGTAAACAACGATGTTGTTGGTTACTTTGCAGATCGCATGGCGAGAGAGAGTAGAACAAAATGGGAAGTATTCACCCCACAGTATCCAAGGAGGATTGTGCATAAGAAGAAATATTTGATAACGGGGATGAACAAGGTTACGTTGAAATATGATCCACCGACAGTGTTGAAGCATATAGCTTTGATGCCTATTCCACAACACTTTTCGAAAGACTTTATGTGGTGATATTATGATTGGAAGACGGCAGAGGCTATTATCTTGTTGAAAGATGGGAAGAATGACTTCAAGAAGATACATATCTTTGATCCAATGTGGTTGATAAACTGCTCTCATGAAGATATTATCATGCTGTATTACAACCCGATATACTGTGAAGAAAAAGACAGTGAACAGGCTGCAAAATATCAACGTGTGGTATTTTTGTGTTTTGCATGGGATGTTAACACGGGATGCGACTATGATAAGAAGCTGGGGAAGTTTGTTCAAGTTCAAAAGAAAGAAAAGAAGAAACCGAAGCAAACTCATGAACCAGTAATGACGAAAGAGCAGAAGACCTTACTGCACATCAAGCAAATGAACAAGAGAATGGACGAAGATCGAAGGCTTAAGCAATTCAAGCAATAGTTGAGGGGGAGTTTGCTGATACATATTATGCGACTAGTGCTATTGAATTGCTAATACAATCTTGTTTTGTCATAATCGTATGGTCGAAGGTGGAATTTAACATGGTCGAAGGTGAAAGTTTTGGTTGAAGGGAGAAGCTCAAGGTCGAAGGAAGTTTTTGTAGTGTATAGTGCTGATCTGCCCGTTTGAATGGTCGAAGGTGCACATTCGCCCAAACGTATGGTCGAGTGTGCAGTTCTATAAATAGGCTGAATCAGAATTTAAAGTTAATAGTTGTCATTTTGTTTCCCTCCTTTGAGTGTGTTTTCTCCCTAGGGTTTCTTTGTGTCTGATTTTACTTTATGTCATTGTAAACATCAATTTGTAAGCTTAATCAATATGTTTATCAATGAAATGGAATCTTTGAAAGTGATTTGTGTGTTTTGCTAGTATTATTATCATTTCGTAATCGATTCAGGGATTCTGCACCTGAATTGATATACTTGTTTGATCAAAGTCTTTGTTATTGACAATTCGATCCTCACATACAGAAGCTATCCAAATGTTTCTAGCATTTGCTTCCTACAAGAAATTTAAGGTGTATCAAATGGATGTGAAGAGCGCGTTTCTGTACGGTGTGGTCAAGGAAGAGGTTTACGTTGGTCAACCACCAGGCTTTGAAGATCCTATCCACCGGGATAAGGTTTATGTTCTCAACAAAGCACTTTACGGGTTGCACCAGGCTCCACGCCAATGGTATGAGGAGCTGAGCACGTACCTACTTTCTAAAGGATTCAAACGAGGTTTGGTCGACTGTACCCTATTCACGAAAAGAACAGAGGGTGACTTGCTTCTAGTTCAGGTATATGTTGACGATATTATTTTTGGCTCTACTAACGAACTTTTGTGCAGAGAATTTGAAAGAGTAATGCAGGAGAAGTTCAAGATGAGTGAAATGGGAGAAATGCAATTTTTCCTAGGCTTGCAGGTGGATCAATTGCCAACGGGCATTTTCATACACCAGATGAAATACGTATCTGAAGTCTTGAGCCGGTTCCAGATGGAAGATTCCAAGCCCATAGAGACCCCGATACAACCTAATCACGGGATTGGAGTTGACGCTAAGGGGGAGCTGATTGATCCATTCACTTATCGAGCCATAGTCAGATCGTTGATGTACTTGACTGCATCTCGTCCAGACAATATGTTCACAACATGTCTCTGTGCACGATTCCAATCGAAGCCGAAACAGAGTCACCTAACAGCCGTCAAACGAATCCTTAGATATCTGAAGGGTTGTCCGTTGAGAGGACTGTGGTACCCTAATGATGATAATTTTGACTTTGTTGCTTTCAGTGATGCAGATTTTGGTGGCTGTGACAAAGATAGTAAATCCACATCGGCTGGATGTCAATTCTTTGGGAGCAGGCTCGTGACCTGGCAATGCAAGAAGCAAACAGCAGTCGCATTATCAACTTGTGAAGCCGAATATGTGTCAGCCTCGAGTTGCTGTTCACAGGTTCTTTGGATTCAACAGCAAATGTGAGATTACGGTTTGCAATTTCTTAAAAGTCCAATTTATTGTGATAATGAAGTTGCCATTGCACTCACGAAAGACATGAACAATCACTCTAAAGCTACGCATATCTGGATCAAATATCATTTTATTCGTGATTGCTACGCTAAAGGGTTAATTGACATGGTCAAAATCCACACTGATTATCAACGGGCTGATCTTTTTACCAAAGCTTTTGACAGATCAAGATTCGAATTTTTGCTAAAAGCTAATGGTATAAAAGAAAAACAAGACTGATCATCACCTCGGTTTATCATTTTATTTTAGTTTTTACTGTTTTTCAGAAAAATAAAAAATCCAAAAATATGTTTAAAATTTTAGGGGGAGTCTTAATTTTTCAGAAAAACCAAAAACATTGAAAAAGCCAAAAAGCCAAAAACATTGAAAAGTCAAAAAGCCCTAAAAATCAGAAAATCCCAAAATGATTTTCCAGGATTAAAAGAGGAAATGATAGTACATCAGTGGGGATCTGACACATGCTAAAGAATTGTATTGCGATATAAGGCATGTGTTGAGTCTGTGTGATGTGCTGGTAGGCTTCGTAGACCTATTCCTGCGTGCCTGATACATACATATCAAACGAATTGTTATGTGGATAAACACCTCATGGGCATATGGTCTTGGTACCGTAATTTCGTTTGATAGGGTTTGTACAAAATTCGGAGGTTTTGGGTCGTTATGTTATTAGTTATCTGGGGATAGCCTATCTGATCTTTTGTCGTAAGGTTTTACGGACCTAGATCAGACAGGGTATCTTTATAAAAGAGCTTTAATGCCAAAACCTAAAGTTACCGAATTGAGGAACTTTCAAATGTATGACGATAATCAAAGATTATCTAATGCATCGTATCTAATCATTGATGCAAATCGTGATTGATATAAGACCTCAACCTGGTAGAGTGCACAGGTTACTTTGTAGCATTGAGTTGCTGACTTGTACACCTCTGTGCCTCATACCTTGTAATTACAGATAACGAAAGCATAATCACGCGTTACAATGGGTCTTTGTGCAAAATTCCTTGATACGGGAGTATGTCATGTGCATGGGAACCACAGACAAATTAGTTTATAATATACATAGCCGTATCAGTCTAAAGCACTGCACAATAGTCTGCATGTGAGCTTATGTGCAATATCAGCAATTACCGGATCACACATTCTCTTTAATGATAATAAACTAGAAAGATCAACGGTGTGAACGAATTTCTCAAAAACTGATATGATCCTCTTACCGGAAAATCACAAAAAGTTTATTGCTTTCTGTTGATTTTATTCAAAAATACAAAAACTCAAAAAGATTTTTGGTGTGTTTTAACAAAAAATTTCAGAAAATCCAAAATATTTTACATTTCTGCTTCATTTTAGATAACCGATGGTGGTTGATGATGATTTTTCTGAAGTTTGATAGATCAGTTGAGTTTTATGACATTTAAATGCAAAATGATGAATGTTTGAAGGTTAAAAAGTTTGAAAATGTTTAAACGGGATTCGATTTTGAGATTTGGTAAAACTTTCAGTTTTTCAATTGCTCATTCGCCCCTTCGGTGGGTTGAAGGTGCACTTAAAGTTACATTCAAACCTATTATTAAGGTCGAATGAGAGTGTTTAAATGAAAATTCTTCATTCGAGCCCTTTAGTTTTTCATTCGAGCCTTTCAGTAGGGTCAAAGGAAGCTAAAGCTTCTCATTCGAACCCCAACAAGGGTCGAATGTAGGCATCTATATATACTATATTCCTCATTTCAACCCTTATTCGATTTTTTTTTTCAAATTTCTGATTTGGGGAAGAGATTTTGATTTTGATTTCTAGACATTATCATTATGTTCCTAAGCCTTTATTGATCATTTTGACATCAAATTCACAGGTAAACATTGGATAATCAGTTCAGATTCTTCATTTTTGTTCCTGGAACCCTTAAACCTTAAATTGGACATGAAACTGAGTTGTTTTGTTACAATTGATGATGCACAATCAGTTATCGTTATTTTTAGGTGGAGAATATACCAAAATCTAGACTATTAACAGTTTAATCAACTTGATTGATTGTTCAAACCCTATAAAACCTAGATTTTGATGAAAAACTAACTTAAACTGATTGAAAGTTAAAATTGATTGTTTGGTTATGTTTATTGGCCATATCAGATGGAATACAAACGAAAATTTGATGTTGATCATGGTTAAATTTGATTTTGGTGATTTCTGATCTAGAACAGTCACATTCGACCAGTTTCAAAGGGTCGAATGTAGACTGAAATTGGTCGAAGGTAGTTATTTGGTCGAATGAACAAGTTTTTCAAAAGTTTCCAAATTCAAACCAAATTTCCACATTCGAACCTCATGATTTCTTCATTCGAACCCACGGTGGGGCGAAGGAAGACCTTTTGACCAAAATTTCAGATTTTGACGAATTTTCATGTGTTTGTTTTGCAGATTTTCAAATGGCTGGACAACAGAATCCGGAAAAACAGATTGCTAAACAAGAGAAACCAAAGGAGTTGATATTTGAAGCAGATCACAACTGCTGTGCTTATATTGGCGAGGTTAAACAACATGAAGCCGTTGCTGGGATCGTTGAGTTTTTAAGACATTGCAGGGTGTTGTATGCTTTTGTTACTCCAGTATCGATTTATAGAGATCATCAAGTTGAATTCTGGAAGAGTGCTGTCATAGACTATTGGGAGTGTAAGACGGCAATTAGAAGCAAGATTCATGAAGAGTTAGTGCTGATTACAGAGGATGATATTTGGGAATCACTAGATCTGAAAGATTCTCCTACAGATCCGAGGAAATTGTCATGGATTGATCAGAGAGTATGTTTTCTAAGGATGGAGTATAATGGTCCTATCACAGATGGTTTATTACACAAGGCGAAGCTGTGTCCACAGTTCAAGTATCTTGCACATGTGATTCTACATGTCTTTGGACCAGCTCGTGGTGGGTATGATGTAATGAGAAGCAGTATTAGTTCGTTGTTGGTTGCTTTAGTGTTGAATAAACCATTCAACGTGTCTGGAATGATTTTTGATCATATGCTTGAAGTACTGAAAGGGTTGAAGGTTGACAAGTTTCTTATGTACCTAAGGTTTTTACAAATGATCTTTGATCGGAAGTATCCAAACTTGAAGAAAGATCCAAAGGAGATCTTAGTACAACATTACATGAATTTAAGTATGCTAAGCAGAATGAAAGCATATAAGGGTGTTCCAGAGAATGAGAGACCACCACATAAGAATCTATTTGGTCATCTGATTAATCCAGGATACAAGAATCCAGGTGACAACAAAGCTAGAAATGCTGGTAGTGAGTCTAATGCTGATAATCCATTACATCTAGTGGATCCTGAAGCAAAGAGAAAGAGACAGGTTATTAATAAAGGTGCAAAGTCTGGAAAGGGAAAAGCTAAGGTTGTTGAAGAAACCGCACCAAAAAGACAGAAAACCATGGCTAGAAAGAAGAAGTCCGGTAAAAGCAAGACTTTAGTGGTTGATGAGGAGTCTGTTGATTCTGAGGAGACTCAAGACAATGAAGAATGGGATTCAGGTGACGAAACTGTTAAATCTACTAAGCCCAAGGCCACTGAGGCTGGTGAGATTTAAAGTTTGAACAAGACGATAGAAGAGCAGAGACAGAAAATTCCAATAGTTGTTGAAGAAGGAGAACTTGGTTTAGAAGATCAAGATTTTGTTGGATCTCTAGTTGCTGTTGGAAAGATTCTTAAGCCGAAGTTCAAATCAATGGCTAAGAAGTCTAATCCGAAATAGAAGAGAGATAAGGAGATTGAGATTTTAATTGCAGGAAAGAAAGTTCCTGACATGGGAAGTTCGAAAGCTGCTACACCTGTGACATCGCCAGTAGCAAAGAAGTCAAAGAAATCTGCTACAGATACATCAGTGAATCCTCCTGCAAATTTTGAAGCTACTTTGGAAAGTGTATTGAATAAGTTTAGAAAGAAGAGATCTCCTGTTGCTGAAACTTCTACACCACAGGTTACTGTTTTTGGTGACGTGATGGAAGCAGTGAATCAAAAGATTGCTAATATGATGAGATTGTTTAACCAGCAACAGCAAGAGATAGAAAAGATGACGGAAAATGAGAAGAAGATGTTAGAAGTTGTTGTATCTTCTCAAGAAAGTCAAGAAGTATTGGAAGCAAAGATTAAAAAGCTTCAAGAAGAAAATCAGAAGTTATTATGCCATGAACAGAGAAATACATGAAGAATAATAACTTTAAGGAGTGAGAACAAAAAGATGAGAACGAACAATAAAAGTATGAGGAAGCTTATTGATGATTTATATGAGAAAGCTCCACAACTGAAAGCTGGAGAAGAGGATAAAGAACCAGAGGAACAGGTTGACTTTGAACCATCTGAATCTGAAAAAGATGAAGAAGATGATGATGAGGATCTTGATGATGATGCTGGTGATGATCCTGAGAAAAAGAAAGATGGTGATGATGACAGTTCTGATGAAGGTTCTGGTGATGATAGTTCTGATGATGATGATGACACGGATAAATATCGATATGAGAAAAGAGAATCTGATAAGAAAGTCGCAGGTGAATCAAGTTCAAAGAAAGAACCTGTTGGAAATACTGATGATGATAGTATTTTCTGGACTGATAAGATACGAGCCTTATCAGATGATGACAAGAATTTATATCGTCAGATGTTGACTCAGAAAGTGTGGACGATTGAGATGACTGGAAAATTTCCAGAGATATTTAAATCTGATGATATGAAGTATGAGTTAGAATACAATGATCCTGATTTAGAAGATGGAGAAGTTTCTGCAGCTGTTTCCAAGGAAATTCTTGTAGGTTTGGCGAAACAGGTTGGTAAATCTCTTGAAGAGTTGATAAATGATAATCAAATTCCTAATATTCCTAAAAAAGAAGCTGGAACTCATTTTGATGATAGAGATACACCTGTGTTTGAGGATATTGAGATTGAAGATATTACAAGTGAAGAATATCCTGAATACTTAAAAAACAAACAGGATGATACATTTCATGAATTTACTGAAGAAGTGTTGGAACAGGCTGAGAAACTAGCAAAGAAAAAGAGCGAAACATTCATTAATGAAGTGTTTAAGAATGCTGATAATCAAAAGCTTAATGTCGAACAATCTGATGATCTAAAAAGTTTGTTAAGAAGACATAAAGAGAAAGAAGCTAACTGACCCATGACTGAAATTCAGGATAGTTTCTATAAGTATCACAACGAGTTGTTTAAAGGAAAAGCTCTTAGTTGGAAATACCTTAGACAGTTAAGGTGCGTTGCAGTGAAGTGGGAAAAAGGAATTTTGTACTTTCGCAGATTCCATGACATTAAAACGCTACCGTACTGGGCTGTGCGTGATATCTGCAGACACACAATGACTGGAGCAAATGTTAACAATGATGCAGTTGGTTATTTTGCAGATCGTATGGCAAGAGAGAGTAGAACTAGATGGGATGTGTTCAGACCGCAGTATCCTAAAAGGATAGTTCATAAAAAGATTGATCCAATTACTGGGTTGAACAAGGTTACCTTGAAATACAAATCACCAACAGTGTTGAAGCATATTCCGTTGATGCCTATACAACAACACTTCAGCAAAGAATTCATCATGTGGTATTATGATTGGAGGACAGCAGAAGCCGTCATGTTATTGAAGGATAAAAGGGGATAATATAAAAAGATTCATATTTTTGACCCCATGTGGTTGATAAATTGTTCGTATGAAGATATAATCATGCTGTATTACAACCCGATATACTGTGAGGAGAAAGATCGTGATCAAGCGATGAAATACCATTGTGTGGTATGCTTGTGTTTTGCGTGGGATGTCAATGCAGGTTGTGATTATGACAAGAAATTGGGAAAGTTTGTGAAGATTCGTGAAGTGAAGAAGAAATTAAAAACGAAACCTGAGTCGGTAATGACGAAAGAACAGAAATCGATTCTCAGAATCAAGTTGATGAACAAAACACTCGATTACCAACGTCAACAATCCCAACAATAGTCGAGGGGGAGTTTGTAGATGCATATTGCGTCTAGTGCTTTGGATTGACGAAATAAAGTGTTTTGTTGATTTACGAGAGGTCAAAGGAAGTTTTTATGAAGGTCGAAGGAAGACTAGTTTGGTCGAAGGGAGAAGACATTCGACCTCATCGTGAGGTCGAATGTAGTTTCCTATATAAGCTCAACTTTTTGTTAACTTTTGCCATTTTGAGTCTTGTGTCTGGTCTAATTTCTCTCTCTAGGTTTTGATCTTTCTAAAAGTGATTTATAAGCTTGTAAACCTAATTGTAAACATCTTTTATCAAGTTATTAATGAGAATTATAATTGAAAAGGTAATTGTGTGTGTTTGATTCGATTCATATCTATTGTAAACAATCTAGGGTTTCCACACCTGGATTTGTTAGACTTGTATGATCACCTAAACGTTTTTGACAAAACCGATCCGTCTACATAGTCATATTTTCTTTTGTTATAGGCATTAAAATAGTCCATCGAGTAAAAAAACATACATGGGAGCCCCAATAGGTGTGAATACACTAACTATTCGCGACATTATTAAGTAAACAATATTGTACGAATTTAAGTTATGTATATGGAGCATAAATCATACACTGGATCAGCAGATACGATGTGTTTCGGACAATCTTTATTTGTGCAAACCAACACTTGTTTAAATGAAGTAACATCTGTTGCGTCTTCATCATCATGTACACTTAAAGTAGGCTCAACCTTGTGGTTACAATTCTCACATCCAAGGTAATACCGCACGTCCTTATCATCATCACCCTTAACGGTTCCAACAACAATCACTTATTTGTTAACCTGCAAAACAAAGATTAATCAGGTAAAAATTTTCCTCAATAAAAGTATCAGCTCAAGATGTATATAAGGCTATCATAACTCAATTCAGCTTTACCTCTGTTATCAAAGGAAGATCACGAATAGTGCTGAAAGGCGTTTTATTCAAGAATTCATTAGCAATATTCATTGTAAGTCCAGAATCCTCTCCGGGGTATCAAACACACCCAATCGAGTGCGGAACCAAGATTGAGTGTAAGAATAAAAGAAGAAAATATATTATTAATTAATATTGTGCCGCTGCTTTGATCGCGCACGGTTTAGAGAACCGTTTGGTACAATCGCTAACAAGATTACACACGTTCTCTAGGAACGTCTGGTACAATCTCTATGAACCTTGCACACGAGAGAACTCGTCTGGTACAAGGTTCGCACACGAGATACTACATGATTACAAGTGAGAGAGGTCTACCTAACAATAAACTAAACAAGACAATATATAGGAGCCTCTAACTCATTGGCCCACATGGCCTGACCCAAGCCCAATCACTAAAACTAAGCCCAATAAATATAAACGTGTACAATAAAGATAAGCATAAAACTATTCAATTTTTTGGGCCTTACAATATCCCCCTAGTTTTATGCTATCTTTATTATGGCTTAATAGAAGTCTTCATATGATGATCTTCCATCTTGGGTCTTCTATTTCAATAGTCCAGCAGTGAACAAGCCCACTCTCTTCTATAAACCTTCCAATCCAATCAGACACAGTCCAATAACATTTAAACCCAGCCCATGTTGCCAAGGGTTGATCCTGACCTTCTTAGTGATTTTTGTAGATGCAAAAGTGCGACTAGAGCTTTGGATTGTAAAACACATTTTGTTTTGTAGATATCGAAGGTGCGAAGGAACAATGTAGAGGGTGCGAAGGAGGATTAAAAGGTGCGAAGGAAGTGGATTTGGACGAATGAAGAATAGATTATTGAAGAACTTGGTTCGACCAGTTAGTGTGGGCGAACCTGCACATTCGCATGAACAGTTTGGGCGAATGTGCAGGCCTATAAATAGGTCAAGTTCATTTTTGAATGTAACTTTGATGATTTTTATTCCCTCCTCTTTCTGAAAACTCTCTCTAGATTTTGTTAAACTTGTTTTACGTTTAAACCTTGATTGTATTGATAATTCAACGTGTAAACAAGTGTTTTATTAATGAAATTGATTGAAAATGATGATCTGTGTGTTTGAATCTGTTTGATTATTATTTTGTGATAGTTTTAGGGTTTCCGCACCTGAAACTAACTTGTTTGATCAATCTTTGTTTGTTATCGATCCTTTCACGCACATACAAAGTGGTATCAGAGCTATTTCGGATCAAACAACCACAAATTAATAATCTCTCAGCTGATTTGGACCCAATTTTGGTCAAAAAGTTTCTGTTTTCAATGAACAAACTGATGTGATAAGATTTTGATCGATTACACCTTGATTTCGAGTTTAAATTGGATAATTCTCTTTATTAAAGTTGTTCCAAATCAAATCCGATTCAAAACCTGATTAAGATCATCAAAATCCATCAACATTTGAAAAACATGATCAAAATTAACTGATTTTCAAAGAATAACCGTTTTTGAAATCACAGGGGTCGAACGAGAGAGTTTGGTCGAAAGAGGAATTCATTTGGGTCGAAAGAGTGTTTTTCTGTACGAAGGAGGTGTTTTAGTGGTCGAAGGAAGACTTTGATTGCTTATTTTTCACATTCGTACCTTTGTTTCACCTTCGCCTGATCGAACGGTCGAAGGAGCTGTAAAACGGTCGAAAGAGAGTCTTAAGTGGTCGAAGGAGTTTTTGTTGATTAGTTTACATTCGTATCATTCATAAACGGGCGAAAGAGAACTTTATTTCTCCTTCGCACGTCCGTATATACGAAGGAGCATTCTGTTTTGAAACATTTTTAATCTTTTCGTGTTTAATCGTTTGCAGGACAAGATGTGGAACTTTCCAACAACGCCTAGACCTACTCAAGCACCACAACAGCAGACAACACAAGATCCGTGGTCCATTGCAGCTCAGAAGACTAGTCAACCATCATAGCCAATCAATTATATGGCAATGACTAGTTCGGCACCACAACAAGTTGTTCAACCATTACCACAACCGATTGACAACTATTGGGGAGTCGCAACAGCAGCAGTCCATTCTCAGACGACCAACGCGATATCCACTCTTATTCATGATCTATCTTCTGGAAGCGGCAATCGTCCACCGAAGCTAATGGACATGAAGGAGTATAATACTTGGAAGACGAAGTTTAAGATTCACGTTGAGGGACAAGGACTTGAAGGAGCCGAGGCATGGCAAATGATTGTGAAGGGTTACGTTGCTCCTATTCTGGAGAATACTGGAGAACCAATCCCTTTGGAGAATTTGGCGGATGACGAGAAGAAAAGGTTTGCTATAGAGAAGAAAGCATTCTCTCAGCTATCCCAGGCGATCAACACTGATCTACTGCATCAGTTTGGATCGTGCACCACATCCAAACAACTATGGGATATGTTGAGGAATCGACATGATGGAAATGAGAAGACCAGGAAGCTTAGGATGGAAGAGCTTCGGAAGGAGTTTGAAAACTTCAGTCATATGGGTAATGAGACCCTAAAAGAGTTGGTTCCAAGGTACTGCCATTTGCTCACTGAATTATCGAGCTATGAGATCAGCATTCCAATGTCGGAATTAGTAGATAAATTTGCTGATGCTTTACCACCTTACTGGAACCAACACATCGAAGTGTAAAAGGAGAAGGATGCTTACCAGTATTGGACTATTAATGAGTTCATCCAAAAGCTGGAAAACAAAGAGATGGAGGAAAAGAGAAAAGCTAAGAGAGCTCAGATTCCACAGAATCCTGATTTATATGTGAGTGGTACATCTAACTCTCTTTCTGCTTCAAACACCACTTCTACTGTTGCACCTCACATAGCATGTGTGTCTAACATTGTTGAACCAACAAAATCACCCATTAACTACCTTGCTCAAACTTCATCCTACACACCATCATACACACAACAACCTTATCAAACACAAAACTTTATTCCACCATTTTCACCATTACAACAAGCCGCATGCTATACATCAAGGCAACAACAACAACAATATCCTCCTCAAGTGAACCAGATGCAGATTACTCAAGCACAATCAAGTCAAAACCCGATTGTGTTAGAAACCTCAAACCTTAACAATGTGACTGTTGAAATTGCTCAACAGCATGTTGCTCTTGTATCTGCCATGGTTGCTTCTTACAACGGTTTGGTAGCAAGTCAAATTGGTAACAATAATCTCACCAATGAGGACTATGCTCAAATCGACAAAGAGGAAATGGAGTTGATGGACATTCGGTGGGCTTTTGCAAGCATTATGAGGCGAGCCACTGATTTTATTCAGAAGACTGGCAGGACTGATCTCTCAACCTCTCCCAATACCACATACGGATTCAATAAAGCAAAGGTTACTTGCTTTAACTGTGGTGAGAAGGGACATTTTAAAAGGGAGTGCACACAACCAGCACAACAAGGTAACCGAAATCCTTTCAATTCTACATACCAAAACTGACAAAACCAAAACCAAAATCAAGTGTCTTACAACAATCCCAACATCTCAAGCTTTCAACCACAAAACACTTATCAGAACCGTCAACAAAACACCAACACCAGACAATCTACAACTCAAAACCAACCTCAACAAAACCCAAACCGAACTATAGTTCCTATCTCTACACCTAACACACAAAAGCAAAACCAAACTGATACTCAAAACCAAGCACTTGTGATCCAAAAGGATGAAGGTTTTGACTGGACTGGTATGCAATTGGGGGTGGAGGAGATCACTGTTGGGAATGTTGCATGTGTGGCACAGCAGATGAGGTTGGATGAGAATGAAGAGATTGAAGAAGAAGTTGTGATTGAAAAAGTGTCTGAGTTGAAGATTGAGGAAGTGAATGAGGATGTGATTGCTGAAGGTGAAGACAAGAAATCGGGGATGATTCTTGATTCTGTCACTGATGTTGGAGATCAATACGATTCAGCTTACTCGGATATGGAGAGCGAATCTGATTCAGAGACTAGTGTGAATTCACTAGATGATGATATTGACCAACTGCTAGCTGAAGCTGACTTCCTGATGACCAGCAAGTCATGTATGGTGGATGATGCATGCACCAAGATTGACTACTCCAAATTCTTCGCAGGAAAGGAAGCTCACTTTGCTTTAATGGCCATGACAGAACCTCCTAAGCCGGTAAGTTCTGAAACTCAATCTCAAGCGTGTGTTAAATGTGATAAATGTGCTGATTTTGAAAAACTGACTGATGAAAACAAGCTTCTCAAGGTCCAACTTGAGAGTGCAAAACTCAACTGTCAGATTTATCAAAAGGACTTAAAAGATTTCAACAAAGTTCTTGATGGTTATAAAAAGGATGTGTCTGAACTGAAAAAGACATTATCTATTAAACAACTTGCCATTAATAATTACATCAATGAAATGGAAAACACTAAATTAGAAATGGCAACCATCAAGTGCTTTGCGGAAAAAGTTAACAAGAAATTAGAAAGTTACAAGCACATAGCATATGTAGTCGATCATATCATTGAAGAACCCTCCCAGACGAATAGTGCAAACTATAAGTCAGTTCCATCTCCGGTATTGTTTGAGAATCACACTCTACACGCAATACCACCGGAGACTTTAATCAATCCTGATTCCACATCAGAAAATGAGCCTAACACTTCCAGTGTCGGGGATCCATATTCTGATGTGAGACCAGTACTGGGAAATAGTGAGGGTGTGGTCGCTACTGATGATTCAGATGAAGAAGATGAAACATCTGAGACGGTTGAAAGTGATAGTGATATCCCTGATGAAAATCATATAATCACTACTGAGCCAGTCTCACCGTCTCAGATCATTCATCCAATGGCAAATGCTCATCGTAAAAATGAGGTTAAGAAAAATAAAAAGTTTGTTGGTAAGAGTTTTGAAAAGAAAGAGGTAAAGAAGGTTGAGAAAAACGTGAGAAAACCGGTTGAAAAGAAAGTTGAAATTAAAACTGAGAAAAATGTGGTAAAACCGGTTGATAAGAAAAATGAGCTTAAATCTGAAAAATCCAATGATGTGAGCAATGAATCGTGTGATAAACCTGTCAAAATCTTCTATCGGATGCAAGGCTCCGATAAGATTTTATCTGATGATGAGTTTCCGATTAAGTTTGTCAATTCTACAAAAATAGAAAAGATCTGGCAGGAAAGTACGATTTGGTTCCCGAAATTTGAAAGGACCAATGACATTCCTCAAGAGATTTTAGACAAAATTTATTCGGATAAAGAAGCAAAGGTCAATGTCACACAGTTTGTTTTGCCTGTTCATAAAGAAAATAGTTTTATTGAACCGACTTACTCGAAGGACCCAGCTCCTGAGAGTTTAAGGAAACAATGCATGGTCGATCGATATCCCATTGCTAGTTTTTCCAAGTCGCCGATCAAGGAAAACTATGAGGAATACCGTGCGTGTTATAAGTGCGGGGAACGGGGACATTTACTTGCCGCCTGCCCGTACGTACGACACAAAAGGCACGAGGTGGAGATGAGGCAATATCATGAGTATCCGGTTGACAATTATGGCTATCAACAGAGACGGCATTTTCCCCAACAAGAATTTTATCATAATCAAAACAATTTTTATAACAAGGGGGAAAATCGTCCGATGATGTATGATAAGCGCAACCGGATGACCACTGATAAATCTTGTAAGAAACCTATGATGAACTCAACTGCTGATACCAAAAAGGTAGCTCCTAAACCTAATGGTAAACAAGCAGTTGGACCTGTCTCTGTTAAATCAGAGAAGGTAACCAAGAAAGTTGCTTTTAAAGAAGAAGTAAAGAAACCGACTGAGACTTCAAAATCTCAGATTCGGATCTTGAAACGATCTGATCAATCTTGGTCATCTAAGGAATCTGAAGGAGCCTCTACTTCACAGAGCGAGAAGAATGAGAAAAAGAAGGTTATTAGTGAGAAGAAAGGGGTTGAAGTAACCCAAGATGTTTGTGATTCAAAAGATTCTTTGAAACAACCTGTTCAAAGACCCAAGACCAAACAGGCTTGGGTCCCCCGAAAGAACTAATTAATCTACTTTAATTGTGCAGGGAGCTCCAGCTGGCCCTGTTAGCAGCCTATGGATTGTTGACAGTGGAGCTTCTGGTCACATGACAGGGGACCTCGCGCTACTCTTTGACATCAAAAACATTAACGGAGGTTATGTGGCATTTGCTGGTAATAAGGGAGGCTACATTACTATGGAGGGTAGTGTAAGCAATGGGGTCGTAACATTTGAGCGGATTTCTTATGTGAAACAGATAGATTACAATTTGCTCAGTGTTAGTCAGATTTGTGATAAACAATTTTCTGTGTATTTTGATGACAAATCCTGTTATATCTTGAAACCTTGGTTTGAGCTACCAAAAGAGTGGGTGATGCTGAAGGCACCGAGAGTTAACAACTTGTATATTCTCGACATGTCTAAAGCAATGACCACCCATGGCCAAGTCACGTGTTTCCTCTCCAAGGCTACAGAAAAAGAATCCATTATGTGGCACAGGAGAATGGGACACATCCATTTGCGAAAGATGAACCAGCTTGTGAAGAATGAACTTGTCATGGGAGTTAATGTCAAACACTTCCATCTGAATGACAAGTGTATCAGTTGCAAAAAGGGAAAGCAGCACAAACAATCCCATAGACCAAAGAAAGTTAATTCTGTTGAGCTGCCACTTGAACGTTTGCATATGGATTTATTCGGTCCAGTCAGACGTAAAAGTCATGCCGGGGAGTTATACTGTCTTGTGGTGACTGATGATTATTCAAGATTTTCATGAGTAATGTGTTTGCATCAGAAAAGCGACACTTTTGACAATTTGAAGGTTCTGTTTACACGTCTGGAGAATTTATATGGTCTGAAGATCAAAAGAATCCGGAGTGACAATGGGACGGAGTTTAAAAATGCTCAGATGGAGGATCTTTGTGTAAACAAAGGAATTCATCATGAATATAGCGCTCCGTATACACCCCAGCAGAACGGTGTCGCAGAGAGAAAGAACAGGACTCTTATAGAGACGGCGAGAACTATGCTTGCGGATTCAAATCTTCCAGTTATGTTCTGGAACGAAGCTATTTACGCGGCATGTTATACTCTTAACCGTGTTTTGACAGTGAAGAAGTTTGCCAAGACTTCTTATGAGCTGTTGAACCGACGAAAGCCGAATCTGGAGTATCTAGAACCATTTGGTGCCCCATGTACAATGCTGAATCCTTCGGAAAAGTTCGCACCAAAGGCCGAAGAAGGTTATTTTGTTGGATATGCAACCCCATTAAAACGGGTATTCAACAAAAGAACTAGAAAATTTGAGGAGTGGGCTAATGTCGAAGTTCAAAGATATACACAAAATGTACAGGGTGGAGGACCAGATTGGATGTTTGATTACAAAGACTTCTTTGAATCATTTAATCTAGATAGCATGGCTGAAGAAGCTGTACTTCGCTTATACTACGAGGTCGAAAACGCCGTAACTTCACCGTTAGTGCGTCCGATCACGGTAAACCCCCAAACAGCTTCTAATGATACTACTGCTCCTGTATTGGAAGAAGAGGTGTTCCAAGAGGCTTCTACATCGCTTAATTCATCAGAATCAGAATACGAAGACGATGATGCAACAAGTGAAGCTATTCTGGACAACGCTACAGTGACACCACCAGTGAACCCATCTAATACTGATGCTTCAACATCGAATGTGGGTAATGATCTGGCTTCTACAGAGAATTTGACAACTCAGACGGGAGTACAAGTACCTGATTATCCGGAATCTCGGATACATCGGATACACCCGCTTGAACAAGTTATTGGTGATCCTGGAAGCAGTGTGATGACAAGAGGGCAGCTTAAGAATGCTCAAGCACCAGAAAACATTGGCAACCTTGCTTTATATGCCAAAATTCAGAAATCTGGTTTTCAGAATGACTGGTCATTTGCTTGTTATGTTTCGCAGGTCGAGCCGCGGACATACAAGGATGCTCTTTTGGATGACGCCTGGGTGGAAGCAATGCAGGAGGAGTTATTACAATTCCAGAAACTTGGTGTATGGACCCTAACAGATTTGCCCCCTGAAAGAAAGAAAATTGGAACCAAATGGGTGTTTAAGTGCAAGAAGGATGACAGAGGAGTCATAGTGCGAAACAAAGCTCGTTTGGTTATTCAGGGTTTTCATCAGGTTGAAGGAATCGACTACAATGAAATCTATGCACCGGTTGCACGCTTGGAAGCTATCAGAATGTTCCTCGCGTTTGCATCATGGAAGAAATTTAAGGTGTATCAGATGGATGTAAAGAGCGCATTTCTTTACGGTGTGGTCAAAGAGGAAGTTTACGTAGGTCAACCGCCGGGTTTTGAGGACCCTATTCACCGGGATAAGGTTTATGTGTTAAACAAAGCTCTCTACGGGTTGCACCAGGCTCCGAGACAATGGAATGAGGAGCTGAGCACGTATCTTCTCTCGAAAGGATTCAAACGCGGACTGGTAGACTGCACACTGTTCACAAAACGAGCAGGAGATGATTTGCTTCTAGTACAAATTTATGTTGATGATATTATTTTCGGGTCAACTAACGAACTTCTGTGCAGGGAATTTGAACAAGTTATGCAGGAAAAGTTCGAAATGAGCGCTATGGGAGAAATGCAGTTTTTCCTCGGCTTGCAGGTGGAGCAAAGACCAACGGGGATCTTTATTCACCAGACGAAATACGTTTCTGAAGTCTTGAGCCGATTCCAGATGGATGATTCGAAGCCGATGGATACCCCGATACAGCCCAATCATGGGATTGGAGTTGACCTTAAGGGGGAGCTGACTGATCCATTTACATACAGAGCAATCGTCGGATCTCTGATGTATCTCACAGCGTCAAGACCTGATATAATGTTTGCGACATGTCTTTGTGCGCGATATCAATCGAAGCCGAAACAGAGTCATCTTGCAGCCGTCAAGCGTATCCTTAGATATCTGAAGGGTTGTCCATCGAAAGGACTTTGGTACCCTCATGATGATAATTTTGACCTAATCGCTTTTAGTGATGCAGATTGGGGCGGCTGTGACAAAGACAGCAAATCCACAACGGCTGGATGTCAGTTTATGGGGAGCAGGCTCGTGACCTGGCAATGCAAGAAACAAACCGCAGTGGCACTATCCACATGTGAAGCAGAATACGTTTCAGCATCAAGCTGCTGCTCACAGGTTCTTTGGATCCAACAGCAGATGGTGGATTACGGTTTGCAATTTCTTAAAACCCCTATTTACTGTGATAATGAGGCCGCAATCGCATTAACAAAAGACTTAGTAAATCACTCAAAGGCTAAACATATCCGGATTAAATATCATTTTATCCGTGATTGTTATGCTAAAGAGTTGATCGATATGGTCAAAATCCACACTGATTATCAACGCGCAGATCTTTTTACCAAAGCTTTTGACAAATCCAGATTTGATTATCTTTTAAAAGCTAATGGTATTAAAGAAAAACAGGACTGATCACCACCTCAGTTTATCATTTTTTAGTTTAAATTTTTACTGTTTTTCAGAAAAATTTCGAAAATCCAAAAACATTGAAAAATTTCAAAAACCATAAAAATTGAAAAATTTCTTTGCTGACTGCTATATCTTCTTCCCTTAGATTAATGCCGTCAGATTTCTGTGAACAAACGATATCTGGGTAGTCACATATTTGAAATGCTCCAGCTTATCCTTGGGAACAGTAAATTCGAAAATCTATAAAAATCAGAAAATTCTAAAATGATTTCCTGGAGTAGAAAGGGAAATGATAGTACATCAGTGGGGATCTGACACATTCTAAATAATGTAATGCTATATAGGGCGTGTGTCTGAGTCTGTGCGATGTGCTGATAGGCTTCGTAGACCTATTACTGCGTGCCTGATACATACATATCAAACGATTTGTTGTGTGGATGAACTCCTCATGGGCATATGGTCTTAGTACCGTAATTTCGTTTGATAGGGTATTTGTACAAAACTCGGAGGTTTAGGGTCGTTATGTTATTAGTTGTCTGGGGATAGCCTCTCTGATCTTCTGCTGTAAGTCATTACGGACCTAGATCAGACAGGGTGTCTTTATAAAAGAGCTATATGCCAAATCCTAAAGTTACCGAATTGAGGAACTTTCTATGTTATATGATGATCAAAGATTATCTATTACATCGTATTGATCATTGATGCAAATCATGATTAATATCAGTCCTCAACCTGGTATAGTGCATATGTTACTTTGCTGCATTAATTTGCTGACCTGTATACCTCTATGCATTATATCTTGTACAATTACAGACGACGAAAGCATAATCACGCTTTACAATGAGTCTTTGTGCATTTACTTCTTGATACGGGAGTAAGTCGTGTGCGTGGGAACCACAGACAATTGCGTTTATACTATAAATATCAGTATCAGTATAAAGCACTGCACAAAAGTCTGCATGTGAGTTTATGTGGATCACAATATCAGCAGTTGCCAGATCACACATTGTCTTTAATGATAATAATTTCAAAAAGATCAACGGTGTGATCAGATTTCTCAAAAACTGATATGATCCCTTTACCGGAATTCACAAAAATATTTACAGTTTTTCATTTACATTTCTGCATTTTATTTTCTCGTCAAATATTACAAAACTCAAAAAGATTTTAGGTGTGTTTTAGCATAAACTTTAGAAAATCCAAAAAGATTTTTCATTTTCATTTTATTTTTGATAACTGATGGTGGTTGATGTCGATTTTCTAAACCTTGATACACCAATTGAGCTTTGTAACTTTTAAAATGTGAAAACATGAATGTTGGATGCTTAAAAGTTGGAAAATAATTGAACCGGGACTCGTTTTTGAGATTTGGAAAATTTTCAAAAATCCTAATTCACATTCGCCCATTCGTTTGGTCGAATGTGGGATTTCACTTGTTCATTCGTATGTTTTGGTTGGGCGAAGGAGAGTGTTCCTGATATATATCTCATTCGAACCCTTTTATCTCATTCGAACCCTTTCAATAGGGTCGAATGAGAGAAAAGTTTCTCCTTCGTATGAACAAAACGGGCGAAGGAACAGGCCTATATATATCCAGTTCCTCATTCGAACCTCATTCATAATTTTTCCAGATTTTTACATGTAACCTCACCTTGTTGCTTTTTCGTTTAAAATCATTCTATTGTGTTCGTGCTTTATCACTGATCAGTTTGATATCATTTTTACAGGTAAACAACAAGGATTTCAACATCTAATCCCTGTTTTTCTATCCAAGCCCTAACTGTTTAAATTCGTTTTAAAACAACATAAAACTACCAATTGATGTTCAGGATTCATTGTGTGTGTGTTTCAGGGGGAGAAATAACCAAAATCAATGTTTAAAACATGACAGATTGTGCAATCGATGTTTAAACCCTAGTTTTTGGGTGAAAACACAAACACAATGATTAATTGATAAAACTGGTAGTCTAGGATTGTTTATCGGCTTGATTAGGTCCAATACAATCAAATGGACATGTTCAGGATGACTAGAATTCAAAATTGGATTTTCAAAAACATGAACTGCTTCCTTCGACCAGTTCGAATGGGCGAAGGAAGAAGATGAAATGGGCGAAAGAGTATAAAATGGGCGAATGAAACTTTTTATCAAAATTAACACATTCGTACCATTTATATCTCATTCGTACCCTTATAAAACCACCTTCGTACCCCCGTTTGGGCGAAGGAGGAGTTTTTGACCAAAAATTTTTCAATTTTGATATTTTGTCGTTTTTTAACTTGTGTGTTTGTTTGTTTTGCAGATCTAACAATGTCTGAACAGCAGAAGACTACGGAACAAGCAGGATCCTCATCACAGCCCGCAAAGCAGCTTGATTTTGAGAATGCGCACAACTGTTGCGCATATCTTGGCGATGTGAAGAAGCACAATGAATTTGTCGGTATTATTGAGTTTTTGAAGAGAAGCAGAATAATTGATGCCATTGCTACGCCGACAGTGATCTATCGAGATATGATTCAGGAATTCTGGTCTAATGCTAAACTAGATTTCTGGAAATGCGAGTCTTGCTTGACGAGCAAAATTCAGGGACAACGAGTGATTGTGTGCGAAGAAGATTTGAGAGAAGCACTGAATCTGGATGATGATCCGAAAGATCCAAAGGAGTTTACATTCATGGATCAAAGAAAGTGCTTTCTCAGGATGAAGTACAACGGACCTATCACTGACGGTTCGTTGCATAAAGGAAAACTGTGCCCACAGTTCAAATATCTGGCACATGTTTTAATCCACGTATTCGGATCTGCTGCGGGAGGTTATGACTTGATGAGGAAGAGCATCAGTTCGATGATGGTTGCTTTAGTATTGAACAAACCGTTCAATATCTCTGGCATGCTGATGTCTCACTTACTAGAGCCCGTGAATGGAACGAGGAACCTGAAGTTTCTGTTATATCCTCGTTTTCTTCAAATGATATTCGATCACAAGTACAAAGAGCTGAAGAGAGATGCTAAACACATTGTTGTTCAGGAACACATGTCTCTGAATACACTAGCTAGGATGAAAGCTTATAAAGGTTTGTCTGTTGAAGAACGTCCTCCTGTTAGACGTTTGTTTGGACATCTAGCTAGGGTGGATTAAAAAGATCTGGGTGAGGGACTTGTAAGGAATGTGAACAGTGATTCTGATGCTGATAATCCTTTACATTATGTTGATCCTGACGCTAAGCGCAAGAGACAAGTTGTGAATGTAGGCGCTAAGAGTGGTAAAACAAAGAAACCAGAGATAAGGATTGAGGTTGCTAAACCAGAGAAGAAGAAAAGTACTCAAGGTAGAAATAAGAGGATGGCGAAAAAGGGATTGAATTTAGTTGATGAAGCTTCCATTGATTCAGAAGAGACGATTGAGGAAGAACAATGGAATTCTGATGCTGAAACAGTAGAGATGACCATGCCCAAGGCCACTGAGGCTGGTGCATCTGCTAGCCAAAGAGAAGAAGATCAAGGGAACAAAAGTCCTATTCCCGTTGATGCAAAAGATGCTGAGCAAGCAGGAAAGTACCAACGTGTGGTATTTCTGTGCTTTGCGTTTAATATCAATGCTGGATGTGATTATGATGAGAAGTTGGGAAAGTATGTGGAGAAGCAAAAGGTGCCAGAGCTGAAAACGAAGAAACAGAAACAATTTCAGGAACCGGTGTTGACAAGAGAACAAATGATTCAAAGACATATCAGATTGTGGAACAAAAGGTTGGACGAACAACGACGAACACAATCCAAGCAATAGTCGAGGGGGAGTTTGTAGATGCAAAAGTGCGACTAGAGCTTTGGATTGTAAAACACATTTTGTTTTGTAGATATCGAAGGTGCGAAGGAACAATGTAGAGGGTGCGAAGGAGGATTAAAAGGTGCGAAGGAAGTGGATTTGGACGAATGAAGAATAGATTATTGAAGAACTTGGTTCGACCAGTTAGTGTGGGCGAACCTGCACATTCGCATGAACAGTTTGGGCGAATGTGCAGGCCTATAAATAGGTCAAGTTCATTTTTGAATGTAACTTTGATGATTATTATTCCCTCCTCTTTCTGAAAACTCTCTCTAGATTTTGTTAAACTTGTTTTACGTTTAAACCTTGATTGTATTGATAATTCAACGTGTAAACAAGTATTTTATTAATGAAATTGATTGAAAATGATGATCTGTGTGTTTGAATCTGTTTGATTATTATTTTGTGATAGTTTTAGGGTTTCCGCACCTGAAACTAACTTGTTTGATCAATCTTTGTTTGTTATTGATCCTTTCACGCACATACAATTTTCATTACCATCCCCCTCATAATTCATGTTATGAAGGACCTTCAAGCCACCCAGGACCATCACTGTCACTGAATTTAAACCTCTTTCCCGATGATCAGTAAAAGAATGAAGGACCACCACCCGCCGGTGAAACACAAACCCAAGACCAACCACCTAGAAGGCAATCTCAACGTGTTAGGAATCAGAATCCCACAAACTGGTTTAACATGTAAACATGTTTTGATTAGTTTTAATGTAACATTTCACTTGGTTTATGTATTTGAATATTCGACTTAAGCAACATGTGATTCATTAGTAATGAGATGGAAGAACTAAAATACCAATATTAAACACTGACAGCAGATACAACTAAAATTAAAATCCAAATACAAGCGTTAAACACTAAAACAAGATTACATAATCATATAACATGACGAGAAGTTGCTTCACAACGCCATTTGTATAGCTCATCTGCCATGTGTCGTCGATAATTCACACAAGCATCTTCGACGTCGATTTCTAATAACAACGATTTTTTTTCACAAGCCTCTCCATCATCATACAAACCAAGACACCTGCATTATCAACCTTTCCGTTGTCTTGGGGCACATCTAATTGAACTAAACCAACAGAAATTGGAGTTTTGTCGACACGATTAGACCTCAGCCAGTAACGAATACGTTATAGAAACCATTCGAAAAAAAAGTCTTACCATCTCCATATAGTGAGCAACTTCGTGTCACATTTCGTTTATCCATCTCTTATCAGTCCAATACTGTTTAATTACCATGTTTCTCATATCAATTCGGACAAGCAGCCAGTCTCCCACCCCAATCGATAAAGGAAGGTAAATGCGGTCAACCTCCCAGAATGGTGGGTAGGGTTCCATTCTTCCAGCCATGTCGAGGGCAACTGAAGAATTCGGGTCCTTCATTTCATCATAGAAAGCAGAGGGTAACACTATCCAACGTAGCTGTGAACCAGGATTTTTTAAAAGCTTTGCTTGTCTAAGTCGCATGTGTCTTACCGTCCACGCTTCAACGTGCTGAAATCATAATAATGCATAAGGTTCGTGATTGAGTTAAGCAAATCAATTTACTTTCAAGATAAATTAACGTGAAAATTACCATTGCTGATAGCGCCCTGTTGGGTTGGCACCCTAGAAGGGTACCCCAAAAATTTCTGTCTAGTTTGTTTGAAATGAAGCAAGTATAGCAAAATGGGGCATCCCCGTTTGTATAAAAGTCGACAACATCAGCAAACCAGCTGTTTCTGCATTGTTCGTTTTCTTGAGGGTTTTCTGAGGGATGCTCTAAAGGCTTATCTTGTTCGTTTTTAGGTGGATTTAGTTGTGGGTTATTTGAAGACGAACCAGCCATGAATGTTGTTGCTGGCTTGCATAAACGCCTCCATATTTGCTTGGTAGATTTTGCCGTTTTAGGAGCCGGTTGTGAACAGTAAAAGCCTTCTCCATTGTTTTCCATTTTTAGAGTTTTCTAAGGTGAGTGGGTAAAAGAGAGAAGTTGAGTGAGTCATGTTTGTGAATCAGCTACTTTTGAAGAGGTGAAGCCTCAAAATGGTTTGGCGGCTTCTACATGAAGCCTCAAAATGGTTTGGCGGCTTCTACATGAAGCCTCAGAATAGTTCGGCAGCTTCTACATGTTGTCCGGGCCGTAATCGGGTCTCCAGGGCCTGATCCCGGTGGCCCGAAAATAGCTAGGTCATTTTTCAAAATATTCACTATGTTGAAAACGGCCCAAGCTACCATTTTTGGACCCCTGTACAGTCTGACCGGGACTGCCAATCAGGTCACCGGACTTTTGGGCGCGTTGTCCTTGGCTGATATACGGGTGTCGCATGAAGTCCGTGTCGCAATTGGGTCTCCGGGTCCTGATCCCGGTGGCCCGAAAACAGCTAGGAGGCCATTTTTCAAAATATTCAATATGTTGAAAATGGCCCAGGCTGCCATTTTTGGACCCCTGTATAGTCTGACCGGGCCTGCCAGACAAGTCATCAGACTTTCGGACGCGTGGTACTTTGTTGATATACGGGTGTCGCATGAAGTCCAGGCCGTAATCGGGTCTCCGGGTCCTGATCCCAGTGGCCCGAAAACAGCTAGGAGGTCATTTTCAAAATATTCACTATGTTGAAAACGGCCCAGGCTGCCATTTTTGGACCCCTGTACAGTCTGACCGGGCCTGCCAGTTAGGTCACCGAACTTTCGGACGCGTTGTACTTGGCTGATATACGGGTGTCGCATGAAGTCCGGGCCGTAATCGGGTCTTCGGGTCCTGATCCCGGTGGCCCGAAAATAGCTAGGAGGTCATTTTTCAAAATATTCACTATGTTGAAAACAGCCCAGGCTGCCATTTTTGGACCCCTGTACAGTCTGACCGGGCCTGCCAGTCAGGTCACCGGACTTTCGGACGCGTTGTCCTTGGCTGATATACGAGGGTCGCATGAAGTCCGGGCCGTAATCGGGTCTCCGGGGCCTGATCCCGGTGGCCCGAAAACAGCTAGGAGGTCATTTTTCAAAATATTCACTATGTTGAAAACGGCCCAGGCTGGGTACTCTTAAACTACCCAAATTTTCAACAATGACAGGGTTGATATGATGGGTTATCTAGCCGCTGAGAGACGTGGTGATTTCGTTGCGGACATCTACGTTGAATGGCAACAAGACCCTCCGTTACAACAGCTTAGTTTTACTAACCTGCTATGTGACGTGTTGAACGTAAATGTTGTATCACCCTTCGGGTCTCAGCATGGTTTCCCCCCAATCGGACATGCTGCCGATAACGAAGAAAATGACAAGGTAGGATCCCCTATGACGGACGAAGAATCTTTCCAAGAACCTCAATATGTTGTCGGTAATGACAATAATGAAGGGTTTGATGAATCCGGAAGCGGAGGCTCTGAAGACACGGGAGATAGTGATGACGAATAACCGCAATCAGAATACTCTGAAGACTCTGCAAACGAGGCAGAGCCCAGTCAGCCGATGACCCAACAGACACAACCAAATCACAACCTGGCTCTCCAGTTAGGTCCACGTCAAGACTACGATCCTCAAGATGATGTGGAGCTAACAGATTACATGGTTCAAGAATACGAAGAGGATGACTTCGTGTTATGGAACCCAAAAGCAGGGGACAATATCTGTCTTGGTATGTATTTCAAATCAAAAGAAGAGGTAGACCGCGCGGTTAGACAGTAGAACATCTGTCGTGGGCGGGAGATGTATGTAAAGGCAAGCAAACCAAAGGTATACATGGTCGTATGTTACACCAGACACCCAAAGTTTGTAAATCCTTTCTCTAGTGGTCGCAAGTGTGAGTGGCGTTGCATGGCATCAATTCGGTCTGACTCACATTACTGGCGAATTACTGTATGGTCTACAAAACACAGTTGTTAATCTTCGGCCATACGTAATAGCAACAAAAGTTTAAAAGCAAAGGATATTGCACCACACATCTTACCACAAATGCGTACGTACATCAAGCTTAAGGTAAAACATATCCAAACCCATGTCAAGCAGGTTCTGAATGTTGATGTTTTGTATTCCAAGGCGTGGCGAGCAAGAAGAAAGGCTATATAAAGTATCTATGGTGACTGGGACAACAATTTTAAGGAGCTACCAATATATCTTATGCGGCTGCAGATGAGGAACCCAGGCACCGTTGTTATGTTCTTTAATCATCCGAACGAAGATCTGCATTACCCCACGTTTAAATATATTGTTTGGGCGTTCGGTCCTTCTATCTGTGCTTTCCATCGATTCATGCCTGTCATATCGGTGGACGCGACTCATCTGAAAGGACCCTACCGAGGCGAGCTGATGCTTGCGGTAACAAAAAATGCAAACAACTACATCCTGCCTGTGGCGTATGTTGTCATTGACGAAGAGATTGTACACAGCTGGTGTTGGTTTTTCCAAAACCTTAGTGAATACATTACCCTTAATAGCATGGGGCCTTTGTGTGTGATATCCGACAGACACAACGGCATAATTAATGAAATGGAAAACCTTCCACATTGGAAGGAACCCAACGCCTACCATGGTTACTGTCTTCGTCACATCAGAAGCAATTTCAGCGGGAGGTTCCGGAACAAAACCCTATGGAAACTGTGTTGGTCTATTGGTAGCACATCTCAGCACATAAAGTATCGGTGGGCTGTTAGTGAAATGAGGCTGAAAAATCAAGAGGCATGGGACTACCTTAACAACATTGATAAGACTAAGTGGACTGTTAGGCATGATAAAGAGCATCGTCGGTGGGGTAACCTAACAACCAACATTTCGGAGTCCATGAACAACGTCTTGCGTGAAGCGCGACTACTACCTATCACAGCTCTGATTCACTACACCTTTCGCAGAGACGTCGATCAATATGTTAAGCACACTCAAATTTCGAGCAGTTGCAACACCCCTCTACCACCTCGCATGTGGAGCAGATATGAGAAGCTTTTGGGAGTTGCTATGGAGCATGAAGTGACGATGTACGATGCGAATGTGGTAAGGTGCAATGTTCTTTCAAGGGTTGAGACAGATAACCGGGGCGGAAATGACTACACCGTTGAGTACAAAAAAAGGTATGCTCGTGTGGCAAATGGTAGATGCAAAGATTTCCATGTTCACATGCAATTGCTGTTTGCAATTGGTTGGGTAAAAGCCCTCACAGTATTACTAGTTGGAAATTCCACACAGACACGTACATTCAGCAGTACAACAGTCATTTCTACACCTTGGGGCATAAGTCTGAATGGCCGGCGGCGAGGTGGAGAATTCAAGGGGACCCGTCGATGATCACTACACATCGAGGCAGAGTACGTCAGAGAAGAATACAAAATGAGATGGATGTAAATTATGACGATCGCCCGAGGCGTCATGCATGCACTCGATGTGGAGAAACAGGCCATAACAGGAAGAGTTGTGGAAATGCAAGGCGTCAACGAAATCAGTGAATGACCCTACAAGGTTGTGTCAGTCGTATCATCAATGTCATCTTTTTTATGTTATTTAGTTTGCAGTATCTGTATCATTAGTCACCCTTTGCTATCATGGATGCGTTGGGTGACTCATCTCATCATCTTCTGTACGAGGTTTATTTAGTAATGGCAGCCTTATTACAAAACAATCTATTATGGTACTGTTAATTTTAATACTACTACTATTATTATTAGACGTTTTCTAAAATAAAAGTAAATACATGTAATAATGATAAATTTATTTAAAACAAATAATACAAATTTATTTACCAACTATTTTTTCAAACTAGTCAAACTATACAATCAAACTATACAATCTACCGAATTACAAAACAATCTATTTCCGAGAACACCAATTCCAATATTCTACCTCGAGATTCTCCCAATCCGTAAACTCAGGACCGCATTCAAATTCAAACCCATTTGGCCGAATCTTTAAGTCCATCGATCTGTTGAACATGGGTACCAAATCTTAAAGGGTACCCGTGAGTAGCCAGATTACCCTGCGAAGAGGAGCACGAGCAGGAGCAGCTACATCCAATATCCCCGACGTCGCTAATCACCGACCGTGATTCTTCAACATCGGAGGGCCTTCCGCTAAAAGCGCAGAGCGATTAAGTGGGATTAAGTTTGCTGCTAAAATTAGTAGCTTTGATGAATCCACCACCTTCAATTTCCGAGAACACCAATTCCAACTTTAAAAAGGAAGGTTGAACCTCCTACAGGGTTTGCCTAGAAGGTTGAACCTCCTAAAGAATCTGTCAGCATGCCTGGGGGTGGTACACCGGAGATTGTTACCACCAACGCAAACCAACTCTCCAATATTATAAACTACAATACCAATGTTGCATTCTACACGTGTTATACCACGTGTGGATGTAACATCGATCCAAGTAGTTTTATGTGGGTGTAACACCGATCCAAAGACACCGCTTTTTTGGACCCAGAAAAGCGATGCAAGGCAGGGGATGAAACGGGAGAGGATACTTTTAAGCATGTATGATACAAGTTTAAAAACAAACAATCCCCGCCCAATACTATTATATCTCCATGTGGATCTAACATCAATCCAATATCACTAAAAAACCCTACCATCCAAAACAATTGTGGGAAAACTATTATACCTCATTTTGGATTAGTATTTTGATTAGTATTTTGTTTGTGTTGGAAAAATAATTGTGGGATGGAGAGAATGTGAAATCGGACGAGAGGTATTTATCTTGAATGATGTCTTCTTTCCAATCAGCGTCATCAAAGAAAGATGCCTTGGACTGATTCAGCGGCATCTTTGATGCCTTGGTTCCATTCAGCGGCTTCAAGGAGACCAATAATGAGCTTGTAGGGCTGCAAATGATTGGCACAAGTAATAAGAGTGATGCCGCTGATCAGGAATGAGGCATTCCCATTTTTAGTTTTTTACCCTCAAGCCTACCACTTTTGCTTTGTTAAACCATAAGACACCCATTTCTGCAAAGGATTCTATAATTATCTCCTTTGTGCTCGTCATTATACTTATTATATTGATGTTTCTTCGTAATTGAAATAATGCAAAGAATTAGAAAAAAGAAAAGAATAATAATAAGAAAAGACAAATTAAAAATATAGAATTAGTCCTCGAAAGAAATGAATAGAAAGAATAACATAGAAGTAGCAACATCGATTGAGGAGAGATGGGACAGAGGTAATTGTGTGTAGGTGATCATTGCTATTCTAGTTTTTTATTTTATTTTTTTAACAGCCAATTTTTTTTTTTGAACAGCTATTCTAGTTTACTTCACGTTGCACGAATTTCGATTAACCTTTTTAATTAAAAATGACTTTAAAAATATAAATTATTTATCAAATTTCATTACATACCATTTCTTAGAGGACGGGGCGTCACCAGAAAAGGTCACGTGTACCCCACAATCAACACGGTAACACCGTCGTCACTAGTACTGGTAGGGGTCCCGTGAATCGTTTTCTGTAACCGTTTTTTTTAATTAATATAATTCAATTTTTTATTATAACCATCAGTTTTATCACTTTTTGTTATTGTTTTTTATAATTTAAAACTTGTGTTTTAAAAATAATAAAAATAAATAAAACAAAATTAAATAAAAAAACATAAACAAAAACATAAAATAATTCATTAATATTAAACATTAATAAAAATACATCAAAACATAAAAAATAAAACATTAATAAAAAATACATCAAAATAAAAACTTAGACTTTTAAGTTTTCCCAACACTTATTTTATTACATTGAACTTAGAGTAATACTTGGAAACTTTTGGGACCATACTAGACTATTATCATCTATCCAATGGTTATTCTAAGGTGAGTTTACATAGCCTCGTTTAGGCAACTTTTCATGCTTGAAACTTTATGCTTTTATACTTGAGCAATTCTTCATATGTGTCTAGTTGTAAATCTTTGATGCCACGTGTCTTAGACAAAAGCTGTTAGACTTAAACTTAAACTTACATAATCATTAACCTTGATGAAGCCGGCGATATACAATGATAGATCTATTGGATTGACAACCCCACCTAGATTCGTTGACCATTTCTATGGTTTTTCCTAACTTTGGACGAAAATATATAATTGAAACTGAGGTTTATTTATATATTTCTTTGTGGGTTTATGTTCAATGTTGTGAGGGCTTCACAACGAACCAAACCATGTCTAAAACGGAGCTAAGATGAATGAGATATCGATGCTCAAAGGTTGGTGAACGAAACACTCAATGCTGAATATTTTGGAACAAAGTGGGTAAGTGGAACTTGCCCCACACTAGAGAAATGATGATACCATGAGTGGTATATAAATGAGAACACTCCTCCCTTATTGTTTCATGGGAGCGCACCCTAACTCGCACTCGCACACGCGCGCGTGGCGTGGGCGATGGGCGTAATGTGGCGCTTTGATGGCGTGGAAGACCAGGAAGCGTCCTGGTCCGCGTGGAGGATTCCTAGTGGGCATGCGGATTGGCGAAATAAAACGAAAAAGACGTGCTACATGGAGCTATCTCCGTGTGACGTAGAATGTAAAGACGTTCTACGCAGACCTGCGGGTCTGATCCGCGTCTGACGTACCGTCGATAACGTCCGCCTGACGTAGAACGAGATCAACGTGTTGCGTGGGTCTGTGGAACCTTCGCATACGCGTCAGCTCAGAACTTCAGCAGCTGCAGATCAGTTGAAGTCTGTGAGATGTAACAGACAAGTCAAACAGTCCCAGTGAAATTAAAAGGCAATGAAGACGTTCAAAGCTCTTTAATTTGGTTGACTGTTTTGACTCGAGATTCAAAGCAGAGTTAAATAGCATTGAAGATGTTCAATGCACTTTAATTTTTGTTTTGAATTTCTATGACTGATTTGACCAAAGACTTCACTATAAAAGCAAAGGAATCCTTTGCTTTGGATACACACCAATCACCAACATTTCTCAAAAACTCTCTAGAAATCTCTTCTTATTTCTCTTCAAGTTCTTCAAGGTACTCTTCGGGTTCTAGAGCCAACTCCGGCAGTTCAACTGCTTCGGCTGTTGTACCCTAGGAAACAAAACGAGCTCGTAGTAGACTCGATTCGGGTGTTACAAGTTCGTTCCGTTTTTGACGTGTAACGACACTTCCACTATTCCAAATGCATTATTGACAACCCCAATAACCATTATTTGTGTAATGGTTCTAGGTACATAGTCGTTGGGAGTTCTGGAGCAAGGATCAAGTCGCAAGAAGAGCCAAATACACCCGAACACTCATAAGATTTTGCAATAAATTCCCGTTTAAAACACAAACTGTTTATGTGCTTTATGTGTGGTCGTCGCTGTCGAATAGACTAGGGTTGAGTCGTGTATTGTATAACATGAGATTGTGGTGATCCATAAGGGCATTTTATGGATCTGGCGTATTTGTTTAAGGTTGACCTAGTTGGTTCGAACCATCGAGAGGTCGAACCAAAAATTAAAGTTCTTCAAGGTACTCTTTGGGTTCTAGAGCCAACTCCGGCAGTTCAACTGCTTCGGCTGTTGTACCCTAGGAAACAAAACGAGCCCGTAGTAGACTCGATTCGGGTGTTACAAGTTCGTTCCGTTTTTTATGTGTAACGACACTTCCACTATTCCAAATGCATTATTGAAAACCCCAATAACCATTATTTGTGTAATGGTTCTAGGTACATAGTCGTTGGGAGTTCTGGAGCAAGGATCAAGTCGCGAGAAGAGCCAAATACACCCGAACACTCATAAGCTATTGCAATAAATTCCCGTTTAAAACACAAACTGTTGATGTGCTTTATGTGTGGTCTTCGCTGTCGAATAGACTAGGGTTGAGTCGTGTATTGTATAACATGAGATTGTGGTGATCTATAAGGGTATTTTATGGATCTGACGTATTTGTTTAAGGTTGACCTAGTTGGTTCAAACCATCAAGAGGTCGAACCAGAAATTGAAGTGTCGAACCAACATAAACTCGTTTTAATTCGGATTAGGAGCCTTTGGTCACGAGTCTTGCTCTCCCACTTCTTCCTCATTCACGATCTGTAAGTATCGAATGAATGTTTAATTCTGTTCTTGGATATGAGCCGAACAATAACCCCATGAATTCTGTGGTTATTGTTTAATAATTGATTCGATTGATAAACTAGGGTTCTAAGGTCTATTTGGGGAAGATGATACCAGTTCACGTTTGTTTAAAAACATTTCAGAAAAAAATTAAAACAGATATTTGATCTAGATCAGATGGTTGTGTGACTATTGTTAAAGCATTGGTCTTGGGTTCGAATTGGAGGCCCAACGTTTTTTTTTCTTTTTATGGCATCATATCATCATTCGAAAATACTATATAAGCCTTTGAATCTGATCAAGCTTGTTCTCAGGGTTCAGACCAGTTGTATGGACTTGAAGAATTCAAACCGGGCAGCCCCGGGTTCGAACCTCCCCAACAACATCTTTTTTTTAGTTTATATTTCTTTTGTATTTTTATATTATTTTGCTTAATAACTTCTATAGTATATTTAAATGTCAAAAATGACTTATAAATTCTACAAAAATTATTTTAGACTTATAAACTAATATTCTTTATAAAACTAAATTTTATTTTTCGAAAAAGATTAATTAAATATTTTTAATCAATTTAACTTATTTTAACCATATTAAATTCATAATAAATTCATTTTTCATCATTTTTGCACCAAAATTTCGCATAAATTATTTTTCTTTATCTAGATCAGAAATATAATTTTATAACCTGAAATTTATGAAATTTAATATTTTTGAATATTATTACCATGTTTTGATTAATAAGTTATAATCTATTATATACACTTTATTATGAAAATAATTTTATAAAAATTATTTTCACACTATAATATTTTAGTACAACCACCCTTGATCAAGATTTTACAAAAAAAATCCTTTTATTTATTTATTTTCTTAATTTCTTCTTTACTTGTTATTTAATTAACAATTATTTTAAATAATTAATAAACGATCGTCAAATCCCCAAATTAAGAATCCTAGAATACCTTTAGACTAGAAAACTTAGACTTTTAAGTTTTCCCAACACTTATTTTATTGCCTTGAACTTAGGGTAATACTTGGAAACTTTTGGGACCATACTAGACTATTATCATCTATCCAACGCTTATTCTAAGGTGAGTTTACATAGCCTCGTTTATGCAACTTTTCATGCTTGAAACTTTATGCTTTTATACTTGAGCAATTCTTCATACGTGTCGAGTTGTAAATCTTTGATGCCACATGTCTTAGACAAAAGCTGTTAAACTTAAACTTAAACTTAAACTTAAACTTACATAATCATTAACCTTGATCAAGCCGGCGATATACAATGAAAGATCTATTGGATTGACAACCCCACCTAGATTCGTTGACCATTTCTATGGGGAGTGCGGGTGATTGTTATTGTTCCAAACTTTATATTAAGGAGAACTGTGGATGCGGGATGGACCTAAACTTTGTCGAAGGATTGATTATATGCACACTATACTTTGTGTTTTTGTTTTCACATGTAGACTTGGATATACATTAGACATATGAATTGCAAAACTTTTGAAACTTACAAACTTATAACTAGACTGGGTCTATGTATTCTCACCAACTTTTAGTTGACCCCCCCCCCATCTTTTCCAAACTTAACAGTTTCAGGGAACAATGGTGCTTGAAGACTATTGCTATCCCAAGAGAAGAATATTGAAAGTTGTTAATTCGTGTCTTATCATTACATGTACTAATTTCATTTCATGACATTTGGATGTATTTAGTTTGAAATTCATTTAAATGGAATAATTGATTATTTAAACATTTGAATTGCCATGAGCTACCGAACAATCATCACTACGTGACAACTTGATGTTTCCGCCATCGGTTGGGTGTTACACTACAGTTCAACAATCTGTTACACGAACTACAGTTGATTATTGGGGTAACTTGATAGCTCCAGCTGTGCAACCAATTAGTAAAATGGTACATGATGATGCAAATTCTAAGAATGCTAATAGTACAGATGCAGTTGAGGTAAGTGTAACATCTGTAAAAACTGATGATGAACATAAGCATGATGCTGAGGTAAACTCAAAATTTGAATGTGCCAAGTGTTCTGAGTGTGTCAAATTGAAAACAGAAGTGGTGAAACTTCTTGAGGACAAACAGAACTTAGCAAGTGAATTAGAAAGATGTCAAACTGAAAATGAAACATTAAAAAGAATGAAAAAGATTTTAAAAGTCAATTGAATATTTTAAGAAAGAGATTTTAGAACTTCATAGAATTATTTCAAAGGACAATTCCACATCAGAGTTGAAAGTCACAACACCTTGTGTTGCTGATCCTGACTCTGAGGTGAAATCAAAGCCTGAAGTGAAAATTGAAAATGTGGTAGCTACATCAGAACCTGAATCTGAAGAGAAACCCTTATTCAAGTACCCTGAAGGAATAGAAGGTTCCTACATGTTGGTAGGACATGACAAATTGATTTTTGACAAAGATTTTCCAATTGATAATATTGAACAATCTTTACTCAAATGTATCTTTGTTGATAATAGTGATCTGATAGATCAATTTAGAAATCAATTTGGTCATCTGCAATTCAAACTCAATCCTAACCAACATGAACTGAAAAGGATCAGTCTGGGAACAAAAAGAAAGGTCACATGACAAAAGGACCAAAACCAGTCAAATCGAAAGGTAATGATCAGATGAAAAATACTCATTATAAGAATTCAAGAAATTTTTCATCTAGATCATATGATTCTTATGATTATTCATATACCTCTCGATTTGATGGTTATTGTGGTAACAATTCATCACAATATTCTCCTGAGTTTGTTGAATGGAGAAATTGTTTTGAATGTGGGGAAGTAGGACATTTGTCAGTCCAATGTCCATATTGGTATTGGGATGAGGTAATGTTTTTAAGTTTGAAGAACATAGGTCATGTTTTAACTGTGGAGAGCGTGGGCATTTAGTTGCTGCCTGTCCGTATGTAAAATGGAAAAGGACAGAAGTGAAAGATGCTAATCATTCAGGCAATGTCAAAAAGCCTGTATCCCTAAAACATGTTAACAAACAAAACAGAGAACAGTCTATTGTGTATGAAATTCGCAACAAAATTGCCTTGAACAAAAATGGAGATAGTGAATGGGTTGCTAAGGCAAGGGGGAGTTCTATGGCTAAACCTAAGAATAACTCTAAGCCTGGACCTTTACCAGTTAAGTCTGAGAAGGTTCCAAACAAAGTTCAGAAGCAGGTTTCAAACAAGAAACCTGAAAAGTCAAAAATCAAAACAAAATCTAAGAAAAAGAAATCGAAAATAAAACCTGAACTTGTTTGGAAACCCAAATCACTTTCTCAATCCGCAGCAGCTTGTACTTCAAGTCAATCTATCGAGAAACCAATTGATTTTTCAAAAGGTGAATGGATTGATATCCCGAGGATTGATGACCTTCGACGACCCATCACTGTGAAGGGATGGGTTCCCCTCTCTTACTAATTGTTTAACAAGTGTGCAGGTTGTTCCAGACAGACCTATGAGCTATCCTTTGATAGTTGATAGTGGAGCATCTGTATACAACAGGAGGCTTGAATTTCCTCACTACATCTCGAGGAGATTAAGTTTTTGCTATTTATTGGAGAGGTAAAGGTTAAGGAAGTTAGATGGAAAAAGAATAGAATGAGTTCAACAAAGAGAAGAGTGTTTCTCGTCTGTTTCCTACCTATGAAGCCGGAAAACGTTGCAACTCATGCAATTGCTCTCAGGTTTTGGAGTTTAACAACAGATGCGACAATACATTTTAATCTAAAATCTCTTATCTTTGTCAATTGTTTTTCTACCTGAAAGATTATAGTGAGTCAAGTAATTTGAGTGAGTAAAATGGTTTTTGGAGAACAATGAGTAAACCTCATTGGATATCATTTTATTTTGTTTTTCTTCATAAAGTTTAAAAATACAAAAATATGCTTGTTTTTAGATTTTTCAGGGGAGAAAATTTCAAAAAAATCAAAATTAAAAATTAGAAAATCAAAAATGAGTTTTCCTGGAGAAAAAGAGGAGATGATAGTACATCAGTGGACTGTCAGACTACTCTGTAAACAAAATGTATGAATAAACATTGAGTAGCCACTACAATTATATATTGGTAGGCTTGAAATCAAAGTTTAAAGTTCATCATGGTGATATAAACCTAAACACATTAACTGATAATCATGTGGATCAATGTCTCGTTGGCATATGGTCTTAGTATCGAAATTTCGTTTGATAGATTGCCAAAATCAGAGGTTTCGGGTCGTTATATTGAAAGTTATCTGAGGATGGCCTGATTGATCTTATGCTGTATTGATTTACAGACCTAGATTCAATCAGGGTATCTTTATAAAGATATCTAATGACAAACCTTAAGTTACCGAATGAGGAACTTAATATGTGTGATGATAATCAAAGATTATCTAATGCATCATATCAATACTATGATGAAAATCATGTATGATATTAGTCCTCACCGTGGTTGAGTGCATAAGTCGCTTTGAAGCATTAATTTTTTGACCTGTCACCGCTGTGCCTCATACCTTGTAACTTACAGATAACTACAATATAATCACGCGTTACGATGAAGCTTTGTGCAATTCTTGATACGGGAATGTGTCGCGTGTACGGGTACCATAGATTTTTCAGTATCTTATATTATCTTAACGCATTTAAAGTGCTGAACAATGAATGATGATTTTGGGTTTAAGTGGACAAATATACTGGTAATGGTTGTAGGATGCTCAATGAAAAAAGCAGAAAATTGGTCAAATACAGTTTTGACTGACTGTTCCAATACTGATATGATCCTCTTACCAGAAAATTCGTAAAAATATGTTTAGTTTATTTTTAGGCAAATCTTTTTGAAAATTCAAAAAGATTTTTGGTATGTTTTAGCATAAACTTTGAAAAATCAAAATGTTTTGTTTCGATTTTATTTTCGATAACCGATGTTGGGATACTTAATGTAAAAGCTCAGATACTTAAAAATTGAACAAGAGAAGACAAATTGTAAAGTTATAAGTTTTTGGTGCATATTGAAAATGTTTAATAGTTCAGGGGGAGAAATATTGAAGGTCAAATTGGATGTAAATATTACTTCCGAGATTTTTTTTCGTGTCTAACGCCAGTTGTACTTTGTGCAGTTTTTCGTAAATTTTTCTGCAGAATCAAACACAACAAGTGCACTGTTCAAGATTCATCGACAAAGCGTGTGGATTGGAAATGACCCAAACCTGAACATCATGATCACCAGAACAGCAGAAACTAGTCAGAAGTTGTAAAAGATGCGATAAGTGAGATCATGGAAGTGAAGATATTCCAAGATTGTTTTTCTGTCTTCATCTCTAGACCAACAAATGACAAAGCAAAGGTTTCTTGAGTCTGCCTGAGATTTCAAAGCTTACTGCAGAGATAGACAAGAACCTCGACACAAACGTGCAAGAAAATGAAAAGTTTTCAAGTCGTTCAAGATGATGAATACAAGACTTGAAGAATTGATAACTTTTTAATTTGGTACATCACTAGCTAGGTCCAAGGGGGAGATTGTAAGTGCATTATTCATGTATGTCCCCAGCTAGTGATTTGGTACTGAATGTCGAGGAACAAATAGAAAAAAATGAAAGGTCAAATGAAAGAAGAAGGATTCATTCAAGCCCTGAAAGGGTCGAATGAACCCATTCGAACCCTGCAAGGGTCGAATGGGAAGGTCTATATAAAGGGGATAAGTTAGTTATTTGTAGAGTAAGTTGATCATTTGAGCTTATCCCCAGTTTGAGAGAGTCTCTGTATTAGGTCTAGGTTTTGATCTGTAAACTTCTAATATTTGATCTAATACATGAGTAAAGTTATGGAAATTGTTCGGTGATTCATTATCTGTTTTCATCATGATCTTTACTGATTATTTCTTACTCGGTTCGTACAACCAAAGGGGATTCCGCACCCTACGGTTGGTATTCGTGAGATCATGGTTCGTGTATACGATCCTAAAATGTTTTCACAATATTTCTTACCCTATGACTGAATGTGTTGAAAGATTTGCAGATGCTTTGTCGGTGTATTGGAGTCAACATGTTGAAATGTTGACGTAAAATATTCTTTCCTTTTGTGGACTTTGGCATAGATTATTCAGAAGTTAGAGAACAAGGAGGTTGAAGAATGAAGAAAGGCGAAGAGAGCACAGATTCCACAGAATCCGGAATTGTATTATGCTAACTCTTCATCTTCAGCTATTCCTAATGTTGGTGTGAGCTCAGCACCACAAACAGCTTTTGTTTCGAGTGTTGAACCAATAAATCTTGTAAGCTACTATGGGGTTCCATCATCTTCTACATATACACCAACTCAAGCTCCAATGCAATCTGCACCGTGGTTAGCAGCTCTACAATGAACATGAATCAAAAATCTTCATCAAATGTTGGACAAGCACCTTCAAGATCAAGTTCTATCATGTTAGAAACTTCTAACATGGATAATGTGACTGTAGAGGTTGCACAAAAGCATGTTGCAATGGTGTCTACTTTTATATCCTCGTTTAATGAACTTGTGGCTAGTCAAATTGGGAACAACAATTTGATCAATTAAGATTATTCTCAGATCGATAAGGATGAGATGGAGCTTATCGATATTCAGTGGGTATTCGCTAGTGTGGTGAGGAGAGCTCATGAATTTATGGAGCATACTGGAAGAACCGATCTGGCTACTTCACCAAACACCACATACGGGTTCAACAAGGCGAAAGTTACATGTTTCAATTGTGAAACCAAATGCCACTTTGCCCGTGAATGCACCCATCCCAAGCAGCAAGGAAACCGAAACCCATTTAACACAAACTATCAAAACCAAAACCCTCAAAATAATTACCAAAACCAAAACTGAGAACTTGTTTCTCACAACACAAACCAAAGACAAACATCATTACCTCAACAAACTCATAACACACCAAACAACGAAAGAAACATTGTCCCAGTAACCACTTCCACCAACCAACGAAAGAAACATTGTCCCAGTAACACACCAACAAGATGAAGGGTTCAACTAGAATGACATGCAATTGGGTGTAGAAGAGTTATCTGGAGGAAATGTTGTATGTTTTGCTCAGGAAGTCATGAATGAAGAAATAGTTCAAGAAGAAGAATCAGTTGTGGAACCGGTAATTGAGAAAGATGAGACTGAAACGGTTGAAGAACAAGTTGAAGGAGTTTCAGATGCACAAGATTCAGACTTCTCAGATTCTGAAAGTGAAGCTGATTTGGAAACAAGTCAGAATTCTCTCGACAATGATGTTGATCAGGTACTAGCTGAAGCTGACTTTCTGATCAGCAAGAAGTCATGCATGGTTGATGATGCTTGCACCAAGATTGACTATTCTAAATTCTTTTCTAGGAAGGATGCTCACTTTGCTTTAATGGCTATGATTGATTTGTCAACTCTGGTAAGTTCTGACTCACTTCCTAAATTCAAAGATTGTGTTACTTTATTAGGAAGGTGTGATAGGTCAGAAGAATAAATTCACATCTTAAAATTTTAATTGGCCAGTGCTAGAACCGCAATTGAAACTTATCGAAAGAATGAAAAAGCCTTAAACAAAACTCTTGACAGTTACAAAAAGGATGTGTCAGAGTTAACTAAAACGCTTTCAAACAAACAAATTGCAATTAACAATTACATAAATGAAATTAAAAATACTAAACTAGAAATGGCCAAGGTCAGATGTATGTATGAGACAATGAACAAGAAATTGGAGAGCTATCTCAATGTAAGATACGTTCTTGATCACATTGTTGAACTACCAAACAAAGAAGGTGTTCCAAAAAATATCAGTTACAAGTTTGTTCCATCTCCTGTGTTATTTGAAAACCGCAACTTTGATGTTGTGAATACGGAGAGTTCAGAAAACTCAACTTCCACACCTGAAAACGAATCAAACTCCTTAAGTGTGGGTGATTCGTTTTCAGATGTGAGACCGATATTAGGAGTCAACAATGAAAATGTGGTCACAGTCACAGATGATTTTGATTCTAAAGAGGAAGAACCTGAACAAAATGTTGAGATTCCTTTGGAAAATCACATTGCTTGTGATCCTTCTCCAATGGTTCATGTTCCTCCCAAGGCTGAAGCAAAGCCGAAACCATCAGAAAAGAAAACTGAATCGAAAGAATTAGTAAAGAAAACTGGTGAGAAAGAATCAGAAAAGAGGGTGAAAATATTCTATCGGATGGAAGGATCGGATCAGATATTTTCTGATGAGGAATATCCCATACAGGTTGTCAACTATTCTAAAATTTCTAAAATCTGGCAAGAAAGTACAATCTAGTTTCCAAAATTTGAAAGAACAAATGACTTTCCACCAGAATTAATTACAAAACTGTATGGTGATGATTCGAAAAAGGACAGAGTTCATGTGACTGAGTTTTTAAAACCGACCGAAAGTGTTGAACCGACTTACTCACTAGAGCCCGCTCCTGAGAGTTTAAGAAGGAAGTGCATTGATGATCAATACCCGGTTAACACTTTTGCGACTTATCATGACAAGCCGAAGTTTGAGGAATACGGTGCATGTTTTAAATGTGGGGAGCAATGACATTTACTTGTTCATTGCCCATATGTAAGACATAAAAGGCATGGAGTTAAGGTTAGACGAAACCATAGGGATTCGAGAGTTGTTTTTTCTCAAAGGCAGTTTAATCAATCACGAGGAAAACAACTGATTGTTTATGACAATCGAAATCGAATGGACATGAATGGACCATAGAAGAAAGTTATGGTGAACCGGTGAAAGACAAACAAAAGGTTTATACTAAATCATCATTTAAGTCAGTTGCTAGTGATACGTTTGGTTTTAGCAAATTAAAAATATGTCATTTCCCCGGTGCCAAAAACTTAATGTTTTAAATCCGAAACCTTGGTTTTGGGATAAACGACTGATTTTTACTAAACCGGTTTTACCAAGTTTTAAATTTATAAAGTAAACAATAATCACTTTAGAAACTAAAACCAACACATAGGCAGAGAACCTGACGTGCATAGTATAGCTTCTAGGGTAAGTATCGTATTCTAGAGTTCACACTTTCCCCTACTCAACCTTTAATCATTTAACTGATTGGGTTTTTAAAAGAAAAATAAAACGGAGGGGTTCTTTAATAAAAATAGTTTTGAAAAAGGTTTTGGTTTTATAAAAGAAAAGATAAAATAGTAGAGTAGACTAATATGCACATCTCAGGGCCCTCCGTATAAGTTGTTGGTGGTGAAATCCTCAAGATGGATTTACCTCAAATATTTTATGCGACATAATCAGGATAGTGAAGGATTGAGCAGACTTCAGGATGTAACAGCATTCTGACCTATGTGCATCCTAAGGATAGACTAACGAATTACCTTGTGCTAATATTATTGCAAGTACAATCAATGAATGAGTAAGACTTGTAACTCCTCTTCAACGGCTATATAGTCTTACTAAATCAAAGAGGTTAAGGATGCAGGAGGTGTACTCGTATGAGCTTAAAGAATGAGTCAAAGTGTAACCGTCATAGTGATGAATGCTAGGCGAAAAACAGGGAAACTGTTATCCCAACGTCCATATTAGTTGAAACACCCTCAACGGTCACCTGAAACAGTCCACAAGCTCATTGAAGATGGCGGATATCATGGGATCCTCTATTTACTTCCGTGTAACTATATATAGGGGTATGGTGAACGAAAATAGGATACTTACACATTATCAAACACTTGATACTAGCTAGCAAACACTTGATACTCTCTCGACTCACACACACAACACTAGATATTCATTGTAATCATAGTTCGTTCATCATACTTCCAAAGTTGTAACACTTTTTATCATTTTTAATATTAACAAACAAGGAAGGGGCTTAGTCTCCTCCCAAGGTTTTGTGCAGGCGATCATCAAGTGATCAAAGGATTTCCTCGTACATCGAGTGTTGTTGGATTGCTTTCTTTCATTTACATTCAGTTACTATAGTCTTGTGTCAGACAGTTACATCCTCAGGATATAACTGTCCATCCTGAGCATAGTTGTCATATTATTGTTACTTTCTCATTATAAACTGCCATCTTGGAAATAACACTAAGTATTTAACGTTTTCAACACATTTAGCACTCTACCTCACATTTACTAATTTGGAATACAAGATTATTTCTAGCAAGTAATTTTTGACCAAAACATAAGTAGTTAAATTTATTATTAAGATTAATAATTTAAAATAATTAAATGTGCGGAAGAAGAGAGTGGTCTTGAAGTGTTGACTCTTTTATAGAGAAGCGGGGCCACTACTAAGTAGAATGCACAAGTCTCTGGTCCTCGAACTTATCGTCTTCTTGAATTGGAGGCTTCACTTCCGACTTGGAACACCGTACAGCTCCCTTAGCTCTCGCGTTCTATACCGAAGGGTATCTCCTTAGGGTCAATCCCGGTAACCTCGTATCCCCTAAGTAGGTTAACACTCATGAAGACCGAAGGATCTCTCTTACGGTTGACTCAGGCGACTCGTACCCCCATTGGCAAACGGCATTCTACTAACGAGAACTAGAAATAGAATCTTTAACTTATTTATATTTTAAGTGACGCTTTATTACTTAGTGATCAATTAAATATAAAGTTGGTAGAATGAATGACAGCTTAATAAACCAACCCTTAACCTCCCGAACTGAATGAAATCCTTGGTAAAGGTGGCACATAATCCTAAAAGCGTGCAATCCAAAGATTACTGTTGCGCCCGTAGGGAAACCGTCTTTTACCTAGAACATCATTCAATCATCTGGTAACAGAAATGTGTTACTCAGATCTGGTCCACTTCAGAAGCCATTGCCTAAAATCCGGTTTGGATATCAAAAGCCCAAAGGATTTGTCTCACTACCGGTTTCCTCGCCTTGGATCTAGCTCGGGGCCACCAGAAGCTAATTATACCTCTAGTTGTATAATAAAGTTAAAGTATTTTAAGTTATTAAGTTAAACCTGTCACAAGATAAACAAACAAATATTAGAATAAGATAACACAACAAGTAACAAAAAATAAACTACTACTAATAATAATAAAAGTCTACAAATCGAAGCGGGTTCGTGAATAATGAAAAGATATGACCATAGAAATGATCAACACATGAATCATGGCTGCTCATAGACAAGCCCTCCATCTTCAAGTGATATGTAACTCTCATGATCCTCACGACCCTCGACGTTTTATTGCATAACTACTCTACGATCCCATGCTTGACCGAATTATTCAAGGTAGGACGAGGCCTAACCTTGGTGGGTGTGTTAGGAGGGCCCTAAGGCCTCCCAAAGGACCCCAAGATCTCTGCAAGACTCTTGGAAGTTGACCCAAGAAGTGCTCAAGTCAAGGTGAAAAGGGATGATCCAATGGTGGGGGTTAGCTTGCTATTTATAGGCCTCCAGGGGAAGCACGGTCGTGCCAAGGGCAGTCAAGGAAGTGCACGCTGTCAAACGTACGTTTTGTTGCTACAAATCAGAGCCTTTCTGTACGTTTTGTCTCTGGCACGAGCGCGCACTCCCTGCTGCTCATGTTTTCTTGCTCTCCAAGTTTGTTGCGTTGTCCTCTCGCATTCGGGACCTTTGTGCAATTGTGCGTGGGCGTGCTTGGTCACTCCCAGACTGATTTCAGTGTTGTTTAAGTCCCGGGATCGTCTTCAAACATATAGTTAACTGGCTATAGGTCTCGTATCTTCAGGAATCTCCAGTTTTTGCTCGTTTCCACCCGGAAATCCTCTGTTTCCGTCTTGGAGCTCCATTTTCCTGATAAATACAAATAGGAACGAATTAAGTATCAAATATCAATAAGACACCCTAATTGTATCCTATTATGTGGCTGTTTATGCCTATTTTATATGTTAATTTTGTGAGTTATCACAATACCCCACACTAAGACTATTGCTTGTCCTCAAGCAATCAAACACAAGTGCACTTAAAACAGACTGTAATTAACAAACCCGCAATCCATTTATTAATTTATTTATGAGAAAAATAAAATTGCATGACACGCCTACTTAACCCGTACGATTATGCTCAAAGCTAAACCGGCTCACAATGTTCACTCATCACTCGGGTTTATCATTTTAGTGAGTTTTGGGGGTGAACACTCAAGTCCGTACCGAAAGTCGACTAAGGTCATAGGCTTGTATGCATATCAAGTCCTCGTCTCCAAACCGAATAGCTAAGAAAAATCAAAAGGACTTTTATTCGGGTTGTAACGTTGGGGCGCAAAAGATAAAACAACAAACTCTCTTGTTTTTAAATAAAAGGGGATGAATAACCGAATCACAAAGGAATCGTCATGGCTGAGAGGATGACGAAGCAGCAAGACGTGGAAAAGGGCGACTACCACGTTGTGCGACATTTTCGGCGGCGATCTCTGAAAGGAGTCGGGTGTTAATTCTGAGGTCCTTCATCATGGCTATCTCATCCCTCACAGTGTAGTCGATGTTACTGCCTTTTCTGACTTTTCGCTCGGCCCGGTATCGGATAGCGCCTTCATGAATCAGCATAGTGTACTCAAACAGCGAATAGGTCGAGTTGTTGCTGCATTTGCCTTCATGAGACCAGTGGCCACATTTTCTGCATTTATCGTATCTCTTGACCTGTCTTTTTGCAGCGCTCTTTGACTGTCCACAAAAGGGTGGATTTTGTTCCATCTTCCTCCACAACTTTCTTTTGTCTGCCGTCCTCTCGAAAATAATTTGTAACATATCAGGGGGCAGACGTGGCTCAGAGAAGTGGAAACATCGAAGCAAGTGTTCGTCCAACGGATGCATCTTGAGAAAGTGAGGGGGAAGCAAAAGAGAGATGGGAGATCACAGAAAGAATGTAGAGAGATAGCAGAGAGCAGGACAGAGAGAGAGAGAGAGAGAGAGAGAGAGAGAGAAAGAGAGAGAGCAGAGTTCCAGTTCTTTTAGGTCTCACCGGTCAAAGACCAAATTTTTATCTTTGAGGAACTTTTATATCTTGGGCTCTCTTTTTGTGGGTCTCTCTCTATTTATTGGGCTCTCGTTTTATTTTACGCTCTCTAACCATTTTTTTCAAAAGATCTCCCTCTTGGTCCCATCTTGTGTTGTTCCCTCCTTTGTCAACGGTGTCGCGTTTTTTTCCTTTAAACTTGCGGTGTCGCGCCCTTGGTGATGACAAATCTTTAAGCTGCTGTAGTGACGCATGATCGGGACTCATTTATTGGGTAAAGAAATGAAAGGCTAAGGCTCAAAGGGTTTTCTAAGGGAAATGATTTATTTTTGGGGAGAAACCTAATTGCCTCTATCATTTTAATCTAGTTATTGGTTTTAAAACAAGAAAATGCATAAACACACAAGTTCTAACCGAGTCGGACTAAGGTTGGACATCTCTCAGGCCAAATGAAACGAGCAATATATGATATGATAATATAAGTGTGGTGCTCGAAAAAGGCTCAAAAATCTCACACAGAAAATCGGGTAGGATAAGGTGTCAGTTTTAAGCATAACTTTCGGGGTGTTTTTCTACTTGCCATGCAACCTATTTTTCAAGTTTATTTTAAAATATTTTATTTTAATTGGATCTATCGGGTTTTAATTAAGTTCATCTACTTTCGACTGTCCTTTTGCTATGAACTGTTCGACATGAATGCCTAATAGGGATCACTCATATGAGCCTAATAGACTATACAAATCCGCCAAAATGACCATGAATGACGCTACGGGCATCAAGCTTCTAAGAGGGTACCGGATAACGTATGATCAATGACAAATGACCCGCAATATAAAATAAAATAAGTAGCAATAATGGTCCACCCCACACTTAAAGTTTTGGTATAAATTTTAAGTGCAGAACCAGAGAAAAAGGCAAGAGAAACTAGTACTCCCCTGATAACGACGAATCCTCTCGCGTGTGAGCGAAACCTGCATACTCCAAACAGAGACGTCGAAATGGCGGCTCCAAAATATCAAGCAGTCCCCGACATGTCCTAAAATAACTAGAAAAGAAAAATAAAAGTAACTACGATAAATAAAATAAAGCTACTGTCCTAGGATAGATACTGGTGCCGGAGCATCAGTGGGTGGAACGTGTCCAGGCATGCACCGAGCATGCAAATGTATCAAATCATCCAACAACCACAAACAAAAGAAAAATAAAAAGAAAATGAAAAGAAAAATAATGTATCATGTCAACAAACCATCAGTCAGTGCCTAGGATCACCGAATAACCTGGAAGAGAAAGTCAATTTAAGTGACAATGGTGTGTATGGGAGCTGGAGCAGGTGCATGAAGTCATAAGCGTATCAAGTCCGTCCAAAATGTTGCGGAACAGACCCCTCCTCGGCTGGCTCTGTCGACCCTGCATAGAATCAGGCAGTGACCTGGCTGCAACTGTAGCTAATGACTTTGCATCCCATGTGTCTTCTGTCTCATCGTACTCATGTTCCTCATACCACAACCTTTGCCTATTATCCATTAACCTCAAAACCTAATCAAACCAATCTGCAACCCCAATATCCGGTGTCGAGGGGACTGATCCTTCCTACCACCGTTAGTTGATCTAAATTATGTGGATGAAGTGCCTCCAGACTGGTGGCTAGGAGCGTGATATAAGGTCCCCCGAAAATGTGGTCGGAAGCAGTGGGTCCCCAGCATTTAGTGAAGATTTCAGCCAACGCATGGGCAAGGTTACGGGTCGGTTGGTCCTGGCGGCTGGTGGTGGTCCGGCTGGTGCTCTGGAGCTCTATCGATGGGCTGCAGCTGCCGAAGACTCCGGTCTCCTGGCCGCAGTTGTTGCTGATGACTCAGCCCATCCGGTCTCGTCTAGCTCCCTCTCTCCATATGCCCCCTCGTAAGCTGCTTTCTCATCCCATAATGCCTTTTTGTTATCAACCAGCTTCAGCTTTTTCCCAAAAAAATCCACAACCCCGGAGTTCTTCATCACATTAGTACCCAGGGGGCAAACCCAGTCAAATGTTGTCAGACCTGCCAATGCCTCTGGGCTAATAACTCCCAGTTAGGTGGCAAGGCGTGTGATGTAGGGGACCCTAAAGATGTAGCTGGCAGGAGTGGTGCCATAGCTACCAGTGAAGAACTCAACCAAAACATGGGCGAGGTTGTAGTGCCGCCCCTTAATGATACAGAACAGGTGAAATATCTCCCTCTCATTAACTCCACCGGTACTATCCTTCCTAGCCCCTAAGGTGCTCGCTATAGCCATATGAATCCATCTATGAAGCGGGTCAGGAAAGCTGGACCTCTTATGAATCCTTGGGTTGTAGGGATCCTCAGAAATCTGTGCCCAAAAATCCTATGGCTGCATACTATCGGGCCACCAAAAGAGACTATCAGTAAATACCGGTTCAGTAACCTCTCTCTATCTATACAAACCCATTCTAATTCCAAACTCACCCAATGTCAACCTGTACCACCTCCTCGCCATCCTGAAGTCAATAGACGGATTAGAAATCCTGTCATCCCTAGTGGCAGGTGGGGAGTAAACAAATGAGGCTAAGAACTCCAGAGTGAGTTTTGTATAAGCTGTCTCTCAGGTCTGGAAGAATTTGTGCCACTGGTGGGATAGCATGTTGTAGAACCGGGGTTCCAGTTCTACCTTATTCAGAGCCTCATAGCAGGCCAGTAAGTCCCCATATGTCGCCCCTCAAACACCCGTAAACGCCTGCGGGCGCTCCTTTCAGTCTTGTTTCTATTAAAATACAACCATGGGTGGACGTCATTTGCCATGGGCCCATCGGGCTCAAAAGTGTATGTCTCCGCTGGACCCAATGGAACAGATTCTCCCGACTGCTGGGAGTGGTGAGATCCTGATGATGTAGATGGTGATCGCTGGGCTGGCCGCTTCATTCTGGACATAACCTTATATTGAAGAATGAGGCATGTCGATCTTCAAGGAATGACACACCGATCTCTAACGAAAATAAAGAAGAAACAAAAACCCTCCAAAATAAAAGTTGCTAATTTTGGCGATTTCGGTGTCCTCCACGGGAATTCTCCATGGTCGTGACTCTCGAAGGAAACCTGCAAAGAAACTCGAAACAACCGCAATCATCGAAAATAAAGCAGAAATAAAATGAAAAAGAAAAATAAAGAAGTCCGAAAACAAAAAGAAAAATAAAGTGAAAAAAAAGAAAATGAAAAAGAAAAATAACCCGATCAATCAAGTGGCTAGGGCATTTTGTTGGATCAGTATTAAGCTGCTCTTTTAGTTGAACTTGCTAGTTGACACTTAAGTGTTTAGCAAGTTCTTTGGTGAGTGATAGCACAGCGGAATGTTTATAAGTTTTATAGCTACACTTTATCAACAGGAGTTATTACTACCCCTGGAATCAAGAACTAATAAATGAGAAGTGTTTATTGAGAATCTAAGTATTGAATGAGAATGAAATACTTTGACAGATTCTCAGTAAACACGAAATGGAAATAACAATAATAAGAGTTGAGGGATTTCTTGTATTAAAATCAATGTCTAAAACAGAAGGATGAATCCTTCTATTTATAGACTTTACAAGTACATGAACCTTGCCAAAAAGCAAGTTCAGAAACAAGTTGCAACAAGTTGCAGTCTTGGAACTTGTACATAAAGCAAAAGAAATACTAAAGTATTAAACTACTGATATACAAGGCGGTGGAAAAGATCTTCTTCAAGTACTGATGAATGACAAACTACTGATGAGTAGTTTGTCTTCTGTAGTTCTTCAGTAGAAGTGTCTGGTTTGAACTTCAGAACTTCTGATGACTTCTTCTTCAGCACTTCTGAATCTCTTCTTCAGCAGTTTGATTCTTTGTCTTCAGCAGTTCCATACTTAGAGTATTTTGACAGAAAGTGAATTAGACTAAGGTTTGCAAAAGTGGTTTCACCAATCCTTTTTGTCCTAACAATCTCCCCCTGGATTGATGAAGCCAAAACCTTACTAATTCCTTATTGTTCATTTCTGTCCTTCACAATTTTCCATATTCCTTTGAACATGGAATTCTTGAGCTGGTTTAGTTGATCATCAGTAAGAGACCCTTTTCTTGGTTCCAAGTGTTGGATTGTAAGCAGGTCTTTGGTTGATAGTTTCTTCAGTTCTTTCATCGACCTATATTCCCTGCGTGTTTGATCTCTTCTTGTCACAAGTACTGAGTTGTTATCAGTAAAGGACCATATGATGATTGGTACTTTAGACTTGTCAAAGTCTGCAGTGTAGGGAACCATGGTGGTACCCTGGGTTTCTCCTGAGTGTTGAATGTTTTCAACTTCAGTGACTCTCAGGTGGGATTCACTTCCCCGCTGTTGTTCCATCACATTAGGTATCTGAAATGTAGGCAAATGATGTTCAGTTACTACCTTGGTGTGCATTTTGTCTGTGATGGTCTTCTGGATTTGATATGCAAAGGTGGAAGGATCCCTGAATTGTGTGAGTAGAGGCTTCTCTTCTATGTCAAAATCAGAATGTACTACTGTACTACCTTCTAGTAGTACCATTCTGAAATCAGTCTTCACTTTTTCCTCTGACTTCTTTCTTTGGGTAGCTGGTCTTCTTTGAACACCAGAAGTTCTAACTACTGAAGTTGAAGCTTCAGCAGTTTGAAACTTCTCTGGATTAGCAGCCCTTGCAGCCTTGTATTTTCTGTATGTGTCCACTAATCTTTCTTCTTTCCACTTGGACACTGAGGCTTTTGAACCATAACCATTGGCTACCAGTTCTTCTATCATCTGAGCTCTCTTGGCCTTTGTGTCTTTACTTGTTGCAAGTTTATCTGCAATAAGTTGAGCTCTTCTTATCAGCTCTTCCACAGAGAGTCTCTTCAATGTATGGGCTTTGACTTTGCTGTTCTTCATAATGTAAGACATCAGTTGATGTCTTTTGTCTTGTTCAGCAATCTCATCTAGGCTAGCCTGCCTTTGTAGTTCAGCTTCATAAGCCTGAAGTTTTTCTTCATGGCTTAGGTCTAAGTCATCCCTTTCTTCCAGATTTTTCCAAATCAGATCTTCTCTGGCCTTCTTTTGGGCTGCAACTAAACTCTTCTCAAGTAAATCAGCTGATTGAGAGATTGGAGAAGGGTTTAGCACAGTCATTGTTGTAACTGTTGTAGTAGGCCTGATAGGAGCAGATGTTGGTTGAATAGGAGCAGTTGATCTGGAAGGGTCAGCAGTTTGAGTCTTGGAAGTGTTAACTTCTGATGGGTTGACAACTTCTGAAGGTTTGTCAACTACTGAAGGATTGTCTTCAGTACTTTCTGATTCTTCATCAGAACTTTGGCCATCAGAGGTTTCTTCATTATGAACTTGGGATTCATCAGCCTTTTCAGTATCTTCTATTTCTTGAATAGAGACACCAAACTGTTGTGCCAGTTTCTCTTTTCTGGCTTGATCTTGTTGATCTCTAGCTAGGATAGCCACTCTTGCCTTTCTTCTGGCTTCAAGTGTATCCATAGGTACCTTGATTTTCTCCCCCTTTTTGGCTTTATCACCTTTGGAAGTTGAAGCTTGGGAGAAATGACCTTGAAGATGAGCAATCTGTTTGCTGTTGTGATCAATCTTGTTGGACAGATCATTCATCTTCGTCTGTATCACTCCAAATTGGTTCTTCATGGATATCTCCAAGTCAGCTGTGTATATTTGGATGTGATTTTTGATGAGGGTGTTCATCATGTGATACAAGGGACCATCTGGGCTGCATAGTTGGTTCAGGTCTATGCTTGATTGCCTGGGGAATTGGGTAGGCATTTGTAGTGAGGGGTGTGTTTTTGGTTGATCTCCTTGTTGTACAGGAGATGCCACTCTATGGGAATCATGGATTGAGTGGGCTTTAACCTGAGATGGTGTGACTAGCTTCTTGAGCTTAGAGACACCAGGTGCAGGACCTTCACTTATAGTCGTCAATTCAGTAGTTTTGAGTTTTGAAACATCATCCAAATTAATGGAATCATCTGAATCCCTGATTACATCCTCAATGAGGACTGTATCAGTTACATCATGAGCTGAGCCCAACTCAGTTGTCTCATGTACCTCTTGTTCTTGGTTCAGAGGATTTCCTACCTCAAGCATTAAGCCTTCATCAGTAGTTGCCACAGTTGAGGTCTTAGATATTTTACTTCTGTCCTCAGGTCCACCACTGGGTGGTAAATGAGTAGTAGCAGCCTCAAAAGTACCAAAGGTTTCTAAGTTTGGGCTTAGAGACCCTGGTTCATCCTCATCACTTTGGTTAGGGCTATGAGTGTCCACATCCATGTCACTGTCTGAGTCTATGTCCCCTGTTTGATGTGGTTGATGGGGACTGACATGTGTTGATGGGACTTTCTCTTTTAGCCCGGAGAGAAGTTTAGCTATTTCGATGTCTGGTTCAGAAATTTGGGGTGCTGGTTCAGTAGTTTGGGCAGTGGGTTCAGCAGTTTCAAAAGAAGAATCTATTGGAATAGTTTTTCTAAGTCTTTTTCTTTTGAAAAGTATAGTTATTGGTGCTCTTGGTGGGGTTTGAGATGGATGAGACTGAGAGGATGTTTCAGTCACATCTTTAAGAAGTGCAGATTGCACAGTAGTCTGTTCAGGCATCTCAACCTCCTGAACAGCTTTTCTTTTGGGTTTGGTGGGTTTTTGTTTTGTTATCTTGGGTTTCTTGGCCTTTGGTGGAGTAGGTTTGGAAGATGAGGGTTCCATGGGGACTGGTGCTTGTTCCCCTTGGTCATCTTCTGGCCAGGCAGCCTGTTTGTTGTGCCTTGAGTATGCTTGTGAGGTTAAGGGTTTCAAAATTTCAATTTTACCCACAAGCACCTCATTACCCAGTTCAGATATTATGCACTGCATAATGAACCTTGGATATAACAAAAACTTTTTCTTAGTGTTATTGTGATGTAACACCAACTCATTAAAGAAAAGTTTTGATGCCCTGAAATTTGTTTCATTCACAATAGAATGAAAGATTGGTTGAAAGGTTGAGGGCATCTGGTCATAAGACCCAGTTTTAGGACTCAAGCACATAATAATATAATGAAACAAAAGTTTATATTTTGGTTCAAAATACTTTTTAAAGATTGTAGCTTGTGAGAGAGTACCTTGATAACCACACTCAGTCATGGTTAGGTGGATAGCAGAGTTGTCAAACTTTTCAGGGGCATTCACATCATTCAACCCCAGTCTGTTTGAGAGTATGGCCTGTGTTATGGCCATTTGTCTTCCTCTAATTGTTGAGTTGGGGGAGATAACTTCATCATCCACCATCACTGTCTCAGCATTAGCCCAGAACTCATTTAGAGTTTCAGGATGAATTGGTGGGTCTATGGTGAGAGCGGTGAAATATTGGGATTTGACGACGAGATCAATGATCTTATCGTATTGGGACCAGCCTTCTTGTTTTTCTAAGTAGGCTCTGAGATTGTGTCCCTGTTTGAGAACTAAAGCCATGTGGTTTGTGTGTGTTGATGAATCGAACAGTGATTTTGTGTTGCAGGTTCAGGGGTTTGAGAGCTTTCTTGAGAGAGATGGAGGGAATTTTTGTGTTTGAAAGGATAAGTGTTGAAAAAAGATATTTATCAGAAGTTTTTAACCGCTTGGATCTTCTTTATTAGAAGTTTTTAAACCGCCTAGGTTAAAAATCTTTTTATCAGAAGTTTTAAACCGACTAGGTCAAACTTCTGATGATGGGAAAAGTCAGATTTGCCCTTTTTGACTAAACTGCTGATGAAGGATTATCTTCATCAGTAGTTCCCATTTTCTCTTCAGTAGTTTCAACAGCTGATGAGAAATACTTTATAAATACTTTTATTCATACCTTCTGAAGGTTATTTTATCAGAAGTTAATCACTTTTCAGAAATTATCCCCATACTGATGTTTTGTTCATCAGTAGTTTCTCTATTTTCAGAAGTTTTTCAAGTGTTTGAAAACAGATGTAAGTGAAAAACAAAAAATGTGCAGAAAAAAAATAGAAACACTTACAAATTTAGCATCCCTAGCATGGATACTAACTTCTGAAATGTTGATGTGTCAAGGGGTTTAGTGAAAATGTCAGCTATTTGATTAGCTGTTGCTACATGTTTCACTTCAATCTTGCCTTTTTCATAGCAATCTCTTATGAAATGATACCTGATCTCAATGTGTTTAGTTTTTGAAAACTGAACAGGATTTTGAATGATGCTAATGGCAGATTTGCTGTCTACAAGCAATGGTGTCTTGGTCTCTTTGATTCCATAATCAAGAAGTTGATATTGGAGCCACTGTATCTGTGATGTACAACTTGCAGCTGCAATGTATTCAGCTTCAGCAGTTGAAGTTGCAACAGATGTTTGCTTCTTTGATTGCCAGGACACTAGACAGTTTCCCAAGAATTGACAACCACCAGATGTTGATTTTCTTGACATTTTACACCCTGCATAGTCACTATCTGAAAAAGCTGGTAACTTGGTATTGCTTGAAGCAGGATACCAAATTCCAAGTGTGGGAGTTCCTTTCAGATATCTGAAAATTCTTTTGACTGCAATAAGGTGTGATTCCCTAGGAGCTGATTGATATCTAGCACAGACACATGTTGAAAACATAATATCTGGTCTAGAAGCAGTTAGATATAAAAGGGAACCTATCATACATCTATACATGGTTTGGTCAACCTGTTTTCCTTGATCATCTGGTTCAACTTGTGTGGTTGGTGTCATGGGGGTGGAACATGATTTACAGTCTTGTAAAGAAAATTTGTTTAATAATTCTTTAACATATTTTGATTGATGTATAAAAGTTCCATTTGTTTGTTGTTTAATCTGCAGTCCCAAAAAGTACTGCAGTTCCCCCATTGTACTCATCTCAAATTTTGATTGCATGAGTTTCTTAAATTCTTCACACAATTTTGTGTCTGTTGAACCAAAAATGATATCATCAACATATATTTGAACAAGTAAGATATGATTTCCAACATGTTTTATGAAAAGAGTTTTATCAATGGCACCTCTTGTGAAGTTATTTTTGAGTAAAAAGGTTGAAAGTGTATCATACCAGGCTCTTGGAGCCTGTTTGAGCCCATAAAGAGCTTTGTCTAGTTTGTACACCCACTCAGGATGAGAAGGATCCTCAAACCCAGGTGGCTGACAAACATACACTTCCTCTTTTATCTTTCCATACAAAAATGCACTTTTGACATCCATTTGATAAACTTTTATTTTGTTGGAAATGGCATAGGCCAGAAATAACCTGATGGCTTCAAGCCTTGCAACTGGAGCAAAGGTTTCATCATAGTCAATCCCCTCTTCTTGAGAGTAACCTTGTACTACCAGTCTTGCCTTGTTCTTTATTATCATACCAGCTTCATCTTGTTTGTTCCTGAAAACCCATCTTGTGCCAATTGGTTGCTTGTTTGGTGGTAAGGGACAGATTTCCCATACCTGTTGCTTGTTGAATTGAAGCAATTCATCTTGCATTGCCTGCACCCAATTGTTGTCTTTGAGGGCTTCCTGGTACTTCTTTGGTTCCAACTGTGAAATAAATGCTGAGAATAGACAAAAGTTGGAAAGCTGGTTTCTTGTAAGAACACCTGATGCAATATCACCCATGATTTGATCAAGTGGATGATCTTTGTGTTCGATCAGTTGTTGTAAACCACTGACAGGTGTTGGTGGCTCATGTTCTTCAAACAAACTACTGAGGTCTATTATATCTGGTTCAGCAGTTTCAGTGTCTTCAGTAGTTGCAGGTGTTGAAGCAGATGTTTGAGTTTGGCCTTCAGTATTTGTTGAATCAAAAGTTTGTGAAACTTCTGATGGTTTTGAAGTTGACTTAATGACTGTTTGAGGAGTCCATGGTGCTGGATCCTCATCATCAAACCTTTGATCACCATAATAAGTAGGTTTGGATGAAGTGACAGTCTTTTCAGGTTCAAAATGAAAGTTGTCAAGGTCAAAGAGTTCAGCAGGATGTGCTGGAATGAGAGTGTGTTTTGACTCATTGAACTTGACATTCAGTGTTTCTTCTACTATCCTGGTTTTTGAGTTAAAAACCTTGTAGGCTTTTCTAGTTGATGAATAACCAAGAAAGTAACCTGAGTCAACTTTGGCAGCAAACTTTGAAATAGATTCCTTGATGTTCAGTTCAAGATGAAACATTGACATCCAAAAGCCCTGAAAAAGGAGATAAGGGGCTTCATGCCATGAAGAACTTCATAGGCAGTCTTTGAATGTCTCTTGACAACAAGAACTCTATTTTGAACATAACATGATGTGTTAACTACTTCTGCCCAGAAGTATAAAGGTAGGCCAGAATCAGCTAACATTGTTCTTGCTCCTTCTATTAAAGTTCTGTTCTTCCTTTCTACCACACCATTTTGTTCAGGAGTTCTGGCAACACTGAATTGTCTAATAATCCCTTTAGACAAACAGAAGTCATTCAGAGTTTTGTTCCTGAACTCTGTCCCATTATCACTTCTAATGGTTTTGACAGGTAGAGAGTATTGCTTCTCTACTTGTAGAATGAAGAACTTGATGATTTCAGCAGCCTCATCCTTGGAAAATAAGAAGAATACCCATGTAAATCTTGAGTAGTCATCAATGATGACTAAGCAGTACTTCTTTTTACCAAGGCTCATGATCTTTACAGGCCCAAATAAGTCCATATTGAGTAGTTGAAGACATGCAGTTGTTTTTTATTCTTCAATAGACTTATAGGAGGACTTATGTTGTTTACCCTTTAAACAGGATACACAGTGTTCTTGACACTGGTATACTTTTAAGGGTAGACCTCTGACCAAGCCCATTTTTGTGACTTTATTTATGGTTTTAAAGTTCACATGGCCAAGTCTCCTGTGCCAGAGATCAGTTTCTGAAGTTGATGCCCTTGAGAAGAAACAGGCAGTGTTGTTCAGTACTTTGTCTTTTTCAATGTCCACTGCATAGACATTGCCATATCTTTTGGCAATTAACAAAGTATGATCTTTAATGATCTTCTCTATCAACTTCTGGCCTTCTGGTGATATGATCTTGCATGCTGTCTTTGTGAAAAAGGAAGAATATCCTTTATCACACATTTGTGACACACTAAGCAAGTTGTACTCAAGGTTTTCAACCAGATTGACCTTGTCAAACTGTATTTTGCCAGAGGAGACATTGCCATGTCCTAGCACATATCCCTTAGCATTGTTCCCAAAGGACACAGATCCATCTCTTTGACTGATAAAATTGTTTATCAGGTATCTGCATCCTGTCATGTGCATTGAGCCTCCACTGTCTACATACCAAATGCTATTCAAGCCTCTAGAAACTCTCTGCACAATATAGCAAATTAGTTAGATTTAGGAACCCAAGCCAGTTTGGCTTTGGGTTTGCTCTTGAGAACATTTACAGTTTGTTCTTGACCAAGTTTAGAAATCCATGTCTTTTTGGCAATGGATTTTGCATTAAGTACAATGGTGGTATCCTTTTGAGGACCACCATCAACTTTGGTCATCAGTAGTTGTACCATGTTCATAAGATCTTTAATCTCAGCAGTTTGTGAAACTGCTGATGATTTAGGTCTAACTACTGAAGGAGAATTTTGAGAAAAAGACTTTTGTTGAGATTTTGTCTTTTTCTGAGAAAGGGTTTTTGCTGGTTGTTGTTTCTTGGGAGAAAAGGTTTTTACATAATCATTTTTTATTTGTTCCCCCACAACCAGTTGTTGATTTTTCTTATTAAACTGAATACCCTTTCTATATCTGCAAAATTCTGTTTTGTGGTTGAACAGACCACAAATTTCACATTCTTTTGTCTTTTCTTTCAAAGACAAATCTCTGACAGTTTTGATTGGTTTTAGGTCATCAGTAGTTTTCAGGTTCTCAACTCCTGATGTAGTTGAAACTGCTGATGACTTAAAGTCAGATTTAATCAATACTTCTGAAGAACTTTCTTTGTGTGATTTTAGAAAGTTTTCATGGAAAGATGTGCATTCTTCCTCTTCAGAAGTTTCACCTGAAACAATTTTTCTCCCATCTTCAGTAGTTTTGGGAGATAAATCTGTTGGTGTTTCAATGTGATTGTACCCTATGCCAAACCTAACATTTGAAGCACTTTGTTTGTTTAGCAATAGTTGGTACCCCTTACAAGATTCCACCCATTTTTCACATGTGACCTTGGTGTCAGCAAGCTCTTGTCTGACATTTCCTAGGTCATTAATCATTATTTTGATTTGTGCTTGGGTTTCAATAGCAGAGTTCGTCAATTTAGAAACTTCTTTTGTTTTTGCAGAAAGTTTTCTTTCTAAATCACATTTTATCTGAGTGAGTTTTCTCTCAGAATCATTAGCTTTTCCTTGTAAGTGCACATTTGTCTCTCTTATGAGAGCAAAAGATTCTTTGCATGAATTTGAACATAATTTTGTCAAAGATTCTTTTGATACCTGTGACAAGGCAGATTTTGAGGAGCATCCCTCAAATGCCATTAAGGCAAAGTTCTTTCTGCCATTGTCAGGCTCTCCCCAGTTGATGTCAAACATTTTGTTGTCTGCATCAGGATTGCACTATGTGGTGTCAAAAGGAAGACTGCTCCAGTCAACATACCCTGAGGTAAATAAACTTTGTTGAGAGGGTTGTTGTTGCTGTGGAGGTTGTTGAGCAGCTGGAAAGGGAGGGATTGATTGTTGGCTCTGCATCTATTGAGCAGGCATCTGTACATATTGTACTTGTGGCACATATTGGTGTTGTGGAGCTTGTGCCTGTACAAAATGTGCACTCCCTTGTGTTCCATTATTCCTGTTATAATTGGGGTTAAAATTGTTTCCAGACTGAGATTGGTTAAAGCCAGAGCTTCTACATTCTCTAGCAAAGTGTCCCAACTTTTGACACTTATGACATCTAAGTTTAGATTTGTCAAAACCAATTTTTGTAGAACTGTTAAGTCCTGGAAACTTCCTTCCTGACCTTTTGTAAAATTTATTTGTTTTTAAACTTAACATGGCCAGTTGGTGCAAAATATCCATTTCTTCAAGGTCATCACTGCTGAAACTATTTAAGTCATCCATGATAAAACACATGTTATCAGCAGTTTGACCAAAGTCATTATTGTCATAACCTGGGAATGATCTTTCAGATGAGATCCCAGCAGTTATGTCAATGTGGTCAAAAGATCCAAAACTATTTGAACAAGTTGGTGAGTCTTGTCCCAATAGTGCTGTACTACCAGGTAGATAGTCATCAGCAGTTTTACTAGAATTTTGTAACTTTTTCTTTTGATCAATTTCTCTCTCAAAAGTAAGTAATCTCCCATGAAGTTTTGTAAGAGTGAGGGAGCTAAAATCTGGTGAAGATCTTAAGACTATTGAGTATGTTTCCCATTTATCAGGTAAAGACCTTAAAAATCTATGAAGCATAGATACAGTTGTATAGGTCTGACCATTTAGTTTTAGCTCAGATATTAATGAGGAAAATCTTTCAAATTGCTGAGTTAAAGTTTCCCCATTAATGTGATCAAAAGTTTCATATTGTTGAGCCAAGATTTCTCTGGTGTTGGCAATCACCTCTTCAGTTCCTCCAAACTGTTCTTTTAGGCAGTCCCAAAGCTCTTTGGCACTATCACAATGTAATAGGCCAGAATAGATTTCATTTGGGAGTGCCATTGCCAACATAGAAAAAGCTTTTGCATCAAGCTCAAGTTTTAGGAAATCATCATCAGTATAGTCTTTTGGTTCTTTTGGAATCTCTTCCTTAGTTTCAAGATTTATGTTTACTGGTTTATGAGGACCATATATCACAGATCTCCAACAACCTGTGTTGGTTTGTGACAAGGTATGTGCCATTCTCTTTTGCCATATGTTATATTCATTTCTTACAAGCATGGCAGGTTTAGTGGCAGAACCAGTATTATGAGGATCCATTTTAAAGAGTATTGATTTGTCAAATATCTCTTAAAGTGATGGATGTTGATAAAAGTGAGCTTATAATCCTTTATTGAATATCAATAAGAGCCTGTGTCTGATTCTCAATTTGTTAGATTGATATGTGATCAGATAAACCAGTGCTCTGATACCAATTGTTGGATCAGTATTAAGCTGCTCTTTTAGTTGAACTTGCTAGTTGACACTTAAGTGTTTAGCAAGTTCTTTGGTGAGTGATAGCACAGTGGAATGTTTATAAGTTTTATAGCTACACTTTATCAACAGGAGTTATTACTCCCCCTGGAATCAAGAACTAATAAATGAGAAGTGTTTATTGAGAATCTAAGTATTGAATGAGAATGAAATACTTTGACAGATTCTCAGTAAACACGAAATGGAAATAACAATAATAAGAGTTGAAGGATTTCTTGTATTAAAATCAATGTCTAAAACAGAAGGATGAATCCTTCTATTTATAGACTTTACAAATACATGAACCTTGCCAAAAAGCAAGTTCAGAAACAAGTTGCAACAAGTTGCAGTCTTGGAACTTGTACATAAAGCAAAAGAAATACTAAAGTATTAAACTACTGATATACAAAGGCGGTGGAAAAGATCTTCTTCAAGTACTGATGAATGACAAACTACTGATGAGTAGTTTGTCTTCAGTAGTTCTTCAGTAGAAGTGTCTGGTTTGAACTTCAGAACTTCTGATGACTTCTTCTTCAGCACTTCTGAATCTCTTCTTCAGCAGTTTGATTCTTTGTCTTCAGCAGTTCCATACTTAGAGTATTTTGACAGAAAGTGAATTAGACTAAGGTTTGCAAAAGTGGTTTCACCAATCCTTTTTGTCCTAACACATTTCTTTGGAAACCATTGTGTTCCCCGGAAACGGCGCAAAAAACTTGATGCATTTGGTTTTAGCAAATTAAAAAGATGTCGTTTCCCCAGTGCCAAAAACTTGATGTTTTAAATCCGAAATCTTGGTTTTGGGATAAACGATTGATTTTTACTAAACCGTTTTTACCAAGTTTTAAATGTATAAAGTAAACAATAATCACTTTAGAAACTAAAACCAACACATAGGCAGAGAACCTGACGTGCATAGTATAGCTTCTTGGGTAAGTATTGAGTATCGTATTCCAGAGTTCACACTTTCCTCTACTCAACCTTTCATCATTTAACTGATCGGGTTTGTAAAAGAAAAATAAAATGGATGGGTTCTTTAATAAAAATAATTTTAAAAAAGGTTTTGGTTTTATAAAAGAAAAGATAAAATAGTAGAGTAGACTAATATGCATATCTCAGGGCCCTCCATATAAGTAGTTAAATTTATTATTAAGATTAATAATTTAAAATAATTAAATGTGCGGAAGACGAGAGTGGTCTTGAAGTGTTGACTCTTTTACAGAGAAGCGGGGGCACTACTAAGTAGAATGCATAACCTCCCGATGCCCATCCGCACGAAGGTACTCCGCCAGGTCCTCGCATATAGTGGGCTCCTCAAACCGTGGTCAAGTCTCTGGTCCTCGAACTTATCATCTTCTTGAACTGGAGGCTTCACTTCCGACCTGGAACACCGTACACCTCCCTTAGCTCTCGCGTTCCGTACTGAAGGGTATCTCCTTAGGGTCAATCCCGGCAACCTCGTATCCCCTAAGTAGGTTAACGGTCGTGAAGACTGAAGGATCTCTCTAACGGTTGACTCAGGCGACTCGTACCCCCATTGGCTAACGGCATTGTACTAACGAGAACTAGAAATAGAATCTTTAACTTATTTATATTTTAAGTGACGCTTTATTATTTAGTGATCAATTAAATATAAAGTTGGTAGAATGAATGACAACTTAATAACCCAACCCTTAACCTCCCGAACTGAATGAAATCTTTGGTAAATGTGGCACATAATCCTAAAAGCATGCAATCCGAAGATTATTGTTGCGCCCGTAGGGAAACCGTCTTTTACCAAGAACATCATTCAATCCTCTGTTAAGTACCAGAAATGTGTCACTCAAATGTGGTCCACTTCAGAAGCCCGAAGGATCTGTCTCTGTTGATGCACTATTATGTGGACGTCACTGTCGAATAGACTAGGGTTGAGTCTTGTATTGTATTACATGAGATTGTGGTGATCCATAAGGGCATTTTATGGATCTGATGCATTTGTGAATATAGACCAAAACCTAAGTTTAGGTTCGACCATTTGCAAGGGGCGAACCTGCAGAATCTGCAGGTTCGACCGCCTTAAATGGGCGAAGGTGGCTAATGATTTTGAACTATAAATAGCAATCTCATGTGTTGGTTTTCATTTGTAGATTTGAGATTGTGCTTTGAATGCTCTCAAAGGGGAGGTCATGCCCGACCTCCCCCGGCCCCGAGATAGATGTTTATCCTACTGATGACAGTGTCTGTAACCGTTTCTGATGTAATACGAATCTGTGATGACTTTGTTATCGTATATTTCTGTCTCGTCTCAAATCTCCCATATAAAACCGAGTTATTTTTCGCTTAATCGATCCGTGGATTCGGTTTCTAACCGGATTCTCAACTGGTATCAGAGCTATGGTACCGATTTGAACGATCGAACAGTCGTTTGAATCAATCACAGCTCGTTTTCATGATTTCAGACATTAAAATTCAGTTCTTTATTGAAAGGTTGAAACCCTAGAAACCCTAGATTCTTAATTGAACCCAAAATCATGTGATTTCACCATGTTTTTGTGAATTCGAGGGTTAGGTTTTCATTTCCGCACCTTTCTGTACAAGTTTCATCATCAAATTTGAACAATCAGAGTGTTTATGGGCTGATTTGCAGAAAATATTGAAGAAGAACACGTTTTTCTGCAAACGGTTGAATGTGCAGTAGATTAGAACTTACGAGTGGTCGAACGTGGCTTGTAAACGGTCGAACGTAGGTTTTGGAGGTCGAATTTGTTAATTTGAGTTGATAAAAAAGGTCGAACCTGTAAGTTTTCCACATTCGACCTCACGACTGGTCGAATGTGGAATCTTAATTTTAGTCAGGTTTAAATGAACTTGGTTCGACCCAATCATGCTACATTCGACCATACACAGGGGTCGAATGTAGTTTTCTTTCCACTTTCGCTCCTTCGACATAGAGAATGAAAAATTGGTATTTTAAGGGGTAAAAAAAATTTCGATATGGTAATTTTTGAAGATTTTTGGGAGAATGGTGATGATGTCAACATAAATTGTTGAAGAAATGATGATGATGATGAAACGTTTTATTGTGGGGTAGTCATGAGAATCAATAGTATGATAATCAAATTCAAATGACTATTATGGGCCAGAAAATAGACAAATTTTATTCCGCAAGATGAAGAACAGTCAACCCAGTTCCAGTGTGATTGAAGGAACTTGTTCAAACAAAGTTGTTATGTACAAGCATAACAAGACTAAGATCTCAATGTTCCGAAAGTAATGAGGGATCCCAGTAGGAGTCATGTGGCACGTAGATTCAACGAAAGTTTCAAGGTTACAGTCCTGAAGAATTTCAAGAGCTGTTGGTGGTTATTGTTGGCCCTATAGAAAACTTCAGTTTCTGAAGCTTTTCAAGTCCACAATTGTACCGGTAGTTCCTGCTGAAAACTTCTAATTGCTTGATTCACTCGTCTACGGCTAGTATTCTGTCGAACAGATGAAGTTACTCAAGAACATTTAAAGAGAAGAATGTGTTAATGCAATCACAGTTAGCACAGATGAAGAATTTCATAGAAGTACAAGTGTCCGAGTGGATTGTTTTGCACATAGTCACATTTGAGATGTTTAATTGGGTACTGACAGTTAGACTTCTCTAGTTGGTGTGAAGGGTGATGCAAAGGTTAAGTGCAGATATGAGACGTGAATTAGTGGTAGTACCTACGTGTTACGTTGAATATTTGATCGGTCAGTATGGAATCCTTCTAGCAAAGGTTTATTAGGCTAGTTGGATTGCGCGTGATGTACTTGGTCAAGATGACATTCCTGGGTACTGATGCTACGAGACTGCAGTGCATTACATTGTCAACTTCACATTGGCGTAACTAGGTGATCTGGTTGTAATTCAGCGGCTCGTTGATTTCGCAAATGATATATGTGGTCTAGTTGATTTCCTGCGTATTGATGCTGAGGATCCGTAGCGCATTACTTGGTTGGTTCACGAAGGATATTGTATTTCTAACTCAATGCAATAGTGCATGTATTGAGGGGGAGACCTGTGATTTTAACTGTTGATGTGCAAGAGATTTGTGGATTCGCCAGCAACATCCAAGGGGGAGATTGTTGATGCACTATTATGTGGACGTCACTGTCGAATAGACTAGGGTTGAGTCTTGTATTGTATTACATGAGATTGTGGTGATCCATAAGGGCATTTTATGGATCTGATGCATTTGTGAATATAGACCAAAACCTAAGTTTAGGTTCAACCATTTGCAAGGGGCGAACCTGCAGAATCTGCAGGTTCGACCTCCTTAAATGGGCGAATGTGGCTTATGATATTGGACTATAAATAGCAATCTCATGTGTTGGTTTTCATTTGTAGATTTGAGTTTGTGCTTTGAATGCTCTCAAAGGGAAGGTCATGCCCGACCTCCCCCGGCCCCGAGATAGATGTTTATCCTACTGATGACAGTGTCTGTAACCGTTTCTGATGTAATACGTATCTATGATGACTTTGTTATCGTATATTTCTGTCTCGTCTCGAATCTCCCGTCTGAAACCAAGTTGTTTTTCGCTTAATCGATCCGTGGATTCGGTTTCTAACCGGATTCTCAGTCTCACTGCCGGTTTCCTCGCCTTGGATCTAGCTCGGGGCCACCAGAAGCTGATTATACCTCTAGTTGTTTAATTAAGTTAAAGTATTTTAAGTTATTAAGTTAATCATCATTCAAACCTGTCACAAGATAAACAAACAAAGATTAGAATAAGATAACGCAACAAGTAACTAAAAATAAACTACTACTACTAATAATAAAATCTACCAATCGAAGCGGGTTCGTGAATAATGAAAAGATACGAACATAGAAATGATCAACACATGAATCATGGCTGCTCATAGGCAAGCCCTCCATTTTGAAGTGATATGTAACTCTCATGATCCTCACGACCCTCGATGTTTTATTGCATAACTACTCTACGATCCCATGCTTGACCGAATTATTCAAGGTAGGACGAGGCCTAACCTTGGTGGGTGTGTCAGGAGGGCCCTAAGGCCTCCCAAGGGACCCCAAGATCTCTGCAAGACTCCTGGAAGTCGACCCAAGAAGTGCTCAAGTCAAGGTGAAAAGGTATGATCAAATGGTGGGGGTTAGCTTGCTATTTATAGGCCTCCAGGGGAAGCACGGTCGTGCCAAGGGCGGTCAAGGGAGTGCACGCTGTCAGACGTACGTTGTGTTGCTGCAAATCAGAGCTTGTCTATACATTTTGTCTCTGGCACGGCCGTGCCCATGATGATGGCACGGGCGTGCACTCCCTGCTGCTCCTGTTTTCTTGCTCTCCAAGTTCGTTGCGTTGTCCTCTCACGTTCGAAGCCTTTGTGCAATTGTGCGTGGGCGTGCTTGGTAACTCTCGGACTGATTTCGGTGTTGTTTAAGTCCCGGGATCGTCTTCAAACATACAGTGAACTGGCTGGAGGTCTCGTATCTTCAGGAATCTCCAGTTTTTGCTCGTTTTCACCAAGAAATCCTTTGTTTCCTTCTTGGAGCTCCATTTTCTTGATAAATACAAATAGGAACGAATTAAGTATCAAATATCAATAATACAGCCCTAATTGTATCCTATTATGAGACTGTTTATGCCTGTTTTATATGTTAATTTTGTGAGTTATCAGCTAGACCTTCGTCTGTTAAATCAGACAAGTTTACTAAGAATGCTCCACAAAAGGTTGTTTCAAAGAAAAATAAAAAAGTTAAAGTTGATAATTCAAAACAAAACAAAAATTTTAAATGACTCGAGCAAACTTGGTTACCTAAATGTTTTTCTAGTGTTTCAACCTCATCTTCAAAAGAATCATTGAAAGTATCTGAGAAAAACATTGATAAAAGAAAATTGTTCCATTGAATGATGAAACTGGACGACCCAAGACCATGAAGGATTGGGTCCCCCGAAAGAACTAATCAATTACTTACTTTTGCAAGGAACTCCAGCTGGCCCTATTAGTAATCTTTGGTTTGTTGATAGTGGAGCTTCCGGGCACATAATGGGGGACATGACACTCATTTTTGATATTAAAAACATCAATGGAGGTTATGTTGCCTTTGCCGGTAACAAAGGAGGTTATATTACTATGGAATGAAGTGTTAGTAATGGGATTGTTAGTTTTGAGAAGATTTCGTATGTGAAGCAGATAGATTACAATCTTCTGAGTGTCTCTCAAATTTGTGACAAGAAGTTCTCAGTCCATTTTGATGACAAAGCGTGCTACATCCTAAAGCCTGGTCTCGAAATACCAAAAGAGTGGATCATGTTTCAATATCAAGAGTTAACAATCTGTATATTCTTTACATGAGTAAAGCAACCACTTCAAAGGGCCAAGTTACATGTTTCTTGTCGAAAGCAACAGAGAAGGAATCTATCATGTGGCATCGGAGAATGGGACACATTCATCTCAGGAAGAGGAACAATCTTGTGAAGAACACTCTCGTTGATGGTGTCAATGTGAAGCATTTCCATCTAAATGACAAGTGTGTATCTTGTAAGAAGGGCAAACAACACAAACACTCACACAAATCCAAGAAAGTAAATTCAGTGAGTGTCCCACTTGAACGTTTACATATGGACCTCTTTGGACCTGTGAAACGTAAAAGCATCAACGGGGACTTATACTATCTTGTGGTTACTGATGATTATTCAAGATTCTCGTGGGTGATGTGCATGCAACACAAGAGCAAAACGTTTGATAATTTGAAGATTTTGTTTACTCGTTCGGAGAACATCTATGGTTTAAAGATTAAAAGAATTCGTAGTGACAACAGGACGGAGTTTAAGAATTCTTCAATGGAAGCACTGTGTCTAGATAAAGGTATTCATCATGAATATAGTGCACCTTATACTCCACAACAGAATGGTGTTGCAGAAAGAAAGAACATGACTCCAATTGAAACAGCTAGAATAATGCTTGTTGATTCAAATCTTCCGGTTATTTTATGGAGTGAAGCGATTCATGCAGCTTGTTACACTTTGAATCGAGTGCTAATAGTGAAGAAGTTAGGATAGACATCTTATAATCTTCTCAACCACATAAAGCCGAACTTAGAGCTTCTAGAGCCATTCGGGGCACCATGTAAGATGTTACAATTAAATGAGAAGTTTGGAGCTAAAGCCGAGGAAGGTTATTTTGTTGGATACGTTACTCCTAACAAATGGGTGTTTAACAAAAGAACAAAGAATGTTGAAGAATGGTCGAATGTCGATGTTCAAAGATATACTCAGAATGCTCCAGGTACCGGTCCCGATTAAATGTTTGACTACAAAGAACTATTTGAATCATTCAATCTAGAAAGCTTGATTGAAGAAGATGTTTTACGTTTATATTACGAGTGTGAAAACGCAGCTAGTTCACCACTGGTGTGTCCGATCACCGTAACTCCTCCTACAACAACTTCTAATGATATCAATGAAGAAGTTACTAGTGAAGTAGTCTTGAATCAAAATACCGTATCACCTCCAATGAACCCAAATCAGTCTGTACCTACAGATGTACCTTCTACTTCAAATGTGGGTAATGATTTGGATTTAGTGGAGAATGTCAATGTTCAGACGGTGATTCCTGTTCCAGCACATCCGGAATCTCGTATCAACAATTATCTGTAGCAGTGTGATGACACGTGGTCAATAGAGACGCACCTCATCGAATGATAATATTGGAGCCCTTGCCCTTTACTCAAAAATTCAGAAATCAGGTGAACAAAATTATTGGTCATTTGCTTGTTATGTTTTGCAGGTAGAGCCAAAATCATACAAAGACGCTTTGAATGACGAATCATGGGTGGACGCGATGCAACAAGAACTTCAACAATTTAAGAATCTTGGAGTGTGGACTTTAACCGACCTACCAACTAGAAAAAAGAAGATTCGAACAAAATAGGTGTTCAAGTGCAAGAAAGATGATCGTGGAGTGATTGTCAGGAACAAAGCTCGATTGGAAGTACAAGGTTTTCGTTAAACTAAGGGAAGTACAACTATCCAGACCTCGTGAAAGATCCATCACAGATTGGAAATTAGGAACATATGAATGTGTTGGCATTGAACAGGATGACTATCTACAAAGGGAAATCCGAAAAGCCGCCAATTAGAAGATTGTTTGGTCACCTAGTGAATCTTGGATTTTTAGCCCCACAAAAAGATGAATGGAGGCATGATGGAAGTAATTCTGATACTGATACTCCATTAGTACCAGTGATGGGTGATGAGAGAGCAAAGAGACAAACTAAGAAGAAATCAAAGAAAGTATCCCAGAGGAAAGGAAAGGAAAGGTAAAGAGATTGAGAGTTCTTCAATAGCGAAGAAAAGAAGTAAGAAGACTATGTTGATTGATGAAGACAAATCAAAGATGTGCAAGAAGATCAGGAACTTTGATCCAATGTGGCTGATTAACTGCTCGAGGAATGATATTGAAACGTTGTATTTCAATCCTATTCACTTCGATGCGTTGGATATCGAGCAGGCATGGAAATTTCAAGTTGTTGTCAAGTTTTGCTTTGCATTTGAGATTCATTCGAACTGTGATTAGAAAGGGTTGCTAGGGAAGTACTCGATGAAGTCGAGGAAGCAAGCAGAAAAGAATAGAGATTCAAAGTTTGACGCAGGGAAGACAAAGAACGCTAAATCCAAATACAAGAATGTTATTCATCACAACAAGTGAAGAACCCGAGCTACAGACAAGGGGGTCTATAGATGCATATTTCATTTATGTGGGTAATGATTTGGATTCAGTGGAGAATGTCAATGTTCAGACGGTGATTCCTGTTCCAGCACATCCGGAATCTCGTATCAACAATTATCTGTAGCAGTGTGATGACACGTGGTCAATAGAGACGCACCTCATCGAATGATAATATTGGAGCCCTTGCCCTTTACTCAAAAATTCAGAAATCAGGTGAACAAAATTATTGGTCATTTGCTTGTTATGTTTTGCAGGTAGAGCCAAAATCATACAAAGACGCTTTGAATGACGAATCATGGGTGGACGCGATGCAACAAGAACTTCAACAATTTAAGAATCTTGGAGTGTGGACTTTAACCGACCTACCAACTAGAAAAAAGAAGATTCGAACAAAATAGGTGTTCAAGTGCAAGAAAGATGATCGTGGAGTGATTGTCAGGAACAAAGCTCGATTGGAAGTACAAGGTTTTCGTTAAACTAAGGGAAGTACAACTATCCAGACCTCGTGAAAGATCCATCACAGATTGGAAATTAGGAACATATGAATGTGTTGGCATTGAACAGGATGACTATCTACAAAGGGAAATCCGAAAAGCCGCCAATTAGAAGATTGTTTGGTCACCTAGTGAATCTTGGATTTTTAGCCCCACAAAAAGATGAATGGAGGCATGATGGAAGTAATTCTGATACTGATACTCCATTAGTACCAGTGATGGGTGATGAGAGAGCAAAGAGACAAACTAAGAAGAAATCAAAGAAAGTATCCCAGAGGAAAGGAAAGGAAAGGTAAAGAGATTGAGAGTTCTTCAATAGCGAAGAAAAGAAGTAAGAAGACTATGTTGATTGATGAAGACAAATCAAAGATGTGCAAGAAGATCAGGAACTTTGATCCAATGTGGCTGATTAACTGCTCGAGGAATGATATTGAAACGTTGTATTTCAATCCTATTCACTTCGATGCGTTGGATATCGAGCAGGCATGGAAATTTCAAGTTGTTGTCAAGTTTTGCTTTGCATTTGAGATTCATTCGAACTGTGATTAGAAAGGGTTGCTAGGGAAGTACTCGATGAAGTCGAGGAAGCAAGCAGAAAAGAATAGAGATTCAAAGTTTGACGCAGGGAAGACAAAGAACGCTAAATCCAAATACAAGAATGTTATTCATCACAACAAGTGAAGAACCCGAGCTACAGACAAGGGGGTCTGTAGATGCATATTTCATTTATGTGTCTGTAGCTTTCGGGTAGTTTAGATTGTTAATCGTCATTTGTAATTTGTATTTTGTGTTTGTAAGTGTTGGTTCGGGTCATCATAGGGTCAAATGAGAAAGTTTTCATTCGGGACAATACAAGGTCAAATGAGTTGGTACGGACTCACGTAAGGTCGAACCAGTCAGTTCTATATATAGGGTAGTTGGGCAACAATTATTGTGAGTTATAGTCAGTTTGGTCAAGTTCATTAGCGCCCACACTCTGTCCAGATAACCCTAGAATTGTGTGTTTATATTTAATCGAGTCTGTAACAAGTTATTTGAAGTTAATGATTAAAGAAAACAATGAAAATGATTTCTTGCGTGTTTTGACATCGATCTTTATCATTTTGCTTGATCGTTAGGGTTTCCGCACCTGATGGTTCATACATCGTGTTGATTAAATGTTAATTGATTGAATTCCGATCCTACAATGAGGCTAGCTCGGTGGAACACGGGATGTCTGATACTTGTCGGGGTTTCATCTATACTTTCCATTGGGTTGGGATATGAATGGAAAAACCCCATGTATGAACTTGTTGTATGTTTTTTTTTTTTTGTATAATATTGTGACGAGGTACTCTTTGCGACATCTTAATGAAATAATCTTTTCTAATTACAACCTATGACATTTAGATGATTACTAATTAACTATAAACATCTCTTCGTTTTATTATCAAATAATAAAAGCACCATCATTTAACATTTAATCAATAAAATCACTTACACACGCACTTTATATATATTTCTTATTCCAATAATAATAAATCCTTCCATTTAAACGAATTCAATTAGGTATTCTAAATAATTAATCCACATCCCGTTTTATTGTTTCTCTAAACAGTTAATACTGAGTATTCCAAATACTATCCGCTATATATTTATCCAAATATATATCACCATTTCGAAGTTATTTTGTGATTAATAATGTTTAACAATTAAATATTATTTCTTTGTTCCTAGTCCAAAATGTAACTGTTTGGATCGTACTTTAGTAGTCGCATTAATTAATCGATAAGTGGACACCTATTTCCAATAGTCTCCTACTTAAAGAAACACAAAATCCCTTAGACAATCTACAACTCCCAATTAGATTCAAAACTATTCGCAATCAAGTATCTTATTACTACCCTTTTACGATGTAACGTTAGATACGATCAAAGAATAACCTTATGCCTATGTTTGTTGTAGCATGATTCTTAGGTCATAAGACAAAAGATCATATCGCTATCAAAACTTGTTATGACTATGATCTATGAAGACAGTTTTGAAGTGAGTTACGTCCAATATTTATTCTCTAATGAATATCTATAAATCCTGGTTCTCAACATCTTGAGCCTTCATCTTGTGAACAACCAGCCATGCATACTAGTCTTCATTCAAACTAATTCCCATGAGTTTGATCCACTATGGACATTTAGAATACCATATTCAAGGACACTTTGAACGTACTAATATTTGAACATAGGAATTATTATTACAAGGCATCTAACCATGAGATCATATAAATGTCATAATGTTTCCATATTGTCTAAAACACTTAGTTAAAAGATTAATATATTTTCTAATATCTGTTATTCCCTATTCTCTCCACATGAATATTGTGTAAGATTACACAACTAATGGCATTTATCTTTAATTTTGTTGTATCAAGATTCTATCCCTTAATTTCTACTCTTTAAAAACTTTATCCTACCTTAGGGATAAGATTTGTCTTACAAAATCTTGATTTAGTCACCGTACACTTGGTACTTGTATAGTGTCATAAACGAACTCTTTTATTTATTTGCTTTATTTTCTACCCTCTAATAATATCCCATATCACACCCTTTTAGTGTGAAAGAATTCAAAACATGTGGTTGAACACTACTTTTAATCCTTACTCGAGATCACCATCTTGCTTCTATGGTATCATCAAGAATATGTATGATTATAGGAATCTTTTTTTTTTTCCTTTTAACTCAATTATACTTTTATCATCTCATTCAAAAGTTGTCACACCCTCAAATTTTCACTGTGAGGTTTTGCCGAGAGGCGCGTGATAAACCAGGATCTAGTCAATAGTCGAATGAACAACCTCTATATGCTTTCAAAATTATACGTAAAAAAGCCAGTTAGTTTGAGTTTTGAAAAGTTCGGCGGAAGCAATTTTAAACCATCTCGCAAAAACAGTCGCAAGTTACCAAAACCAACATAAAAACAATCTTAACATGTTTGATAACCATATAATGTTTCTATGCATGCAAGTGTGACTCCACGTGCATCCTAGCAGCAGTTACTTTAGCAACCTGAGAGAACAAGCTAATGTGTGTCAACAATTAAGTCAGTGAGTTCACAGGTTTCAATATAAGTAAATCCGTTTGTTTGTTTGTCCGTTTGGATCCACATCAATTTACTAGTTATATCCAATGTTAGCTAGACATTAATCAAGTTACTAAGCGTACATAAACCGTTGCTGACTGTTGGTAGTTTGTTACCTCCCGCCACTGCCCATTAAATGGTGACAATAGTTTAGAAACAATATTCACCTGCTCGACCTCTAGTCGACACAAGTGGGGCTTGTTAAACCCAATAGATCTATTCACATCCTCCTCGCTATGATACACATACTATGGTTTATAACGTAAGCACTTAATAATGAAAGTTACGCTACAGTAAACAAGTGATATAACAGTACATGTGATCTACAATGTGATCTAATTTCAACAGCATCTCATGAACATCATTATCATTCTTCATTTGCACCAACCCTTCTTCAAATTTCATCCCAGGAAATAAGTAGAGTTAATTGGCAATTTAGTCCCTGAGGTTTGTCAAAAACTGCCACTTTAATCCAAATATTTTTTTTCCTCATTTGTGTCCCTGAGGTTTCCATTTTTTGACATTTTCATCCAACCCCCTAACTCCGCTAAGAAAAGTCAGTTTGGTCAGGGGTTATTTTGGTCATTTTACATATGTATTTTTTTTTTGCCATTTTCATCCAAAACTTGGGCCCTAAACTAAATTGGCAATTTTTGACAAACCTTAGGGACTAAATTCACAATTAACTCAACTAAGTACCACATATCAAAATCTTTACTTTTCGTATGACCCACACTCCATAACATAATCCATTAGTTCAAAGTAAGACATCTCATCTACTTCTACTTTAAGCATGTTACTTTCACCCCAAACATAGCATAGGGTTGGTTTTCATGTAAGCTTCCCACCATGCCAAACTTTAACAAGAATTGTATCAACCGTTTCCTATAATTATTACAAATTGAAAACTTAGAAAGACTAATGCCAAAGAATAAAACGTAATATGAAATCTGAAAAGGTAAAGCTCACATACTAACGACGTACCTTTGATTGATTGTGTTGATGATCGAAGTTGATTATTGTATTTAGGGTTTTTTGTATGATAGACTAATAAGAGGATATGGGTAAAACGAGGGTTAAATGTTAATGGTAAAAGAGGGTATCTTTAAATGGTTAAAATTTAAAAAGATATTTATAATGTGGCACGTCAGTTTAAAAGTGCCACATCAACTAACGTGGTTAGTATTTTTTAACAGAGGTCTAATGAGGGAAATTAGTGTGAAAGGTGGGTGTGATGAGGAGATTATTTTCAATTGAGATTATTATTGGCCAACCGAAAAAAGATGGGAGTAATAAGAGTTCCGCCACATAACATGAGGGGTAATTTCTTAGGTAGATAATAAACATTGGGTATGTATGGCAAAATAGCTGTGGCTGGTAGCTGTGACTTGTGGCTGGTGGCTGTAGCTTTTTAAATATATTTTGGTGTTTGGCAAAGTAACCGGAGCTTTTAATAAAATGTATAAAATGACCAAAATAGACATAACTAAAAACTTTTTTGTATGTTTTTTTTTAATTTTTTATGGTAACATGGGCATTTGTGTCATTTTCTCATTAAAATCTTGTAGCTAATATGAGTTTTTTTCTTAAACGCTTGTACTAGTAGCGTTTCAATATAAAGTTTTTTCTCATAACCTAAAAGCTTGAAGCTCCTTCAACCAAACAAGGTTTTTTTTTTATAGAGTAGGAGTTTTTTCTTAAAAGCTTGAAGCTCAAAACTTCTAAAAGTTTCTAAAAAACATACCCATTGTAACTTAACTCGCATGCGGCCTGTTTGGACACACAACGGCCCTGGACAAGCAGTGCACACGTTATAAAGCATTCACATCTTAACCCTGGCGCAAATTAGGGTTCATCCTTACCACAATTCCCCCTTTCTTCCCATGCTTTAAGAAATCTGAGTATATGAAATTGTAATAAGTAACATATATATTATGATCACCATAATAATCTTTGAAACATTTAATATGTAAATATATATTATAGTATGAATTTTGAAAACTATTTATATATTTCGTAGCATATAAATATAAATAATAATGTTATTAGAATATACATTATAGACGAAAAGTTAATTCTTCAAATAATGAATCTATTAGAATGAAACATTACTAAAAATAGTTAAGAAAAGATATATATATAAAACTTAAAAGTATTCGGGTATATATTTCGGGTTGACAGGTATTTAGTTTCGGGTAATCGGGTCAGTATCACCTAATACCATACCCGTCCCATACCCACAAAATATTTTTTTTCCAATACCAAACCCGTCCCATACCTATCGGGTATCAGGTATACCCGTCCCGGGTTTTTTTGTCATATTTTTGCCTTAGAAAAATAGTTGAAAAAAAAGTGTAGAGTGTGTTATGTAAAAGTGAAGTTTTAGTGGGTGTTAATAGTAATAAACAAAAATAATAGGGTAATATAATATTTACCCTCCTCCTCTAGACAGAAACCCTAAAGTAAAAGTAAAATGAGTAAGCGGCTCTGTGTAGAGATCACCGCCAAAGGTGAGCCAGCCGGTGATGAAGACCAAGGCGTTTCTGATTCCACCGATTGTGGCGTCGCCCTGCCTGAGAACAACCCTGAAAGCGTCGCCGACCCTCTAGCCGCCCTCGAAGATGACATCACTAAATTCGAAACCGAATCCAAGGTACTCAATATCCATCACTTACGATTGATTGCCTGATTGATTCTTAACTCTAATTCTTCTTACAGGTTCCTCTAGACCTTGCCTGGCATGTATCTTCAGAAGAAACAGCTCATCGTTTGTGGTAAATTTCCTTTACTTTTCTTTTCTTTCCAAGGGCTACTGATCTCGTCCATAAACTTGGGCCCAACCTTTTTTGCTTAACAAATACCCTTCATTAGGCCCGGCAAATTCGACCCAGGCATCTGATTTTGGGTCCTCATGGGTCTTAATAAAGGGCCTTGTGGGTCATTCTAGATATGAGTAAGATTAAGAATGGGTAAATTTAAAACAAATGAAAATGGAGAATAGGTCAGGATGGGTTGTCGCTTAGTCTCTTACTGTAAGGAGAAAGGGCCTTCATCTATGATTTTTGGGCCAAAAATTGGTCATGTTTTAACTGCCTCAGTCAAAATGTTTTACCTTTTTTTTTTAATGAAATTGTTAAATACCTTCCATGCTTCATTATTATGACATGATGAATTACACATTATTTTCTAGCCACGTTATTCATGACTTGATAGATTTGAACAATTTCTTCTGCTTTATTATATCTTTTACTAAACAAATTGTTATGATGTATAATATATATTATACAAATTTAGCTACTCTATCGCAATATTTGATCATATTCTTATGGTAGATTATTAAGTGTATAACAACCTTACTCTAGTAACAAAAATTAGAAACTCTTTGAAGGTTTAAGAAGCTATCTGATGCATGGAGCACATCAAAACCAAAGGATCCTAAAGAAGCTACCAAACTTGTATATGACACCATCAATGCAGTCCATAGTAAACATGGTGCTGAGTATGCTGATATAAAGGTTTCTTCTCCAACCCAATATCTCATATATGCCACACCTTTCAAATTTGATCAATTGGGTCGGGTACTTTGATTTATTTAAAGTTGCATCAAGTAATATTTATCTAATTTCAAATTTACTTCTATAAACATGGTAAAAAGATTATATATTTTTTCTAGAAAGAGAAAGTCAAAACCGGTCCAACAGAACCAGGTTTTCATGTAAATCAAATTTTTGTAATACTTTTGCATCAAAAGATAGTATGCATTAGGAATGTAGTTTAGGTCATCTATGACTAACTGAATACCTTTATAAATTACTCTCTCTGCTTATAGGGATTCTTAAACTTTTACGGGCTTCCTCCTTGTTACTCGGTAGTAAAACCCCCGTGTTGTGATCAACGTTTGTCGGTTGAGATGGATTTTCTAGCTTCACCGGTTGGGAAGGATGTTCTGCCGTTTCGTATTTTTACATATCCTGTTAGGGCTGGCAATGGGTAACCTGTTAAGACACGATAAGACCTGTTTGACTGAAAAGTACACTATTTGATTTTTTGACTTTTTTTAATACTTAGAATTAAGAGGCAAAAATCTTTCATTTCCCTTTTTTGGTACATAAAACATAAAACTGTGTTATAAACATGAGATATAAATGAGATAAACGAGTCGTGTTCATGTTTAGAACTTATTTGTTCGCGCGCGTCAGAGACCTGTTAACCTGTTAGGGACACGATTTGCCAGCCCTATATCCTGTAAGGAGAATTTTTTTTAACACTCAAATACTTTTTTCAAACACAATTTCTAATTAGTTTCACAAATCAGGTGTTTGCAAGAGACATAATGGATGGGGTGAATTTCACCGTCTTTGTTGTGGTTGATGACCCCTGTCTTTTACCCCAAAAGATACTCTTCGCAGCAACTGAGCGTTGCAAAGCTCTAGACAACAATGACCCTGGACGGGCAGATAAAATGCTCGACATAATTAATAATTCGCAAAACTATGGGTATTTACTTTGTCCATGTCATATTTTAGTTTTTTTAATTTGTGAATACCGTTTATGACTAACACTCCTAACTTGTTGTCATAGGTTCCTATTTAACGATAATACGGAATATTTGACAAGAAAGTACCCGATCAGACTAAGGTATTAGAATTTGTTTCTCTAATTTGTGTGGTCTTGCTGCTAAGAGCGGCATCCTATAGTAGGAAAGTTGGAAAGAATAGCTAAATTCAATGAATTTAACTTCCACATACCTAAGGCGTTAAACTTGTCATCAGTGAGATAAATATGGAACGACCATCAACAACCAACCCTTGGTTTAAACAAGCTAGAATGAGTTTATAATGCCTTGGTCGTGGCCTCCCACAAGGTCTAGAAGATCCCTATCAGGGTCATTCCAATCACCAAAACCAAAACCCTGTTGAACCAATAGAAAGCCATTGCTATCCGCACCAATGTGGCCATTAAAATCACCTCTTATACAATTTTTTTCTTCCCAAGGTACAAACCTCATTGCTACGTCTAGACAATCTCAAAAAAGTCTCCTCATGATCCCCTAGACATACTTGTGGTGCATAATGTCACAGAGTGCTCTTGTTGACTCTTGTGCAACACTTGGAACAACTCTAGGTTAAGCCTTTGGTTGTTGGATGGTTAGACACAAGATCGTTCTGTAGCACGTGATTCATAAGTCTAGAAGAAAGATGTCTTATATTTACTTGAACAAACGGTCGAAAGCTTTTGATTAAGGGGTGGGGTTGGTGTACGAAATAGATGAGGGAGAAGGGAAGGAGTAGGGGTAGGGGTAGGGTAGGGGTAGGGTGTAGTGGGGTTGGGACTATTTATACTAGTTGTTAAGTTCTATAGATCTTCTTAATCTAGAGATTTCTAACTATATTATGTTTACAAATATCTATGATATTTTTTAGTTAACAAGGCCTTAATATCTTTGATAGAAATCTCTAGATCTCCCTTGATAGTTTCCATTGCCTTAAAGTACTGATTTTTGTGGGTTATTCTAGAACTTTCCTAGCTTATTTTGCTGGACCAGAAGTGTGTAGTTTTCCCTGGAAATTTTCCAGCAGCTTTTGATGCCTCGTATATGGTCCAGAAAACCACGGACATATGGTGTACGACTTGATCTTTAGGCGGATTGTGACAATAAGCTAGGCAGGTTGTGACAACAAGCACAGTCAATGTTTGTTTATTGTATTATTATTGTTGTTATATTACTAATAAAAACTGATACGAATTTGACAAAAATATTTGAATAGGAAAGTCAATGAATCACATTAATCTAACAACAAAAATATTTAAATAGGAAAGTCTGTAAATCAATATTTGTAGTAGTAGTAGTAGTAGTAGTTTTGAGTTGGACTACGTTTTGCCGTAGATTTTTTAGGAAACAAATCGGGTCAAATGTAATACTCATTGGACGGTAAAAATTCGAGTTACTATATGTTTCGACGTAAGTTTAGTTAGATAATGAGTCGGTCCGGGTCGGCCATTTTTCGTGCGAATGTTTGATCAAATGTTTATTTGAAAACCTTGGTCACAATGTTTATTTGTTGTTACAAAACCATTCTTTGTATTTGATTTATTTGACCCATTATAATAAAATTGTTTTCATGCTAAAAAAGTAACCGAATAAAAAATATATATATACGTAGTGGAATAAAAAATATATACAGCACATATTAGGGTTGTTTCTTAAGCAGTTGACACTGTTTTCTTCTTAAGCTTCTTTGCCACAGAACAGATCATTAAAAAACCCGTACGGCCTGAATGTTAATGTACGGTTCTGGCTATGAGAATACAATGCAAACGGTTTTGGTCCAGGTTTTCGACCGGTTAACAGGTCACGATAAAAACATTTTGTATAATTTAATAAATTATTTTATCATTTCAATGGAAACAGGGGAATACGTGCTCCTGAAATTGAAACTGACGATGGGATTAAGGCTAGGGATGAGCTCGCAAAGATGATCAAAGGCAAAAGTTTGACGATTTCGGTCCATCATATAGATGAAAAAAAGCGTTGTGTTGGAGACGTTTACTCTTGTAACGACATCTTACTACAGGTAATCCTGTCCGTTGTGTACTAGCAACTATAACATCGACTAATTTATTAAACTTGATTGTGCAGGACATGTTGTTGAAGAAAGGAGATGCAGTTTCTTGGGGGGTAATATTCGTTACCACTTTTTAAGTTATGTGATTGCTAACAAAAATATGTGAGTTTTTCTTATTTCTGAAAACATGTTATTGGTTTGATATCAGTGGAAGAAGGAACCATTGCAGTAACCAGGAGAGAGTACAGAATTGGTGAACACTCAAGGGAGACTGAACTCAACCTTTGTATATTCTATTTTCAGATGTTATATTATGTGTTGAAATAACTGTAGGGGATCTATAAACATATTAGTTGAAGCCTTTTTTGGGCTGTTTTTTAACTCCTCAAAACCTAGTATAAATAGCTATCGGAATGTTATGTTTTTACCACACCATAACATTTTTTTAACTTCAAAAAGGCTCGGTGCAAATGGTGTGATACGTTTTTGACGTCCGATTTAAACACTACCTTGAAAAAGCATGAATATAACCAACTATTGCAAGGTTTTGAAAAGCAATGTCAATTCCGATCAAAGTTCTTTGGCGAACAATCGAAGCATATGAGATTTCGACTTGGATTCAGTTCATGAATGGCAAGTTCGCGATTCAACAAGGTTCTCGCCTTTCTCCCTCTTTATCAACCCTCAGTTGGACGGAGCTGATAAAAAAAACTATCCAACCGCGTTACCAACAAGTTTTTATATACGACGTGTTATTAAATGTTATTAAATAAAAAAGGATGTTCTATAGAATGATTCCCCTTTTCAGTTAATTTTATTCACCGATTGACCAAACGAAAACATTAATAAATAATAAATTGTATGAACTTAGATAAATAAAATCAATTTCTATGCAACGATTCGCCCCAATCAATTTATCCATTGATTATCTTATCAATTTAGGTTGCAGGATAATGAGAAAAATGATAAAGAAGGGGGAAGGGAAAGGATATTTTATAAAAAGCGGGGTTCATAAATGGTTAGTAGAGGGGAGGTCGATGGAATTGAATGGCTATAAGTTAACTCTTGTCAAGGGCTAGACGCATCCTTATCAAATTGAATTGAAGATGAAGGAAGAGTTGGTTTACATTGTGGAAGAAAGACATGTATATGTGATATTAGATATTGACTAGTTATATACGAGCTAAAGATATATCTAATTTTCCCTACTAATCGAATGTGAATGTAGATGGGGATTCTATAGAAGTCCTTCTGTCTCATCTGTGACTGTGAGTTGAATAAACGGATGAAGTCAATAAAAAAATCGAAGAATTCAAAGAGCGATTCAGGACAAAGAAACGGAAAAACTAAAGTTGTATGGATTCACAAATACTTTATTGAGAGAAACTAAAAAAGAGACATCAAAGTCATTTTGATGATTCAAGAATGTTATTACTTGAATTCGAAGTTCGTAGTTACTTCGACTGGATGAATCGTAGCAATGGAATAATTAAGTCATAGTTCATTGGTTGAATGTATCATTAACCATTTTTTTTTGGTACGAGGAACTTATCATGAATCCACTGATTTCTGCCGCTTCCGTTATTGCTGCTGGATTGGCTGTAGGGCTTGCTTCTATTGGACCTGGAGTTGGTCAAGGTACTGCTGCGGGTCAAGCTGTAGAAGGTATCGCGAGACAGCCCGAGGCGGAGGGAAAAATACGAGGTACTTTATTGCTTAGTCTAGCTTTTATGGAAGCTTTAACAATTTATGGCCTGGTTGTAGCATTAGCACTTTTATTCGCTAATCCTTTTGTTTAATATTAGAAATATGAAAAAGAAAAATTTTTCATATTTTATTGCCCTGGACTTGTGCTTTGTTTTTTCGAATTATAGAAAGGTTTCATTCCTAGAATTACTTATTCGTTGAGAATATATATATATATATATATATATATATATATATATATATATATAGGGTAGGGATCCTAAGAGAACCAACCCCTATTTGAGAACTGAGAGAACCATTCTGAGCCACACATTTCATATAAAGGCAAAAAAAAAAAAAAAAAAAATTTTTTTTTTTTTTTTTTTTTTTTTGCTTTAATCGCACATTTTTATGCAAGGAAAAAAAAAATTTTTTTTTTTTGATTTTTTTTTTCATTTATACATATGTGTATATGACAATTATACATATGTGTATATAGCAATTATACATATGTGTATATAGCATTTTTCAGCTATACATATGTGTATATTTCAGTTATACATATGTGTATATAGCATTATACATATGTGTATAATGCAATTATACACATGTGTATACTGGAAAAAAAAATACAAAAAAAATAAAAAAAAAAATTTCCTTACATATAAAGCAGCGATTTTTGCAAAAAAAAAAAAAAAAAAAAAAAAAAATTTTTTTTTTTTTTGCCTTAGAGAAATGTGTGGCCCAGAATGGTTCTCTAGTTCTCAATTTGGGAAAAGGTTCTCATTTGAACCAAATCCTATATATATATATATATATATATAGGGAATGGTTATAGAGAAAACCCTCCTTATTTGGTAAACTCTGGAAACTCTGACTTCCCAATATTTTTTTTTTGAAAAAAATAGGGCAAGTAATATACATGATTTTAAGCATTTTGGCCAAAAAAATTAAAAAAGCGCCGAGTACTTTTTTTTAAAAAAATAAAATAAAATTTTGACTAACACATGTTAAGCGCTAATAACAGGTGTTAACAATGTGTTAACTATATGTAAACAGTAGACGTTTTTTATTTTTTTAAAAAAAACCGTTCGGCGCTTTTTCGATTTTTTTGGCCCGAAATGCTTAAAAAAATGTATATTACATACCCTATTTTTTTCAAAAAAAAAAATGTTGGGAAGTCAGAGTTTCCAGAGTTTACCAAATAAGGAGGGTTTCCTCCATATACTTTACCTATATATATATATATATATATATATATATATATATATATATGGAAAAGAAAAGATCAAATAAGAATTAGACCTCACTCATAGACGGGAGTCTTTGAAGAATATTGCCATGAGGCATACCACGAGGCATAGTCAGGAGCATCTTTGAATATGACAACATAGAGTCTTGTCATAGAGCCTTATAGGCTCCCTGTATGTTATGTTTTATTTTTATTTGGTTGTGTTTTGTTTTCCTATAAATAATGTAATATGTAGTAGGAGGCACGCCTAACTTTGGCCCCTCTCTTCTTTCTTTTGATTCTGTACTTGTAAAATAATTAAATAAAGCATTGGAGTTTGAAGATCAAAAACTTTGGAGTTCGTCTAAGTTAGTAAGTGATTTAAAATTTTCATCTATTGATTACTAAAGAAATCATGATAGGCTAAGCCCATAAGAGTATTGAATCATGGCATCATAATCTCCTTTTAGAAACATGGTCCTAATATTATGAGTGTTGAGATTTTTATAAGTTAAGACATAAACTGGCAGGGTTAAACTCTTTAAACTGGCAATAAGTAATTTAAGGGGACCGTTGGTCCATTTTGTTATCCCGATTTAAAGGATTAAGGGAGTTTTATTTGAGACCAATAATGGTTTAATTTACCTTATAAGCTAATTAGACGGTTTAGGATTTTGTAAAAATATATCCTATTTTATGACGGTCTATGTTTTGTAAAATCTCATTCTTTAGTAAAAGCTCATACCCTTATGGTATCTATATGTCTTATGATTCAATACTCTTATTCAACATGATTAACATGTTTAAAAAGAAAAATACTGTTAAAAACAGTAAAATTGAGGAATATGATATACCTCAAAATCTTGATTTACTTAATAAATGGACAATTCCTCATATAAGTCCAAAGGTTATATACCAAATTGGAAGCTTTGACAGTTTATTAAACTGGAGACAAGTTGTAAAAACAACTGAAGAATCGGCTTCAATAAAAGATGAAGAAATGATAATAAACAACAACAACCGTACCCAGGAAAATCCCACGAATAGCGACGCTATTAGTAGGGTCTGGGGAGGGTAAGATGTAGGCAAACCTTACCCCTATCTTTAGAGATAGAGAGGCTGCTTCCAGAGAGACCCCCGGCTCGACAAAAACAAATGCACACTGTATATTACTGAATAATTAGGCAATCACTAAACACTAAAAAAACAAAAAACAAAAAAAATAAAATAAAATAAAACAAAAATAGTGAATGTATAACATAATATAACATACAAATATATTTATATATATATATACATGCATAGAGACCATCCCTAATTCCTAAGTAATCTTAAATCCTAAAAATCTTTAACTTTAATCCTACGCCTCCACGAATTCCTATCTTGGACCATATCCTCAGAGAGGTGCAATTCTAACAAATCTTGTCTAATCCGATCGACCCAAGTCAATTTGGGTCTGCCTCTACTCCTCCTCCCCTCCACCGTGAGGTGTTCCACTCTTCTGACTGGGGCTGTCGTATGTCTCCGCTTCACATGTCCAAACCATCTTAATCTTCCCTCCTTTATCTTATCTGCTATGTTAGCCACTTCTAACCTCTTCCTAAGAACCTCATTTCTAATCCGATCTAACCTAGTGTGACCACACATCCACCTCAACATTCTCAACTCCGCCACTTCCATCTTTCGTAACTGTGTCTTTTTGATGGCCCAACAGTCTGTCCCATAAATCATAGCAGGTCGAACTGCAACCCTATAAAATTTTCCCTTTAGTTTAGTTGGGAACCTCTTATCGCACAGAACTCCAGATGCTGCTCTCCACTTACACCATCCAGCCTGAATACGATGTGCGACGTCACTATCAATCTCTCCGTCCCTTTGGACGAACGATCCTAAGTACTTAAACTTAGTTACTTGCGGGACCACATGACCCTCAATGGTGATCTGGGTGCGATCTTCGTAGTTTGTCCCGCTGAAATCGCAGTGCATGTACTCCGTCTTAGAGCGACTAATCCTTAAACCTTTTCCCTCCAAAGCTAATCGCCATTCTTCTAACCTCATATTCAAACTTTGCTTAGTTTCCGCGATTAATACAATGTCGTCAGCAAAAAGCATGCACCACGGTAGTGTCTCCTGATAATCAAACTATTAAATTTTTTTGATATAAGTAAATATCAACAAGATTATAATTTTATGCATATTGGACTAGTCCAAGTTGCTTTTAAGCCTTTGACTCTAAAGGGCTTACCAGAAAGTTTTGTAGCTGTTTTACGAGATGCTCGTAATTTAAACTGGAAACAATCTTTAATGGGCATAGTAGAAACTAGTCTGGCTCACGGCCCAGTATATTTTGATGTCTATCCAGACTTACATTTATCTTTATCAGATCAAAATATTGATGATGGTTTAACATTATATGTTAAAACACATGGTTACAACTATGCTCATGGATCCGAAATAATATGTATCTGCTATAGGATTTATTTTAGATTATTAACTACCATGAATGCTAGATGCAAAAGAAACAATAAACCTAATGATGAAACCATTTTAATTAAAACAAACTATGGAAAGTCAAACAATTCTATAAGAAGACCTGTCAAATGGGAAGAAATAACTTTCCCTGAAAATTGGGTCATAAAAAAGGCAGTCAATATTCAGCCTCAAATAAATTATAAAGTTAGGAGACTTATAGAAACTCTTGAAGGAAACATAGAAATAGAATTTGAAGAGGAAATAAAAGATAGAACTCTTTTGAGATCGTCTTCAACAAAATCTTATATCTCGCCCATAGATTATAAAGTAGATATCTCAGAATCCTCCAGAGCTTCTACTTCCCAAATAAGAAATAGAGTTGCAAACCTAAATATAAATACTGATAATCTGGTCACGGGAGCTTACCAACCTGTAGGAGAAGATGATACAATCTCCCAAATGAGTTTTAATTTATGATGATAAGTAAAAAAATAGATTTTAGTCCAGGATCTACTATTAGAAAACAAATAATAGAAAATTATAGACAACCCAAGTGGTTGCCTTTTAGAAATTGGTTTAATAAATTTTATCCTAAAGATGAAAAAGATAGATTAGGACAAGAATTTTATAAAGATTTAGAACTTGTCCAGGAAATTATAAAATTTCCAGTATTGTTTATAAATAAGTATTCTTACAAATATATCTCCATGATAGAAAAAGATTATAGACTTAATAATGGTGAAATTATAAAATTTGTTTTCCCTCCTTCAAAAGAATTTAAAATAAATAGAGATCACGAGGAATTACATTTCTCTGCTTTCAAAAAAATCTATAAAGGATGAATCCATCCAGGCTACTATGGCTCATGTGAATCATATTATTCAACAAAATAATTACACTAATTTAGGCATTAGAATTAGAATTATTTCTGAAATGCTTCAAGATACCAATAACAAAATTGATAGTTTAATAAAAGAAAAGGGAGAAACTAGTAATACGAAGAAGGAAGAAGACTTAGCTATGAGTATAAAATCTTCAATCCAACCTCCTCCCGAAATAAAAGATTATAAATTAAAACCTATGAATGACTTAATGGAAGTTATCAAAGAAAAATTATCTAATATTCAAATTAATACTTTGGAAGAAGAGAATATGGATGATAAAACATTTGAAGCTTATGTTACTGATTCCATCAATAGATTAGATAAGGGTAAAGGAGCTTATAGTTCACAATATGTTGATAAACCTAGACAAAGGATGTATTATTATCCTAGACCAACTCCTCAAGATGTTCTTAATGAAGAACAAGAATATGTAATTAATAATTCTTATAGTGGAAAATCTATTTATGAATGGAATTTAGATAGTTATATTGATAGACAGGTTTTTATGATGACACATCGAATGATGATGTATGCTACTATAGCAAAAAACAATCAAAATACTGATACTGCAGTTTGTAAAATGATAACTTCAGGATTTACTGGTCAGTTAAAAGGCTGGTGGGATAATTATATTGTACAAAATCAGGAACAAATTTATCAACATGTTAAAACTGAAAATGGCACTAATGTTTCTGATGTTGTTTACACATTAATTCTTACAATTATAGAACATTTCACTGGTAGATGGTCAGATAACTCTGAAACAATAAGGACCCTTTTAAATGGTCTTAGATGTCATACTCTAACATCTTTTAGATGGTACAAAGATGTTTTTTTAAGCAGAGTTTATGAACTTCCAAAAAATAATAGTCCTCATTGGAAATTAAAATTTATAGATGGTCTCCCTTCATTATTTGCTGAAAGAGTAAGAAAAACTCTTAGAGGAAATGATATCCAAATTAATTATAATAATTATACTTATGACAGATTAATAGAAATCTGTGTCCAGGAAGATTTAGCTTTATGTAATGAACTTAAACTAAATCAACAAATCAAAAATCACAATTTAACAAAAAAAAAAGACAACTTGGTCATTTTTGTGAACAATTTGGTTTGGAATGTAATAAAGAGGAAAAAAGGGAAAAATATTCCCAGAAAAATTATAAAAAAACCGTCTTTTAAAGAAAAATACTTCCAAAAAAGAAAGGAAAAAAGGAAATTTAGAAAGGAACAAAGAGAAAAGAAATGGGTTCCTACTTGTTGGGCATGCAAGAAAAAAAGGGCATACAACAAATATTTGTCGTCAAAGAAAGACAGTAAAAAATAAGATTAATAATCTTGAAATAGAAGAAGATATAAAAAATGAGTTAAACAAAATATTTGATTCAGAAGATAGCCCGAGCTCTGAAGATTGCAAAGATTGTTGTAATAAAGCAGAATCAGATAATGATATGATCTATAGACTTATATCTCAATTTCAAGATAATGATCTTGAAGAACATGATATTAATGTAATAGACAACAATATGCTTGAAAACATTCTTAATAAAATCAAAAATCCAGAAGAAAAATTAAAAATCCTTAATATACTATATCAGGCCGAGGAAAAAGATACTACTAATAAAAAAGAACCTGAAGGACCATATTCAATGAAATATATCCAAGATACTCTTAATAAAAAGAAAGAAAATCCTTCTACTTCTGAAGATTTAAAATTTGAGATCATAAAATTAAAGGGGGAAATAACAAGCTTAAAAAACCAAAGTAATAACTTTGAGAAAAGTATTTCTAATCTTGAAAATAAAAATATACATTTAGGAGAAGCTTCAACTTCCAAGACTTATAGTCAAATTCTTAAAAATGAAGATTTTTCTCCCCTTAATAAAGATGACGAATTTATTCAAACAATTGAAAAAATAACTTCCCAAAAATGGTCAGTAAAAATAATTTTACTCATAAATAACTCTTTTAAAAAAGAATTAATTGCTCTTATAGACTCAGGTGCAGATCTAAACTGCATAAGAGAAGGTCTCATCCCAACTAAATATTTTGAAAAAACCACTCAGGTTTTAAAAGCTGCAAATAGAAAAGATATGGGAGTTAAATATAAACTTTCGAATGCAAAAATTTGTTGTAATAATGAGTGTATTCCAACTTCATTTGTTCTTCTAAAAAAACCTTTCAAATGAGGTGATTTTTGGAACCCCTTTCCTATCAAAAAATTTCTCTTTAATAAAAGTAAATAAAGAAGGGTTTTATGGTACTTATAAAGGTAAAAGTTTATATTTTGAGTTTATAACTCAACCCATTAATAAATTAATAAATGAAATATTAATTCAGGCACAAATTTGTCAAATAAACTTCCTAAAAGAAGAAATTAATATTAATAATATTGAAGAAAGTTTAGCTAATCCTAAGCTCATATCAAAAATCACTTTAATAAAAATTCAATTTATAAATGAGATATGTAATGATCATCCTAATGCTTTTTGGGATAGAAACAACATATTGTTTCCCTCCCTTACGAAGAAAAATTTCAAGAGAAGAATATTCCAACAAAGGCTAGACCTTGTCAAATGAATTCAGAATATTTAGAATTATGTAAAAAGGAAATTGAATCACTTCAACAAAAAGGATTAATAAATCCTTCTAAATCTCCTTGGTCATGTACAGCCTTTTATGTTAACAAACATTCTAAACAAGAAAGAGGGGTCCTAAGACTTGTTATAAATTATAAACCTCTAACAAAGTATTACAATGGATAAGATATCCAATCCCTAATAAGAAAGATTTATTAGATAGATTATATGATTCGATAGTCTTTTCCAAATTTGACTTAAAATCTGGATATTGGCAAATTCAGATTAACCAAAAGGACAAATATAAAACAGCTTTTAATGTTCCTTTTGGTCAATATGAATGGAATGTAATGCCTTTTGGGCTCAAGAATGCCTCATCAGAATTTCAAAAAATTATGAATGATATATTCATTCCATTTTCAGACTTTATAATAGTCTATATTGATGATATTTTAGTATTTTCAAAAGATATTGAAACTCATTTTAAACACCTTGAATTATTCAAAAAGATTATTATTAAAAATGGTTTGGTTATTTCTAGTCCAAAAATGATGCTTTTTCAAACAAAGGTCAGATTTTTAGGTCACATAATAGAAAAAGGAAAAATTGTTCCTATTAGCAGAAGCATAGACTTTGCTAGTAGGTTTCCTGATAAAATTGCTGAAAAAACCCAATTACAAAGGTTTTTAGGGAGTCTTAATTATATAGCCCCTTATTATCAAGATATATACAAAGATTCTTCTCTCTTATATGATAGATTAAAAAAGAATCCAAAGCCTTGGAGTGATAGTCATACTGAGGCAGTTAAAAAAATAAAGCAAAAGGTTTCAAACCTACCATGTTTAACTCTTGCTAATCCTAATTGGGAAAAGATGGTTGAAACAGATGCCTCAGAAATAGGATATGGGGGAATATTGAAACAAATTTCCCCTAAAACTAAACAAGAATATCTTGTAAGATTTCATTCTGGAAAATGGCTCGAGAGTCAAAAGAATTATGCTACAATAGCAAAAGAAATTTTAGCAATCCTAAAATGTGTTTTGAAATTTCAAGATGATTTATATAATCAAAAGTTTATTATAAAAACTGACTGCCAAGCAGCTAAATTCATGTTCAATAAAGATTTTAAACATGATGTTTCTAAACAAATGTTTGCTAAATGGCAATCACAATTAACTCCATTTGATTTTGAAATCGTTTATAAAAAAGGGGCTGATAATAGTCTTTCTGATTTTCTCACAAGAGAGTATTTAGAAAAAGAATAATATTCATTTATTTTTGCACAGGTGGAATGAGGAAGATCAAATGTCCGTTAAAATGTATATTTGATAATATCAATATGGAAAAAGATGATCTTGAAGTGGTCATACAAATCAGGATGATGCAAATTCATAATATTATAAATGATTATAGCATGCATCCTATGCAAAAACTTATTGAATTAAAAGAACATTACACGGTTTTAAATTGGTTCAAGAGCCAATTAAAAGATCTTAAAGAAAAAGAGAAAATAATCTCTTCTGCTTGATTTTCAGGAATGATACCCCATGATAGAGGAAAATAGCTATTCTCCTCTTATAGAGGAAAAGGCAGAGGTAGAGGACGAGGCCAAAATCATAATATGGTCTTAGCCCAAATGGGAAATACAAGGCTTATAGCTGCAAACATAGCTGGTAACAGCTCAAGTGTTACTTATAGTAACACCAATACTGATATTCAAATCAGTCCAAATGATCCCTCACATGAAAAGGTCATGGCTATTATACAAGCCCAAAAAGAAGAAGAAGCCTTAAAGGCTCCCACTTATGCTAATATAGCACAGGATGATGATGATTCATGGGTCATGTCCCAAAAACAAAGAAAAATAATTCTTTTGGATCAGGATGATATAAAATTCTTTGATGATCCTTAGGTATTAATGCAAAAATACCTAGAACCAGCAGCATATGCTGCAACCTCATATAAACCTCGTAGATACTACAAAATATTATACAAGGTTCAGATTCTGCAGAGATAAAACATTTTTATCCAACAGAGAGAGATAAAGGCACTTAAAATTTTAGTAAGATCTTCATAAAAAAGATCTTATCACCCCAGAAATGGGGATTAAATACCTTAAATGAAAAGGAATTCATATATCCAGATGCTAATAATAGACAAAATTTTCGATATAATTATTGGGATTATATTGATAGCTTTGAAAAATGTTTATTCTATGAGAATCCTAATAGGAAGCACTCATGGTTCATAAAAGTCAGTAGTGATATTCAAAAACAAGGCATACCTTGTTGGTTTAAAAAATGGTTCACACTATATGGACCATCAGTTCAAATTCTCCCATAACCATTCAAAGGATTATAACATGAATGGGTTACTGTTTCTTCAGATCTCATAGAGGCAGAATATAATAAAACATGGTTTGAAGGAATAGCTTCAATGTATTTTTTTACAACATTCTCTATTCCATGGTTATGGAGATGGGCCCCAACTACAGGTTACACCCTAAGAGACAACTTTCTGTAACACCCCAACCGATGGCGGAATCATCGAGGTGTCACGTAGTGACGATTGTTCAAAAGCACATGGTACTAAAATGTAAATATATTATTGAATAATTTAAATTGTCTTACATAGATGAAATGGAAAAAAATATACAAAAGTCTAAACGAAACATGAAATTTGAAATAACTTATTAATAGCAAGCACTAAAATCCAATGCTATGGAACTAAGATCAAACTGCACCTGAAACATGTACAAAATAGGTTTTGTCAACATAAGAAATGTTGGTGAGCATTCCTAGATTTAATACGTATAGTAAGTTGGAAAATCTTATACAATTCAAGTGCAAGCTACAATGCATTTATGTAAACTATGTATCATACAAATGAGCGAAATCAACCCTGTGACTGTATAATGTACTGTATGAACTGTAGTGTACTTATCCAATAAATGGATAAAAGGCTTAACAATGGCCACGGATTCTCCGATGAAAAAGGGGGAGAATCAATCTAGGCGGGTTGTCAATCCAAATAGCGCTATCCAATGTTAAGGTTGGCTTGTACCATGTTAATGATTTCACTAAGTACAAATGTAATCCACATGTATTGTCTAAGCATAAAGCACGTTGTAAGCAATGCACATAGTACTAGAATTGTATTGTGAAAATGTAAACTTGTATTTGAAAATTGTAATAGTGTACATGTAACACCCCAAAAATGAATAAAAGCAAAAAGGGGATAGGAAATACTCACATTGACTGTGGTGGACTCGTTAGAATTTAATGGGGATTGACGAGTTATGCTTGCACCTAAATAGGAGTGATGATTTAGTATCTATAGTGATAATGTTTGTGCTAGTATGACGCTTTTGATTTATTTGATTATTATCGAAATATGGTAACTCTATTAGTCGATAGACGTTTATATAAATGATTTCTTAACTTTCAACACACATATTTATATTTACCAGTGATATAATAGTAGATATGTGTGCGGGTATAATAGTAGATTGTTAAACTTTATATTTTACAAGAAAATGATTAATTTTAAATTTTCTTGTGAAAACACTTTTGATCGGCATATAATGTATCCCGGTAACAAAGGAAACATGCCATATTTTACTCTAAGTAACTATTCAAAATTAGTAAACGGAAAATAAAGAATCCACCAACTTAAGTTCATATGCTTACTGAACAAAATTTAAGTTTTTATCTCAAGGTACATTACTATTTAATGTTTTCGACGATTCTTTTTGAAACAACAATTTAGATTAGGAAAAAAAATAAGTTATAATAGTTTTGAACTATTATTAGTAAACAAAACGAATAAAACAAAAAGAAGTCATAAGTTTTAAGAATCCTTCAGGTGTGATTATTTCTTAACAATTTTCATTATAAGCTATGAACATCTTAGTTGTCAGAACATATCAATGTTAACCAATGTCGTTCACAAATAAGTACATACAACAGAAGATATACAAAGGGTTCCATTAGTTACCTCAACTATTAGGAGGAAACTTATGGGTCCAAGACACATTTTCGGTGGGTTTGAGTTTGCTGGGTTTACATCGGAGAAACACGAGAAAGCCGAGGGAGATGGTAGTAGGTAGTTTAGCGTTGGTGTTCGACAGAAAAACAAAACAAGAACCGGTAGGTATCGGTCGGGGTTTAACATAGAAGTTGGTCAGAAAGGGAGGGTGTCGTGTGGTGTTGCGAGTTGTGAGTTCCAAAACAGATTTATAGAGGGTCGACTAAAATAGTGTTGGTTTGTATTTACTGTCCCCTTGACCTCCGGCGTGATTTTAGCCACGAAAAAGAAAATAAGCTTTCCCCGAGCAAAACACGTTGCATTGATTTTGGTTTGGGTCTTGAAGGCGGAGGTTTCGGGATTGATTTGGAACTTGCCGGCTTTCGTCAATCAAGCCCGAAAGTTTGCCGGATTTTTTTGAGGAAGATGAAATAATAATTTTAGTCTTTTGTCGTTTTGGTTTCACACTCCTTTATGGTGCCCCCAATAAATTTATTGATATATATGCCATATTTATATATATATCCGAGAAGAATGATGATGGTGACGATGCTGATAAGGTTGAAAGGTCTGCCCATAAATGCAGTTCACAGTGTGTTGCATGTGGTTAACTAAACTCAAAGAAATGAATTTATGTTTAGAAAAAGGGGGATATTATTTACACAAGAAGGAAAAGTTAATTTTCACAGCCCTCTACGGCCCGTATAGGGCTCTACGGGCCGTAGAGGGTGTCAGTGTAATAAATGCTCAACCCTCTACGTCTCGTAAAGCCCTATACGGCCCGTAGAGGGGAGTTTGGTGGGGTGCATTTAAACCCTATACGGGCCGTAGAGACCTCTACGGCCCGTAGGCAGTACGAGGTACGAGGTAATTGAATGAAGTGTCTGACATTCAGTGTGTCAGTCTGAAAAGTCTCTGAAAAAGCTAACCCTATACGGGCCGTAGAGGGCTATACGGCCCGTAGGAAACCTGGTTGTTGGGAGCATTAAACCCTATACGGCCCGTATAGGCCTCTACGGGCCGTAGAGGGTCCAGATATATTCTTCTTCCTTGTCTTCTTTCTTCAGTTAACGAAAAAAAATTTAAACACGCGGTGCACAAAAATCCGGTCGATTTCAAGCTACCACGATGTCTTCGGGTCACTACGGTAATGTTTGGGATGAATGGGAGCATTCGTTTAGCCTATCTCACGTCTCGGAAAGCCTTTTCGGAGCCGTGGTGGAACGTGGTGAGGAGGAGGTTAGCTCCGTTGTTCGCTATGGTGACGGGAATGCACTACCCGATTTGAACCTGCTACCCGGTTTCAACCTGCTGCCCGATTTGAACCAGGAGTACGTAGAAGAACCGGAGTCATTTTACGTGCCTCCGCCAAGTCAACCACAGTACGAATACGCTGGTGCATCAGGGCACGACGGAGGTGATAACGGTGGCGAGGAACCTGTCCCGGATGTTTCGTACGAAACGAATCAGGTGTGTTTATGAATTTGCACTTGTTTATAATTTAGACCCGTGTATATTTAGACTCGTATATTTAGGGTTTGTGAGATATTTAGACCCGTGTACATATTTAGACTCGTATATTTAGTCCCGTACCTAAATTTGTTTTAGGGTTTGTGATATATTAGTTGTTATTTGAACTCGTAGGGTTTGTGAGATTTGAACTCGTATATATTAGTTGTTATTTGAACTCGTAGGGTTTGTGAGATTTGAACTCGTAAGGTTTGTGAGATTTGAACTCGTATATATTAGTTGCTATTTGAAGTCGTATATAAATTTTGCAGGTATTCAGGTCTCTTAAAGACCTCACAGAGTGGGTTTATCAAAGAGCAAAAAAAAAATGGTTACATTACCGTATACTCACGTACTGTTTCGGAAGGCAGGGGGCCGAATAGGAGGGTAACGACGGCATGGATACGATGTGACCGTAGTGGCGTACATCATAGTGTAGCCACGGTTCGAAAGACGGGCAGTAAAAAATGTAATTGCCCGTTTCAACTAATAGGGAGATACCACTACGGCCACGATGGTTATATTTTGGAGGTCCAAAACCAAACACATAATCACAAACCTTTCCAACACATCGAGGGTCACGCGTATGCTAGGAGGCTGGGTCCGGCCGAGTTAAAATTGGTGGATACACTTTATTTTCAAAATGTTACGCCAGTAGACATACATTCGGCCGTTAGAAAACAAAACCCGGATAGTCCCTGCATCTTAAGAGACATACATAACACAATAACCAAGGTTAAGCATTTGTTATACGGCGGCAGGACTCAAATGCAGGTATTATTATTATTATTATTATTATTATTACTTCTTTATTATTATTTTTTAATTATTATTATTGCTATGCAGGTACTCGAAGCCACATTGGTGGAAAAAAAATTTGTTTACTTCACCCGGAGGAATGCCTCGACAAATGCGATCGAGGATATTTTGTTTGTCCATCCCACCTCGCACAGGTTATGGCGTGCGTTCCCGCATGTGCTGATGATTGATGCGACCTACAAAACGAACGAGCATAAACTTCCGTTTATTCAAGTTGTGGGGATGACATCAACATCCAAGTCGTTTATTGTCGCCCATGCATTCATCTCCCGTGAAAAAAAAGATAACTACTTGTGGGTGATACAAAGGCTTAAAGAGTTGCTAGAAGATAGTACGGAGCCCCGTGCTATAGTTACTGATTGTGAGAAAGCCTTGATGAATGCATGCGACATTGTATTTCCAGCAGCTTCGAAGTTGTTATGCAGGTATACATGTTATTATTATTATTATTATTATTATTATTATTATTATTTTTATTTTTATTATTATTATTATTATTATTATTATTGTTGTTGTTGTTGTTGTTGTTGTTGTTGTTGTTGTTATGCATTCAGGTGGCACATTCAACGAAATATACTGAAGCACTGCAGACAAGCCTTTGGAGATGAAGATTGGAAAATATTCGTGAAATCTTTTAAGCGATTATGTAGATCTTCATCTCCGGCATTTTATCAGCACTGGTTAGACCGATTCTACAGACGACTATGTCAGGACGAACGAGCTGGTACATATTTTATTAATTTAGTTTAAAACGCATACACACATTAACAAATATCTTTGTTCTATCTTTTACAGATGTTTTTAAATATATAGACCGGGTCTGGCTCCGTGACTACAAAGAAAGGTTTGTTTCTGCATGGACAGACACAAACTACAACTTTGGTCAATATACGACCAACAGAGCTGAGAGCCAGCATTCACGGTTTAAGATGCAGATTAAGGGGCCGAACAACTCGCTCCACAAACTTGTGATGATTGCAGACGATGTGGTAACGTCACAAGAGAGGGCAATAAATCACTCGTTTGAAGAGAGTTTGTCTGTGAAAAAGGTGCACCATGACATACCGATTTTTGAGGACCTACTCGGTAAAGTTTCCCATGCAGCGATCGAGAAGATGATAAATGAGATAAAAAATATAGAGAAGTTGAGGAAACGAAAAAAGAGTTGTGGTCACCAGCTTTTCGCGAGTTCTGGGTTACCGTGTGCATGTCGATTAGATTCGTATATAAATAAAGGTAATACCATTACTTTATTATTATTATTATTATTATTATTATTATTTTATTGAATACAGGAATAAAAATTCAGCTGTCCGAAATAGACGTCTTCTGGACACGACTGAATTACGAACCGGAAGTAGTATGGAGCGAACCTGACCTTGCGAGTGAGTGGGAAATAGTCAAAGAGACACTGCTGTCTCAATCACCACGCGTTCAGAGAAATATGTTGTCAAAAATAAAGTCGGTGGTAAATCCAAGTATGACTGACACTCAACCTCCTGAGGTACAAAAGAATACTCGTGGGCGCCCAACTACAAAATCAAAGAAAAAAAATCAGCAGGAGGATGCGCAAGAAGACGTTAGTATTATTATTATTATTATTTATTATTTATTATTGTTATTATTTATTATTATTATTATTTATTATTATTATTATTTATTATTATTTATTATTGTTATTGTTATTATAATTTTATTGTTATCCATTGTAGGAAGACGAGCCTGTTAGAAGACGTAGGCCATCAGACCCAGGTAGAGATACAATGAGAGTGTGTAGCAAAAAGTATCCACTCTTAAGAGGGGACAGGTACATAAATAACTATTTATACATACATACATACATATATATACAGTACACATCCCCTAATCATGATTTCCCAATGTTTGGCTGTGACAGGTATAAATTTGTGCTTAGAGCATTTAAGCATCAGATTGATCCCCTGTATCGACGGTTTGTCACGCATATTCAAGATGTTCAGCCAGACGGTAACTGTGGGTTCCGATCTGTAGCTGTGGCTTTGGATAGGGAGGAGGAAGACTGGGATTTGATCCGCCACGTTCTTAAAGAAGAGTTGATGGGTCAATACCATGAGGACTGGTACGAGATTTTGAACGGATTCGACGATAACGCGTTCGCCCGCATATACTCGTCCATAGATTGGAGGGGACTCGGGAATGCACCACACTCAAAATGGATGGAGATGCCTTTGACTGGATTAGTGATTGCTCAGGCATTTGGTGTGGTCCTTCAATTCTTCAGTCCTCTTGGAGCGTGCACATTCTTTTGAATCGCCAAAAACTATATAGTTTTGGCGATTCTTTTGAAACGCCAAAACTATATTAGTTTTGGCGATTCTTTTGAATCGCCAAAACTATATTAGTTTTGGCGATTCAAGAATCGCCAAAACTAATATAGTTTTGGCGATTCTTTTGAAACGCCAAAAACTATATAGTTTTGGCGATTCTTTTGAATCGCCAAAAACTATATAGTTTTTGGCGATTCTTTTGAAACGCCAAAACTATATTAGTTTTGGCGATTCTTTTGAATCGCCAAAACTATATTAGTTTTGGCGATTCTTTTGAAACGCCAAAACTATATTAGTTTTGGCGATTCTTTTGAATCGCCAAAACTATATTAGTTTTGGCGATTCTTTTGAATCGCCAAAAACTATATAGTTTTGGCGATTCTTTTGAAACGCCAAAACTATATTAGTTTTGGCGATTCTTTTGAATCGCCAAAACTATATTAGTTTTGGCGATTCTTTTGAATCGCCAAAAACTATATAGTTTTGGCGTTTCTTTTGAATCGCCAAAACTATATAGTTTTGGCGATTCTTTTGAAACACCTTAATTATAGAAACGCCCTAACTAACTATATATTCTTTGATTTTGCAGTTATGGCAGATTTTGTAGACGAGCAGTACATGGGCGAGGAGGAGGAGGAGCAGCAGCAGGAGGAGGATGAGGCCGCGGTGCAGGCGGGGGCTGACATGGCAGGGGGTGACATGTCAGGCTATGAGCATTGCATTTTTCTGCGAGTCGATTACGCGGGTGCCAGATTTCATAGGTTGAGGAAGAAGAAGATTGTGCCGGCGCGTGGGATTTCTTGGGCCGCGCTTCGGGAGTGTAGGGGTGCTGAGGCGATTGCCCGACAGTGGATCCCGGAAGGGAGCCCACTGGACAGGTTTTTCGACGACTTTTGCGCGCCGTCCCATAGGCCGTTGGTGATAGAGTTTCTATCCACCTTTCGGTTTCGCCCGCCCGGTGCCGGATCGTCGGACGCCGGATCGTCGGGCGCCGGATCTTCAGGCCGCCCACCGAGGGATATTGAGTTTTCCATACTCGGCGTTGAGTATGGTTATTCTCTAGATGAGTGGGCTACGCACATCCGGTGGTACACTCGCGACGACCTTGTAGAGGTATTAATATTATTTTTATTTTTATTATTATTATTTTTGTTTTTGTTCTTATTCGAAATGTTAATGTTAATGTTAATGTTCAGGATGTCTACACTAGGGCGGTGACTACTGTCGCTGATGACGACCTCTATGCGTGGTGGCCCACCATTGGCGGTCCCGAGTTCGGCAACCCGGCACAGAAGTATTATTATTATTATTATTATTATTATTATCATCATCATTATTATTATTTTTCAATATCTTTGTTCTGATTATTATTACTATTATTATGCTGTGCAGGGAGAGGTGTGACAGGGCATCCAACATTCGTCACCCCGTAGTTCGTTACATTCACCGTTGCATTACTTATTCCCTAACGGCACGGGGGAATAGTAACGAGCGGGTGACGAAGACGGACCTGATGTACCTGCATTGCATACTCACCGGCAAGCCGATTGCCTTGCATCGGGTCATGGCCGAGTTTTTTGCCGCCTTCCCTCATAAGCCGTTGAAGGGAGGCATCCCATGCGGGGGGCTCATCAGCAGGATTGCTGAGCGCTGCGATGGCGTGAAGTATTACGGTTATGTTAACCGTAATCGGTTTCCGTCACTACCGCCCAGGTATTTCGGTTATTAATGTTATTATTATTATTATTATTATTATTATTATTATTATTATTATTATTATTATTATTAATGTTAATGTTTTTGAGTTTCTTTCAGCCCAATAGGTCTATCCACGATGAAGGCTATGCTTTGTGCGGCGAAGAAGGCGAAGACGCCGGATCATGATGAGTTCCACTATCTGGTTGGTCCCGGTGGCGTGGAGTTTGTGCATGAGCCGTTAGTACATCGGGGCCTTAGAGGTATTATTATTATTATTATTATTATTATTATACTTATTATTATTATTATTATTATTATTATTATTATTATTATTATTATTTGGGAAACTTGTAGACAACTTGTGTTGTCTGGATTGCCTAAAAACAGGGGAAACTCTGCCCAATTTTTTTATAAAATCCTGGAATATTATTATTATTTATTAATTATTTATTGTTATCCATTGCAGGTGATGCTGTGGAGGTCGGGTTGCAGTTTGTGCATGAGCAGGAGGGGGGCGGTCTTAGGGACGTCGAGATGCCTCAGCAGCAGCCTGAGGACTTGCAGATACCGGCGCGCGTTTATCACTCCCTCAGGTTGCCTCCTGATGTTAGGGCGGACGTTCGTGCGGCTGCCGAGGAGGCTGTCGAGATGCGTGCATGGCGTCAGCAGATGGACACCTGGCGTCAGCAGCAGGACACCTGGTGTCAGCAGCAGGACACCTGGCGTCAGCAGCAGGACACCTGGCGTCAGCAGCAGGACGCCGATACGCGTCAGTGGCGTGATCGGCAGACGACGCGATGCGCTGGTTGATTGCTGGCCAGCAGGATATGTATCGCCACCTAGGCATGCAGGCTCGTGTCCCACCGACTTTAGGGACCAGCACGCACGAGCCCGTGACGTCCTCCCAGCAGCCCGACACGTCTTCGCAGGAGCCCGGGACCGCGCCGCCGACTGACTCTACGATGTTTTATTTCTGATCATCTTATGTATTTAAACAATCTTTATTTTGAACGCTTCTGTTAACTTTTAGTTTTATTTTGAACGCTTCTTTAGGTTTATCGTTTATATCGAGACGACTTTGTGTTTATATTGGTTTATGGTTTATATCGAGACGACTTGTGTGTTTGTGTGATAATGTCCGCAAGATCGAACCTTGTGCAGCTGCTGTTAAGTAGTTTTAGCCTTCTACGGCCCGTAAAGGCCTATACGGGCCGTATGCCACACAAATCAAACTTATCCTTCCCTCCATTCTGCTAAAATAAGTTTTGAGCCTTCTATGGGCCGTAGAGGCCTCTACGGCCCGTAGGCAATCATTACCAATGATTGACAATCATTCAATCATTGTGATGATTGCCTACGGCCCGTAAAGGCCTATACGGGCCGTAGAGACCTCAAAAATGTTGTATACGGGCCGTAAAGCCCTATACGGCCCGTAGAGGGTTGTGTGGATAAAAATTTGGCTTGTGCAAATAGTGGGAGCCTTAGAAAAATGAGTTGGAGATAACATTTTTTAATTGATTATGTTTTTAAATTGCTTTTTATGGCTATACCAATATATAGTGCTTGAAAATATGTTAGATTAGTTCACAACAGTTGTGGACCAAAATCGGTGAACCTTCGATGGAAAGACGATGACGAAGACAGTTATAGGTCATCGGTTGAAACGACGCCTTCGGGTTGTGCTAACGGGTTAGGATAGATGGTTTGTTTAGTTTTATATATATATAAAAAAACAATGTTTATTACTAAAATTATTATTATTATTATTATTTATAAAAGAAAAGAATTTTTCAATTACGACAACGATTCGAGTAAATAGTTAATAATCGCAAGAAATAAGTTCGCAACTTTTATTATTGAATCGAAACTTCGAAATACAAGGATTATAAATGTAAATACAAGAAACGATAAGGACTAAAATTGTACGCTCATGATAGCGAAAGGTGACGGATGTCACAGCATCCCCTACTTTAAGAAACTTCGTCCCGAAGTTAAGGTTTGAGAGTAATTTGGTAGAAAGTAAGGCAGCTGTGGTTTTGAGTTTAAGGCACGACATGAATTTATAGGTAATAGAATAAACTGTTTCGAATAATTTGGATAAGAGGTTTGATATGTGTGAGCTTTAACGATTGGATTAGGTTCGTCTAAAATAGCAAGGAAAATGAGAATCTAGCAAAATACTAAACTTTAAGTTTTAGGAATTCTAAAAGAAATGCATGAGTTGATTTGACAAATTTTGAAGTAGGTGTTTAAAGCGAATATCTTTGACGGTTGACCCGAGGTTAGGAACTTGAGAGTGTAAATGAAAAAAAAGTTTTGGGAATGTGTAACTGGTGAAGGGAAGAAGTACTAATGAAGCAGTCTCCCCTACTTTTGAATGGTTTCTGACTGAACATTATTAAGGACATGCAACAAGATTTCGACTAGCAGAGAGTATAAGAGTATACAAAGTTTAAGGTTTACTGTAGAGGTGGTCAACAAGGAAGGCTCCAACAAAAGTAATTGAAGCTTATGTAAAATGTTCTTATCGAAAATGCTAGCTATTAGTCAACGATCTAATAAAGAGATAGTAATGGGTAGGTTCTTGGTCAGACTCCTAGTCCGCTCCCGCAGTATCGTTTATGCTTATATATAGGGTGTACCGCAGCTGACCCACCACACTCCCGATACTTTGGACCCATACTGATTGTCTACCAACAGCCTAAATAGAATTACACACCACCCCCATGTACCTGTAAATCCATGATTGCGTTCCGGACCGTAATCATCGATTTACCTTGCACTAGGGTGCTATGCTTTTCCATAACACTAACATAAGTAATACAAGAAACAATGTGTGCAACCAAAATGTGTTAAGTAGTAGATACTGCTCAAGTATAAGATGCGGTTAGATGTTCTTCCCCTTTCAGGTTCACCCTTTAACCGGTAAATTTCTGTTCACATCATTGGGCTCTAAACAACCATATTGATAAATTCTGAGGATTACACCATTCCCCTCGGGTTAGAGGAATACTTTGAACCGAGTCATACATGGGATCTGGCTTAGATCTCATACGAGCTATCAATTAGTATGTTCGTTGGTCATGATGATGAACAAAATAATGTAAAGTGTAACAGGGTTTTGCTCACAACAAAAATATGCATACCAAATATGCGTTCATGTAAGTATGTAAGTATAGCATAAAATTTCGATTGAAAGAATAGCATAATGTAAGTCGAGTAAATCGCACAATTTGCACAAAATGAAAGTAAACGAGTTAAATTAATGCTCAAAACTAGTGTTGTAAGAATAACTACTAATAACTAGTGCGAGAATAGTTGCGAATAATGCGTGAAAATAACTACCAACAAAAGAATAATACAAAAATAATAAGATAATGTACGAACGTAACTATAAATAGAATGGTGTAAAAAATAATGAAATTTACTGTAAATGAAAGTGCGCAGAACAGACGTATAGTCTACTGGTATGAGGATAACTTTTTGGAAACCGAAGAATGTTTTAAGTTCAAAACAGGTTCACTTGAAAATATTTCGTAGGTACACATTTTCATGTGTTTACAAGAAGTCGAGTTTGAAAAGTGTTATAAGGTATATTATTAGTTGCAAATTCCCCCCGAAAACATATATTGGATACGTTATATGAAAACATGCCGATTTACATTTATTTTGTAAAATATGCAATGCAAGTTTATAAAATGCAAGATGAAACCATTTCATGAAGTGTGTGTAAATCTAATGTGTTTCGAAAGACCAAGATTTAAAATGATGTGAAGGTTGTGAATGATCCCAGATGCCTTGACGAATTTTGGAAAATAAAATTTTCTGTATTTAAACATTTCTTTAACTTGTGGGTTGAAAAGTCAGAAATTTTTAATTGTTATGAAATGTTGAGAAAATCTAAGTGTTACCCGTTAAGACTGGGTAAACTTGAAACCTTTAAATTTTCAAACTTTTACGAAATTTATACATTGACTTCGATCAAGTAAGTTTGTAAACATGAAGGTATAAAACAGGTTGAAATAATAAGTTTAGAAAAAACCATGTTCATTTTTAACTGTATGATGACACAACATTCTAAAAATCAGGATGTGATCAAAGTTAAACACAGAGTTTAAAACTTAAGTCGTGGGTAAAAATGTTTTAACGCAAAACGAGTAATACCTTATAGTGTAAAAATCATGAGCATAAGTAAAATAGTGTAAGCTTTAATGCGATAATATATCGAACAAAAGTTTTAGTAATGATGATAAGGGATTCAAAAGCGAATGATCAATGAATAATGGCATATGAAACATCAAGTGATTAAATGGAATCTTCAAATGATAAACAAACATAAATATCAATGATATAAAACATTGGAATTGTTTCCATAGAAAACTTTGACCAACTCAAGTATTTGAAATTTCATAGTGACTTGTGGGGGCGTATTTTAGCCTATAAGTGAATGCTCATCCCAAGAGTTCCCAGGTAGGTATACGGGTCCCTCGCCTGATTGGGATTTATACGAAATACCAGGCCTAGATAGAAAACTCAGGATACAGTCGCTCACCCTTCCAGATTGCACGTGCCCCATCACTAATGAATTCCAAAACTTTAGCGAGATTAAAAACGAGATGCAAAAATAGATCCTTGAGATTTGGATTTCATTCCTAACTCAAAGATGTATTTCAAAATTGAAAACGATTGTGGAATGAAACCAATCACTAAGTTAAGGATATCACTCCCAGCTTAGTGGTTAAGTTCCTTTTTGAAAGAAATACTCTTTGAGGTGTGGATGCCACTCCTATCTCAAAGATATATTCCTAAGATAAATAACTGATGGGATTGGGTACTGAATAGACCATTCCGCATACCCAAACCCGGAACAACACTAGCGCGCGGAAGAAAGACATGCGCAGGATTTGGTCAAAGCTCATTAAATGCACAGTCAACAGTCAAGGACCGGTCAAGGCGAATATCATGCATGGTCAATAGCCATGCATGAATCACGTAACCATGCCAGTTAAGGCGGTACTCGATTCCACTATTTCCTTTAATCTAGCTTTCCATATATCACCTTATTGACATAATTAAGGGTGATGGAGACAACCTAACCACGGTTAGGACTTGGGTAATGGTGGCATACGGACTCTCCTATAAAAGGGATCACATCCCCAATGGGAGAGGACACTTTCTACTGACCTGGAGAGCTATCATACTAGATAGTATCCCCATTCACCCCGTTTTTGTCATAAACAACTACTTCGAGTAGTCGTCTCCACACCCACACTTTCACTCTTATTTGCAGGTATCTCCAAGCCGTAGCTGTTAGTGAAGGATTAACTCTGTAGCAACTAATAACCTTATCATCCCTAATCGGTGGTGAGGCTATTTGTTTCTTCATTGGCGCCATCCCATACGGTTACACCAATCTTTCAAACTAGCAAGATGGCTTTCTCAAAGGATGGAAACAACAACATTGATGCCGAGGCCACAGTCAACGAAGAAATTCAAGACGTAACGCCAAACACAATCACCAAGAATGTGGCCCAGAGGCAACAAGCCTCCACATTCCAATTCCACCCAACAAAGGGAGGAACAAGTGGAGGAAAAAAGGCACAGGACAACCTTTCTTCGGTTGACCCGGACGAATGGTTGGCCCAACAAAACTCAAAAACGATTGCTGAATACCAGAAGATGGTAATGAAGCAAGCAAAACTCAAGACTCAAAAGGCGTTGAGTTTCGACCTAAGCGGGGATGATTCAGAATCCCCACAGAAGAACAACAGTGGCCGTCACGCAAAGGGACACCGTCAGGCGGTACGTGGTGGAGGCCGTGGTAGAAATACTCACGGCCAGGACCCCGTCAACCTGAACGGTGAACCAGACGGCTACGAATCCGAGGACGAAGTGTATCATGACACGAGTAAGAGACAACATTCCAAAACTGCTGCCAGCAGCCTGGCTCCCAAAGATGATGATCTGTACAAGCCATACAGACCAAAAACCTTCGCAGAACGTTCGAAGTTCTGCGCAAGAATCGCAGAGGCACCGATGCCACAAGAATGTAAATTACCAAATACCATTGGAAGATTTGATGGCCTGCGTGATCCTGATGATCACCTGCACGCATTCGATTGTGCTGGCAGCTCCAAATTATGGCCAGTGCAAGCCTGGTGCCACTTGTTCGTACAAACTTTAACCGGGGCAGCTAGAGTTTGGTACGAAAGTTTGCCAGTTGGGAGTCTCGTTGACTTCGATGACTTAATAAGGAAGTTCAAAAACCATTTCTCTCATTTGCGCAAGCACAAAAAGGACAAAGCCCATATCCTTTTGTGTTCGCGCAACGATAATGAGTCTTTGGAAGACTATATAGTCAGATACAACAAGGAGGCACTCCAACTGGGATGCGGAGAAGAACTTACCCGCGCAGCCTTTATACACGGGGTAAAAAATGATGATCTAATGAGATGCTTAACCGGCAAAGACGGCGTATCAGAAGCTTGGGATGAAGTAATTGAAGCTGCCAAAGTCTACGCGTCTTCAGAGCGCTCTTTCCAGCGCAACAAAAACACACAGCAAGGCAATGGTCATCACGGACCATCAAATAATAGAGGAAAAAGTAAGCAGTCCGTTTGGTCAAGAATCTCAGGCGCAGCTGAGGAGGGAAAATATTCTTCCTCACAAGACGCAAGAAACATGCTGAGCTCCAGAGGATCCCGTGATAACAAGGGACATTCAAAGAAGAACTATGAGTGGACACCACTGTCCAAAACACCATCTGAGGTGCTGAAAACAGAACAGATTCAATTTCCAAAACCACAAGAGCTTCGCAGTGACAGGAAAAACGTGGACAGGTCAAAGTACTGTGAATACCACGAAGACCACGGTCACATGACGGATAATTGTTATAGCTTAAAAATGGAAATCGAAAACGCAATCAAGTCTGGTCAATTGACACATCTTGTTAAAAACATGAGAAGAAAGCAGAGGGACAACACAGAAGCAGGAGAACCCTCCCAAAAGAAGATACGCAATCTCAACGCACATCACGTCTACAGCGGCTCCCGCAACACATGCAACATGATCCATAGGAGCGCAAGCCATAAGCGTACCTTCATCGAAGCAAAAAACGATTCCTGGAAGGAAGAACAGGTGATTATGCCAAGGGTAAAAGGCGGAGCATGCTCTACAGCTCCATTAATCATAACAGGTGTTGTTGGTCATTATCGAACACGATACATGTTTCTAGATAATGGCAGTAGCACCGATATCATGTACCAGCAGTGTTTTGACCAGCTGGATGATGAGGACAAAAAGAGGATAGTTCCAACAACGGAACCAATATCTGGTTTCATTCATGAATCCATTTACCCACTGGGCACGCTGACTTTCCCGGTAACACTCTCTGACGGGAAACATTCACGCACCGAAACGTGCGACTTCACCGTACTTCCAGTCAATTCCTCACACGACATCCTCCTAGGTCGAGAGGGATTGGCAAAGTTCAACTGCAATGCTTCTACACCTCACCAGATGATGGGTTTCCCAACGCGAACAGGAGTCGCGTTCATCAGGGGAAATAAAACGTGTCATGCAACAGAAACATCCAGGCCTTCAAAGCAAGCAAAACCAACTGTTCGGACCGAACCGGAAAAATGGGTTATTAACCCTCTATTCCCGGAACAAACAGTTGTCATCGGCCATGCAATTTCTGACCCCATCCGCACTCATTTGAAACAGCTGCTGACAAAAAACATGGACATTTTCGCGTTCAAACCATCAGACATGGTCGGCGTCCCGCGACACGTCGCGGAGCACAGGCTCAATGTTTACAAGAACGCAGAGCCTATTGTTCAGAAGAAACGAAGCATGGGGCCAGAAAAAACAAAGGCGATGAACGAGCAAGTAGAAGAACTCTTGAAGGCCGGCATACTGCGCAAAAGCAAATACCAAACGTGGGTGGCAAACCCGGTTATGGTAGGGAAGTCTAATGGCACATGGCGCATGTGCGTCGACTATAAAGATTTAAACAAGGCATGCCCAAAAGACTGTTACCCACTGCCTGAAATTGACCTAAAAGTCGATTCTCTGGCGCCATACAGATTCAAATGCTTCCTCGATGCTTACAAGGGCTACCATCAAATACAAATGGCCAAAGAAGACGAGGATAAAACTGCTTTCCGCACAGACATGGGTACCTTCTGCTACACCAAAATGCCGTTTGGGCTAAAAAATGCAGGGGCAACATACCAAAGATTAATGGACACCGCTTTCGTCAAACAAATCGGTGTAAACCTAGAGGTATATGTCGACGACCTGGTGATCAAGAGCAGGGAGGAGGATCAAATGTTACTAGACATACAGAAAACATTTGATCAGCTACGAAGTGTGCGGATGAAGCTTAATCCGGGGAAATGTTCCTTCGGAATGGAGGAAGGAAAGTTTCTCGGCGTGTTGGTAACAAAAGATGGATTTCGTCCAAATCCAGAGAAGGTTCAAGCAATCGAACGGATGCCTTCACCATCCTCAATCAAGGAAGTGCAGACGTTAATGGGACGGCTTGTAGCTTTGAACAGGTTCCTGTCAAACTATGCGTCCAAGTCTTTTCCTTTCGTGGACACGCTGAAGAATTGTTTAAAAAAGTCCAATTTCAACTGGACGAAAGAAGCAGAAAATGCATTCCAAGAAATGAAGACGTGCCTGGGCAACCTGCCGACACTCACAGCTCCATTACCAAAGGAACCACTCACCTTGTATTTGTCCGTAACAGACAAGGCTATCGGGGCAGTTCTCATGGTTGATCGGAAAGGGGTCCAAACCCCAATCTACTATGTTAGCCGCATGCTTCTAGATGCTGAAACACGCTACTCGACAATGGAAAAATTGGTCTTGGCATTAGTCCACGCATCGAGGAGACTGCGGAGGTATTTTCAAGGACATCCAATCAATGTCCTCACAGACTTCCGGATCAACGACATCTTGCGGAAACCAGAACTCTCCGGACGTTTGGCAAAATGGGCAATAGAGCTGGGGGAGCACTCAATTTCGTACAAAACAAGACCCTCCTTCAAAGGACAGGTCCTCGCAGACTTCCTAACAGAGGTCCCAGCAGATAAAATTGAGGAATGCACCAAAGAGGCAGCGTCCAGTTCTATCACACCCGATGGAACCCAGGTATGGAAGTTGTATACCGACGGAGCCTGTAATGATGAAGGCGCGGGCGCAGGCCTTCGCCTAATAACACCGGAAAGAAAAGAATACACATACGCAATACGGCTCGAGTTCCAAACAACAAACAATGAAGCAGAGTACGAAGCTCTGCTTGCCGGATTGCGGATTGCGAAAAAGATGGGCGCACAACACATTGAAGCACACGTGGATTCAATGTTAGTCGCCAACCACATCGATGGCACGTATGAAGCAAGAGAACCAACCATGGTCCTGTACTTACAGCATACCAAGGAATTAATGAAAGACTTCCATTACTGCAAAGTCATCCATGTCCGCAGAAGTCAAAACAAACCAGCCGACGCATTGAGCAAAATGGCTTCAACCGCATTCGACCACATGGCAAAAGACATCCGAGTTGAGAAACTGGCCAAACCATCCGTTCCGTCAAAACAGGTGAATGTAATCCAAACAGGTAAGGAATCCTGGATTACTCCAATAATGGCTTTCATAACCAAGGGAGTTCTCCCAGAAGACAAAGCGGAAGCAAGGAAACTGCAACACAAGTCTTTGCATTACGAGGTAAATAATGGCATCCTGTATCGGCGGTCCTACCTTGGGCCATTACTCAGATGCGTTGATTCCGCAGAAGCAACATACCTGATTCGAGACATTCATGAAGGTACATGCGGACTACATGCAGGACCTCGCATGGTCGTCGCGAAACTTATGAACGCTGGGTACTTTTGGCCTGGAATGCACCTTGACGCAGTCAAAGAGCTGCGGAAATGTGACGCATGTCAAAGACATGCGCCAGGAACACTCAGGCCAAAGAATAATTTGGTACCGGTCACTGCAGCATGGCCATTTCAAAAATGGGCCATAGATTTAGTGGGACCTTTTCCCACTGCGCCTGGCAATGTAAAATACCTATTGGTCGCTATTGACTATTTCACCAAGTGGGTAGAAGCAAAGACGTTGGCCACGATCGATGGGCGCAATATCAAGAAATTCATATGGGAGTTCATAATTTGCAGATTTGGACTACCCATGGAGATCGTGAGTGACAACGGAACGCAATTCACGGACCAGCACTTACAAGAATGGCTTCATTCTATGAAAATCAAGCAAATCTTCACTTCTGTGGCGCACCCCCAAGGAAACGGACAGGTTGAAAGGGCAAACAGAAGCATTGTAGAGGGGATCAAAACGCGCTTGGGAACAAAGCGCAGCGGTTGGGTTGATGAATTACCACATGTCCTTTGGGCCCACCGCACACTCCCCAAAACAAGTAATGGGGAAACACCATTCAGCCTAACTTACGGAACTGAAGCGGTCATCCCAACAGAAGTTACAAATCCTTCCCCAAGAGTCTTGCTTGCGGAGTCAATCGACAATGACAAGGAGCTGCGTATGAATCTAGATTTCTTGGACGAACGAAGAGACTCAGCTCACGTACGGGAAGCCGCATACAAGAGACAGTTGGAGAAATATTATAATGCGCGGGTCAAAGAACAAACTTTCCGCGTGGGTGATTTCGTTTTCCGCAGTAATGAAGCCTCAAATGCAGAAAAACCAGGAAAGCTGGCCCCAACTTGGGAGGGGCCTTACAAGGTTCAAGAAGTACTGGGAAAAGGGGCATATGCTTTGGAACGACTAGACGGTTCACCAATTCCACGCACCTGGAATGCAGCCCAGTTACGTATATGTTACATGTAACAAACTACAATGATCATGTAATAAGGAATTGATTTCCAAAGTTAATTCACATTGCAATAAAGCATTTTTATACAAACTGGTGGCTAGCATATACAGATTACATCCCAAAATCATAGACGATTATCACCAAAACAAGAGGGGCCCTAAGTACTAAAACCCCATGACACAGTGATCAAACAATCACTCAAAAAAAAAAAAAAAAAAAAAAAAGAAGAAGGATAAACACAGCTTCACTTGAAGACTCCTACATAGGATATTCACATCCTAACATGTAACCTTCTTGGAAGACTTCTTCTTCTTCTTCTTCTTCACATCTCCTAGTTCAGATAACTTCTTCATCTTCAAGGGTTTTCCATCAACAGTACCTTGATCATCCAGATGATCTGGACGCATGTCCTCCTGAGACAACAAAAATGAACAGTGTTCTGCCAAACGATCAAGGGCTTCAGTGGAAGTACAATGATGATCAGGATAACAAGACAAGAGGGTAATACCCTGCACTGCCAAAATCTCTTGGACATTCAGAATACTGCTAGAAGTTATGGACGCCATTTTTTCAGAGAAAGTGGTGAAAATTTTATAAAGGTATAAACTATTCTGATGATCTTGCTTACTATATATAGAGGAGAGAGATTACCATCATTAATTACCATTAATGGTAATCCACTCGAGTACCTAGGGAAGACTGACAGGCGGCCTGTCATCGCCGTCCTAACAGTCACTTCAAGGGCAGACTGACAGTCACCTGCGTCAGAAGCACATCAGATGACATCACCTAATGATCACCATGCACACGTGGAACATAAAGTCATAGGGAGTTGCACTGTTTAACATACATGAAAATCAAAGAGTTCAAACAAGGACATGCAAACCACGATACATCAAAATTGTTCATAAACAAAATCAAACTAAAGGTTCAAATATTGGGAGATGTCGTCACTCCCAGCGCCCTCTGCGCGTTTTCCTTCAGCAGTGGAGGATGTTCCGGCCCCCGCATCAGTAGCCACAGCCTTACCTTTATCTTCCGTCTGCGCCTTCTCAGCGAGCTCCGCACCAAGACGATCAGACTTGATGAAATAGTTGCGCAACTCCCCAGCAGGATCATCAGTCTTCGCGCAGGCCTCTAACAGGTCGAAGACTTCGAACTTCAGGTGCTCATAGTCGTCATAGGCTTTGAGCAACTCATCATCATATGCTTCATTCTCGTAAGGACCGGATTCTTTTCCTTTGCCTTCAGAGCAGTGATCGAAGCCTTCAGAGAAACCAACCTTAATACCCTGCTTCACGGATGAACTTGATATACGCGCAATCACTTCCGTCAGCGCAGGATCGTTCCAGACACGTTTGAATACCTGCGCAAAATAATAATGAGCATATAAAACACATTTCAAAGTAGAGAAGATACAAGAGTTTTTGACGTACCCCAGCAACTCCATCGCCCATCAGCCAGGCAATCCTCTCGTTTGCAGCCACGGCTAGATCAGTGGCTTCATGGAACAAAACCTGCACTTTGTCCAACTCCACTTTAGCCTGCGTACATGAGGACTCCACTAGGGCTTTCTCTTCCTGGACCTGGGCGTTCTCCAAAGTCAATTTCTCCATCTTGGCCTCCGCATCAGATAAAGAGGCAGTTGCGCGAATAAGATCATCATGCTGAGAGTTGTATTTTTTAATAACATCAGCAAGCTCAGTTTGCTTTCCTTCGAATGCTGCTTGAGTCTGCTCCATCTCCTTCTTCAAGTTAGAATTCTCAAGTTTCAAATCTTTAATGGAGGACCGCAGCTGTTCAGTCTCAATGTTTGTCCTTTTGCAAGCAACTGACCAAGCATGAGACGCGTCAGCCTTCTCCTTCTTTAGTCTCTCCAACTCTTGGAGGGCATCACGAGCAACTTTCTGGTGATGCTCAATCTCAGCACGCACGTCATGACGAGCACGCTGGAACTCCTCTTCCCGCCCCAAAAGCGCAGCCTCAGAATCCTTTAAATTCTGGTAATCCCTTTGGAACTCATTTTCACGTCTGATAAGGGATCCCAGACCGCTGACACCAAGAGAGAGATTCATGGCCATATCAATGAATAAAGAGCGACGGTCAACGCTATCCTGATAGTCACGCTCCGCAGGAGGAACGGACATCATAACAAACTCCTGCGCATCAAGCGCATTCGTGAAGCGAGTAGTGTCCATGATATCCCAGCGCGGCTGATACGGCCTTGATGATTCAGAGGGACGAGAGGAAAATGCTCTTCGCCGATGACCAGAACTACTACCACCACCGGAGGAGACGTCGGTGTAAACAATGGTAGAGTCAACAACTGTGCGCCGGAAGTTGGACGGATTTTCAGCTACAAGCTCATCAACCTTCTGACTATCAAGCGCTGCTTCAAATCCTTGAGACGAACTTGGCTCATATGTTTGCTCCGTCAAATCAAGATGACCAGTCTCCAAATTAGGTGTTACAGACTCATCCACCAGCTTGCCAGCATCCTTCTCAACATCAGTCACTATTTCATCTTGAACAGGTCCTTCTTGCTGCATCACTTCTTTCTCCACTTGCACACCTAAGTCCTCCGGGACAGGAGTGGTTTGAGAACACAACTTCTCACCGACGGGCGTCTCAACAATAACCGGCATCACTTGCTCGGTCACATCGCTTGGTTGGACAGAGGTAGATACTTCCTTCAACAGAGATGAGTGCTTCTTCCGAGATTCTGCAAAAGGATGTTGCCCTACATAAAATGCTGCTCACAACACTTCAACACATTTATCACAAGCACGGTAAAAGGGTAAGAAAAACATGTGTACCAGACAAATGCCTTAGAGTCTTCATTGGCAAGTTCTCGCGCACAGGCGGAGGCTTTACTGGGATATCCAACTTGTCCGTAGACGGCCACGTCAACGGTTTGAATACATTCACTGGCACCGCAGAAATGGGCCCAGGTGAAGTAACATCCAGACCCGCAATAGAGGATTGCGGAACTCGCACTTGCTTCTGATCCAGCTCAGTAATCCTCTGCTGATATAGATCCTCAGCAACACCACCTGATTCTCGGGTTGGAGAAGACCGCCTGGCGCGCTTGTGCTCAAGTTCCGTATCAGACTCAGTCAGATCTTCATCAACCTCTTCCACAATGATAGGCGCGGCGGGTGGTTTGGTTCTCTTACTAGCCACAGCGCGCTTCCTAGTAGTAGTACTTGTGCCTGGCGCGGTAACCACATCTGTATCAAGTTAACATATACGTAAGAAACAAGTTACAAATTTATGAGGACTAACCAAGGGACTCCTTGCGCTCCGAAGTAACTTCCTCAACATCGTCATGAACTTTCCTGCGGAGTTGTATACCCGCACCTAACACGAAGAACGCGCTGAATCAGTACGCAGACCGCGTACCAAGTGCGCTTCCTTCGCATACATAAAGCAGAAAATAACAACAAAAAAGACAGAAGAGAAACGACATACCTGTTCGAACATACTGCTTGGGAGGGTCTACAAAATTGGGATGCAAAAAGTTCCCACTGATCCTATCAGACAAGCGCGGAGCGCCGGCAACAACCGGAGCATACGGCACGTCCGCTGCACCACGCTTAGCGAACAATTGGAACAATGAGACATCTGGATACACAAAGAAAACATGTGAGGAATAACGCAAAGCATACGCGTGAGACAAAATACAAATATAACCCAGATACCTTTTGAAGGATTCGGGTCTTGACCCTCAGGAATAATAAGGCTAATCCCCAACAAGTTCAAAACACTCTCAGGACATTCATCCATCATCAGTGGAGTTGCATGATCACAGAGTGTTTTGTACCAATCTTGATCCTTATAACCCACCATAGGGGGGAACTCAGCAATCTTCTCTCTCAAACCAAGCACCATCCATTGAAAGGGTGCAGGAATAACTCCATGCTTGATATAGAAGAATTTGTCTTTCCATTCATACATGGACTTCACTTTCTCCGAAACGAGCTGTTTCACCTTCCGACGAACGCCCAAGCTAAACCAACCACTTCCGCCACGGGCCGCTTCGAGGACATAAAATACATTTAATCTTTCCCACGTGGGTTCAATCTCCAGTGAACGACATGTGACTTCAAAATGTAAGATCCGGCACCAACCATAAAGGGTCAATTGTGTTGGATGCACTCCATATCTCAGTAACACATCCACCACAAATTTAGAGGCTGGTAACCGAAAACAGCACTTGGTGAAAGCAGCAGCATACAAGGTGATCTTACCAGGTGGAGCCTTCAAAGCAGTTTTTCCTTCAGCAGGAAGTTCAGGCTCCCACTCCGGCAATATGCCGTACCGGTCAATAAAGCCTAAATATGAATCTTCATCCCACTTAATCGTGGTGGCTTCTATACTCTTGGATGATTCCTTCCCCAGATCTTTCACAATGTCAGAGGTTTTACTAGACTCCTGCACATCTTGAGAATCTTGCGACATTGTTGAAGGAAAGGATAATTTTGTGAAAGAAAGAGACGTTGAAAAGAAAGAAATTCAAAAAACTTGAAACAGTTGTAATGGAAGAAGCCACATTCAAAATTCAATATATATAGGCTTTGCAATTAATGTCCCTGACGTCATGGACAAGCTTTCAGGAGGTGAGTCCAATGACAGATTGACACGTGTGGACTGGAAAACAAACAGACGTCACACGCGCCTCACGCGCCCACTCGCCTGACAACCGCCGGTCACACGTCTCTGCACACGTCCCAGTAGACAGAGGTCATGTCAACACCACTCGCCATATGGTCCACAAATTTTCAAACACAAGGGGGAAATGACATCTGTCCACACATGCAAACTGACGTGTCCCACCAATGCGGACAAACGACGTAAAATTCAAACCCGTTCTCCGCATTATGCTCACGTCAAACGCAAATTCGGTACGCAGGAAAAAGACCAAAGGAAGTAAACCACTAGAAATTAGTCCAGCATCCCTCACATCTAAGATGGGAGACACACTGGACTGGGGGGACTTGATGGGATTGGGTACTGAATAGACCATTCCGCATACCCAAACCCGGAACAACACTAGCGCGCGGAAGAAAGACATGCGCAGGATTTGGTCAAAGCTCATTAAATGCACAGTCAACAGTCAAGGACCGGTCAAGGCGAATATCATGCATGGTCAATAGCCATGCATGAATCACGTAACCATGCCAGTTAAGGCGGTACTCGATTCCACTATTTCCTTTAATCTAGCTTTCCATATATCACCTTATTGACATAATTAAGGGTGATGGAGACAACCTAACCACGGTTAGGACTTGGGTAATGGTGGCATACGGACTCTCCTATAAAAGGGATCACATCCCCAATGGGAGAGGACACTTTCTACTGACCTGGAGAGCTATCATACTAGATAGTATCCCCATTCACCCCGTTTTTGTCATAAACAACTACTTCGAGTAGTCGTCTCCACACCCACACTTTCACTCTTATTTGCAGGTATCTCCAAGCCGTAGCTGTTAGTGAAGGATTAACTCTGTAGCAACTAATAACCTTATCATCCCTAATCGGTGGTGAGGCTATTTGTTTCTTCAATAACATATAGAGTAGTGAAACTAATCACCAAGGTATGGATGTCACTCCTAACTTGGTGATATCGTTTCGTTTGTGAAATACGAGTATCTTCTTCTTTAAACAACACACCGAAAGAATAACGAGAAAGAATCATAGCAAAAAAATATCTTGAAAGAAAATAATAGGATAAAGAGAAATAAACACGAGAGGACTCGTGAATGTAAGCTTGGTTATAGACTAGGCTAAAAGGCATTCTAATAACCTAATTCCCTATAACCATGGCTCTGATACCAATCTGTAACACCCCAACCGATGGCGGAATCATCGAGGTGTCACGTAGTGACGATTGTTCAAAAGCACATGGTACTAAAATGTAAATATATTATTGAATAATTTAAATTGTCTTACATAGATGAAATGGAAAAAAATATACAAAAGTCTAAACGAAACATGAAATTTGAAATAACTTATTAATAGCAAGCACTAAAATCCAATGCTATGGAACTAAGATCAAACTGCACCTGAAACATGTACAAAATAGGTTTTGTCAACATAAGAAATGTTGGTGAGCATTCCTAGATTTAATACGTATAGTAAGTTGGAAAATGTTATACAATTCAAGTGCAAGCTACAATGCATTTATGTAAACTATGTATCATACAAATGAGCGAAATCAACCCTGTGACTGTATAATGTACTGTATGAACTGTAGTGTACTTATCCAATAAATGGATAAAAGGCTTAACAATGGCCACGGATTCTCCGATGAAAAAGGGGGAGAATCAATCTAGGCGGGTTGTCAATCCAAATAGCGCTATCCAATGTTAAGGTCGGCTTGTACCATGTTAATGATTTCACTAAGTACAAATGTAATCCACATGTATTGTCTAAGCATAAAGCACGTTGTAAGCAATGCACATAGTACTAGAATTGTATTGTGAAAATGTAAACTTGTATTTGAAAATTGTAATAGTGTACATGTAACACCCCAAAAATGAATAAAAGCAAAAAGGGGATAGGAAATACTCACATTGACTGTGGTGGACTCGTTAGAATTTAATGGGGATTGACGAGTTATGCTTGCACCTAAATAGGAGTGATGATTTAGTATCTATAGTGATAATGTTTGTGCTAGTATGACGCTTTTGATTTATTTGATTATTATCGAAATATGGTAACTCTATTAGTCGATAGACGCTTATATAAATGATTTCTTAACTTTCAACACACATATTTATATTTACCAGTGATATAATAGTAGATATGTGTGCGGGTATAATAGTAGATTGTTAAACTTTATATTTTACAAGAAAATGATTAATTTTAAATTTTCTTGTGAAAACACTTTTGATCGGCATATAATGTATCCCGGTAACAAAGGAAACATGCCATATTTTACTCTAAGTAACTATTCAAAATTAGTAAACGGAAAATAAAGAATCCACCAACTTAAGTTCATATGCTTACTGAACAAAATTTAAGTTTTTATCTCAAGGTACATTACTATTTAATGTTTTCGACGATTCTTTTTGAAACAACAATTTAGATTAGGAAAAAAAATAAGTTATAATAGTTTTGAACTATTATTAGTAAACAAAACGAATAAAACAAAAAGAAGTCATAAGTTTTAAGAATCCTTCAGGTGTGATTATTTCTTAACAATTTTCATTATAAGCTATGAACATCTTAGTTGTCGGAACATATCAATGTTAACCAATGTCGTTCACAAATAAGTACATACAACAGAAGATATACAAAGGGTTGCATTAGTTACCTCAACTATTAGGAGGAAACTTATGGGTCCAAGACACATTTTCGGTGGGTTTGAGTTTGCTGGGTTTACATCGGAGAAACACGAGAAAGCCGAGGGAGATGGTAGTAGGTAGTTTAGCGTTGGTGTTCGACAGAAAAACAAAACAAGAACCGGTAGGTATCGGTCGGGGTTTAACATAGAAGTTGGTCAGAAAGGGAGGGTGTCGTGTGGTGTTGCGAGTTGTGAGTTCCAAAACAGATTTATAGAGGGTCGACTAAAATAGTGTTGGTTTGTATTTACTGTCCCCTTGACCTCCGGCGTGATTTTAGCCACGAAAAAGAAAATAAGCTTTCCCCGAGCAAAACACGTTGCATTGATTTTGGTTTGGGTCTTGAAGGCGGAGGTTTCGGGATTGATTTGGAACTTGCCGGCTTTCGTCAATCAAGCCCGAAAGTTTGCCGGATTTTTTTGAGGAAGATGAAATAATAATTTTAGTCTTTTGTCGTTTTGGTTTCACACTCCTTTATGGTGCCCCCAATAAATTTATTGATATATATGCCATATTTATATATATATCCGAGAAGAATGATGATGGTGACGATGCTGATAAGGTTGAAAGGTCTGCCCATAAATGCAGTTCACAGTGTGTTGCATGTGGTTAACTAAACTCAAAGAAATGAATTTATGTTTAGAAAAATGAGTTGGAGATAACATTTTTTAATTGATTATGTTTTTAAATTGCTTTTTATGGCTATACCAATATATAGTGCTTGAAAATATGTTAGATTAGTTCACAACAGTTGTGGACCAAAATCGGTGAACCTTCGATGGAAAGACGATGACGAAGACAGTTATAGGTCATCGGCTGAAACGACGCCTTCGGGTTGTGCTAATGGGTTAGGATAGATGGTTTGTTTAGTTTTATATATATATAAAAAAACAATGTTTATTACTAAAATTATTATTATTATTATTATTTATAAAAGAAAAGAATTTTTCAATTACGACAACGATTCGAGTAAATAGTTAATAATCGCAAGAAATAAGTTCGCAACTTTTATTATTGAATCGAAACTTCGAAATACAAGGATTATAAATGTAAATACAAGAAACGATAAGGACTAAAATTGTACGCTCATGATAGCGAAAGGTGACGGATGTCACACTTTCCATGTCTAAAGAGAACTTGTTATATCAAGTTTTGGGCAAAGATGACAAGAGTTAATAACTCTACCAAAGAACTAGAGTCTATTGACACCATCAAGTTAATAACGGAAAAAATTGACCATTCTAAAATCCAGATTGAGAAAAGGCAGCAAAGACAGCTCCCTAGTCCTTTTGAGCAAATTTCTAGAAGACTAAAAAATACTCAAGAAATTTCAAAGTCAGAATTAATAAAGACTTATATGGAAGAAATGAAAAAAGAATTAAAGAGACAATTTACTCCAGAATCATCCTCAACAAAAAATATGTCAATCTCATCAAATGATCATGAAGAAGAGAATCAATTCTCTTGTCTACCGGGAGAATCTCAAGACCCAAATGAAGACCTTGAAGATGAACTTAAAAAATATTTAGAAGAACTACAAGAGGAATTTGGACCTCTACAAAATGAAGATCATAATAATCTCCAGGAAGAATCTTCCAAGAAAACAAAAGACAAGGGAAAAGAAAAGATCAAATGAAAATTAGACCCCACTCATAGACGGGAGTCTTTGAAGAATATTGCCATGAGGCATACCACGAGGCAGAGTTAGGAGCATCTTTGAATATGGCAACATAGAGTCTTGTCATAGAGCCTTATAAGCTCCTTGTATGTTATGTTTTATTTTGTTTGGTTGTGTTTTGTTTTCCTATAAATAGATGTAAAATATGTAGTAGGAGGCACACCTAACTTTGGCCCCTCTCTTCTTTCTTTTGATTCTGTACTTGTAAAATAATTAAATAAAGCATTGGAGTTTGAAGATCAAAAACTTTGGAGTTCGTCTAAGTTAGTAAGTGATTTAAAATTTTCATCTATTGATTACTAAAAAAATCATGATGGGCTAAGCCTATAAGAGTATTGAATCATGGCATCATAATCCCCTTTTAGAAACATGGTCCTAATATTATGAGTGTTGAGATTTTTATAAGTTAAGACATAAACTGGCAGGGTTAAAATCTTTAAACTGGCAATAAGTGATTTAAGGGAACCGTTGGTCCATTTTGTTATCCCGATTTAAAGGATTAAGGGAGTTTTATTTGAGACCAATAATGGTTTTAATTTACCTTATAAGCTAATTAGACGGTTTAGGATTTTGTAAAAATATAACCTATTTTATGACGGTCTATGTTTTGTAAAATCTTATTCTTTAGTAAAAGCTCACACCCTTATGGTATTAGAGCCATGGACTTAAAAGGGGAAGTATATGTCTTATGATTTTCAAGGTCTTCATTTGGGTCTTGAGATTCTCCCGGTAGACAAGAGAATTGATTCTCTTCTTCATGATTTTCAGGGAAAGTTACTTCTTCCCATTTGTCAGGTCTTCTTATGGAAATGTTTGACTTTCCATTGTTTTTTTTCAATTAAAATGGTTTCATCATTTGACAGGTCTTCATTTGGGTCTTTTTATATATATATATATATATATATATATATATATATATAGGGCAATTATAAAATGAAAACCCTCTTGAGTTGAGAAAACCTTGGAAACCCATGTAAAAAATCATTATTTTTTTTTGAAAAAAATAACCAATGTAAAATACATGTTTTTAAGTGTTTTGGGCCAAAAAAATAAAAAAAAAACGCCGAAGGGATTTTTTTAAAAAAAAAAAACAAAGCTGCGAAAACACATGTTTACACCTGATAAAAAACAGCAAATAGCTGAAAACATATGTTTTTTTAGCAACTTTGTTTATTTTTTTAAAAAAATCCCTTCGGCGCTTTTTATATTTTTTTGGCCCAAAATGCTTAAAAACATGTATTTTACATTGGTTATTTTTTTCCAAAAAAAAAATTGATTTTTTACATGGGTTTCCGAGGTTTTCTCAACTCAAGAGGGTTTTCAATTTATCCTTCCCCTATATATATATATATATATATATATATATATATATATATATACAGGGGAAGTATCCATAGAAAACCCTCTAAAATGAGTAAACTTTAGCAAACCCAATACTTGGCTCATATTTGTTCACATCACCCATTAATATTATATTATCAAGGTTATTCAAGTAATTTTACCATTCCCCCCCTTTTCAAGTTTGAATAATTTCCCCCTCCCTATATAATACACCTTCTCTCTCATCATTTCTCATTCACCATCATATCTCTCTCAACCTATCCTCTCACCACCATGAGCACCATGAGCAGCCACCACCGCCACACTACCATCAACCACACTAACCACCACCATCATCATGAGGAAGTCAACAAGCTGGGCTAAAGTAGTGAACGAAATAGTGAAGCTAGAGAAGAAGATCTTCCCCAAACACGAATCACTCGCACGATCTTTCGATGACGAGTTAAAGAAAAAGAACAGTGGTTTGCTCTACTTGTAAATCAATGAAGAAGTTGCTGGTTATGTCATGTATTCATCTCCTTCTTCACTCTGTTCCATTATCACTAAACTTGCAGGTATTGTTTCATTTTTACATTTTTATTAGCTTTGTGTGTTGAATTTGATTATCAGAATTGCAATCTGAATCTTGTAGCTTATTATTATTATTAAAATATGGTTTCATTTTTACATTTTTATTAGCTTGGTGTGATAATGATTTTATAATATAAAAACAGTTTTGGGGATAGTTTGTTTGCACACCAAGTATTTGATCAAATGCTTAAATGAAAAAAAAAACCTATGTCAACCTTTTTTATTTTTTTTATTATTAGTTTTTTGTTTATGTTAGATTGGATGTTAAAAAGATCATATTTTTTGAATTGGGTAAATGTGTTTTTATTGCATATTTTTTTGTTTAAGGTCTGTTAGTTTTGAATTAGGAGCTGAATCTATCTCAATTAACATGTGTTAGGGTTTAATTAACATGTGTTAAATAGCAAATGGGTTTTATTTTTTCTTGGTATACTTTTAATTTGTTTCTAATAGTTTAATTAACTTTTTTTTTTGTTTCTTGGGGTAATGTGTTTTTATTGCATAATATAACTTGGTATATCACTAATTTTTTTTTCAAATATAACTTGACTGTTTATATCTTTTCATAAAAATGTATGTATTTGTATATATTAAAGTAAGGTTTGATTTTGGTGAAGGTTTTGAATATTTGTATTGGTTCTTACTGATGTGTCAGTGTTCAATTAACACATGTTACTGATTCTAGCACATGTTTGTATTGGTGCCTAGTGATGCATCTATCCCAATTGACATGTGTTAGGGTTCAATTAACATGTGTTAGTGATGCTAACACCTGTTAGTATATGCCCAACTAACACGTGTTATGGTTCAATTAACATGTGTTAGTGATGCTAACACATGTTTGTATATGTCTAATTAACACCCAAATTGACCCAGTTAACATTTTCTAGTGATGCTAACACATGTTAAAAATAATTAATGTAGGAGTATCTATGAACAACCACCGGATTTCAAGCCGGCTACTCCGCACAAGGATCGACTAGAGATGTAGTGCTAAGGATTGAAACATGAAGCTGAAGATGCCTAATAAGGAATGAAGCATAACGCCAAAGACGACCATTAAAGAATGAAGCATAATTTTAAGTTTCATGTGTTTTTGTTAGTTTATAATAGTTTTGTATCATCTTTTTAATTGTTTAGATTTATATGAAATTAATTTGTTACACTCAATGTCGATTGCAATAAATTTTTATATACATGTGTTCTTTTATGTTGTTATACTAGTCCAAAATTAACGTGATAATTATTTGAACCAGTTACACGCGTTAGTGATGTCTGTGAAATGAGTTTGTTTGAAGAGACCAAGTAACATGTGTTAAAGGACTCGTGTGGCATACGTTATTAATAAATCTGAATCTTTAAATTAATATATGAAATAAGTGGTAGAGAAAAAAGTAGGAGAGAGAAGGTGGAGAGAGAAAAGGTGGAGAGAGAAGATGAAAAGGTGGAGAGAGAAGATGACAAGATGGAGAGAGAAGGTGAATCTATTTTACCTTTATACCCTTTTCCTAATATAATATCATTTAAACTCTAGTATTAAAGTCAATATGGAGAGAGAAGGTGGGACCATGCTTCACAACCATTGATCATGCTTGATCAATGGTTGTGGTAAGGTTTATAGAGTTTCCTCAAATATTTGAGGTTTACTCTAGAACCATCCCCTATATATATATGTAGGTCAAGTATAAAATGAAAACTCGCTTGAGTTGACAAAAACCTTCGAAAACCCATGTAAAAAAACAATTTTTTTCTTTGAAAAAAATAACAAATGTAAAATACATGTTTGTAAGCGTTTTGGGGCAAAAAAAAATAAAAAAACGCCGATGAGATTTTTTATTAAAAAAATAAACAAAGTTGCTAAAAACATAGGCAAATAGCTGAAAACATATGTTTTTTTAGTAACTTCGTTTATTTTTTTTTAAAAAAAATCCCATCGGCGCTTTTGTTATTTTTTTTGCCCAAAATGCCTAAAAACATGTATTTTACATTGGTTACTTTTTTCAAACAAAAATAATGGTTTTTTTTACATGGGTTTTCAAAAGTTTTCTCAACTCAAGAGGGTTTTCAATTCATCCCTCCTATATATATATATATATATATATATATATATATATATATATATATATATATATATATATATATATATAGTAAAGATCATGTACAAAGTGTTTTTTTGTGAGAATCAAAGGAGGGTATTTTTTTTGAATTTTTTTCCCCATATTGTTAAACATGTATTATAGTATTGAAATCTAAAAAAAATAAAAAATAAATAAATTTTGGTGTAGAGTAATTACGTAATTACTGTTGTAGAGTAATTACATAATTACTCTAGTGTAAACTAATGTATTTACTTTAATGACGTAATTACACTAAAAAAATTAATTTTTTTTTTGTATTATTCATCTAGAAAGTATGTTTAAACACATAGGAAAAAAAATTCTAAAAAATAAATTCCCCCCCCCCCCCCCCTTTGATTCTCACAGTTCTTACAAAAAAAAAAAAAAACACTTTGTATTTGATCTTTACACTATAAAGTAAATACATTAGTTTACATGTGTTATAAAATCCGGGTCAACTCGAAGACGACCCGTTATCCTGTATTTTTAAATGAGTCATACATGTTCATGTGTTATAAGCGGGTTGTTGGGTTGTAAGCGAGTTATCAATAAAATGTTTAATGGTGAGTATATAGGTGTGACAAATAAATAATATAGTGTGCCAAAAATAACACAATTATAACTAACCATGTAAAATAGACATGTAAATAGAAATGAAAAAAGAAAAACAAAAATATAATAGATTTTTTTTCTAAATACTTAAACGGGTTGACGGGTCAACCCATTTTATATATGCGTCAACCCGAACCCGACCGATTTTTAATACGGCTCGTGTTACTTGACCCAAATATATCCCCATGTTTTAGATGCCATATCATGTCTGTTTATGATTATTGAATGATGGGGTTAGGATTAGGATTCTTATGTTAGCCATTTGGGGAAGAAGATGAAACAAACATATAGTTAAATATAATTATTTTCTTTTAATCTTAACAAAATAGGTTGTGGTGTAGCAGTTGATCTGTTATGAACAATCCTTTGGCTAGAAGAGTGACCCGGGTTCGAGTCAGGGTCATACCCGTTTTTAATTTCGACAAGTTTATTAAATCTCAGGTCAAAAATAATATTGGAAACAAAATATCATAGAATCGTAACTAAAACCTTGTTAAATATCGAGCCAATTGCTATATGAAACCAAATATGTCAGATCTCAACTAAAACTCATATTAAATATCGGGTCAATTGATAGATGTTGTATTTAAAGGATAACATAAACACAATACCTTGAAGAAGGAGAAAAGATGATGTCAGATGAAGTAGCGTCGATGATGACTAAGGAGATGAAGGAGCGGCGTTGGTGTATGAAGGATGTGAAGGACAAGAGCTGCTGTATGAATTAGATGAGGTGACAGTGGTATGAAGAAAACATAGAGATTTTGGTTTTGTCAAAGTGAAAGTCAGGAAGTAGGGTTTAGTTGGGGGGGGGGGGGGGTTATAACATTCGGGTTTGGGTCAGGCGTGCGTTTGGAAGGAGGCAATTGTATGAATGACACGTGGAATCTTAGTCGGAGCCTATGTAGCGCTTAGGTGGAAGCTCTAGTTAAGGGCCACCTGTCGCTCGAGTTACTCTAGGGTAGATATTTAAATTTACGTAAGAGTTAAGATATGCCTATCTCATAAATAACTATTAAATGTTAAAGTCGAGTAAAGAAAATTATGGTTAAGTAGATTAGGAATTGGAAAAATTGTCGAAAAAAAAGTTTAGGGTGTGTTATGTAAAAGTGAAGTTTTAGTGGGTGTTAATAGTAATAAACAAAAATAATAGGGTAATATAATATGGCTCCGGTTATTTGCACAACTAGGGTTTTTATTTGCACAACCCCTCCACGGGTCGTCGAGGCCTGGACGGCCCGTGGAGGGCCAAAAAGGCAAAAGGACGGGTCGTCCAGGCCCAGACGGCCCGTCTAAAGGTTTAAATCCAATACAATCATTGGTAATCATTGGCAATGATTAGGTGATGATTATTTGGTTTTTTTATAAGTGTAGTGTGGATGTTTAAAATGGGTTTGAATGTTTGGTTTTTATAAATGTTTGGTTTTTTATAAATGTTTGGTTTTTTATAAATGTTTTTTTTTATTTGTATAATATGATCTTTTTTATATAATTGTGTATATGAATATGAACGAATGTCGTTTATGTTGCCGAACTAAACAAAACCAAGATACGAACAATAAAGCATAAATAAGCATAATATTCCAAAAATTTACATAAAACTAAGAGTTCAAATGTACAACCAAGAATATAACCCACCCGTCTAACCCGACCCACCTGGCTGATCCGACCCACCCAGCTGACTGGTGGACGCCCCACCATGCTGACTGCTGGACGCCCAACCCGGAAGTGGACGCGGCTCCAAACCAGCTTCCCGTCGTCTCTCATTCTCGCTCTCTAACAGCCACCGCATGTCACCCCGCAACGACCCCAACTGATCCAGGATCTGCTGAATTACCTGGGTCGTGCTATCATGCAACCTGACAGCATGATAAACGCGGCCAGGACGCTGTCGCTCATCAACGGGGGGGTCTGGCATCTCTACATCCACCGGTTGGTCGCCGTCGGCAACGTGTGGCATCTGGACCTCAGGGACATTCGGCCCATCGAGATGTATGAGCGGCTCTGGCACAAAATGCTCGCCACGGTCGCCAGCATGTCCGAAAGCACGCTGGTAATAAGCGGGTGGGTTGCTGCGAGGGACCCGTGCTGCCACCTTCATCTGCGTCATAGTCTTAATATTTAACGGCCTGAAATGCAAAACAACAATAATAATATTAAATAATAATATATAAAATTAAATAATAACAAATAATAATAATAATAATATTAAATTATAATATATAATAATAATCTTACTTGGGCATCATCGGAGCTGGTAAGTTGTTCTCCTCAGCATGCGTCCACAATTCGCCCGGGCAAAGACGCAGCGCGATGGCGGTGACGATCCCACCAATCGGAATCTCCCCCGCCGGGTTCCTATGAGGGTAGGTCGCGATGTACTCAGCAAAGCACCTGTGTAGCGCAACCGGCCTACCCCTCAAGATGCAGTAAAGGTAGAAAAGTTCAATCTGCTGGACCCTCTCGTTACAGTTACACCGTCCGGCAATCGACCAGGTAACCAAACGGTGTATGTAACGGATCACAGGGTCCCGGATGTTGCTGGCCCTATCCATCCTGCACAGAATAATAATAACATTATAAAAATTTCGGCAGAGTTTCCTCTGTTTTTGTACGAACCAGACAACACAAATCGTCTACAAAATCCAAAAACAAACAACCTAAACTAACTAAATAACAATAATAATTAACTAACTAAGCGAACTAAATAACAATAATAATAACGAACTAAATGAACTAAATAACAATAATAATACCTCTCGCCGTCCTCCCCATACACTCGACCACCGATAGTGGGCTACCAGGCCATCAGCATGTCGTCTGGCAAGGTCGTCAAGGCCGTGGTGTACATATCCTGGACAAGCTCCTCCTCTCTGTACCAGCAGCAAGTAGTAGCCCACTGGTCCATCGTATATGCGTAGAGGTGTCCGAATAATCGGAACTGTACCTCAGGCTCAGGCTCGCCGTCAGGACCTACTGGAGGCTCAACACCTGCTGGATGCGGCGCGTAGCGGAATGTCGAGATGAACTCGATCGTCAGTGGCCGATACGCATCATGGTCGAGGTCAGCTAACATCCGCCCCCAAGGGCTGTCGTTTGGGATCCACTCCTCAAACCTGTCCGCTGCACCGATCGCGCGTAATGCGGACCAGTCAACACTGCGCGATCCGTGTATCGGATGCAGCTCCATATGACCCCAGCGCGCGATCTCGTAGTCGTCGTTATCGTGCCTGTACGGCCAATCTCTCAAATCGCCACCTGCAAGAGGATTCCCGTCCGCAGGCTGGTTACGGCGTCTTCTGTTGTTTCTGTTTGCCATATCTGCAAAACAAAAACAAAACACTTTAGGCGCGCGTTTATATTAAAAGGTACTAAACAAACACAAGAACAATAACACTTTAGGCGCGCGTTTATGTTTAGGCGCGCGTTTAGGTTTAGGCGCCTAAACACAAACGCGTGCCTAAACATAAAGGCGCGCGTTTGTGTTTAGGCGCCTAAACATAAAGGCGCGCGTTTGTGTTTAGGCGCCTAAACCTAAACGCGCGCCTAAACATAAAGGCGCGCGTTTAGGTTTAGGCGCCTAAACACAAACGCGCGCCTAAACATAAAGGCGCGCGTTTGTGTTTAGGCGCCTAAACCTAAACGCGCGCCTAAACATAAAGGCGCGCGTTTGTGTTTAGGCGCCTAAACCTAAACGCGCGCCTAAACATAAAGGCGCGCGTTTATGTTTAGGCGCGCCTAAATGTTGGCGTGCCTGAACGTAAACGACCTAAACGAACCACCACCACAACCAACCCACCACCACCACAGCCCCACCACCACAGGCCACCACCACCACAGCCCCACCTAACCACCACCATTGCCCACCACCACCACCTCCCTCACCCCACCCAACTACCACCACTGCCCACCACCACAGGCCACCACCACCACAGCCAACCCACCACCACCACAGCCCCACCTAACCACCACCATTGCCCACCACCACCTCCCTCACCCCACCCAACTACCACCACTGCCAACCCACCACTTCCCTTACCCCACCTAACCACCACCATTGCCCACCACCACCTCCCTCACCCCACCCAACCACCACCACTGCCCCCCACAACAACAACAACAACAACAACAACAACAACAACAATAATAATAATAATAATACCTGATATGAACAGGAGGAGGAGGACGGTGGCCGAGACTGTCGTGAAGAGGAGGAAGAGGAGGAGACGGTGGAGGTTGTTGATGGTGGAGACGGTGGTTTGTGGTGGTCCGTGGTGGTGATGAGGAGGTGAAAGCAGACGGGTGGTGGGTGGTGGTATGTGGTGGTGGGTGGTGGTTGTGGTGGAGGCAGACGGTGGTGGGTGGTGGTCTGTGGTGGTGGATGGTGGGTGTTAGAGAGAGACAGAGGGTTAGAGAGAGAGGGAGAAGAGAGACGAGAGAGGGAAATGAGGGACGAGAGAGGGCAGATCTGGTTTTGGGTTGATTTAAAATTTTTGAGACTGGCCGTCGAGGCCTAGACGGGCCGTCTAAAAACCAATTTTTGCCTTGAGACGGGTCGTTGAGGCCTGGACGGTCCGTTGAATAATTTTTTTTTTAATTTAAAAAACATAAGCTTCTCTTGGAAGCTTTGTGTTGGGACGGGCAGCTGAGGCCTAGACGGGCCGTCTAAAAACTAAAGGACGGGCAGTTGAGGCCTAGACGGGCCGTCTAAAAACCAATTTTTTGCCTTGGACGGCCCATTAAGGCCTGGACGACCCTTATGTTTTTTTTTTTTTTTAAATTTTTAGTGTATTTTATATATTTTAAGCTTGGTATTTGTATTTTTTATAAAAAAAAAGGGAGTATATTTTTATAATAAGTATAAATGAACACATACAACAAATTTTTTCGTTCGTCCGGTCCAGTAACATACGATAAGCTAAGTTAAGTCGAAGTATTGAGGTGATGGAACATCAACCCTTTGTATACGGTCGTCATATACCGTCTCCCACTCACTTGCCTCTTCATATCGCCACTTACGCCATGACGGATTCAGTTTTGGCATTGGGGCGCCTTCTGCCAACTCAATCTTGATGAAATGATTTTTGTTAACAAAAGCAAACGATACGAACGCATGTTCTTCAACGTTGTGTGGACCATCGAACATAGGGAAGTACGTCTCACTTTGATCATACGGAGAGAGAAATTGAACAACCACCCTAAATTTCTGAGCAATCAGTAATCCTGAGGCGGGCATCTCCATCCATTGGTCGCGCGTTGCTGGTCCCACTCCAATGTGATCGAATGAGTTGGAGACTCTGTCGTAAGTATCGTAATCTACTTCGTTTAAAATTGGCCTCCACCGGTCTTCATTCTCGACGATCTCCTCCTTAAGCTGTTTGCGGATGAAGTACCACATATCCTGTTGCCACCCTAAGCACACAGCTACGGATCGAAACCCACAGTGACCGTCTCCATGGACATCCCGAATGTCTGTAATGTATCTATGATATGCAGGTGGAAGCCATTTCTTAAACCTTTCGATCTCCAGTTTGTACATGTACCCATCAAAAAGTGAGATTTAATATGTGTATAAATATGTATGCATGTGTGAATTTATATATTAGTAGTTTGTACCTATCCCTTTCCAACAGTGGAAAATCTTCATCGTAAACAATCGGTTTGTCCCTTGATTGTTTACCTCTTCTAGAAGGCTTTTTGCCCTACGTTGAAAAAATTATATAACAAAAACAACAAAAACAACAACAACAACAACAACAACAATAATAATAATAATAATACTAACCGCAGCCTTATCTTCCTTTTTTTCCTTTTCACTTGTTGTTGGCCGACCCCGAGTATCGGTTTGTACCTCAGGAGGTTTATGTTTAGTCATAATCGTATTCAACACCTCCTTCATCTTCTGCAACATGCTTTTTTTCACTTGCACCGGTTGCGACCTTAGTTGCTCAGCGAATGCATTCATTTCGTGCTGAAAGTCAAACTCGGGATTCTCAGCTACTTCTGGCATAAAGTCAAGTCGTGTCCAGAAGACGTCGATATCAGCCAGTGACACTCGTGTATCTGATATGTATATATTCAATCACAACAACAACAATCAATAATTTTATAAAAATTTGGCAGAGTTTCCTCTGTTTTTGTACGAACCAGACAACACAAGTCGTCTACAAAACGCTTCAAACATTTATAAATTTGACTATTATATCCTAAAAAAAATAATAAGTCTAAAAAATGATGTTACCTTTCGTATCATACAATTGCAATTGACAGGAACATGGCAATCCATAAGTCTTCTTGAGTCGGTGTTCACAAGACCTCTTTTGTTCCATATAATAATTTATCTTGTTGACCCCTCCGAGCATCAAATTAAGCGCTAGATGGGAAACCCTACCGATTACGTCTTGAAACAACGGTAGTTCATGTTTCCACATTCTTGTTGATCGGCTGTGTTCGAAGGAGTGCTTTATCGCTACGCGCCGTGATTCCATAACTTTGTCTATTTCCATCACAAGCGCGTGGAGCGAGCTGTTCGGGCCTTTTATGTACCTCTTAATCAGAGCATGCTGACTCTCGACCCTGTTGGTCATAGTCTGACCGAACGTAAGGTTTTCATTTGCCCATGCTTCCACAAACATTTCTTTATAATCTCGGAGCCAAACTGACTCCATGTAGTCATAAACCTCTGTAAAAAACAGAATAGTGATGTCAATACAGAAAATATGTACGCTTGTAAAGCAAAATAAAAAATAAAATATATACCCGTTCGATCCTGCCCCCAAAGTCGTCTGTAGAGCGCTTCAAGATTGAATTCGTAAGCCTCTTCGTCAGGAGATTTACACAGTCGACCAAAATACTGCAAAAATATTTCCCATTCTTCTTTTGGAAATCCTGCTTTATGATATTTTGCAATATTTCGTTGAATATGATACCTGCAAAACAACAACAATAATATTAATAATAATAATAATAATAATAATATTTCGTTGAATATGACACCTGCAAAGCAATTTCGTAGCATCCGGGAAAACTGTAGCACATGCACTCATCAGAGCCAGATCTCTATCTGTAACAATTACACGTGGCTCCATACTCTCCTCCAGCAAATATTTGAGCCTCTCAAGCACCCATATGTAGTTACTCGTTTTCTCTTTAACGATAAATGCATGGGCGATACAAAACGACTGGTTTGTCGACGTCATACCCACAATTTGAACAAACGGGATTCTGTACTCGTTCGTTTTGTAGGTGGCGTCGATCAGCATCACATGTGGGAAGGCACGCCAGAGATTGTACGAGACCCGGTGTGAAAAGAAAATATTCTCAACAGCATCTGTCTCTGGATTCTGCTTGGTGAAATAAGTAAATTTCTTTTCAACCAGGATACTCTCGAGTATCTGCATAACAATAATAATAACAGTATTTAATATTTAACAACAACAAAATTAATAATAGTCTATGACAATAATAGTAATTAATAATAATACCTGCATTGGGGTTTTATCGCCGTAAATTCTATGTTTAATCTTGCTCACTGTATTGTGTATGTCTCGTAGAATACATATATTATTTGGGTTTTGTGCTCTGATGGCCAAATGTATGTTTGCCGGTTCCAGGCCTTGAAAATAAAGCGTTTCCACCATTTCTTCTTCTTGTGGTGTCAGCCGCCTAGCAAAAGCGTGACCCTCAACATGTATAAAAGGGTCGTGGTTATGATTCGCGTGTTTAACCTCCAATTTCCAATCCTCTTTGCGTAGCCTCCCTATTAACATAAATGGACAGTTAATCTTTTTGCTACCCGTAGACCTTACTGTGGCTGTAGTATGGTATTCGCCAGCACGGTCGCATCTCAGGTCTATCCTAATTTTTCTTGCATTATTTCCACTGCCTTTTGAAACAGAACGTCCTGTCACTAGGACGTAACCGCTAGCAAGGGCTCTATCGTAAGCCCATTGTTTCATCTCTTCAACAGACCCGAATACCTGAAAATTTATACAAGAGTCTAGTCTAAATTCATACTACTCTAAATTATATACTACTGTAAAGATATACTAGTGTAAATAAATAAACGCACCTGCTCGGTTTCATACGAAACATCCGGGTTAGGTTCAACTTTTATGTTAACATCTTCATAAGCATCTTCCTGGTTGTCATCATTCGGGTTAGAGCCGTTATAATCTTCCTCTAAGTCCTTAGCACGATTCCCGCGCGAATGGTAACTCCCGTACGTGTACTGCGGGTAGCTTGGTGGCACGAAAAATGACTCCTGTTCCTCTACATATTCCTCGTTGAGATCGGGCAGCATGTTCCCGTCATTACCACGAACCCCGGATTTAACCTCCTCTTCACCAACTTGAACCTCGGGTTCATACCCTACGCTTTCAGAGACGTAAGACTCGTTCTCAGACAGGTCAACGGTTGTAAAGCTTTGTAAATATGTCATCGTGAGACCGGGAAGTCGAAATGGGTCGAGGGTTTTGGTAGTGGTGATGTTTTAAGGTTTGGTTCAAATGGGGAAGAAGCTGATCGTGTAATGGTTAAATCTGGAAATCTCAACAGGCCGTCGAGGCCTAGATGGGCCGTCTAGGGATTAAATGCCCTAACCTAACACATTTCTACGGGCCGTCGGGGCCTAGACGGCCCGTCCTAATGCACCTTTTTCAGACTTTTCAGTCTGAACTGCCTGCTTTTGCAGGAGTTCAGACTGATCACCTCGTACATTGTACTTCTACAGGCCGTCTGGGCCTCGACGGCCCGTCGTTTTTGTCTTTTCTGTAAACAAACGGCCCATCAAGGCCTGGACGACCCGTCCTGAAACCCTAATTTTTCTTAACGGCCCATCTAGGCCTCGACGACCCGTCCTAAGGTTGTTTAGGGTTTTTTGTTGGTTGTGTAAATAATATTTACCCTCCTCCTGTAGATAGAAACCCTAAAGTAAAAGTAAAATGAGTAAGCGGCTCTGTGTAGAGATCACCGCCAAAGGTGAGCCAGCCGGTGATGATGTTTCTGATTCCACCGATTGCGGCGCCGCCCTGCCTGAGAACAACCCTGAAAGCGTCGCCGACCCTCTAGCCGCCCTCGAAGATGACATCACTAAATTCGAAACCGAATCCAAGGTACTCAATATCCATCACTTACGATTGATTACCTGATTGATTCTTAACTCTAATTCTTCTTACAGGTTCCTCTAGACCTTGCCTGGCATGTATTTTCAGATGAAGAAACTTATCGGTTGTGGTAAATTTCATTTACTTTTCTTTCCTTTCCTTTCTAACGGCTACTGATCTCGTCCATAAACTTGCGCCCAACTTTTTTTTTTTTTTTTTTAATGAGATTGTTAAATAACTTCATTGCTTCATTATTATGAGATAATGAATCACACGTTATTTTTTTGGTAAACAAATTACACATTATTTTCTATGCACTTTTTTCATGACTTTCTGGATTTGAACACATTCTTCTGCTTCATTATATATTTTACTAAACAGATTTCTATGATGATGATGATGATGTGTGTGTGTGTGTAATGTATCAGCTACTGTATTGCAATAATTTATCATATTTTTATGTTAGATTATTTAGTGTATAAAAACCTTACTATAGTAACAAAAATTAAAAACTGTTTGAAGGTTTAAGGGGCTGTCTAGTGCATGGAAGAAATCAAAACCAAAGGATCCTGAAGAAGCTACCAGGCTTGTATATGACATCCTATATGAAATCCACGATTCTCTTGTTGTTCATGATGATTTAGAGGTTTTTTCTTCCAACCCAAACATCTCATATACGCCATACCTTGCAAACTTGATCAATTGGGTTGGGTGCTTTGAGTTTGAGTTGATTTAAAGTTTTATTAAGTAATAGTTATCTAATTTCAAATTTACTTCTATAAACATGGTAAAAGGATTATATGTTTTTCTAAAAAAAGAACCTCAAAACTAGTCCAACAATCAATGCCAACCCGAACTAGTTTTTTACATAATTCAAAATTTTGTAATTCTTTTGCATCAAAAGATTGTATGCATTAGGAATGTAGTTTGGGTCATCTATGACTAACTGAATACCTTATATAAATCACTCTCTCTGTTTATAGGGCTTCTTGCACTTTTATGGGCTTCCTCCCTCTCACTTGGTAATAAAACCCGAGTGGTATAATCCAATTTCACGGGCTGAGGCTCGACGGGTTGCAAAGGATGCTCTGCCGTTCCGTCTTTTGACACTTCCTGTAAGGAGAAATTTATGCAACACATACTTTTCTCAAACACAATTTCTTATTAGTTTTGCAAATCAGGTGGTTGCGCAAGATGTAGTGGATGGGGTGTGTTTCACTGTATCTGTTGAGTTCGAGGATTTCACTCTTTTACCCTTGGATTTACTATCCACAATAAGTGAGCGTTGCAAAGCACTGGCCAACGGGGACGATTATGAGGCCTCTAAGCTGATGAAGAAAATTAATAGTATTTCGCGAGACTATGGGTATATTTACTCTGTCCATGTCATATTTTAGTTTTTTTAAACTTGTGCATACTGTTTATGAATAATAATCCTAACTTATTGTCATAGGGTATATAAACTCGATGATGTGGATCTTGTGGTCAAAAAGTACACGATCAAGCTAAGGTATCTCAAATAGAATTATTTATCATATTTGTGTGGTCTTTCTTCTAAGAGCAGCAATCTTTAGTAGGAAAGTTAGAAAGAATAGCAAAATTTAAACTTGTCATCAACGAGGTAAATATCAATGACCAAACAACCGACCATCAAGGCATCAACAACAACCAACCCTTGGGATGGGTTTATAATGCCTATCAGGTGTACACGTTAAATTAAAAACTAATAATCATTTATGTTTAAAAGCTACACTACTGAAGGGATTGGTTGTGAGCGACCGCAAAGTCTAGTAGATTCCTACTAGTGTATTTTCGTATCACCAATGTGGCCATTAAAATCGCTTCCTATACAATTTGTTTTCTTCCCTAAGGTGCGACCCTCATTGCTTCGTCTAGACAATCCCAAAAAAGGCTCCACATGATCCCCTAGACCTATTTTAGGTTTTGCTCTAGCAATTCCATTTCCATAATTTTCCTTCCTATGTGGTCAAAAAGTCTGAATTGGTGTTGAGTTGAATACCAAGATGCATTGGTTTTTAACATGTCAGACACATTTGAAGACCTTTATGGTCCAGGTTTGGCTTTTGACCCTTCAAGGGTTCGTATGGTGTTTTGTTTTCGAGTGCTTTTGTAGGTACGAGGTACCCGATTCAACAAGGAGATTAGAGTATCTCATGCCTTCTGCCCATAGGTTTTGGGGTAATTTCATAGCTTTGAGAATGTGTCTAGTCATGCTCAAAACATACCTGTTTCTACTCTCCAACAACTTCGTTTTGTTGAGTGTATGGAGCTTTAAGCTAAGCTAGTGAGTTATCCTTTCTTGATGACAAGTTGTAGCACTTATATCTCCATTCAAGCTCTACCTCCATTAAGTTCTTAATGCTTCATCTTTGGTCGTGATCAAATAGGCCCACATGAATCTATTGTGCTCATCCACAGTTAAGAACATGTATGTATCGCCAACATAAGTCATAGGTGTGATTGGACCACACAAATCTGCATGCACTGCCTACAACACTCTTGTTGTTTGGTAGTTAGAATAACAGGGAAATATAATCGAGTTTGCTTAAATTTGGATGATCAATGCTAGGCACTCCATAAGCAAGCTCCTTTGGTGCTATTTCCTTCATCGAGTCTAAGTTCAAATGACCCCTGCATGCATGCCACAACCATGCCTTGGTGTCAATATTAGCGTGCCAACATATAGGTGGCCACCTTCAATTTAATCTGTACAAACGATTAGGGGATCTAGGTACATTCATGAGCAAAGTTCCATCAGGCTTATACATCCATGGAAACGACGAGTGCCCTTTGGTCCCTTTTTTGGCCTGACATTCTTCATACGAATGTAATACTTGATCGTTTTTTGGTTATCATTTTTGCTTCCGTGTGATTTGGTTAAGATCTGCAAATTGCTCTATTGTATCAACAATAGATCAAAATTTTTCTGGTATTTGCCTTTGTAACAACCCCGTTCAGTCGTGTAGCAAAGTCTTCTATGCGACTATGCCTTCTCCATCTTTTTCAATCTGGATAGCGAAAATTTTCTTGTCTGTTTCAAATTTAGAAAATCGCAACAGAATATCCTCAAGAATGGCCTGGAATAATAACCCTGTGATTCTTTTTTGAATCAGCTGCACCCCTGGTTGAATCGCTTCTAAAATTCCATTGTCCTTGAAAACTGCTTTCACTCTACTCACCCAGATTGTAAGGTTCGTACACGTTGGAGTGAAGTAGAGTTGTTTTCTTTGTTGGTGACAATAGCTTGATTTTCAATGGTATCCCACTGAGCTTGTCGCCTGTTTCTCCTTTGTAAATAAGACATGTCCTTTGGTCTTGATCCTCTGTAACTCCAGCTCCTGTAACAATTGAAGCTTTGTTACCAAGCAAGAAGATCAAGTAACAGGAAAAACAAAAAAACAAAAAGAACACCACAAATTTTTGAGGAATCGGACAGAAACCTCGACGTCATTTACAAAATAAACCCAAAATTTGACCCGACTCCCAAGCTGGTCACACGTGAAACCCGTGAGTTGGGAGTTCTATAAAAACGCCTAGTTTTTTAGGGGGGAAACAGCAGAAACTTTTAAAATTTTGTATATTTGACCCATGAAGAAATGTTTATGTTTGTGCTTGAGTCATTGCGGACAATTCAGGAATATATTTCGCCCATTCAAAACAGTTCTTATTTGATTTTTTTGACCACCTACGTTATTACTTAAGAGTAAATTTTGCATTCATGATAACAATGTCTATTTGCTGTAACAATGTTTATTTGCTGTTACGAAAACAATCCTTTTGTATTTGATTTATTTGACCCATCATAATAAAATTGTTTTCATGCTAAAAAACTAACCGAATCGAAAATATACATGCAGTTAAAGAGTTGATAGCTATATACATGTGGACCTTAAAATATATACATCACATATTAGGGTCGCTTCTCAAGTAGTAGACATTGTTTTCTTCTTAAGCTTCTTTGCCTCGCTCATTAAAAAACTCTTGACGGCCTGAGTGAGGATGGTACTATTCCGATTATGAGAATACAATGCAAACGGTTATGGTCAGGGTTTCCGAACAGTATAAAAGCATTTCATATAATTTAATAAATTATTTTATTATTTCAATGGAAACAGTGGAGTACGTGCGCCTAAAATTGGAACGGACGATGGGATTAAGGCTAGGAATGAGCTCGCGAAGATGCTCGTAGGCAAGTCTTTGACGATTTCTGTCAACCATTTTGATGAAGAAATGCGTTGTGTTGGAGACGTTTACTATAACCGAAACTGTCTGAAGGTAATCCTGTACGTTGTGTAGTAGCAATTTGAGGTCTGAACCAATAAGAGGTAATCCCGTCCGTTGTGTGCTAATTTATTAGAACTTGATTGTGCAGGAGACATTGTTGAATAAAGGAGCTGCATTGGGTTGGGGGGTAAGATTCTTTTAAGTTATGTGACTGCTAACAAAAAATATGAGTTTTTCTTTGTTCTGAAAACATGTTATTGGTTTGTTTGATATTAGTGGGAGAAGGAACCATTGCAGTAACCAGGTTTAAAAGTGTACCCAGGAGAGGGTATATAATTGGTAAACTCTCAAGGTAAGAAAGAAGAAGATAAGCCTGAGTGAACTCAACCTTTGTATATTCTATTTTCAGAGGTTAAATTATGTGTTGAAATATCTCTAGTGGATCTTATGTATTTATTATGTACGTGTCTTCTTCTATCTATCTATCTAAAAAAAAAAAAGAGTTAACAAACAGGTTTGAAAAACACCCATTTGGTTATACGTTTGTTTTCCAGTTTTATTAAAAATCTGTTTATTGTCTAGGGTAAAAATTCAATGTGTTAACCACGTTTCACTATATTTTGCTGTAAAATATGCCATCCAATCATTACAACTGGATTGCAATTTGTAACGTTATTTTTACGCCCCACTTACGGTGTGCGCATATAATGTATATATGTATAGCCATCGGAGGGCAAAGGTAAAGTTGCATTAGTTTTAACGTTATTTTACCAATTTCGTGAAAATAACGTTAAAAACGACGGACGGTTAATCATGCATCATGTGGTGACGTTGACAGCCAAAAGACAAAGGGGTACATGCATCGATCGGGTTTGTCCCGATTGCTAAGTGTTTTGTGCCTTATGTCCAAGGCTTGATACCAAACCACATTGAGCCGGGGGTCTCATTGGAAGCAGCCTCTCTATTCTTAGGGGTAGAGGTAAGACTGTCTACATCTTACCCTTCTTGGACTTTACCTTAGCTGTGGGATTAACTGAGTATGATGATGATGATTTCTAGTGGGATTTCAATTGTTATGCAGCATTATTGGTTAAAAAAAAATTTGTTTAAGCATTTTCAGGTCTTTGTGAGGTAAGATTATAACAATCACACAGTTTCATGCGTCACGTTATGTGGCCTAAACAAATATGGCTTTCAATTTTTCCTAAGACCTACTTTCCCGTAGTTTTTTAAGGCTTTGAATTTTTCTCATTTACATCTATCAAACACTTCACTAATCGTAAAAACTACCCATGGATAATAATCAAGGTTCTTATATAATAAATACCTAAATATAAAACATGGTTATCATCTCTATTAAGCTTCGTTCAACAAATGGTTTAACTTGTTTAAATGCAAAAGATCATTTGTTAACTGATGGCCATATTTGTTGAAGCCAAAACATGTGATACACAACCCGTAAGATTGTTCACGAAGCGGTCTAATCGTTGCATCATGTGATGCGCAAGTTTTGCAATCTTTATTGGTGTATTTTGAGACCAGGAAGGCATATATAATCTTAATTAAAAAAAAAGGTTGACTAAAAAATATAAAAGCAAACAACTTGTTCACGAAGAAGGCGTTAACGACACATACCAACGACATATTATCTTAATCAGGGTTTTCAACGTCACCTAAATCATAAACGTATTTTAGATGTGATGCAACAAAAATAACAAAATGTGCACTAAACTATTAACACAATTTGTTGTGACCAATTGTAATAACATGATGAAACAGACTAAAGATTAGATCTAGCCTAAAAAATAAACCAACTTTTAATAAAATTGAAATAGAAACAAGTGTTAACCTGTTGGGAATGACCGGGATCCGTTTCATAGTTTATATAAAATCAATAAGTTACAACTTATTTATCAAGTAAAGCGAAAACGTGTAGTAAAAAACAGCTTTTGTTCCCAATGTCAGTGATCCATATACAACAATCAAACAATAAACACATCCATATGGGGGTTTAGAATTATACCTCGACGAAAACCTTACCCGCACTAAGGATGCAACGAACGGTTCTTGCTAGTCAACCATATCTACAAAAACCCAACTTCAAGATCCAACACCCGAACACTTGAACAATTCCAGAACCAATCCAAAAAACACAAGCACGAGATGGCACGTGAACCGAGACAAGGCAGCGGGGCATGACAAGTCACACGCGGAAGGTAGCAGCGCATGTGTTGGCTCGATGGGACGGGCGTGTGGCGGTGGTGGTGGTGAAATCCTCAGAATATTATTTACTACAATTCCATGTAATTCTGTTACAAACTACAATCTAACTACGATTAGGGGTGAGCAATAAACGGTTCCGAACCGCGAAAACCGTGAAACCGACCCGGAACCGCTAGAACCGAACCGAATTAATGTTATAGGTTCCGGTTCCGGTTCTCATATTTTGGCATAATCGGTTCCCGGTTCGGTTCCGGTTAGAACCGACGGGTCCGGTTAAGAACCGTTAGAACCGTTTTGAATTAAATTAAATATTTAAATATTCTATTATTAGTTTGAAATAGAATGTGCTGTTTACTTCTTTATAGTTCTTAACACTTTTAAATTGTTTTACTTGGTAGGAATGTAGAGTATTGCCTTATGTGATGGTCAGCAGTCAGCACAGCTTGTTCTGACCTGTTTGATCTGTATAAAAAGAATGATCTGATCCGAACAAAACATATTTTGATACGTAAACTGCTATACTTTTAGTAACCATGTTTAACACAAACTGTTGATAATTTTTTTTAAGAAAAATCATTGTTTTTGTTTATTTTTTTTATTTAATTGTTAATGTTAATTTTAGGATTTTATTGACAACCGGTTCCGGTCTAGAACCGTTTCATGAGAACCGTTTCACCCGGTTCTGGAACCGAACCGTTTAGTAATTATCGGTTCCGGTTCCGGTTCTCATATTTTGGAATAAACGGTTCGCGGTTCGGTCCGGTTCGGTTCGGTTCGGTCCGGTTCTGAACCGTTGCACAGCCCTAACTACGATGATTCAATGACATATTATCTTAATCAAGGTTTTCAACGTAACCTAAATCATAAACGTATTTTAGATATTGTTGGTGGTGAAATCCTCAGAATATTATATACTTGTGTTCTCTATTTGACATCTCCAAAATACTAAAGGATATGCCGGATTCAGGATATAACTGTATATCATCACGTGTACATCCTGAGGATGGACTAACAGACTATCTTGAATTTATGAGAATGCAGGTAAACTTGGATGACAAATAAACTTGACTGAGTCTTGCTGGAATCTCGTAGGACTTGGTTGATGAACGTTGGAGCTCATTTGATCGTGGGAAGAGCTTCAAACGGCTAGTGGACTAAGTAGTTGATATCCTGGATATTTCGGGATGATATTTGTAACTTCCTACTATAAATAGGGATGTTATGGACGAGTATAGGACACTTGTTATCAGCTATTCTTTCTTTCTATAAGCTCACACACTCACAAACCTTATTGTAATCTTAGCAGCTCGTCCATTTCATTTCCAAAGCTGTACTCGTTATTTTTCATTAATATAAACAACGAAGGCAGGGGCTTTGACTCCTCCCGAGGTTTTGGCCCGGCGATCATCATCATCATCATCATCATTGATCAAGGGGTTTCCTCGTATATCGAGTGTTGTTGCATTGTTTAATTTCATTTCTATTCAAGTATTTTGATTCATCCTTGACAGTTCCATCCTGAGGATACAACTGTCTATTTTCATCGTTTCCTTTGTTATCCTGAACGTAGTTGTCAAAACTTACTCTTTTTACATTTCAAACGTTACATCCTTAATATATAATTGATTTTGAACATAAAAAATACTTTTAGCACACTACCTCACATTTCTAATTTGGAATAGAAAGTTAATTTTTTAGTTAATTTTTGACCAAAACAGATATCTATACATATAATATTTGAAAGCCCTTTTATACACATGTCATTCATTCACCCACCTAGCAATCATCTCTCCTCTCCTTATTAAGCCACATGACATTATGTGAGATTTTATAAACTTTTCCTTTTTTTTTTAAAATAAAAAATTAGAAAAAAAATATATAAGCAAAAACAAAAACACAAGGTTCATAACATAACCCCCAAATCTCCATCTTGCTCCCATCGAAACCTCTAACCCTAGTAGGCAATTTGAATGCGATTGAACCCAATCAAGCATTGTTTTAATCTCTTCTCCAAGGTTTAATCTCTCCCATTCTATATTAATCAATCGTTCTTCATTTGTATGTTTTTTCTTTATCTTTTTCGTTTTTTTCCTCATTTGCTTGTCGATTGATGTCTGTTCTATCTCTTTTGACTTATTTCGATTATTTATCTTTTAATACTTGTGTTTGTGTGTATTATTGTTCAGTTTTACTAATTCTTTTGATTTTTGATTGATGCTTTAGGGTTTGTGTTTTAGGGTTCGATTGATGTTTTAGGGTTTGATTGTTGATGTATTGTGTGTTGGAGATTATTTGATGTTTTATGGTTTGATTTTTCAATTGTTTATGTTTTAGGGTTCAATGTTTTTAATCTGTTTTTGACTGATTTTGAAAGTTGGAAATTTCGTTTATATCGTGCAATCGTTGTTAAACTGGTATTGGTTGTCTTTGAATCTGTGTTGGAAGTTGGGATTGTTTTTTATTTAGGGTTAATCTGTTTTGAATATGTTTTTAATTGATTTGAATCCTTTATGTTTTTTAATTTGTTTTTATGTTGGTTAATCTTAACTGGTTATATTTGTTCATGATATTATGTTGGCTAGATGATGTTTGTCTTCGGGTGAGGTTGAATGTTCATATGTTCTTCGAGGTGTTCTTGAGGATCATAATATTAGATGAAAGGTAAAAGAATGTTGGATATTTTTTAGTGATTAATCCGCTTAGGAAAGCTATTCGGGTCTGGGTCCTGTTTGTTGATTCGGGTCTCATTTATTAGCATTTTATTTGTTTCCTAAGTTGGTGGCTTAAAGTTTGGAATGATAATTATAAGAATTAATTGTTATAAATGGTGGTTTGAAAAGTCTTGGCTGTTAAAAGGAAGGGTCGAGTTTTTTGGTAAGAGATTGATTTATTGTATTATAGGAAAGTGGAAATGGTTTGGAAAGTTGTTGAATGGAATTGATGGTGGAATTGGTTTGTAAAGTTATTGCACTAATTTTAATACATTTTTAAAATTTTGATTTGTTTTTTAATACTTTTTTTTATGGCGGTTGCAGGTGTATAACGATTGTGTTGCACCAGTGAGCAACGGTGGAGGTTGTCTGGTGGTGATCGATCATGGTCGTACTCATGACAACTGGATAGTTTATTACAACCTGGAGCAGCTATGGACCTCAAAAGAGTCAACTAATGAACAGAGTCAGGACTTAGGTAAAGCTTTCGTGAAGGTATGCCGCAATGAATTTTCCTGATCTTAGCAATATAGAGTTTGTATGATTCTCAGGTTTCATTTATATAATTTTTGCTTTACATTTGAGTGACTTTTAGCTTAAGTGAGAATTTTATTTTGAATAGATAAATATTGCCCCAAGAGCTGGTAGGGAATTGGGTTATGTGAGGATGAAAATGGACCACATCAAATTTAAGGAAGGGTTGCTGAGGTGCAGAATCTTTTTTTCTTTTTTCTTTTTCTAAATTTTCTGTACATTATATTTTTTTAATATCACTTACCTTCCTTTCCTATGATTTCATACAGTCGACAGTCGATTTTAGATCACATTACTGTTCAATTTGCGCCACGGGCAGCTGATGAGATGTGGAACGGTGAGGGTCAGGTGAGTGGATATTTCAGTTCTTTATAGAGTTTGTATATTGTAGAAAAAGTATACACTTTAAGAATCTTCTATAATGATATAACTTTTTTTAATACTCCTGACCCAAATTAATGCAAATTGAAAGTTGATAATTATTTTCGGAAAAACTAAAATTGAAATGTGGAAAATATTTTTGGGACGGACTGAAAGAGGGAGTACGGTTTGGGCAGTGATTATGAGCACATGATTCTAATTATTTAGTTTGGATATATATGAAGGTTTGGGGGAACCATTACAAATTAGATAAGGCGGCTTGGTGCTTCTTGTGATTGGACCAGAGAGCATTTGACACTTGATGAGCAGCTAAGTGGTAAGATAGTTTTTGAATCATATAGTCACCTCTAATAATTTGATAACTATTTTCAAATGTATAATGATAAATAAATGTTTACATTTTATTCTCTTTCTTACATCTTGCAATAGTGTAGACTCTGTTCATCTGTTGTTAATAGTGCTACTGTTAAACGACTTATTGAACTCTACGTGTTTGCAGAGCAACATTACTTCAATCATTTGACATTCCATGACTTATGTATTTTTTTTGTTTGTTGCTGAAGCTATTATCGAGGCATTTCAACTGTTAAGATACTGATCCAATTTACATTGTAAGTCAACTTAAGATCATTCATCGGGATATCAAGTCTGCAAATATACTTTGGTATCGTGAGAAAACGTTGCAAGTCATTTGCAGGTTTGTTTCGACTCAAAACTGATAAGAACAATTGGAAAACTTTTAAGGTATTTTGAATATAACAAGTGCAACTTTTGAATATGCAGAAATTCAGATTATACTTGAAGCGATTAAGCGGTATGTGACAGTCAGCAGGTACGGAAACAATCAATTAGTTGTATAATTGTGTATTGAAGCCAAAATCAAGTGAGCGTGTGTGTGTTTGCTGTGGGAGCCCATGAACAGAGGAAGCAATCTGGTAATGTGTTGAAGCGAAAAACATCCCTAAAGCAAGGAGGATCTGTTGGTAAGTAATTCTAGACATTCAAATTAAAGAAATTGTTGTAGAAGTGGGTATTTGTTGGATGATGTTGCAATCCATAATTCCTTCTTAAATATAAAAACTTGAAGATGCACTGTGAAACTTTCAGACATGCTTTAGTTCATCAAATAAGTAAAATTGTGTTTAAACTGTTTAGTTTTTTTTATTTAAAAGTCACAATCATTATTTTTATTAGGTACTGGACTCTTAATCAACAACTTGCGTCATTTGGTTTCTAATCTATAATTAGTCTTTTAATTCGTTTCTAATAAATATATTGTGGATCAGATGATCTACAAGTGATATCACTAAATTTTAATAATATCATAGAATTTCATATCTTTTTTGGTTATTGCAGGTGTTATGGTCTTCTTCGGCAATAGATAAAGGAATGTTTGCTTATTGTCGATTTGTGTCTTGATACAACAATGAGTTGTTTTTTAGTGTTTTTGGAACTACTTATCAAATTATTTATGAGCAAAATATATTTTCAATCAAACAACATTTTACATCTTTGCATGTTTTTATAGATGATATTGACATATATGGCCTAGAGGAGAAACCAAAAGGAAAAAATTTTTGGGAATACTTAACAAACAGAAGCTCACAAGTAATTTTAATGCGCTTAAAGGTTAGTTAAGCTTATCTTAGACTTTATCAACATGTGCTCTTAATATAAATGTGTGTTGTTTTGATAATAAATGTCTGTATTTATAGGTAAACTGAAAGAGATGAATGTCAAAAAGGAGAAAGCGCAAGTGAAAGCACTTGGCGAAAGATATGTTGCGAATGGCTGAAAATGATCGCCAAACCTCATGATCCTCGTGTTTTCTTTATGTTTCTATTTTTAAGATTAACCGGAATAGACTTTGGTTGAATGTTTTGGATTTGAAAGTGTACGAGTTGATTATTTAGAAAGTTCATATTAGATTTTTCAACCCCCGGACGCTCTCAGGGTAGGTGGCATATGATATTTGAATAATATGTATATTCCTTATTTTAAATATGAATAAAATATTTCTACTGTATTTTTTTTACGTCTTGCCGCTCAAAATAATTGTAACTTGGTGAACCGCGTGTTAAGCGGGCAACAATCTAGTGATGCAACAAAAAATAACAAAATGTGCACTAAACTATTAACATAATTTGTTGTGACCCATTTGTAATAACATGATGAAACAAACTAAAGATTATATCTAGCCTAAAAATAAACCAACTTTTAATAAAATTGAAAAACAAACAAGTGTTAACCTGTTGGGAATGACCGGGATCCGTTTCATAGTTTATATAAAATCAATAAGTTATAACTTATTTATCATGTAAAGCGAAAACGTGTAATAAAAACGGCTTTTATTCCCAATGTCAGTGATCCATATACAACAACAATCAAACAATAAACACATCCATATGGGGGTTTAGAATTATACCTTGACGAAAACCTTACCCGCACAAAGGATGCAACGAACGGTTCTTGCTAGTCAACCAAATCAACAAAAACCCAACTTCAAGATCCAACACCCGAACGCTCGAACAATTCCAGATCCAATCCAAAAAAACACAAGCATGAGATGGAATGTGAACCGAGACAAGGCAGCGATGGCGGCGGGGCATGACAAGTCACGAGCGGAAGGTAGAAACGTGTGTGTTGGCTCGATGGGAGGAGCGTGTGGCGGTGGTGGTGCGTAATGGTGGTGGTCGGCCGGCCGAGGGGTGGCACGGCGAAAGTGACCGACGATGGGTGGTGTTTGTTGTGGTGTGTGTTAGGATTAAACTCTTAATCTCCTTTGGTGGCTAGGTTTTGTCAAGATCAAGTCTAGGATTAGGAGAATGAGATGATTATATAATCATCTCATTTACACTTCAATCCATCATGTTTAGATTTGCTCCCTAAGGAGTTCACCTTGATTAATTAACTTTTAATTAATCACAACCTATGACATTTATATGATTACTAATTAATTAGACACATCTCTTCATTTTATTATCTAATAATAAAAGCACCATCATTTAACATTTAATCTTTTTTTTTTTTGAAAATTAACCTTCATTAGAGAAACAGCAAGTCCTCAAAATGAGGACCACCAAAGACCAAAACAACCACTTTACAACATATACAAGGGAGAGCCTATCCAATCATTCCAATCTAAACTTTTGAACCGACTTCTACTTTTGATATTTAACATTTAATCGATAAAATCACTTACACACGCACTTTATATATATTTATTATTCCAATAATAATAAATCCTTTCATTTAAACGAATTCAATTAGTTATTCTAAATAAATAATCCACATCCCGTTCTATTGTTTCTTTAAACAGTTAATACTGATTATTCCAAATACTATCCACTATATATTTCTCCAAATATATATCACCATTTCAAAGTTATTTTGTGATTAATAATATTTAACAATTAAATATTATTTCTTTGTTCGTAGTCCAAAATATAACTCTTTGGATCGTACTGTAGTAGTCGCATTAATTAATCGATAATTGGACACCAATTTCCAATGGTCTCTTATTTAAAGAAACACAAAATCCCTTATAACTCCCAATTAATTAGACTCAAAACTATTCGCAATCAAGTATCCTTATTGCTACCTTTTTACGATGTAGCGTTAAATAAGATCAAAGAATAACCTTAGGCCTGTGTTTGTTGTAGCATGATTCTTAGGTCATAGGACAAAAGATCATATCGCTATCAAAACTTGTTATGATTATGATCCATGAAGACAGTTTTGAAGCGAGTTACGTCCAATATTTATTCTCTAATGAATATCTATAAATCTTGGTTCTCAACATCTTGAGCCTTCATCTCATGAACAACCAGCCATGCATACTAGTCTTCGTTCAAACTAATTCCCATGAGTTTGATCCACTATGGACATTTAGAATACCATATTCAAGGATATTTTGAACGTACTAATATTTGAACATAGGAATCACCGTTATAAGGCATCTAAACATGAGATCCATATAAATGTCATAATATTTCCATACTGTCCAAAACACTTAGTTAAAAGATCAATATATTTTCTAATATCTGTCATTCCCTTTTCTCTCCACATGCATATTGTGTAAGAGTGGCATTTATGTTTAATTTTGTTGTATCAAGATTCTATTCCTTAGTTTCTACTCTTTGGAAACTTTATCATTCATTAGGGATAAGATTTGTCTCACAACATCTTGATTTAGTCACCATATACTTGGTACTAGCATAGTGTCATAAACGAACTCTTTATTTATTTGCTTTATTTTTTATCCTCTAACAATATCCCATATCATACCATTTTAGTGTGAAAGATATCAAAACAGGTGATTGAACACTACTTTTAATCCTTACTCAAGATCACCACTTGATCCTATGGAATCATCAACAATATGTATGATTCTAGGAATCTTTTTTTCCTTTTAACTCAATTATACTTTTATCATCTAATTCAAAAGTTGCCACACCCTCAAATTTTCACTGCGGGGTTTTACCGAGAGGCGCGTGACAAAGCAGGATCTAGTCAATAGTCGAATGAACGACCTCTATATGCTTTCAAAATTATACGTAATGTGACAACAGTCAACGATCCAGGTCAACATTCGTACGCATTTTATTTATTACTGTCATTATATGTGCATATTTAGACATTTTGCACACACAATTACCCCCCCCCCCCCAGTCTAGTGAAGCATGAGTTATTCAGAAAACTCAACAAAGATCACCTGTTTATGCATACAACACCCAAACAGTCACTGAGTGAGGTTGCCACACTCTAACACATGGTAAGCCATCACTAACACATGTATACAAATCCTACACAATATCATATGTTAATGTGTATGTGTTAATATACCCCCTAACATATGATAACTTCGTATTTAGCAAACCAAATAACATATGATTCACAAAATACATGTTAATATCGTCATCAAGCAGACTTGCTAGTTGGACAAAATCAAGTTGCATTCCTATACGGATGATCGACTATAACCGGTACAAACTAGCTTTCTATTAGATCCACATGAAATATTATCATTACCCTCGGATGTATACCTTTCTAACAAGAGGCAAAGACTAGCTGAAACCTAGTTCTTATACACATAATATACGACACACACATGTACATATACACACTCACGAAACAACAAGACACATTCACTTGACAAAGACATGTCTATGACTCACACATACATACACCTCAATGTAATTGTATTAGATAAGCTTAATAACATCATCATACCTCACCCCTAGTCTTCCTAACTTACACTAAAAATGGAAACAAAAAAGCATGTGATTAGAGTTACTTGATAAAGCCACACTTTCCTCTTTTACAAACCCATAATCGGCCGAGAATTTAGGACCAAGAAACACCCATTTGTCAACATCATCTCATCAACTTATTACCCAAACTAGGCCTTAACATCTGAACCATGATGATATCTAGAGAGATCACCATCCAAATCAAGAATCATCCTTCTTTTGTCACCTATTATCGGCCAAACCTACTCCCTCTCACTCATGTCCCTTTCGAACCATATAACCCATATGTGGAAGCATTTCTTTGGGAATTGGAGCATCAATCATCTACAAAAGGAACCCTTGAACAATCACTATCAAAGAATAAGACAATTTCTTGTCTTGTGAATCGGCGGAAGCCACCAAAGAACATCATCATCATCATTAGCCATCATACCAAATTTCATGATTTTTGGATCAATAACCAACGAGTTATGAATTTTTAAAGTTTACAAGTTTTTTTTAATTGAAAAATACCCAAATACATCCTAACACCTTAGAATCCAATCGAAGCCCTTAGAGACTATAATCGATATAACAAGTAGAGGGCTATATTGTTCTACTGATTATAGTGAATCAAAATGCAAAAAGAATTAGAAAAACTCATGAATTTGATATCCCAAAATGATGAAATAAAAACCGAAAAATATCAAGAAAATAAGCTTCTAATTCGACTTGGATATGAGATACAAAATTGGGGCTTCTTGTGTAGAGGTGATAGAATAATAGAGGAGAGGATGTGATAGTGTTTAATCGAAGTAGAATGATCGATTTAAAGGTGCAATGATAAAGGATCACATAAGTGGGTTTTTATACTAGTTTGTGGTGAATTCTTGACATAAAAGCCATTAAATGGAGAATTGACCACTAGTGAAACTTATGGTCTTTAGTCTTCATCATAAAGATGAGTTTTGACTCTAATTAATGGCCAGATTTGACCATGGACTAAAAGTGACATGTTTAACTAGGACTTTGACTGTTTGACTATCTCCGCGGACCGCGAGAGTTAAAAAAAATCGATTTTCTAATTTAACAAATTTTAAGTTCCAGACTTGTTTTCTTCGGTTTCTAAGTTGTTTAAGTACGAGAATTAAGGGTTTCGAGTATCAAGGTCTGAAACATACATGCTCGGGTGTAGATGTGAGTATAAAATGTGCATACTTTTACTTATAAAAATTATAGGTTTTATTAAATTGTGACTTTTGGTCCTATTAAAATACTAGGGTTAAAACTGAAAATTTTAAAATAGTTGAGGAACCAATTTTGAACAATTATGAAAATTGAAGGGTGCAGGTTGTCACAAGGTGAGGGGTATATCTTTGAAAGGCTGATGAAAACGGAATGGGTGTATCCTAGGTTCCCTGATCATCTTCACCCTCTTTCACCTCGAGTGCAGTCTCGAAACGTATAAGACATACAAGTTCTAACTATGACATGCCAAGGTTGAATATCTTTCATGGTCTAAACGAACGAGCATGTGTGATATCTATATCAAAAGTGGGTGTGCTCGATAAGGCTCTAGATACTCACATAGAAAGGGTAGGCTCTCATTTATGAAGTAAAAACACTTTGAGTTAGTTCTTTCGGCCTCGCCCACACTTCCAAAAAATTCCCTATTCAGATCTTTGGGTGGACTCAAAGGGTTTGAAAAATGTTTTTAATTACTCTAAAAACATTTTGAAAATTTTGCCTTAAACAGGTTTTGGTTTGCCAAGCTCAAGAGGTTATAAAATTTATTAACTTTTATCACCTCACACTTAATTCTTTAGCATATTTTGAAATTATAGATTTATAAAAAGTTTATGCTTAAAGAATCAAGTGGGATGTAGTTACGTCTTCCCCTAATGGGATTTCCGGAAGAAAGTTGTTCAGGCGAAAGTTGAGACTGAGCTTTGAGAGAAAACACATGGCATGGATATAACTAACTAAAAACTAAAACTACTAGCTAATAATAAATTACCGTATGCACCAACCTCTCAACTTATTCTTCTAAGCTACCAATCTGGGCTGCCTCCCGGTAGCGCCACATTTACGTCTTTAGCTGGACAAATGCGGACTCGTCATGGATGCCCCGGCATGTCATCTACCTCCTCGTCAGCCAATTACTCGAAGTATAACTAAATCCTTTGACCTTTAACCTTGAACAGAGCCCCCGAATCTGTTTCCAAATCCACCGCCCCGTAAGGATAGATTTTCTTCAAAGTGTATGGCCCAGTCCATATTGACTTCAGTTTCCCAGGAAAGAGCTTAAGTCTTGAACTGTAGAGTAACCCTTTCTGACATTCTTGAAACGACTCCTTTCTTCGGAGTCTTTGGTCATGGAATTTCGTGGTCTTTTCTTTGTAGATGAGAGAGTTATCATAAGCTTGTTGGCGAAGTTCTTCAAGTTCATGAAGCTGAAAAAGTTGGTGTTGCTTGACATCATCTGGATCATAATTTGCTACTTTCAATGCCGAATAAGCTCCGTGCTCCACTTTTATCGGTAAATGACAAGCCTTTTCATACACGAGTCTGTACGGTGTGGTACCAATCGGGGTCTTATATCCTATACGTAGTGCCCAAAGTGCGTCGTCTAGCCGGTCGGCTCAATCTTTTCTGCCTACCCCCATGGTTCTTTCAAGAATCCTCTTTATGGCACGATTAATGACTTCTACTTGACCATTGGCTTGAGAGTGATAAGGAGTGGAGAACCTCTGCTGACAACCATATATCTGTAGTGCTTTATCCAACTGATTATTGCAAAAGTGGGTTCCTCTGTCGCTGACGAGAGCCTTTGGTATACCGAACAAAGCGAAAAGAGCCTTCAGAAACTTAACAACTACTCTGGCATCGTTTGTTGGCAGGGCTTTTGCTTTGACCCATTTGGAAACGTAGTCAACCGCCACAAGGATGTAGAGATTTCCCCTGGAAGGTGGGAATGGCCCCACAAAATCTATCCCTAAACATTGAAGATTTCACAAACCACAAACCTGGTTTACGGCATTTCATCACGGGCATTTATGTTGGAGGCTCTCTGGCATGTATCACAACTCTGGAAGAGAACACCAGCGTCTTTAAAAATTGTGGGCCAATAAAATCCTGCTTCATAGACTTTTCGAGTCGTGTTTCCTGCGGTGTGGTGCCCTCCTGTAGGACCTTTATGGCATTATCGTAGAATCTCATGGGCTTCCTTTCTTTGAACACATAAGCAAATCACAAGATCGAGACAAATATGGATGAGGTAGGGATCCTCCCAAAGATAATACTTTAGGTCAGAAAAGAATTTCCTTCTTTCATAGAGTGACTGTCCTTTAACGAGCATTCCATTAGCCAAATAATTTGCATAATCAACGTACCAGGGATATGTGCTAGAATCTTCGATCCGGAGAATTTGTTCATGTGGGAAGTCGTCATGGATTTCATCTCCTCACTTGTCAGGTGGGACTTCTTCAAGACGAGACAAATGATCGGTTGCAACATTTTCGGCCCCCCATTTATCTTTAATCTCTATATCAAATTCCTGTAGTAGAAGAATCCACCATGTGAGCCTTGGCTTTGCGTCTTGCTTGTTGAAAAGGTGGCGCAAGGCTGCATGATTAGTGTAAACGATGGTCTTTGACAAGATGAGGTACGAACGAAACTTGTCAAAAGCGAATACTGCAACAATGAGTTCTTTTTCGGTCGTCGTATAGTTTTCTTGGGCATCATTGAGAGTCTTACTTGCATAGTAGATCGGATGAAAACACTTGAATTTTATTTGCCCTAAAACTGCTCCTACCGCCATGTTGCTTGCATCTCACATTAACTCAAATGGTAGGTCCCAATCTAGAGAAATGACAACCGGTGCTTCAACCAAATTTCTCTTCTAGTAATTGAACGCCTCAAGATACTCCTCATTGAACATGAACTCGCGATCTTTTTCAAGGAGTTGAGTGAGTGGACGAGCGATTTTTGAGAAATCCTTGATGAATCTTACATAGAAATCGATATGACCGAGAAAAATACGAATTCCCATCACCGTGGTAGGACGGGGAAACAATGAGATTGCTTCAACTTTGGCCTTGTCAACCTCGATCCCTTTGTCTGAAATTTTGTGCCCCAACATAATTCCTTCCTTTACCATAAAATGGCTCGTTTCTCAATTTAGCGCCAAATTCACTTCTTCACAGCTTGCCAACATTTTCTTGAGATTACCCAAACAATGATTGAAAGAATCTACGAAAACCAAGAAGTCATTCATAAAAACTTCCATGAAGTCTTCGATCATGTCTTGAAAATGGCTACCATGCATCGTTGGAAAGTGGCAGGGGCATTACATAGCCCAAATGGCATTCTTCTTTAAGAGAATGTGCCATACGGACAAGTGAAAGTGGTTTTCTCGTGGTCCTCGGGGTCAATTGGGATCTGAAAATGCCTAGAAAACCATTGAGAAAACAATAATATTTGTGCCTGCCAATCTTTCTAACATCTGGTGGATGAACGGTAGAGGAAAATGATCTTTTCTTATGGCATCGTTGAGTTTCCGATAATCGATGAAAACTCGCCAACCCGTAACCTTTCTTGTGGGAATGAGTTTGTTCTACGCGTTGGTTACGACTGTCATACTGTCCTTCTTTGGAACTACTTGGACTGGGCTCACCCAAGGTGAGTCAGAAATGGGATAAATTAAGCTGGCATCGAGCAGCTTAATCACTTCTTCCTTCATGACCTCTTGCATCTTGGGGTTAACTCTTCGTTGCCTTTGCACACTAGGCCGATAATCGTCTTCCATGAGAATTTTGTGTGTGCAAAGTGAAGGGCTAATACCTTTTATATCCATGAGCTTCCACGCAATTGTTTTCTTATGCTGTTTTAAAACTCCCATTAACTTTTCCTTTTCTTCAGTTGACAAATCGGATGCAATTATAATAGGGAGCTTGAATTCTTCTTCAAGGAAAGCGTACTCAAGGTGAGAAGGCAATTCCTTGAGTTCCAAAGATGGCGGTTCTTCAATGGAAGGCTTGGCTTTTTCTTTGGGACTTTGTTCTTGAAGTTGAGTTTTTTCAGGTTGGTCTTCAAGAGAGACATGCTCGATACGATAACTTTCAAGAACCATAGGATCATTTTCATCATTTGAGGAAGCGGACCCTTCAAAAACATAACCTTCCCCCAGGATATCATAGAGATAATACCCCACAATGTAATCGAAATCGGTGATGGGGGTGGATGGATCGTCTTGAACACTTGGACACTGCAAATCTTTCTTCAAATCAAAACCTAGTATTTTGCCATTCAAGGTTACTCTAAGTCTTCCTCCCCATGCATCGAGCAGAACCAATGCGGTGTTAAGGATGGGTCACCCCAAAATGATAGGACTCTCCTCCCCATAAACATCCATCACCACGAAATCTATCGGGAAGATAGTTTCGTTGAGACCAAGTAAAACATCTTTTGGAACTCCTTGGGGACACCGCACCAAGCGATCGGTGAGGTAAAGCTCCATTCTTGTAGGTCTCAGGGTTTGTTGCTGGAACTTTCGGAATATGGAGGCGGGAAGAATGTTGATGTTGATCTGCAAGTCGGCGATGGCTTTGGCATTGAATCTTTCCCCCATAGTACAAGAGATTGCAACTTTGTTAGGAGGTAGTTTGCCTTGAATGATGGTTGAACATATTTTGTTGATGGGCACGATGACACATTCTTCAAGAGTATCTTTTTTGGAGAGGATATCTTCAAGAAATTTAAAGTGAGCGGGTACAATGAGCTGACAATCGGCATAAGTGATGTTGAGTTGCACTTCCATCATCAAGTAATGAAACGTGTAGAATTTTTCCTCCATTCTGGGAACAAGAATTTCTTCAATTTTGTCTTTCTCCTCTTCTTCTCCCGCTGGTGGTACACAAACTTCTTCCTTTGGTTGGGCTTCCATCTCTTCCTTGGCAGTATCTTCCATGGCATATATATGCATGAGGTAGTTTTTGAGCACCTCAAGATTTTCCGCAAACTTCTTCAAGTCAATAAGTGGGGGTTTCGGTTCAGGTATGGATTCGGGTTCAAGCTCTTTTTTAGATTGACTTGATGGGGGTGAGCAAAATAGATGAGCTAGTGGAGATGGCATGTAAGGTGATGGGCTCGAGACAAATGTAGGTAAAGGTGGGGTAAATTGGTAAGGTTGTGGTAAAATAGATGGTGGTGATTCATCCAAGTGATACAATCTGTCGAGTGCATCAGGTGATTATGTGCTAGGATAAAATGGTGGTGCTGGAGATCTAGGTGGTGAAGGTGGTTGGGTACTTAATCAACAACCATTGACGTGGTAAATTTCTTCATTGGGGGTTACGAGGAAATGGTGAATGGTTATAAGGTGGTGGTTCAAGCGGAGGTGGATAGTGACTATTGCACTCTGGAAGATACCAGGACAAATAGTCTTCACAATTGTGGTAGAAATAAGGTTCACCACAGTATTCACAAAATTGCTAAACATAAAACCCTTCATAATCGAAAAAGTTCTCCGTCACGAACCGATCTTCCTCCATGTGATCCATTTGAAAAGCTATCAAAACAAACTTGAAAAGTAATTAGTAATAAGCAACTTAAAACCTTTCTATGAAATTTGTCGTGTCCCCAGCAATGGCGCCAAAAATTTGATGTCGGGTGGATTAAAGTACTTAAACGTCTTATTCTTAAAATGGCAAGTTCCCGGTGGAAAAAGGAAATTAAGTTAAAACTTTAAGATGAGACACTTTTCAAGTTTTAAATTTATAAAAATAAAATGATAAATGCTAAACGTTCTAAGCCCACACAATAGGCAAGTACCGAGTATCGAACCCTAAGAGACGACTTCCCCTACTCAGCTTTAAGTTGCTAAAATAAAAGTAAAGATAAATAAAAATGAGAGAGAACGAGAACAACCGACAAGAAAACCAATGTCCAAAGAGAAGTGTTGCTTGGGGATCCAACTAACCTTGGTACAGATTAATAGTAAACGTTCAATTGAGTGATGTGTCCAATATGCGCATTACCGCATAACTATAAAGACGATTGGGGTTTTCATTTGTTATTTTGAGGGTCTCCCAAACCGGTTGTGACACCCGCCAGATTCACAGGTCATGATCCGTACATAATCTCACCATTTTGTCAATTCCAGTAGTGTGTTATGCATTTTATTACAGTACATGTGTCACCCCGAGTCTAGCAAAGCCCACAGTAGTTCAGGAATCCATTATAGAGTCCTGTTTACCCAAGCAAACCCGTATATTCACGAGAAATTTTGTGAATGCCTAGCACAAGAAATCTTGAGATTTCACCAATCACTAATTATATCCTCAAAAACGTACGTACCATGAGCGAACTAAACAATTCAACGTATGTTAAAGGGAAATTAACACATGTACACACACATTATTTGATCGGCCTAGTCATGGACACAAGTGGCAACATAGGTTAAACCATGAGATGAACATTATATATATATATATATATATATATATATATATATATATATATATATATGTAAGTGTTTACATGTTCCAAGCAATGTTAATATAGATGGTAATATTAACACAACCATACACATGTTTACACACACGTATGTGAATGTGCACATATGTATACATACATACGATCAGCCACATACACACACATACATGATAACACTTTGTTGAACCATTCTCCTACATACATATATACGGTCAAATATACACACACCCACACCATACAATCACACAAAACCAAGTTCATTTTGTAATATGGAACCTTAGCCACTTTACAACTCCACACTTACACAAGTTGACCTTCTAGAACATCCATGCTCATTCCCTATACACCTTTTACAGCCCACACATTCCCAAGGCAAGAAGCAAGTGTGATTTTGGACATATTATTAGCTTACACTATACACACACTACACATACATACATACATACGTATATATACACTCATACACAAGTCACCATTCTTATCGAAATAACCCACTAATCTAAAGACTTACACAAGAAAAGAACCTATAAGATCCTTCCCAAGAAGTCGGCTACCACCACCCTACATAAACCAACAAATTTTATTAGTCAACTTGTTATACCAAGATAGTTAAGCACCTTTTTGATCCAACAATCCATAAGTTTTGACCTTCCTAAACAAACCAACACCTCAGGTTTCTCTCTCTCTTGACTCTCTCTCTCTCTCTCTCTCTCTCTCTCGGGTATATAATGCCGAAGGTGAGCCAAGAAAACATCACACCACCTCTCTAAACACTTGAACACACACAACACCTTCACTTCTCTTTTTCCTTTGTCTCGGCCGACCACCACAGCCATCTGGGCTGTTTACTCGATCACGAGACACACTCGTAAGCCACGAAGGTTACCAAGTCTAAGTCGAAGGAGCTAGGAGTCGAACATCGGTCCATTACCTTGTCATTATCGGTTCATCATTTTGGTAAGCCTATCGAACCTATGACCTTTAAATACTATTGTTTCTAGTCGATTGATGGTTCACCTGAACACTTATCACCTTCGCATACACATGACCATAACCACATTGTGTAGATTCGACTAAAACACTTGTTTTTTTTTTTTTGCATCTAGACACACACACACACACACATATATATATATATATACACGCATCTACATTCATATATACAATGTACAAATATACACTAGGACCATGTATTCGGACATACACATACACTCGCACATACACGGATGTATGCGTGTATGTATAGAGCCAAACAAAGCCACAAAAATGTCATTTTTCTTACTTAAATGATAACCTACATAAAATGGCAATTTTGGGAACATATGTTAAAAGGCCGATGAACATATGTTAAATAAGCTTTAACACAAAAACTTTTGGAAAACATATGTTACTGATCAAATGGTATGTATTAACAAAGGCAAAATGCTTTTATGTGTTAATTTGATACAAAATGGCCAAAATATAAGTTAATATGTCACTTTTGGATACAAAAAAACCAACACACATGGTAACACATAGGAATCCGGGACAATTGTTTTGCCACTAACGGCTAAACATGATTTCAATAACGACAAAAACGACCTTTGTCAACACACACGGTGTGTGACATATATGGATAGTGGTACAGAAACACATAGTCCATAGGTATTCAAGTCTGGTGAACAAATGCATGGTAAATAGTACAATCGTAGACTTAAGTTGCCTTTAATGAATTTAGGGCATCCCAGCCCGGATATTTCCACGTCAGACACAGTCTAGTTTAGCAGTCAGACATCAGGTGAGTTCCCACGGCCCCATTTTTATTGTTTTCATACTTTTTGGGGGAAAAACATGCGAAAAGGTTCAATTACATCTTGACTATTATGTGATCATGAGACATAAAGGTTCAGAGTACTCATAAGCCCACGTGTCATAACCTGATGCAACACTAGCACACCAAACATGTGGAAATCAACATCCATTTCATGCGGGAGAATGTTCGTCTTGGTACTATGCTTGTTATTCAAATTCCTGCGGACTACCAATACGCCGATATTTAACTAAGGGCCTTTCGAAACAACTATTCACAAAATTCCAATCCAGTCTTTGCATTCGGCCGGCTATTGCTTCGACTGAGGGGGCATATTAATAGATATATATCTCGGATATATATATATGTATATGTGTGTGTGTATTCTGTAATTTATATATTGTATATCTCTATTCTTTTAGGAGATTTAGTATAATTAGTTTTCTATTTTCGTTGCTTGTAAATATGTATTTATATCCCCTTATTTGGTGAATAACATCATTAAGTTTTATCAGAGATTTACACAAATTTCCGTTTGTTCAAGCTTTGGGTGTGACATCGACAAATAAGTCGTTTTGTATCGTTCATGCATTTAGATCTAAAGAAAAAAAAGGATAACTTCGTATGGGTCATACAGAGGCTCAAAGACTTGTTGCAAAAGTGTATGGAGCTACGTGTTAGGAATCTAGCTCTGATGAAGGCATGCGATATAGTATTCTCAAAAGTGTTTGTCGCCGTGTGACGCATTGTTTACAGGCCCAGATCAGTCGTCCACCACGCAGCCCAGTCCGTCTATGATGCGGGTTGGGTTGTCCGGTACATCGCATTGTTATATGGATGGTGATGAGGAGTATTGGTTTTTATTGTTTGTATCTTTTGGTTATTATGATTGTACGAACTTCTTTTATAAATGTTTGTTTGTCTTTTGTGGTTATTACCTTTATCTTTTGGTTATGTTGTTTGTATCTTCTGATTCATATGGTTAATTATATAAAACATTTATATTTACACTTACATGTTATTCGGGACGAAAACGATAATCAAAAAATATTTTTTTTATAATTATAGTTATTATATAAACAACATTTTATATAAATAACAAAAAAAACATTTTATAATTATAGTTATTTTTTAAAACAACATTTAAAAAAATCAACATTTTATAGAAACTATTTATAATAAATAACAAAAAAAGACATTTTATATAATATTGTTTAGTAGAAATCAACATTTTATCCAACCCATCGAACCCACACAACCATCCAACTCATCCCACACACCTATCCAATCCAACCCATCTCATTCCAACCAACTTGAAGCTGAAAATAATCTAAGGGCTTCTACGAGTCGTACTTCTATGAGTCGTAGAGCCCTCTACGACTCATATATGCTCACCCAATCATTGGCATTGGGAGGGCTTCTATACGTCCCGTAGAGGGCTCTACGACTCATAAAATCCCTCTATACAATGCACATAGTGTAATACGACTCGTATAGGGTTGCGCAAATAAATATGATGATGTCCAAATATCCGGAGCATTCTTTTAACTACAAGATTAAATATGGAAATCGGTATTTGCTTTGTGTGAGTACAAAAATGAATTTGTATATTCATTTATATGTGATGAATAACGAGATCATGCATGCATAAATGAGAGATACAAGCCGCCTAGAAACATTTTACAATATAAGGAAGGGTGCTCTCTAAATCGTTATATTAACAACTTTCGTCTTTTCCACTAAAACAACCACCACATCTACAACCATACCCAGTCAATCCCACAAATAGCAAGCTATATGTAGGGTTTGAGAAGAGTGAGATGTAGGATGCTTTCAGAGAGACCCCTAGCTCTAAAATAAAGAACGGACCAACAAACTGAGTTAAAAAAAAAAAAGGAGACCAATAATCAATGAAGTGGGAAGAGAGTACTATAAATTAAAAACATGTTCAACATTAAACAACATATATACGCAAAAACACGAAAGAAAATCACCTGTAGAGTCTCCCTAAAGTGTAAACAAGTCTATGGCAATGCAACTACTGCTCTGGTTGTTGTGCCTCTCCATGCATCGGTCTAAAGGAGGCACCAAATCTTTTTAAGTGCAGCGTAAATAACTTTAATTCATAACAACATGAGATTGTTTTTATCAAAATACTTTTCATTAATTAGCACCGATTATACAGTACTTGAATACAACTCCCCCTCAGCCTGATTACTCAGATTTGCCCGGACAAGGAATGTTTATGTGTGGAGTGATAAATTGAACAATACAGGCACTGCTATACTACGAACTAAACATCTTGTAATCTAGTTGACGTCACCTAGACAATGACATCTAACAAGCTAACTAACTCTAATATCTGCTAGCTAACATATGTTCTATTACATCTGTTGATCATCATTTTTCTTCATCATCTGTTGACGCCTAAACACAGCTAAGGCTCCAACAGGCCTTGTCTTCAATAGAGTCTGTTATCTTTTTGGAAAATGATGTTCTTTAATAGTCTTTATGTCGAACAGACTTTACAAAACCAGTTGTTTATCATTGTCATAGGAAGATCTATTCTTCAAATTATGACTTCTTATGGATCAAAAGATAGAATGTTTTGGCTTTCCAATCATTTGTTCTTTTGTGGGTTCAACAAAGTTCAACATGTATTCATTTTGGAGTTGGGAAATCTTAAGGTAAGAATATAAGAGTGAAAGAGTTCAGATAGAATGAGTGTGTAGGATTACATAACCAATGATCTTCTTATATAGGCAGTAAGTTCCTGTCAATGAGCTCCCTTAGGAAAGCTATCCTGCTATACCTGGTAAGGTTTGACCCTTCTTCTTTATCCTTGCAAACAAGTATTGCTCTTTTGGTATAAAACCACATTTTGCTAATTTTTAGGTCTGATATCTACTGTTTGATGTGAACATTATAGATCAGAGCAAAAGTTGACATAACTTTTGACTTTTCCATAAAGTTACTGTTCACCATTGTAGCCATGAGCTACAGTATGGCAACTTAAAGCATCCTAGGCTCCCCAGTGTTAGCTTCTCAGCTCCGATGGGTCACATAGCTTTGGTGCTTATGCCGCTTTATGATTTATTAATGGATTAATTGTGAGGTTCTAGCACCCACGTCATCAATTATGTCATGTGGCTAAGGGAAAAAAACAAATCTTACTTGAAAGTAACATGCATGGGATCATCTAGATGTCTATGTTATTCGATCAAAGAGAATATAACTAAACAAATAGACTTGAAATCTTGTAAGAATATTGCAATCACTTATTGCCCAAATCTTGATAAAGGAAGTTCATAGTAATTTTGCGGGTTTTTTTTATAAGATATGGAAATGTTTGTGCTCGATCAATACGACCCAAGATGCTCTGTACTTACAATACTATTGAAGGTTCTATGTACATTAGGGGTGATATTAATCCGTTTCTTAAGCATCCAAGATTCTCAAAATCTCTCTTCATTGGTGGAGGTATCAAAAATCTAGAATAAAAATAATATAAGAATACACGGTGCGGTCATGCCCTTAAGGGGACATGAACCAACATTTGAATCCACATCACCTTGAGTTTTTTAACTAATTATGCACTGGGTGATGGTGACGTGGACGGTGACTGGGTGGCCTCCACGTCACCATGATCAGTTTTTTTAACACATAACTATCTATTTAAAATAAAAAAAACATTGCAATAAAATAAAACATCACTTTAAAATAAAAAATACAATAAAATAAAATAAAACAAAACATTACAATAAAATGAAACATTACATAAATTAAAAAACACATAAACTAAAATTTAAATATAATTCGATCGTAATATTTTGCCACGACGACACGTACTTGAACTCCTCATCGTACTAAAAAAAGTAATCAATTTAAGTCACCTCTATGGCGATTTCTTCTGAATCCGTTAGGGATTCCTCCATGTTCGCCTTGTACATCTCCTCAAAGATCACGCTCTTTGATTCTATGTCCATAAACTTGAGATGAAATTCATCACTATTGCAGTTGTTTCACCTAAGTAGAACGCGGAGTTCCGCCAATACCTTACTCTAAAAAGGAATAGAACGAAGTGTAGTGGATACTCAAGTGTGTTCGCGAATGTTGAACCACCCCAAGGTTAGGGCTAACTCCTTTTCTTTGATCCACGAGTTGTCCATATCAGTGAGGTTTGTTGGTGCAGGGCATTGAAGAAGATGTGGGGTAAGATGAATAAAAGGCTGGGTTATATAGTGTACAAATTTAATGTAGTTGGTGTGGTTTAAAAATTAACCGTTGCCCCCGCCCCCTAAAGGTAATAAAAAAAGCACATTGACCGTCCACCAATAAAAACCGTCCACGTCAGACTAAACTTTTGCCCCATGCCCTGTTTCACGCGATCCACGAGGTGGTGTGCTGGCGTGGAAGGGTTCCACGACCAATTTCCACGCCATCACACCGTGTAGCCTAAGAGATGAATATTTGTACTGATAATAATTTCCAGAAATCTTGGCATTCATAGTAACAAGTGTAACAATAACTCCTCTTTTTCGGTCCACAGATTGTCCGTATCAATGATGGTTTGTTGATGTGGAGTATAGAATAAGATGTAGAGTAAACTGAATAAAAGGTTGGAATATATAGGGTAAAAATTTAATGTAGTTGGTGTGGTTTAAAAAAAAAAACAAATTCATTCAATTCTATGCATTGGTAAGATACCCAAATTTTGACACAGAACTAAAAGCATTAAAGCAACTATTTAGTTTAGCCGATTGTTTACATGATATGTGTAGGGCTGCAAACGAACTGAATTTTCAGCGAACCGTTCATGAACTGTTCGGCAGGAAGTTCGTTTGTGTTCGTTCATTTAATAAATGAACGAACACGAACAAAAAATTCCATTCGTTTATACACATATCTAATGTTAGTATAAAAGCTTTGGTTTTTTGGAGGTATTTTTTTTTTTGACGAAATTCCTTATTCATTCAATAAAAAAACATTACAAATTACATCAAGATAGCGGGAAGGCGAGAAACAAGCTGCGCCGCCATCCCTTTCTGAATGGAAAACCCTAACTGACTAAAAACGTAATCTTGCCCACCCAGAGTCAAGACACTACTATAAATAACTCGCTGGACCCTGGTCAGGAAACGGGTGACCTTCGGTGCCAATGAGCCAAATATATCAAAAGCTAAGGGTACAAAACATATTGGTTCTCCTCAAGCTATATTTATATTTATGTTATTGTCATGTGTCTTTTTATAGTAGATTTTATAAAGACGTTTAGGAATATTTAACATTAAGAAGTATCGAATCATTATTTCTAAAGGGATGCATAAATCTAGTGATAGTCATTTTATAGATTACATCATTGTGTTTCATTGGTATCGTAGCAATAGTTTCACCAATCACATGCGGTGTACGTGCAAAAGTGATGTGCTGACACATTGTTGCATCTAATTAATTTATGATATAGTAATCTCATCTAGGATCATATCTTTATAATTAACCTAATTATAAAAATCTAAAAGAGGAATTCTTTGTTCCCCAAATATAGGGACAAAACCTTAAGCAAGCCTATGTTTGTTTGCATATATCCATTCTAAAAAAGTACACACATAGGTGGACATTTCATGTCCACATACTTTGTGTTAAAAGTATAAGAAAAATTAAGAGATAACCCGTATGTGCTAACCTGGGTTACAACTTACTAGCCATCATGGGTATGTGCAAACCTGTATCTTAGCTGATCATACTAGAGAGACCAAACAACTTGCCATGAAACCATGAAAATACCCTAATTTACATATATAGTTTTTCATTTCTCTATCATAAAACATGTTTGTTAATGCAGGCGATGTGATGTTTTCTAGACTTGTCCTGTTGATCAGTTATGTAAGCATATAATGGAAAACTATAAACATGTACCTGATAGATTTGTCAGACTTGCTACTGATGCCGAAAGAGACTTGAGGTCGACATACTTGTCATTGGATTCAGGTTCCCTTTAGGGTATGCGGTTATGATGGATTATGATTTCTTGATGAAGAAATCGGCTAGAGAGATGGAGAGGAGACACACGTTATGTGGTGTTATGATTATGAATATGTGCCACTCTCTAAACCCTAATAATCTCTCCTTATATATGCATACCCAGGGGACACCCTAATAAGGCCCAACTAATGATAAGTCCGTCCATCAAAGACATACCAGTTATGACTTAGGATATATTAATAATTGATCATGATTATATAAATGATTATAATGGCTATCGATAAATATACAAACGTTACGTATATTTATTCCAACATTCTCCCACTTAGCTGAGTAATCATTTATTATGAGTACTACGTAAGTCTCGAGAAGATAATACTAATTTTAGTTATAAACCCAAACTATAGCAGAGAAATACAGTCGTTAAGTCTATAATCAACTTAGGGCCCTCATTAATCATAGTACAATCCAAATTTAAAACTTAATGTTAGGATCAATTTAAGTTATGCCCTTAGTTGTTGATTTGTTACATTATTGTTTTTATGTCATTATGCTAGCTTAACATTGTAATAGACAAACAAATCAAAATGAGGAAAATTAATCATTAATCATTAGTCATTCATAGTACGATATGTAGTTGTACATGGCCATTAGTAAAATCCTTTTCTCTTATTTGGCCCTTAGTGAGACTTTGGATAATAGATCTTTAGTTATTGGATCCATAAGCATATCATGAATGCATTCGATACAAAATTTTGATTTCCTCTACTTGTTCTGAAAATAAGCGAACAATAATTTTGCATCGAACTCTAATGCAGCTCCTCTCAAACTGTTATTGTTTGAGAAATTAGGGCAGTTGACTTTATCACAGTAAGTCTTCAACATAGTATTTAAATGGAGTTAATAAATTATGAGTCAACTGATAAATTTATCAACAACATTTAATGACTATTCTATTGTGATCAGCAACACATTATGTCATGATAACTTAAGTTATTATTTAAAGTTCTTTATGACTCCTCCACGAGACAGTTATGTCTGCTGACGTTATGATATATCCCAAAATTGACACTTGACAAAGTTAGAATGAAAGTAGTCAATAACTTTAAGTTCTCACTTCTTCTTTAGATTATAGTCTCTTGTTTCTTAAAGATATTGTAATGTTCCATTAGATGCTTTTCAATAATCTAGACAAGTCTACTGTTAAGCAATATGAACAATATCATAAACAAGCATAGACTTAAATTAACATAAGACTTCTAAATTATGAACCATAAGGTAATAATCTCATTTATCCTATTATCCTCTAAAAGAGAGCAATCTTTCATGTTACATATGTAAGGACCCGCTTAGAGTAAAACTTATGGGATGAAACTAATATCCCGTTGAGTCTATCTTGGTATATTTTGAATCCTATCACGTAGGAGGAATCCCCGATATTCATCATGTCAAAATATGCATCAATAATGCTTTGACTTAGGTAACGTATACTTGTCAAGAGAAACATCATCTATGTAAGGACAAGTTTTCATTAGTTGCTCCCACTCATCTTGAGGTAGGTTATATAATCCACTTAGTTCTTGATGAAGAGAATTTCATTATGATTCCAACACGTTTTATGCTTGCATCAACCCATACATGGATTTTGTTGACTTACAGACTGAGTGTTCAACATTCAGTTTAGAACTATCAGGTTGTTTAATAAACAGCTAGGTCATAGTTATGGAAAGTTTTTTTAATGTCCATCTAATGTGGCTCTCAGTTATTCTGAGCTACTAGGACGGTAATTGATGACCTGTCGTTAGGGTCATGCAAAACCTAATTAACCTAGGTAGATAGGGTAAATAGGGTATCAATCCAAGGAGCGTGTGGTTAGTGAATATTGCTTAGTTGATTAAACGGTATTATTTATGAAGATGCTAGAAAAATTATGAAGTTTGTGCTTGGTTCATTTAAGAAATTGATTTGAAAGGTTTTGTTTATTATACTGAAAACTTGAATTAAAACTATAAAAGTAAAAAGTAGTAATGGTTGTAAACAATTTAATTAAAAATATCACACTAGGGTTTCAACAATTGAATACTAGGGATTTCACAAATGGGTAAACAATAATAATGTAATTGGTGTTAACGGAGTGATTGCTCAATAGGCTTAGGTATCAAGTTTTATCAATACCGAGATAGATTAAACTATACTTCATTACCTAGAACATACAATCCTATGTTTGTGTTAAAGCAAGGAACCATGTTCATAACATTAGAAATTGGCACAAGATCAATTAACTAAAATGAGTTCAACATAAGGTTAATCACAATTCAACACAGTTAATTCAAACACGCAAAAACATAATTAAAAGTTTAAAGAAATATACCCAATTGGCTAATCCTATTTGATGAGCCGGTCGTTACGGGTCATACAAAACCTAATTAACCTAGGTAGATAGGGTAAATAGGGTATCAATCCAAGGAGCGTGTGGTTAGTGAATATTATTTAGTTGATTAAACAGCGGTGCTTATGAAGATGCTAAATTAATTATGAAGATTGCATTTTGTTCATTTAAGATTTTTGATTTTAAGTTGTTGTTTATAATACTAAGAATTAATTGAAATTATAAATAAAAATGATGTTGTAAACAATCGGATTAAAAAGATTACACTAAGGATTCAGCAATTGAATACTAGGGCTTTAACAATTGGGTAAACAATAATAATGTAATTGGCACTAACGGAGTGATTGTTCAATAGGCTTAGGTATCAAGTTTTGTCAATATCAAGATAGACTAAACTATACTTCATTACCTAGAACATACAATCCTATGTTTGTGTTAACGTAAGGAATCATGCTTATCTCACGAGAAATTGGCACAAGATCAATTAACTACAATGAGTTTAGCATAAGATTAATCACCAATTAACACGGTTAATTCAAGCACACAATAACATAAACAAAAGTTTAAAAACAATACCCAATGTGTTCAAACCCTAGATATCAAAAGCCTATATCCCCAGTGTAATACAAAGGGATTAGCCAAGCATGGCCATGAAGCTTGCTCCTCTATAAGTTTGATCTTGAACCCTTGTGCGCCTCTCGTGCGATCTCTCTCTTTCTGATGTCCGAACTTGCGTCCCTGCTCCCCAATAATCGTCTCTTTCTTGCGTCGCCTCCTCTGCACAAAGATGGTTTCAATTGTGTTGATCTCTTGTGCGTCGCACCCCTTTCAATAATTGGTGGTCCTCCTCCCTTGTTCAAGAATATAGCACCACCATAATATTAATTTACTCCTTCCTTAATTTGCTTCCAATAAAGTAATCTTTCAAAAATACTAACCGACTTCCTCCTTTTCTTTTTGTGCGATATAAGGCCACTTTATGTCATTTAGGCATACATTCTTTACATTATTATTATTATTATTATTATTATTATAAATGGTATTATAACCCCGTGCTTTCGACTCAGGTGGTCGGGTCTCGAATATAATTTGTACTGTTTTAGCCCCGCTTCATGCGATCACCTACCAAAAATATAAAATAAACAAATTAATAGTAAAAACAACCAAAAAGTAATAAAAAATATACAATACTAAAATAATAAAGTACAGACATAAAACTAATAAAAATACTATCTAATCGACTCAAAAATATACAAAACTGGCAAATAAACATGATGCCTGCAACCGCGCATCACACCCCCACACTTATCTTTTTTCGTCTCGAAAAAATTATATACACTCTGCTCAAGACATGATCACAGACTAGCACCCCAGTCGCCCTATCATACCTTAGCTAAGGTCCAAAGTCATAACCCATTTACAGATCAGCATTAGATGTGTTAATTCAGCAAGTCAAATTGATATCCATTTAAAAACATAATTAACCCGACTAAATCTAACATGCTTCCGGTTTTTATTTTCATGCAACACACCCCTCACAATTTTTCACTCCACTCGGTTTAATATCTGGACTAGCATGTAATGCGCTAGTATTAATCACTCAAAAACCAAGTATGCAACTCTGTTATCATAGGCTTGTATGACAATCACACCTCAACTGTAGGCAATGCACATATCTAAAGGACTTACGGGTTTTGGGCTTAGGGTAAAGGTCGGATAGATTTGGCTAGAAGTGGCTAAAATAAAATGGTGACACCAACATGATTGACAATCCTTATTCACAATACACATAAATAAACACAACTTTGGCATATTTGACCCATAACACATACTTCTATTTTTGTATTTTTTTTTCTCTTTTTTTTTTCTTTTATTTTATTTTTTGTTTTTTTTTATTTTTTTTTCACACATATATTTTTTTCTAACATAAATACAGTCACTTAACACTTTGGATGTCATTAACACTTGGTAAAGGTACTGGTTTATTTGAGTGATTATGTGGTTTAGCAAACGAAAGGGTATAAGGCTCAACATGGGTTACTAAGGGTGATTTTAGGTAAACGGGTCAGACATAACAAATAAGTGGGTATCAAAAGAAAAAGGGAAAAACCTAAATTGCCTTTATCATCTATGTGCATATATAGTCTACAACCTCGGCATGTATCAAATCACACAAGTTCTGCAATAGAGAAACATTTGGCCTACTCTCAAAAAACGAAAATATATATAAATCAATCTATCAACTAGTAGGCTCAAGATCTCACAAAAGTGGGGAAATGGGTTACCGATGTGTGCATGCATTTATTACCAATAGCTTGTTAAATCTAGTCAAGCAATTCTAAACATTTTTCTTAAAAATACCTGCCGAAAACGGTTCATACTACTTTTCCACAAATTAGACCATGACTAAGGATCTACTGCCAAAACAATCAAGAAACAACTGGTAGGTACCGAAAAAGCTGCTTTTATGTCTGATTAGAATGCTCTTTTTTTTTAGGAACAATTTTCAAGACATTTTCAATTTTTTTTTTTGAATTTTTTTTTAAGACACAAAAATAAATAAAAACGAAGTTTTCCCACCCCCACACTTGAACGACACATTGTCCTCAATGTGAGCTAGGAATAAAATAAAGCAGAAATAAAAATAAAATACAACAGTAAAAGGAACAGACTCCCCTGGATATAGGCAGTGCGCGTATGAGTCTCTGGAATTCCTCCCAATCGAACCGTATAGCATTTCATTCGCGGCCGATAGACAAACCTGAACTAAGACTCAAAGAAAAATAAAAACGTAAAATTCTGGGATGCCTGATACACCGATGGTGTACAGATTTACCCTGCCTGAATGGAGATTAAGTACAGGCAAGTTATCAGATTGCAAGTTAAACTCCAAGCATTCCCAGAAATCAAAAGAGACTCAAAATACTAACTAAAAATAAAAGAAAAATAAAAAAAAATAAAAAAAAATATACAAAATGTACAAGAATCGTACCTGATGTTCATTCATGGTGGTCTTAAAGAACATTTGCTTACCAAGTTTCCAATGTATGCTCGGTAGTTTACCTTCCATGCCCCAATCTGTTCATTCTCTTTCAACTTGTCTATCGAGTCCAAGCATGAAGGTTTTATCCCACATTTTCCTACCGAGTTTCCAACATACACTCGGTAGTTCAAATGCCAAATCCACAATTGCTTCCAAGTGATTGGCATGAGAATTGAGTCATTCTTGTTGCGGGGCCGTTTTACAATAAATTGTCCAATGTCCTCCCAGCTCACCTTCCTCTTCTTCATCTTTAAACCTTCATCTTCCACTTTGTTGGGTGCTATAATCAACACGGGATGAGATTCGCGAGGCACTTTCACCTCAGCCACCATATCTTCATGAGATACTAAGTCTTCAGTTGGAGTTAACCATTCAGAAAGACTTGCAGTATCTTCATCTATATCAGCATAAACCACTACACCACTAGCCAGCTCATCACGCTCACGTTTAAGTTGGGAGATTTCCACAGCTAGTTGGTGAACCTGCATAACCAAAGCTTCATGAGCTTTGCCTCTCACTTCATTTTCCTGCTTTGCCTCTTTTATCACATCTATGATAGCATCGAACTTGGAATCTCGTGAGTTTTTAGGTTCTTCATATGTCGGTTGAGGATATTCATTGTGGTTCATATTGTATTCTTCTTGGTAACTTGAAAATGGCTCCTCTTCAGATTCATAACCTTCATAGCCCCAATTTGAGTTATAATTGTGGTTGGCTTTTGGTTGGTAATTTTCTTGACGTGGCTTTGCCCTATAACCAACCCTGAATTTTTCTTTCCAATACTTTGGATTACTCCAAAATACTGGGCAATCTTCACTTATGTGAATTTTCCCGCAACAAAAACAAGAATGATTTTCCGGTGGTGGAGGTGGTTTAGAGTGTGGATGGCATAATGTGTATTGTACGGGTCGTTGGTTCGGATATTGTCGGTTTTGGTTTTGTGGATGTGGTGGAGTATTGGCACGGTTTTGGTTAATGAGAGTTGGTGGAAGGGGTGGTCGCCGGTTGTTACCTTCTCGATAAATTGTTTTGGTTTTGCATGATGGTGAAGAAGATAAATGTGAAGCTCCAGGTTTTTCGAGCCTAAAAATAATACGATCTTCTCGTTCTTTAAATGCTTCCATTTTCCTACGGGCCACTGGACAATCTCGCCACAAATGATATGGGCTCCCACAACAAGGACAAGTATTATCATCATCTTCCCAATACATTGTGATGATGACGATCAAGTCTTGCTAAATTCCCAATCTTCAGATTTTACACAAATGGCATGCATGCATTATCTGTCACCTGCACACTTCACACACCACGCGTAAAAACGAACAAAAAGAAGTAACAAAGACAAATTAAACAGTTAATCACAATAATCAACTAAAAACTAAACACTAAGCGCACTAGCTCCCCGGCAACGACGCCATTTGATGAGCCGGTCGTTACGGGTCATACAAAACCTAATTAACCTAGGTAGATAGGGTAAATAGGGTATCAATCCAAGGAGCGTGTGGTTAGTGAATATTATTTAGTTGATTAAACAGCGGTGCTTATGAAGATGCTAAATTAATTATGAAGATTGCATTTTGTTCATTTAAGATTTTTGATTTTAAGTTGTTGTTTATAATACTAAGAATTAATTGAAATTATAAATAAAAATGATGTTGTAAACAATCGGATTAAAAAGATTACACTAAGGATTCAGCAATTGAATACTAGGGCTTTAACAATTGGGTAAACAATAATAATGTAATTGGCACTAACGGAGTGATTGTTCAATAGGCTTAGGTATCAAGTTTTGTCAATATCAAGATAGACTAAACTATACTTCATTACCTAGAACATACAATCCTATGTTTGTGTTAACGTAAGGAATCATGCTTATCTCACGAGAAATTGGCACAAGATCAATTAACTACAATGAGTTTAGCATAAGATTAATCACCAATTAACACGGTTAATTCAAGCACACAATAACATAAACAAAAGTTTAAAAACAATACCCAATGTGTTCAAACCCTAGATATCAAAAGCCTATATCCCCAGTGTAATACAAAGGGATTAGCCAAGCATGGCCATGAAGCTTGCTCCTCTATAAGTTTGATCTTGAACCCTTGTGCGCCTCTCGTGCGATCTCTCTCTTTCTGATGTCCGAACTTGCGTCCCTGCTCCCCAATAATCGTCTCTTTCTTGCGTCGCCTCCTCTGCACAAAGATGGTTTCAATTGTGTTGATCTCTTGTGCGTCGCACCCCTTTCAATAATTGGTGGTCCTCCTCCCTTGTTCAAGAATATAGCACCACCATAATATTAATTTACTCCTTCCTTAATTTGCTTCCAATAAAGTAATCTTTCAAAAATACTAACCGACTTCCTCCTTTTCTTTTTGTGCGATATAAGGCCACTTTATGTCATTTAGGCATACATTCTTTACATTATTATTATTATTATTATTATTATTATTATTATTATTATTATTATTATAAATGGTATTATGACCCCGTGCTTTCGACTCAGGTGGTCGGGTCTCGAATATAATTTGTACTGTTTTAGCCCCGCTTCATGCGATCACCTACCAAAAATATAAAATAAACAAATTAATAGTAAAAACAACCAAAAAGTAATAAAAAATATACAATACTAAAATAATAAAGTACAGACATAAAACTAATAAAAATACTATCTAATCGACTCAAAAATATACAAAACTGGCAAATAAACATGATGCCTGCAACCGCGCATCAGTAATGATCCTCAAAAGAATCTTTTGTAACACGCATAAGACGACTCTTTGATAATCTAATTCCTCTTGAGTAAAATCTTTTACAATCAATCTTATTTATAACGTTCCCATTCGGATCTAGTTTAATCATGAATACCTTTAGGCAATTTTACCAAATCCCAAACGTTATTCTAAATTATGGAATCAAGTTTTGCTAATAATAGCTTTATTCCATTTAAAAATTGATTGATGCTAATGATTTAATTTGATGAGGTAGGATCGGTAAACTTTCCAAACATCTATTTTGTGTTAGTCAAGTAGGTTACATAATTATCAAAGTTAGTGGGCTTATAGACCCAGATGACCTCCTAAGTTAAATATTGGGTTTGTTATGATACAAATATAGCTTTAGTTAGGCGTTCTTATTTGCAGGTATATAATGAGCAATATTAGTTACTAAGTTTGTAAGAGTTGGTGCATTAAGGTGTACAAGAGGAATAATCAAAGTTAAATTTGGAGTTAAGTTTAATGAGTCTCGAATTTTAATGAGTCTCTCCCTCGCATCTTGTACTTCCAGAAAGTCATAATAAGGACTTTTACTACTCCTACTTAGCTTAGAAATATTAATGAATTCAAAATGTTTAAGGTCTAACATTTGGAAGACCCATAGATTTTAATAGAGAAAACAACCTAATGATATTTATTGTCGTTTCTCTTAATGAAGATTACTTTAGATTTAGTAAGAAATCTAAGTTCGCCCATATTTAGACATCCACAAAACTTTGTTAGGAGTACGTTAAATGTAAGGAGACAAGTTGTGATAGAGCATTGTCCAGTCCAAGAGGTGTAATTTGAGAATTGATCAAATTGTCATTCCCCCACCTCTGTAACTTTTGCAAGTCATAATTAGGACACCTGATACTCCCACTAATCTTTTAGGTCTCTTAGTACCTCCACATAATAAGTTTTAGCATTGCGCGTGAACAAGAATATTTCATATATTTTATACTTGAATTCCCTTATCCTCTAGATTTCATAAGAAATTTTAAGGACATACTTAGAGGTAATGTTATTAAGTATATATGAATTGATTTCTTTAATACATTGGTCGGTAGGAAACGGAATAGATACAATTAGATATTTACCTAAGCTCCACGAATGTCAATTAGTTATGACTTATGATGGAAACCCATTTGTTCATTTCGCCATTTAATGTTTAGGGCATCAACACATGATTTAAAGTCACTGAGAATGAGATTTGATAGCCAAGCATCCATTAGTGACCTGGTCATAATTTCTGATGAAATTTTGGTCTTAGTGGATGAATTGCATGGGTCTCATTTTCCTTTGTTAAATTCTCTTTTCATGATAAGAAAGTTGTGAAAAAGGTTATTGGATCATCTAGTTTTATTTCATAATATTTCTATTCAGATAATGACAACAAACAATATGAGAGTTTAACTTAATAGTGGCTTTGGTTTGGTCATTAAAACCTTGTAACTATAAAAAATTGTAGCTTTTTTAGTATTGATACTAAATTATGAGTAGTCTTAAGAATATTTTAAGGTATCATAAAGCTTCAATACTAAGATTAGTTATTAATGGTTAATAGACCCATATTTTTTCCCACTAACTCCCATCTTAGGTATTTGTTGAATTTTGGTAAGGAAATGTATAAAACTAGACTCAACCGTCTTGTGTTAATAGGAATATATTAGCATTTGTGGAGTTAAATATCCTTAACTAGGCAATAAAAATCTTAGCCAGCTGGTCTCTTTACTTATGGGTAATCTCATTGCTTGTGCCTATTCTTAATGGCACAGATTTGTTTAGTAAGACTTTCCATTTGGAGAAACTTATAGCTAAAAGTAGTACTTGTGTTTTGTTACCAAATCTTAGAATTTTCCTCTCTATGATAATTATTCTTCATCTTTTAGGTTTAATGGTAGTAAAGTGAATAACATCAACTTTTCTAGTTTAATGCGTTCTTTTTCCTGTACATAATTCGCTATCAACACACTCATTCTACTTTGGTATTTCTAAGTGTTATAGTTGATTCGTAATGCATCTAATCGTACTGGTGGAAAAGTTATAATGCACTAGAAATTTTATTGATTTCCATGTATACACCCTTAGATTTATGGATCATGTCATTCAATATTAAGATGTATTTGTAGGACCGTTTCGGTTGCTTTGGATATCACGGGTTTGACACGAAACGAGTGCGGAATCCTCGGTTCGCGGTTTAAGCAACAAGAAACATCAAACACACACAAAGACGAGTTGTTCGGATCTGCTTTTCAATGATAAAGATTATATTAAACAGAGCTCGAGTGTTACAAATACAATCCGATCATCTAAACACCAAGGTTTCTCTATCGAATGGACAAATGAACAACTCTATGATTAGGGCAAAGATTGAACCTATTTATAGGCCCAGCTAGTCGGCCTAGGCCCACGGGGCGACTAGCTCTTCTTCAAACGAGTAACAAGGGCTTGTTGGTCGCCTGAAAAACCACACGGCTAGCAAGGCTAGTCGTCTTATTAGTCGTGTAGAACCTTCCTACTCATGTGTATATATTACGAAACTGGCCTTAACCATATTTACGAGCTGTAAACCACTCAATTCACGTAGCTAACGACCTATAAGGACCTATCACTAGCTGGGGACATACAATAATGCACTTACAGTCTCCCCCTTGGACCAGGCTAGTGATTTACAAACTTTACCTATCACCTAGCTGGGGACACACACGAAGTGTATTAACAGACTCCCCCTTGGACCTAGTAGGTGATATATGGTCTTTGAGTCTTCAAGTCTTGATGTCCAAGATTCTTCAACTTAGGGTAACACCGCAGTGTATGAACCTCTAAAGACTTGAATATATTTTCCGATTTGAGCTTAAGTCGTGGCTTCATAAGATCTTTTCTTGGTCTTCGATAACTTGGGAGGAAACAAAAAATCTCCGCTATTATGATTGACGATTCTGTGACTTGGACGAAGATCAACATCATCTTCACTTTCCTTTCTTGATTATCATCTTCTTCAGCTTCGATTGCTGGAGCTCTACCATGATCTGGTTTCTCTGAAGATGAAATATTGGGTTCTTGCTGTTTAGGATGATTTTGTTGCTCAAGTTCTGGTGTTGTTCAGCTTCAAGCCTTGTCATTTGAATCATGATATGCACACTCGTTGTGTTTGATCCTGCAAAAAATTTTTAATAAAAACTGCACACAAACTACAACTTGTATTAGATACGATAAATAATCTGGACTCAATCAAATTCTTGAAGTTTATCATTTGATGAACTTTCAAGATTTGTCCATTTTGACCACCGTTTGGAGAGATGAATCGTTCTCCCCCTAAACATTTGGATCTTTTCAAATTTCACACTGAACTCTTAGACTTGACAATTTGTGACCCTGAAAGTGATATTTGACCCTTGAATTTTGTAAAATTTTGAATTTATTTGTGTTTCGGCTTCGGATATGAGATTCCAGTTGAAGAATACTTGGATTCCAACATCGGTCAATCAAAAATAAAGACAAAAGAAAAAAAATTCTTTTGGATTTTCTAATAAATTGCAGAAATCAAAGAACTAGAAATTTTAAACTATTCACATGCATATTTTTGTGAGTTTAATCGGTAAGGGAATTTTATCAGTATGGGACTAACTAGAACACTCCTTTTGTTCAGGTTACAGTTCAATTACCAATAAGCATCCTACAACAATTGCCAATATTGTTGTCCACCTAAACTCAAAATCAAGTTTTATCGCTAGGCACTTTAGATACGCTAAGGTAATAATTAATACTGATTAAAGGTGTTCCCTGCACAGGCAACACATTCCCGTATCAAGGCATGCACAAAGCTTCCTCGTAACTGGTGAATAAGCTGTTGTCATACGTATTTACAAGGAATGGACTCAGTGGTGATCAGGTCTGCATGAACGATGCAACAGAGAGACCAGTGAGATCCAGACCAGGGTTCAAGTCAGATACCATTAATTGATTTATCGGTATGATGCTTTAGGCATATGATTTGATACCTTAGAGTGAATTCTCAGTTGAGAATTAGGGTTTTGGCATTTTCAATCTTTTTACTCTTATAGGATTCCCAAACGTCTCCTCATCAGAATTTATCCTATTTTTGTTTTTCTTTTTTCTTTTTCTTGGAATTGACATAGAGGTGCCTCAGTTGTAGGTTGTGAACCCAACGTACGACACATGTGCCACTCCTTTATTCTGAGAGATGTCCAGTTCACCCCGAATGTACTATCCTCTTAAAGACCAGAAACCTTAGTTTTTGGCATTCTATCAAACGAGATTTCGGTACTAAGACCATATGCCAACGCGACGTTAATCCACAAAATTTTCAGTCACTTTAGTTTATATCACCATGCCGAACTTGGAAATGATTTTGAGCCTACTGACACATCATTTTAGAGGCTGCTTATCGTTTCCAATTCTTTAAAATTTTAAAGGATTCAGATAGTCCACTGATGAGTTGATATCATCTTCCCTATTTCACCAAAGAAACTCATTTTTGTTTTTCACATTTTTTTTATTTTTGGATTTTTCTGATGTTTTTGTATTTTTCTGATTTTCTCTCCTTAAAAATCAAAAATTTTGCAAAAAGACAATATTTTTGGATTTTTCTATTTTTGAAGAAAAGTATTTACAAAAAATGATTTTCCAATGTGGTTTACTCATATTTTCCCAAAATGCCATTTACCAGTTAAAGATAGTCAAATTTGGTAAAAATTTCGACACATTGGTGGTCAGTGTGGACTTTGGTAATTACCGACTCTTTAGTGATTGCTATGGCAGTCTCATATTCAACAAGAATGGGAGTGTTAAGAAATTGCAAACCGTAGTTACTCATTTGTTGGCGTGTCCAAAGAACCTGGAAACAGCAGCTTGATGCAGCTACCAATTCGGTTTCGCATGTTGAAATGGCAACAAACATCTCCTCTCAAGACTTGACATCCACCCGTTGTGGAGTTCACGTTGATTTTGCAAACACCATAGATATAATCAATAAAGGTAAAGAGATCAATCTTATTGTCATTAGGGTACCATAGACCTTCGGTCGGAAACCCTTTAGATAATGAAAGAACCGTTTATAGAAACCACGCGATCCACTTTTATTGCATTACAGACACCCGTTTGTAAAGTCGAAACACTGGTCATGATTTAAAATCCCATTAGGCATTATTCTTTCTTTCTTTATTTTCTTATCTCTACTTTCTTTTTCTCTTTCTTTGCTAAGCCGATCCCTCCTTTGATTAGAAAAAGTTTCATATCCTCCAAAGATATTCTATTCAATTTACCGGAGCGTTACGTCACTTATATTGTGCTAGGATACCCCCATTGCCAACAATCCAAGGACTACTGATAGTTCCTCTTGGAGCACCCTGCACACTTATTCAAAGATTAGTTCAGGAGGGGACCCAGGCCTTGACCATCTTTGGTCGGCCTAGGTCATCAATCATAGGTAGCTCTATCCATCTAAAATTAGGGGTAGGTGTTTTCTCATCAACAACAGTTGATGTAGATGGTGCTAATGAAGCAAATAAACCCACAGATGGTGCTTCAGCTGCTTTTGGCTTCCAAATCTGGTCATGCTTAGCCTTTACAGGTTTTTTCTCGACAGGTTTGGGTGGTACCTGAGGCTTCTCCTTTGGGTTAGCCGGTGGCTTTGCCATTTTGTTAGCTTTTGGACCTGCTCTTAGGCCTCCCTTGGGTTTTGCAACCTTAGGTGGAGCCTTTGAGCTTGATGCCTGGCCAGCTTTAGGCTTTGAAATATTAACTACAACCTTTTGTTTCTTTTTTAAATTCTTCGGTGTCACCTGAACATTCTATTTAACTTATTGTTTAGGTGACCTTCATCTTTCGTTGTTGTATTTTGGGGGTTCAAATGCTTTGCCCTTTATTTTTCTCAGATAGGGACAATTAGTAATCAAGTGTCCAACCTCGTTACATTCATAGCATGACCTCCATTTTCATAGAACTGATGTTCATACCGTGACTGTCTCGAGCTAATCTGAGAATATCTGGGGGCTACAGCTTCCTTGTGAGCTTCTAAATCGAGAGGTACTTGGATATGAATCATGATCAGATGATCTTGGTGAAAATTTCTTTGATGATTTTGATAAGAATGTCTCATCTGATCAATACCTTTCGATTTAACGGGCTTGATTTATTTGATCTTGGGACCCTTTTGGTTTTTTTCAGACCAATTCTTTTTATTTACATGTTTGGTGGGTTTGTGTTCAACTTGTTTTTTCTGATCAACGAGTTTTCTGATTTGAGCTTCGGTAATTGGTATTTCCTCAAAAACATGCTTAATTAAGGATTGATCAACATTTTTAATGGGAAACTCTTTATCAGAAAACAATTTGTCAGATCCCACTAACATGTATAGCCCTTTCGTTCCTTCAGGAAACTGAAAGTACTTCTTTTTCGGCTCAGGTTCACACAAAATGTGATTTTCAATTGAACTATGTGAACCTGATTAAGCCTTCTTAGTTTCCTGGGATTCTTTATCAGAATCATCAAGGACCACCACTAGTAAAGTCTTTGGTTTCAATTTCACTTTCTGTCAATTTACAGAACGTGTATTGTAACCAAGTCCTTGATTTTCCCTTTTTTAGAGTTTGAATCTCACAATTAATATCATGTTTATCTAGCACAAACTGTAACATTTCGCATTAAATAATTGTACGTTGCGTATAATTTGGATAAAAACGACAAGTTTTATTATTATTTACATTTAAGTATTTTTGTGGCATTTTGAACCCTAATACAATGATAATTATTCACACACATATATATATATATATATATATATAAGGGTTTTTTTTATAATAATGATAATAATAATAATAATAATAATCACTATAACTAAACCCACAAACACAATAGGTTGAACCCAACCCAACACCCTTAGCCAAATCCGGCCCAAACAAGCAGCCCAACCAGAAAATCCGGCCCACTAACCCTTTTTCCTCCCTTTCCCCTTTCTGTTAAAAAAAAAAATTAAAACAATGCTCCAGCCGGGTTTCGAACCGGAGCCAACAACACACAACACACGCGCACCAACCACCTGAGCCACACTGAATTCTTATTTTATTTCCATTTCACTAACCATTTAATATGTATATGGTCTTTGTTCTCCTTCTCCCTCTGCTCGCTGCTGCGAGAGACAGCCACACCAAACCCTTTAATTTGTCAAATTAGCACACAATCATGGTAAGTAAAACATAATTAGCAATTTGATTGATTATCCGCGTCCATTACACGTCAAACATCATCAAATTAAGTCAATCATCATAAATTTCACGCGTATACATTCAATTCAAAGTCAACGATTTCCAATTCGAACATACGAGCCATTACACTATAAATTGATCATTGCTGGACCTTCACAACTCGCCATTACATCTTTCTCAACCTTCAATTCTTCACAAAAACCCTCTGTTCTTGATAATTAAATCGCGTTTTGACTTTCAAGTTGACTGTCCAAATCGTGCTCGTTTCTGCATTGTAAGTATAATATTTTTAGTAGGTTTTGATCTTCGGCATCCACACATCAATAGCCCTAAGGTTAATTGGGTTATTGATGTGTGAATCAAACGATTGCAAAATCTAGGGCACGTAATTGATTTTTGGGGAAGAACACGTTTGTGCTTTTTGGTATTATTTTAAATAAACAGCTATCAAACACAACCACTGGTCTAGACCAGGTGGTTGTGTCTGGTGCTCATCTTCTGAGCCACGCGGGTTCGAGTCCCGGTTGTGGCATCCTTTTTCTTGGTTTTGTTTTATTTTTCAAGAACAATCAAAATTAATTTTATATTACTTATAATTTTATAAATTCGTTTTAAATTATTAAAACTCTTTTAATAATTCTACAAAAATTATTTATAGTTAATCTGATGAAAAAGTTTAATTTACAATTTTTAGTTTTCAAAAATTTATTTATTTAATATATTTAATAAATAAATCAATTTTATTCTATTATATTTATAAAATTCCATTAAAATATCAAAACAATTCTATAAATTTCCACAAAAATTATTCTGAGTTTATATAAATAAACTTTTCTGAAATGATTTTTATTTCTGAAAAATCATTTATTTAATATTTTTAATCAATTTTTGTTAGTTTTAATCATAATTAAATCATAATAAATTCAATTTTTAATATTTTTGCACCAAAATTTTATACAAATTATTTCTGATTATTTAGAACAGAAATATGAATTTTAAACTTATAATTCTTAAATTTTAATATTTTTAAATATTAAAGTTAAATTTTGACAATTTGTTATAAATAGAATTAATATTCTATTTTAAAGAAAATAATTTTGTAAAAATTATTTTTTACACTTTAAACACATTATTGTGACCATCTTAAATTTAAATTTCATAAAAAGATTTTTGGTTATTTATTTACTAATAGTCCTCTCAATTATTAAACATTTTTAATATTAATCAAACAAGCATTTATCCCCAATTCGAAGCCCTAGAACTTATACATTTGTAGACTAGATAGACTTAGACATATTTATTACCATGTTATAGGGTGATACTTGACACATTTGGGCAACACCACTATTCAATTTTTCCAACAGATATAACATTTTGCTAAGGTGAGTTTTACATAGCCCATTTTCTATTTATCACCATTTTTGGGGTGAAACATGTTACAACATTATTTATGCAATTCAATCATCAATGTGTCTATGTGTATTTCTATGTTGCATTATGTCTTGAACATGACTAGGGTAAGCACAATTCTAGCATAAACATTCATCAGCCGACGGTATACATTGATAGATCTATTGGACTGACAATCCCACCCGGATACGTACCTCCTACAAAGGTAGCGTGGGTGTTTGTTACTGCAATATAAACGAGTGAACCATGAGCGTATGGGATGTACCACAATACAACAGTCACAATGGTTGATTATGCACTCGATTTACTTCTAGTATGTTTTCACATATGGACTAGATTGCCATGACACATGAATTGCACAACAATTTTATTCGATTATCAAAACCTATGTAATTCTCACCAACTTTTGTTGACCCAAAATATTTTCAACTTAACATGTTTCAGGTTCTACTTGCTTGAAGATTTGAGTTAATGCTTGAAGATGTGTGCATAGTTTTATTCAAATTGATGTATGAATTCTTGTAGAACAATTGTATGTAATTTATCTAAATCATATAATGAGGATTATTATTTACCATGAGCTACTGAACAATCATCAATACGTGACATCCCGATATTTCCGCCATCGGTTGGGGTGTTACACAAACTTTGCCAATTTAAAACCATCTAGCTTATGTTTGGCTCTTTCATAATCATATCTTGCTTGCGCTAATTCTTCCTTAATTTCCTCATAAGTTTTAGAAAGCTTAGAGTTTTCTTTCTTTAAAATTTCATTTAAGTTTTTAAAATCCATTTCATTTGCTCTCAAAATTTCATTTGCAGTTACGTAATTAGTATTTAGCAAGATCACAAGTAAGAATCTGTTGGTTTTCATACAGCCTTTCAATCTTACCTTGGAGCTCGGCACAGTTAGAACAGACGAACCTGGAAGATCTATATGCAATAGAGTCAGTTTCATGCATGACTTGAACTCCAACTTCTTGATTTTGAACATCAGTATCTTCCTCTTCTGATTCACTCCTTCCAGAAGTTGAACAATTTGCATCAGCTCTATTGGTTTCTTCATAACATCATTCAGGGTCTTGTTCACTTGATGATGTCTCACTATTTGCATATGTACTCTCTAATGAGGTTTGAGCACTCTCTGACGCTTCTCCCAGTTCTACAGTCTCTATTCATTGAACAAAACATGCCATTTTCCCTTTATCACCTCCCATAAGTTGCGTTTTCTAGTCAAAACCTTTCTCGGTGTGCATAATCAATACACTCACAACATCCGTGTTTGTTGGGACAGAGTTAATTGCAGGTGAAACCAAAACCACAACTGTTTCTTTATTGTCCTGAACATCGTTAAGTTGTCTGGTTTGATTCGGTTGACTTTGACTAGCATCTGACGTTGACTTACTCTCTGGATGGGCCACAGATTACATCCGGAAATCCCCAGTTGTTGTCGCTGTTGAACCGGTTGGGTGTTCATTGAAGACGCGAAAGCCTACGGGGTGGTTGCATTTGCCATTACGACAGTCAAGTAAAAAAGTCAACGCTGGTCAACGAAAGTCAAACTTCGGTCAAACACGGTTTACACGAACGTTTTTTAAGTCAAACTTGGTCAACGAAAGTCAACTTTGGTCAACGTGAGTCAAACTGAGGTCAAATCAAGGATTTTTTTAGGAGGCTAGGAAAGCTAATCGTGTGTATTGTAGCACGAGAAAGCTAGTCATGTGTACTGTAGCATGATTGGGAAAGCTAGTCGTGTGTACTATAGCATAGTCGTGTCTTACAGATTTGATGACTAGTTCTTCATGAAAATCATGAGCCGTTTTGTTCAAATCTCTCTCAAAATTAATGTGTTTGATGATCAAATGATTAGGAAAGTTTTCAAAACACTTTTGGAGCAAAACCCACTCAAAAACTCACGTTTTTAACAACAAAACACTATCCAAATCAATGAAAAAGTGGGTTTTTGTGAAGATAGGTTTCAAACTATCAAAATCACATTCCGATCTGAAAACACAACGATTTTAATCAGTTTTTGTTACAAAAACACCCGTGATACGAGCCTTGGCTCTGATACCACTTGTAGGACCGTTTCGGTTTATCAGGATATCACGGGTTTGACACGAAACGAGTGCGAAATCCTCGGTTTGCGGTTTAAGCAACAAGAAACATCAACCACATATAAAGACGAGTTGTTCGGATCTGGTTTTCAATGATAAAGATTATATTAAACAGAGCTCGAGTGTTACAAATACAATCCGATCATTTAACCATCAAGGTTTCCCTCTAGAATAGACAAATAAACAACTCTATGATTAGGGCAAAGATTGAACCTATTTATAGGCCCGGCTAGTCGGCCCAGGCCCACGAGTTAACTAGCTCTTCTTCACACAAGTAGTCAGGGCGACTAGCTTGCTAGTCGCCTGAAAAACCACACGACTAGCAAGGCTAGTCGTGTAGAACCTTCCTACTCATGTGTATATATTACAAAACTGCCCTTAACCATATTTACGAGCTGTAAACCACTCAATTAACATAGCCAACGACCTATAAGGACCTATCACTAGCTGGGGACATACAACTGATAGGATTCAGTAAAGGGAGTTCTTAATTACCATATGAGACATTTTATTCCACTTCTTATGCTCGTATGTTATTCTAGAATACTTTATCAAATAGAGTGTAGGAATTTCATGACTTAAGAGGATTTTTAAGACTTAATAAGAACTAAAATTAAGGAAAACTCTTCTTAGGTTTTGATAATTAGAGTGGATCATTTAGTTGAGATAGTGATTTATAGAAGAAAGTGAGATTAGTTTTGAGTTATGGCCTATAGGTATTGATGTAAGGCAGACTTAGATTATGTTCATTTTATTAATGAGGGATCATTAATTGTGAGGATCAATTTTGTAATGAAGATGTGATAATATAATAACATCAACATAAGCTACTTAAATATCATGCTCTAGCTTTAACTATACGCTATATGTTTAAGTATTAAGTTTTGCAAACAGTGAACGTAACACATCACCTTTGGGCAGAAGCGAGACATTCAAAGTTTTAATGCAATACACTTAGTTCACCGACATAATCTGTTACACATCACCTTTGGGCAGAAGTGAAACCTCATGTAAAATTATGTGAACCAAGCTACAATGCTTAATGAGACCTTAAATAATGAAATAATGTGATACATCACCTTTGGGCGGAAATGACACTTAAAATGCAATTGCAGGTTAAGCAAGGTTTTGAAATAACATTTTGAATAACTTGATACAATAGGTTTTGTCAAAACGCCAAATTTTATTAGAAATCCCGAAAATTAATGGGTTCTCGATAAACTAATGGGTTCTCGTAAAAAATTTATGAGTTTTCGAAAAAAAAATTGTGAGTTACCGGAGAATGATGTGTTTTCAAATTTAATTTTATGTTCTCAAATTTCAATAGGCTTTTATGGACATAATGGTTCTCGAAAAAGTTAGCAGTTCTTGGATTTTGTAATAGTTCTTGAATTAATTTTATGACCAAAGAAAATTTGAGTACCCCTTAAAAAAACTTTATTCGAAAACCTGAGATTCCGAGAACAAAACAGAGAACCTGATAAATGAACCAAAACTTGAGAACTTGGGATTAGGAAACTCTAAGTCCGGAAACTAGAATAGTTTGGAAACTCTTGTTCAATTCGGAAAATCCTTAATTGTTTGGAAATAACTTATGGGTTCAGAAACACCTAGCTATGGGTTCAGAAACACCTTTATTGTTACGAAAACTTCTTATTGGGTTCGAAAACACCTTATTGTTTCGGAAACTTCGTATTTGGGTTCGGAAACACTTTATGAATTTAGAAACCTTGATATGTTCGTTTAATCCGGAAACCCTTTTATTTATGTTTAAAATTTTGATTAGCAAAATTATGGATTATCATTAGAGTTGTTTCCTTATTTTAAGGGATAATCTTTAGGTTGTAACATCTCTAAATTTTAGGAAACAACAAATCAATCCTAAAACTAACTAAAACATAAAAGATTTTTGGTTTTCTTAATATGTTCTTGAAGGACATAAACCGAAAAAAATAAGAACATAATCCAATGTCCGGAATCATTAATTCTACGAACAAAATGCTAATATAATTCATAAATCAAACCATAGACCTATCTCGATTTCTTTATATATAAAACAAAGGTCCGATTTTTTTCGATCAGCCGATTAAACGGCTGTAAAAGTTTTCTAGCCGAAAGGCTTTTTAGTTTGGGAGAAAAACATGAAACCCGAAATCGCTATTTATTCGAGTAATAAAACTGTTTTCCGATTTAGATTCCTGGACTAATGGAAAACTAACAGAACTAATATGAGCAACATTGCTCTGATACCACATGTTGATAGTTCTGGAAAACTATAAACATGTTCTTGATAGATTCGTCAAACTTACTACTAATGCCGAAAGAGACTTGAGGTCGACATACTTGTCATTGGATTCGGATTCCCTTTAGGGTATGTAGTTATGATGGATTATGATTTCTTGATTAAGAAATCGGTCAGAGAGAGGGAGAGGAGTTGCAGGTTATGTGGTGTTATGATTATGAATATGCGCCACACTCTAATCCCTAATAATCTCTTCTTATATATGCATACCCAGAGGACACCCTAATAGGGCCCAACTAATGACAAATCCGCCCATTAAAGACATACCGGTTATGGGCTTAGGATATATTAATAATTGATCATGATTATATAAATGATTATAATAGCTATTGACAAATATACAAACGTTACGTATATTTATTTACAACATGTCCAAGTATATATTAGTGGTTTTATGTGGATCGCGACTAAAAAATGGATGTATGTTTGTTAAATGGTTGAAATGTCACCCTTATGGGTTGTTAGAACTAGAAAATCTATGAAATGATAACAATAATAATGAAGAATTAATATACACGAATGTAGTGATCAGTAACAGAAGAAATATGATGTTGGAAAATAAGAGTAATTTGAATGTGTGGCACCACAAGCTCAAGATCTTATTTGATACCAAACATCACTTTTGGTATATATGTAGTTTAATTAATGGTTTTCTTACCAAGGAGACAGGAATAGAATAGTGGATATGATGGCCTAGCTTTGGATACATATTAAGGAATGTGATTCACAGATAATTCTAGTGTAAAGTTCTTTTTTCTTTTCTCTTTTTTTTTTTTTTTTCTAATTTAAGCATCTTAAGATTCATCACAACCTATTATTTCAAAGAACTGTTGGTTTTAGATGATTGGGCGAACCCGGTGCCTGAGACTCCCGTATGGGTGGGTCTCGGGTGTCGGCTAATTAACTTGAGTCATCCTTACCTTGCATTTATGCATAAAGATGTTTCCACAACTCTAACTTGGACCTCTAGGTCATATGCTAGCAACCTTACCGTTGCTCTAAGGGTCGACGCTGTTTGTTTTAGATGAGTATAATTCCTTAATAAACCTAGTCTTTGTTTTCCCTTCTAACAGGAAAAAATATATATGTTAGTTGTACTCTCTCATTATTCCATGCTCATCAAAAACAGTACATATATACTAATTTAAAAATCATGTCTAGATAGCACAAGAGAATATGTGGCCTACTAAGACCCGTCAAACATATCATATAGCAAATATATAGAGATACAAATGTGTTTGTGAAGATACCCACACTTGTACGTACAAGTATACATGTGTATATCCATGTAGACTATATATAAGTGACATGTGTGTATGTGTTTTACCAGATCTTGACTAAATCTAGAGAAACATTTGATGGATGAGCATGATAAATTGCTGCCCATAGCAAATGTGGGCCGAATCATGAAACAGATCCTACCACCCACAGCCAAGATCTCCAAACAAGCCAAAGAGACTATGCAAGAGTGCGCCTCAGAGTTCATATCTTTTGTGACTGGCGAGGCATCTGAAAAGTGCCGAAGGGATAATCGCAAGACGATAAATGGGGACGACTTATGCTGGGCTCTTGCATCTTTAGGGTTTGATGACTGCTCCAACGCAGTTGTGAGGTACATGAATAAGTATAGGGAGTTTGAGAATGGTAGGGCAGCTGCGAAGCAAGTTGACGAAGAGCATGTTATTGAAGCTGCCAGCGAACCTTCCAACAGCGGTAAGGAGATATCATTCCTTGCAACTCGTCACTAGAATTTGCTTTGGCTTCAAGAGCATATGTAACCCTTGTCTCCACTTTATAAATTAAGAGTTTCGTTATCTTTGACAAGCATTCAGTCCTCAAACAAATCCAACAATGAGGTAATTGTGCGATTTCTAGCAAACTCAAATTATACGTACACTCCAATTAACAAGGCACCCCCTCAAATTGGCCAAGCTGTAATTTCTTTTATGAATTAATGTTATTAGAAATCTTAACTAAAACTACTGGCCCTTTATCACAAGTCAAAATGCCCAATAACTTCAAGTTCCATATTAGTTACACATTTCTTCTCTATATAGACACATATTTGTGTGTGTGTGTGTTAAGTTCAGTTCAAATATACACATTTAGTAAAACATGGTACTTTGTTTAATAGTATTAAGTATATATCTACATGATTCTTACTTGAGTCTTTATCTTACACGGTTGCTTTAACACATAGCCAATGTGAATTTTACCTAAAGTTTTGCATTTTTTGTACTAATCCTTCGCCACCCCCAAACTCAAACAACCATTCAATAAACAACTCAACAGCCGTTTAAAGGTAGGGGCTATGACGCAAGCCCTAACCTTTAAAGCGCCGTTCGAAGCAATTTCAACTAGCTATTTGAAAACAGTTTGGTATTAAATTGATAATGACGTGTGTATAACAAATCCTTAAATAAATGGTTTAGGGTAATAAGTATAGACATGTTTGTCCATGGGCTGAAAGAGAGAAGTCCCCTAATGAGTATTAAGGAACAAAGATGATGATTGCTGACTTAGGTAGAAAATGTTGAGAATTGGCAGGGATCAACAACAATAAACAATCTTATATTTGACAAAGTAAATTTGAGAGAATTTGAGAATTTGTGACAGAAATCGATAAATGTTATTGATGCACTTAACTCCTATGTATACAAACTAATCGGTGTGTGTCATAACCATCACAACCGCTTGACCCATAACTGCCTACACCTGTCCCTTTAAAACTGTGGGAACATAACCGTCTGCAACTTCCTATCTTATGACCATGTGTGACTTTATTGGACTATACATGTCACATTTATTATTAAAACATAATACAAACTTTTGATATATTTGATGATTAAAAGATTAGCGTCTAACAATGCCTCCCCTAATCTTTGAATCATCATAACTTGATCTGTCACACCCTCAAATTCCACATGCGGGGTTTTACCGCGAGGTGCGTGACAAACCAGGATCCAAGTCAACGGTCACAATAAACAACTACTATATGAAAGATGCGTAGACCCAAAATAAAAACTTTAATATCTCAAAAACCATAGCGGAAGCGAAATCAAGTTACAAGCCCATAAGACAATGCAGTTTCAAAAGATTATTCAAAAACATGAACTAAAAGCCCTAGACGCTATGCAGACCCATGTGCCTAGTACGTGTAATGCTACCTTAGCGACCTGAGAAAAACATGCCAAAAAGGTGTCAACATATAATGCTGGTGAGTTCACAGGTTTTCATAAAAAGTTACCAAGTGTTACCAAACTAGTATTTTACGCGGGTCGTGCGTTGCAGCGACAACCTAGTGTTTGCAAGACTTTATTATATGCGTGACATACGAACATACCATTATTATACAAAGAATAACACTAAAGCATACGGAGTTTTGACATACCCAAAGCTCATTACAATGTATCATAAATAGTATTCACACCATTCAAGGCTCTGCCATCCATCACAGCCCAGATATCATACCATATCAATTACCTAAGAACAAACATGTTCACTAAAAAAATAAACTAATGAAAAAAAAAACATGTTTATTACTAAAGTATGTTTATTACTAAAGTATTGTTTTGGACTTTTGGCACAAAGCACCCGGGCAAAAGAAAACTAAACAGCCCAAAAAAGGGAATACCACCCAAAACAAAACGCCGCCCAAAAATAAGGGAAAAGCGCCCAATATAAACAAACCGCCCAAAAAAACCGAAGCACTCTATCGCTACAGTAACTTCCTTGACCCAAGCTGTGGAATGAAACGACTAACGCATCGATTACCTCGCCGGAGTGAAAAAATCTGACCTAGAATCCGTTCTGTGCTTGAACAAATCTTCACTGCAGCGGATTATTTGAACAAATCTGACCTGGAATCCGTTCTGTCCTTGAACAAATCCGTTATGTGCTTGAACAGATCGGAAAACGCGTAGGCGTTTCCCGGGGGTTTATGGTCACCACAGTCCCGATCTGCCAATGCATGTAGTTTTCTCGAACTGGTCCGTGGCAGTTCGACAGCCAGCAGAGCGAGGTAAACGTCTGACCTGGTGGGTTATTACAAAGGTTGTGGTCTTCCAGCCGGTGTTTATAGGCTTTGCAAAGGATTACGGTGGTAAACCAAGTTCACCAAAGTTGACCAACTAAAGGAACAAAATATCTGATGTTTAGATATGGTACATGCATCTATACATTACTGTTATAGTAACGATGTGAGGAGGCCGACCTTACCAATTGTATCTATATATAATGTTACCAAATGTCAAAGTTCATTCGTCCTGTTTGTAAACTGGTTCGACCCCAGAGGTCTTCATTCGACCCCACGATGGGTCGAATGAGACCTTGGTTCGACCCACTCTGCTGTAAAATACTCTAAAACACATCAAATCGCATCAAACAGTCCGAAAACATCACGAAACATCATGAAACACAACAGTCAAGTATGAATAACATATCCCCACGAAACCCTACCAATTTTACTCCAAAATCAATCTGTTTTAATACTTACCCAAAATGGCAAAATTATGGAAACGTCACATCATGCATGAAAACTTTACCCAATTTGGAAACTTGTCGAAATCCTTTCATAATCATCTCAAAATGCTCAGTTCAATATGTTCATGAAAACCCCCAATCGTTTTATTAACAATAACAACATGTATCAAGCCCTAGATTTATCAAAAATCCCCAAAATAGACATAATATCATCATCCATCCAATTGTAACCTAAAACAATCATAAACCAATCCCAATAGCAGCCCTAGATCATGTTTCTATCATCTAAACAACATTTAATCATTAATCAACATATAACACAACATAAAACACCATTAACACATGTTTATTTGTATGAAAACTCAAGTTTAATGATAGGGTTTTGTTTAGAAAGATATTTGAAAGGTTTTTAATCACAAAAACCACCTTAGAACAGATCTGGACCTTTGGGGTTTAATAAAACGAATCAAAAATTCTTAAAAGGGGGTTTTAGATCAAGAACACACCTTAGATCTTTGCTTGGATGATGTTTGTAGGTTAGATTATGAAAAACAAGGTCAAAAACTCCTTCCCCGGTGATTAGAGTCAAGACGACCCCAATGATCCTAACATATGTTAAGCATATAGAATCATGTATAATCATGTTTACACCTTTGAAACACATATTTGCACATTATATCACATGTATGCATAAATCTATGTGTAACACTTAATTCAATTTATATAATTTCACCAACAACGGGACTCGAGACTAGTGTATACTCAAAACGACCCCAATGATCCTCTAGATCATTGAACTCTGGACAATCCTAACTTGACCCGACTCAACTAACCCAATTAAGTACATTTATAGATGTTTTTCGCTAAGGTGGACTTATATGTTTTGCAAAATGTTTAAGCTGAACATGCCGGGTGTCACATGATCTCCTTGATCATTCTTCACTGCTTGAGTCTTGGATCGCTTCTTTGGAGGGAGATCACAATTCTGCCATTCTTTATAACTGACCTTCATATCGGTCTTGTCTTCATTGCTTTCAACTTGTAGTTCCCTCCCTTTGAACTTTAGATGATACTAATTGAGTATCTCCAAGTATTGGTTGTACGTGACCCTTATGTCCTCCACTATTCCATCTTTCTTCATGTCTCTTGGCAGCCCATATCCATAACCCATTCTTATTGCAACTTGCACCCAAAGGTCGTATTTGTTGACTGCGTCATAACCTCCAAATCTCTCGACTGTCATGTACAAATCCAACAAATCTATCTTTCTTCCCATATGGTCCTTTGGTGGCATTGGCATGGATGAATTGATCTCTAAAAATTATTTTAGAAACCATGAGACTGTCTTCTCAGCAATTTGTGTTGCTATATGGATCATATCCATAAGTGTAGTGCAATCTTCCAGGGCTGAGAGTTTCAGATAAAGACTTGATCCTCTCTTTTGACTCAAACCCGTTGCATTTCTGTCTTGATTGAACTTGAATTGATCTTGATGTTCTTTTAGTGCCTTCTTCTCATACTCCTTGTCCATCATAAAGAAATCTTCCATTTTTCTCCTTTTCTTTTAGTTTCCTCTTATGTTCCTTCTCATTTTCTTCTATCTTTGGACATGTATATGGTTGATGAACAACATTGCAATTCCAGCAATGTATATCTGGTTGTATAAAGGAAGGTTTCTCATAATTCTTTGAGATGTAACACACATCTTATTCATACTTGATCTTAAAACCTTGTGAGACTAGTTTCTCCACACTTATAAAGTTTCTCCTTAAGGTTGGAATGTAATAAACATTGTTGATCGTATGATTCTCCCCTTGATTGTATATCTCTACACAACCCTTGCCTTTGTCGAGATCTCTCTTAAAATCGTCTGTACTTCCTTCTATATCGAATGATCCTTCAATTTCTGTGAACAATTTCTTGTATCCTGTGGCGTGTTGCTTTCGGTTTACACATACATACCATATTTCGTTCCATGTTTTCTCATCAGTGCCTTTAACCATAAACACTATCTTGCCTACTCTTTCTGGACAGTCTTTTCTATAATGGAACGGTTGGCTATAATATGAATAACACATGCCTTTTAGATACTTCCAATTGATTTCCTTCTTTCCATAACTTTTGTTGTTGTCTGCCTTATAGTCCTTTTCTTTATTTGACAATAACTTTCTGTTAAAGGAAGATGTATTCTGGTTACCATAGATGCCAAAATTCCACTGATGATCCACATGATCATGCAACTTCTCGTTGCCTGTCTTCCTTTGAGAATTGCCTTGGAATAAGGGTGAATCCCTACACCCACGGGCCTTTTAACCATCGCTGAAATGTTCTCCTTCACTTCTAAATAAAACGGATTCCTTTTTAACCAAATCACATGGTTTCTTCCACAGGTTCCAAGATCTTGGGGCTCTGATGCCATGTTGAGAATTGGCAGGGATCAACAACAATAAACAATCATATATTTGACAAATTAACTTGGAGAGTCTGTGACAGAAATTGATAAATTTTATTGATGCACTTGAATCCTATATATACAAACTAATCGGTGTGTGTCATAACCATCACAACCGTTTAACCCATAACTTCCTACACATGTCCCTTTAAAACAGTGGGAACATAACCGTCTGCAACTTCCTATCTTATGACCATGTGTGACTTTATTAGACTATACATGTTTTCACACTTATTATTAAAAAAATAATACAAACTTATGATATGATATATTTGATGATTAAAAGATTAGAGTCTAACAAAAAATGCTTGACAAACTAGCCAATTAAAAACAATTTTACTCGTGAAAGAAAATTAATTGTACTTGCCTTAAACTAAAAGCTTTTGACTCGGTCTGTTTGTATATACAATCATTTATATCAGTACATCTCACTAATCAGTTGTAGTTAGGGAACGTTAGGCAGATAAACAAACAATAAGGAATCTAGATAAAACCCTAAGACTATGTGTTGTGGGCCATGAGCGAGCTCACGAGCCACATGGCTTGTGGGCAAACACAACAACTACATGTGAACGACGGCGCGAGAGCACGGGCATGCCTAACCAGTCTCAGAATGTTCCAGAACCGACCAAAACTGACAAGACGGTTATCCATGTGGCAAGCATGGGTGTGCTCATCATTGAGCACGACCGTGCTCCTCAACTGACAAGACAGAACCTGCACGCAAGGACTCTGCACTGCTCCAGATGTTTTGCACGGGCGTGCCAACCCTCAAGCATGGTCGTGCATGACCTGCCACCTTGCCTATAAATAGACGCCTGCACTTCTCACTTTGACATCCCGTCCTATCTCACTCTCTCCCTTCTACACAAAGTTTCTACTACCTTAGGGTCTTGCAAGTGACCTTTGAAGCTTGGGATCATTCCATAAACACTTGGTTCGAGAGAGAAACCACCAAAATCACTCAAATCACCAAGAAATCTCCATATAACCCTCACCAGGATTTCCATCCAAATCAACCCTTGTGAACTTGTTGTTTCATCCATTCTAGGCTAGATTTCTCTTGGTGTTTCTAGGGTTATGATCAAACTTGGTATGAATAAATAGTTTATTTTTATTTAAAGTGGTGTTTTATGTTCTTAACAATTTCTTTCTACTATTTCTTTGTTTGATGAATTAACTAGTTAATCAACTTAGTATTTGGTCTTGTGGGTATTTTGGTAGGAAGTGGAAGGACTTATGAGTGTACCTGTGGCGTGTAAAAACCCTCGTACTTGTAAGCTAACCTAACTCCACGTGAAGTGATTAGCCCATTTGTGTTTGGAAGCATTCACACTTTATGGTTGATGCTTAACTATCAAAAATTCACTTAGGGTCGGTACGGTCTATATACTTGGTCCTTGTGATAAGCCAAGACTTGGTTGAGTGACTTAGCTACATGGTCTCGTGATAGCTTTGGTGCAAACCAATGATTGGTGAACCCGTGTTAGAAGTAAACGGTCTATATTTACGTCTATTATTATACTACCGCACAATTAATAATTGGTCAATCACTTTATGAAAAACTAATTGTAAGTACACCCTTCGGTTATGTCCCTAGCATAGATATCGGGTTTGGATCATGTTTAGTTCGTTGTGTAGTCGTTTGGGTTGCACCGTATAGGTTTGGGGGTATTTTGATATTTTGGACATAGGACGTGTATGAAGCTCATATGCCTGCAAAGCATAGGCTTATGAAGCTAAGTAGTATAAATACCCCATGCCTTAGTCATTTTGTAACTTTTGCCATTTCTATTCAAGTGCAGCTCATTTTGTGTTCGTTTTTGTGTGTGTTCTCTCACATTATTATTACCTTCAAAACACTCACCTATAACAACTAACCGGATTGTTGATTCCACCTTCAATCTGATACGCGTGTGATACTAATATCTTGTTCAAATCTGATCCTACATTAACTATTTCAAGTAGGGGATGAGCATAAGCGAGAGACTACGTCACCTCTACCATTTCAATTGGTAGTTTGTTAGCCGCTCCGGTCGTTGGCAAACTATTCACAAAAGAAACGAGTAATTGAATGTCATGTGTCTTTTGGGTGCGGGTTAACACAATCTTGGGTGATACGTCTCTCACGGTTGAGAGGTGAGTTTACTTCGATGGAAGACCCTCACAATAACTTTAAGAACATAAATTGTTTAGAGTCTGACGAGGTTATGCTTAGTTTTAAACACACCACTTGAGTAAAGGTTTACTATTATCTCATACCAGGTAAGATCAGATCCCGAAGCAAAGCCTTTGTTTTGATATTGTTTTCTCCTATGGTTTAAATCTTTTTTTTTTTACTTTCTTTTTAGCATTTAAAACCTTTTTAGTAATTTTTAGAAAGCTGAGTAGTAAAAATCGTGTCCTTGGAGTCGATACTCAATACTTGCTCATTTCTGTATTACGCTCGATTGGTACACTTGCCTATAGAGTGGGTTTTAGAACGTTAAGCAACTGTCGTTTTACTTTACAAATTTAAAACTTGAAGTGTCAAACACCAAAGTTTTTGGCTTAAAACCCATCACATCATGTTTTTGCCACCGTTGTTGGGAGCACGACTGTTTTAGAGAAAGGTTTTCTTAAAAGTTAGTAATTTCTTTTCCAAAAATCTTTTTTACAAAAATATCATCTTAAAGGTTCTTGGGTGGTATGAACTTGCGCTCCTCGTCCATACTAGTACCTCCTCTTGAAGAATCTGTAAGATATTTTAGAGTTAGAAAAAATGAACTAAAATAAAAGATGGCACAAGTTGAAAGAACAATTTTCGATTTTGCTAAACCTTCCATCAATGCGTTGGGACCTAGCATCGCTAGACCCGTTATTAATGCCGATCACTTTGAAATTAAGTTCCATGTTATCCATATGATACAACAAAATTGCACTTTTCATGGTTTACCTTATGAAGATCCCCATGCTCGTATGGAAAATTTTCTCGAAATTTGTGATACTTTTAAGTTGCATAACGTCACACCCGACGCTATCTGACTTCGCATGTTTCCTTTCTCACTAAAGCATTGTGCCAAAGAATGGCTAAATTCGCAACCGGCAGGTTCCATTACCACTTGGGCTGATCTCGCCCAAAAGGTTCTCTCAAAATATTTCCCCCAGCTAAAACTACAAAATTAGGAAATGACATCACTACTTTTTGTCAAGAAGATGGAAAGTCACTCTATGAGGCTTGGGAGCGATTCAAGAATATGCGGAGAAAATGTCCCTGCCATGGACTTGAAATTTGGCTTCAAGTTTCATCTTTCTACAATGGGTTGACAAATCAAGCAAGGCAAACTCTTAACGCAACCGCGGGAGGAAATTTCCGAAACAAGAGGCCGCAAGAAGTGTATGATCTCATCGAAGAAATCACCGTGAATAGTTATTAGTGGTACAAACCTCAAAGTCAGACATTGAAGACTGGTCTTTATCAAGTCGATCATGTGACATCGTTGCAAGATCAAGTCGAAGCTCAATCAACTCGACTAAACCAAGTGAGCAAAGCACAAGCCAATGCCATCACTACGGCAGAAATTCAATCGCAAGAAGGAATTCTTCCTCCCCCTACTCAAGCAAATGTTGAGCAAGTTGACTTTATTGTTACAACCCGTCAACTAAACAACCCATATAGCAACACATACAACCTTGGTTAGCGTGATCATCCAAACTCTGGGTGGAAAATACCACTAACACACAACCACCGGGTTTTAGTCAACAAGGCAACCAACAACGCCCTCTGAACAATGGTTACCCGGCGGTAGATGAAAAGCTCACCAAGCTCGAAGCCCGAACAGCAACCTGAATGGAAGAAAAATTCAACACTATAGATAAAAGGCTTCAAGGAATCGAGTCCACTATCAGAAACCCGAAGATACAAATAGGCGTAAATGGCCAAGTGACTTGCAAAGAGGCCATCAGGAAGTCTTCCAAACAAACCGAGACCAACCCAAAAGCAAATGTTAGTGTTATAACTCTCTGAAGAAGTCGAGTTTATCCCAAACAAACCATGCCTAATGAATGAGAAGTTATACCCACCATACCACCTGAAGAAAAAATTACACCCAAACCATCAATAACTGTTCTCAATGCCATCACACCCGATATAAACTCCGCTACCACTTCACCACCACCGGTTAATGAAAGCCCTGGAAAGAACCAAACTCCTCCATCAATTGTGCCTCCTCGAGAACCACCACTGAAAGCATCTCGGAGAGAGTACCAGCCTCACGTGCCTTATCCTGATCGTTTGATGAAGCAAAAGACGGATGAACAATATCAAAAGTTCACCTAGATCCTTAGTCAGATCCATGTATACCTACCTTTCATAGAAGTCATCAAAAAATGCCCAAATATGAAAAAATTTAAAGGACTTCTTGAGCAACAAAAGAAACCTTGTGACAGCAATAGAAGGGCAACGCATTGGAGTGCACAGTAATCTTGCAGCAGAACATCCCGCAGAAGCTAACTGATCCAGGAAAATTTTCTTTACCTTACTCTATAGGTAACATGCCTATGATGTATGCCTTAGCCGATCTTGGTGCAAGCGTGAACGTGATGCCTACTTATATCTACAAGCAACTTAACTTAGGCGATGCACGACCTTTGATGGCTACGATCGAGTTAGCGGATAGAACCATCGAGAAGCCCTGGGGAATTGTCAAAAACCTACTGATCAAAATAGGAAAGTTCGTCTTTCCTGTCGACTTTGTCATCCTCAACATGGGCGAGAGTAATGTTCCTATTATTCTCGGACGACCATTCATAGCCACCGCTCGAGAAACAATAGATATGAGTGAGGGAGTTCTTACACCTCGGGTTGGGAACTACAAGTTGCACTGCACTGCTGGAGGAAAGTAATATGTGTCAAATGATCAATTTGACATGGCAAACTTCATTGATAAATGATGCGTGTGGTTTTAGTAAATTTTAAAAGACACTTCTAAGATCTTTAAAACTTTATATTTTTAAGACCCAAGAAGAGTGGAGTTTTACCAAAACTTCAAGTTTTAAATTTATAAAATAAAACGATTGTTGCTTAATGATCTAAAACTCACGCAATAGGCAAGCAGACCTATCGAGCGTAGTATAGAAAGAGCAAGTACCGAGTATCGAATCCAAAGACATGACTTTTATTACTCAGTTTTAAGTTGCTTTAAAAATAAAAATAAAAATAAAAATGAATGATAACTAAAGTGGCCGAGACGATAATCAATAACCAAACGAAAGTGTTGCTCCGGGATCCGACTTGTCTTAGTATGAACAAATAGTAAATGTCTAGTTAAGTGGTGTCCCAAATTACGCATAACCGCTATAACTTAAAGACGATCCACGTTCTTAGTTGTTATTGTGAGAGTCTCCCTACCCTAGTGAGCTCACCTCTTAACGGTGAGGGGCGGATCACCCAAGATTGTATGCGTCCAACCCTAAAGAACCCACCTCCCAAACTTCACTTAGGGTTGGTACGGTCTATATACTTGGTCCTTGTGATAAGCCAAGACTTGGTTGAGTGACTTAGCTACATGGTCTATGTGGTAGCTTTGGCGCAAACCAAAGATCGGTGAATCTGTGTTAGAAGCAAACAGTCTATATTTACTTCTATTATTATGTTGCCGCACAATTAATAATTTATATCAATCACTTTTAGAAAAACTAATTATCTCAAGTAGGGGATGGGCGTAAGCGGGAGGCTACGTCGCCTCTCCACCATTTCAAGTGGTAGTTTATTAGCCGTTCCGGCCGTTGGCAAACTATTCACCAACGAAACGTGTAATTGAATGTCAATATCGTGACGTTGGGATATGTGTCTTTTGGGGTTAGGTTAACACAATCTTATGTGACACGTCCCTCACGATTGAGAGGTGAACTTACCGGGATGAAAGACCCTCACAATAACTTTAAGAACATAAATCGTTTAGAGTCTAACACGGTTATGCTTAGTTTCAAATAGAGGTGTACAAAAAAACCGGTTTGGGAACCAAAACCGGTAAAACCGACCCGAACCAAAACCGGTCAAAACCGGTTTCATGTGAAACCGGTACTAAAAATATCTCAAACTGAACCAAACAGAAAACCGGGCTAAAACCGACAATAAAACCGGTCAAAAGAAACTGGAACCGAACCAAAACCGGTTTAAGAAAAATACATTTTTGGCCATAAACACAAATAAAACTTTGTTTTTTTTATTAAAATTCAATTTTCTTCTTTAAAAACCTTAAAAATTATTAAAAGTTAAATTTAATGTAATTTATACGATAATAAAAAGTGCGTAAGTGAACCGGAATAGAACCGAAACCGGGTAAAAAAAACCGATTTTGTGGCCGACCAAACCGGTTCGGGAAGGAACCGGTACTGCAGCGAACCGGTTTGGAACCGAAACCAGTTTGGCAAAAAAAAAAAAAAAAAAACTAATTTGTACACCTCTAGTTTCAAACACACCACTTGAATAAAGGTCTACTATTATCTCATACCAAGTAAGATCAGATCCTGAAGCAACACCTTCATTTTGATATTGTTTTCTCCTACGGTTTAAATCTCTCTTTTACTTTCTTTTTAGCATTTAAAACCTTTTTAGTAATTTTTATGAAGCTGATTAGTAAAAATCGTGTCCTTGGATTCGATTCTCGGTACTTGCTCATTTCTGTAATACGCTCGATAGTTACACTTGCCTATTGTGTGGGTTTTAGAGCGTTAAGCAACTAACGTTTTACTTTATAAATTTAAAACTTGAAGTGTCACGCATCAAAGTAAGTAGCGCTGCTGAGAAATATGTAACTCATCATTAGAAAAAGTCGCCTAAGCACCCAAGAAAACTGGTAAGTCCCTAAATCTTTGAGTGCAAACTGAGCATGTAACCGAGCAATCAACGCCAACAAAAATATTGAAGAACTCCCAGTAATAATAATTTCATCCACATAAACCAAGACATATCATGTAACACCGTGATTTGCCCTATCGACGAATATGCAAGCATACGTTTCATGCTTATTTGATTAACAGCAATGAGATTCCCTAATATCATGCTAAGAATAGCTAGGATTTCCAGAAGAAGATGTCATTCGTTTGATGAGAAATAAAATGGAATATCGAAAATTCGAGTGGATGAAGCTGAAGAAGCTACTTTCGAAGAAACAGAAAGAAAAGCAATGATTGGAGTCGGAGAGTTAGAGTCAAAAGGAGGATTGCTCACTTATTTCGCTTATTCAAAACCATGCATGAGACTTCCATCTCACACGGCTCCTAAGTGATAAAAGAAAGAATAACTCCTCTTCTTTCTTTTTTGATTACCTTCCTCGCATATGTATAAGACGAATCCATTCGAGGAAAAACAAATAAGGGAGTATCTTAAATGCATTGTAAAAACCCAATAGCAAGACGAGTAGAGGATAGCTTGGCCAACCAAGCTTAAGGTGCAAGCTTCAGGCCATAAAGAGCCTTCTACAAAAGACACACATGATGTGATCAAGAAGAGTCAACAAGGCCAGGAGGTTATGTCATGTACATAGTCTCAGATAGATCTCCATGAAGAAAGGCATTGTTGGCATTGATATGTCGAATATCCCAACCTCTAGAAAAAGTAATAGAAAGAACAAGACAAATGGTAGTGGGTTTCATTATGAAACTGAAAGTCTCTGTATGGTCAACCCCCTCTGTCTAAAGAAAGCCCTTAGAACAAGCCGGGCTTTTGTATATGCTAACCGTCCCATCAGGATTAGTCTTAATCCTTTAAACCCACTTACAGCTAACAATGTTGGCATCAGTGGAGGCCAGAGCCAGACGCCAAGTCTAGTTAGCATATAAAGCATCAATCTCAGGATGCATAACATCCCACCAAACAAACCAAAGTTGAGCCTAGTGGAAAGTAGTAGGCTCAGTGGTGGGAGTAGTAGTGAAATGAAAAGTAACAGGATCAGAAAACTATCGTGAACGACGAGTATGGTTCTGCAGGTGAGTGGTCATACGATGTGAATGAAGAGGAGGAGAATGAGTAGAAGAAGAAGATGAATAAGAGGAAACAGAATAAGTAGGTGGAAAAATAAAGAAAAGAGTAATAGAATCAACAAACATGATGATTAAATGAAGAGGATGAGCCAGGAATATTATAGGCTAACTCATGACAAGTTAACATGTCGAGAAGTGAACGTATGAGAAGTACAATGATCATAGCATAGGATAGTCATTGTGGCTAGGATCATACCCAACTAAAATGTAAGGTGTAGATGTGGGTGAAAGTTTATCCATACGAGTATCACCAAGAAACGTATAACAAAAGAACCCAAATGTATGAAGAATAGAATAATCGGATCTAGTACCAAACAAAGTCTCATATGGAGAGGAAAAATGAAGAACCAGTGTAGGAAGTCGGTTTATGAGAAAAGCAATTGTCGCATAAGCATCATACAAAAACGCTTTGGTAGATGTGCATGAACAAGTAAGGTTCTAGCTACCTCAGAAAGGTGTCGATTTTTCCTCTCAGTGACCTCGTTTAGATGGGCGTGTATGGACAAGAAATCCGATAAACGACACCGGACTCAGAAAGATATTGTGCTATATATCCGCGGGTAAGCTCAAGAGCACCATCACACTGTAAATATTTGATGGTGCATGGGAAAAGATTTTTTACCAAAGTCCGAAATGTCAAAAGGAATCAATAGCCTGAGAACGACAAGTCAATTGATACATCCAAGTAAAACTGACTAAAATCATCAATAAAAGTAATAAAAATATCGCTAACCAGATTGAGACTTAACATGGACAAGTCCCCGAATATCATAATGTATAACATGTAAAGGTATAATAAAATGAGATACATTAGAATCAAATGGTACACGACTAGCTTTGGAAATACAACAAGAAATACATGGTTTATTCTTAGTTTTATTTGGAAAAGGCGAAAAGGAAAGTCTAAAACATGATCAGATGGATGTCCCAATCTCGAATGCCAAGTCATGTGTGAAATCAAGAATGTGGCTGACAAAGAATAAGGCATATGAGGATTAGGTCGCGTTTTGTGGAATACCTGTCCTACATATGTCTAAATAGACAAACCGTAAACTGAGAAACTAACAAGAACCGAATGGTCAATAACAAGCTAAGTCATCAATAATAAGTTCTTGGCTAATCCAAGAACAAGAACATATCAAAGTAATAAAGTACAAGCAAACAGACGAAGTAAAGCAGAACTAATATGAGTAACAATAAAAGGCATACCACCACCGACAATGACCTACTCAGAACTGGTATAAGCGGTAGAATAAAAAACCATAGAGTGAAATGAGGTCATATAAGCAGTTGCACTAGAGTGAGGAACCTAAGACTCAACTGATTGGCACACACTAGAAATAATAGCGTGAAGACCATAGTGATGAGCATTTTGACTAGGAGTGTTCATCGGGTTTGGTTTTCGGTTAGCAGGTTATTCAGTCAGGTTATTCGGGTTTGGGGTGGTGCAAATATTACCCGATAACCAACCCAATCTAGTCAAATGGTTATCGGTTGTAGGGCTAATCGGTTCGGGTTTTTCGGGTTGAGTTAAATGGTTATCGGTTAAATAGTTCAGGTGTTTGAGTTACATATTTCCAGCCATTTGGGCTGCGTATTTCCAACCATTTGGGTTGTGTATTTCTATTCATTTGGACTTAGTATGTGTAAAATAAAACTACAACATGTGTTCCATTTATTTTTTACATTCGTTAATGCATTCCATTTTTTTACCATTTACAACAAGCTTCTAAAGAGCTACTTACTAAAATATATCACTTCGTTTTTTAGGATGTATAACAAAGTTGAATGTGTTCACAGATCATTATCTTAAATATATCAACTTGACATAGAAGTAAATTAATAAAATAGACTACGCAACTTACCTATACATTTAGAAAAACATTTAAAATTTAATAGAATAGGCATGCTGAGATATATAAAACCTTGTACAGAATAAAAAAGTTTGAACCATACTGACATATGAACTTTGTTACATTAAACACTTCAAGACGGCTGATACAGAAGGGATGAAACACGTCAGTCAATGAATTTTGATTGAATACATATAGGTGATTTTGGTTGCATACATATAGCGTATTAGGGGGAATTTTTGTGATAAAAATGGTTGATCGTAGATTCGTAGGAATTGGAAATAATCAATTATTTAGGAAATAGAAGGGATTCAATTAGGAACGTGAAGAGATAGTTTTAATGATTTAAAACTATATACATGAAAATATACAAACTTAATGGTATATATATTTTTTTATTGTTCGGGTTATTCGGGTCAACCCGAATTTATACAAAACTAATCCGAAGACCGACCCTAAAGACCATAGTCGGGTTTGGGTATGGCAATTAATCGGGTAAGGTACTTTCTCGGGTCAAGTCGGGTCACTTCGGGTTCGGTTCGGTTTACGGTTGAAAAGGACACCCCTAATTTTGACGTATTTGTTAATTTGCCATTGCTGAAAATGATCAGCCCTAAAGTTAGGCCCAGGTCCAGTTTTAGAAGATAGCCCAAAGCTGGCCGGTCCAGTTTGTTAACATGGTAATTGCATAACCAATTCCCCGTAATCTTGGTATAATCCAGTGTAGAACCTCTCAACCCATATACACAGTTTTGTGGCCTCTGGCCCAAACAGTAAAACAAAGTAACAAAGCCTAAACATAACTGTCAAAATAAACATAAACTAGTGTTTATTATCCTCGCGCTCCGCGCGGGAGTGTGATCGTTTTTTCCCTGGGCTATGTGGCAAGAATTTGGCTACTATCGGTTGGCATGTGAAAAATTATAAAAGCAAACACCTATACCATTTCCTCAACGATGTTGTTCGCTTATAAGTGTTTAGCTCGTCAAAAAGCTACAACAATAATATTACTCGCTACTCTTGCATATAGCCTAGAATAAAAAAAAATGGCTTTCGGAAGGATAGCAACATATATGTTATTCTTTCTATTTTCTTCCGCTCATCTTATAGAGTTATTACATGTGGTGTCAAATAAATAAATCAAATCCTATCCGTTTATCGGTATGTTATTT